>OX388341.1:82754998-83379998 GCA_947579665.1 Sympetrum striolatum
GGTTTGGAATGTTAAATTGTATATTTAATGAAAAAGAAGATATTATGTAGTAATTAAGCATGAATGCAAATGAAAATAATGGACAAGTATGTATCATTGTTTATAAACTCCAGTAAACTCCTCTACGCGGTTCGAAGAGAAAATTTATTTGTGGTTAGGGAAATGATTCATATTAATTTCTGCTCTTCCGTGTTCTTTTTGGTAATAACTCTGGCTCATTAAATACTCGTTCATTGAGTACGTTTACCCTAGAAATAATTCGGCTGAATAAACGAAAAAAATTGAAAATCCAAGCTCTGCCTAGTCCATCAAATTTCGAACAGGATTGCGGAAGCTGTAACAAAAAACATAGCGAAAAGTTTCTCCAAGTGATTTGCAGAAATTTACTTTTTGGGACTTTCTCCTACATGAATCACAAAAATGTTATATGAAATATATTCAGCCGAGGTAGATAGCCACGATATTACCTCGTTTTCTGATAAGGAATCAAAAGTGAAAAACCTTAGGGAAACATAGATATAAAATTGATGTAGGTAACGTATATATCGACTTAATCGAACGATGCGAATGGCGCTAGTGGAATATAAAAAAGCGAGGAAAGAAAGTTGTTGACTGCCAAGAATGCTTTTTTATGGCAATGATTATATTTCCTCGAGCGCGGAAGTATAGCCTTATAAAATGATCGATGAATCACCGGAGAAAGAATTTTTTCTCACGAGATTGGTACTGCCTTTAGGGAACTCACAGGACATTTTCGGAACTTTCTCTGTAAGCGAATCTACCTTCAATACTATGAGAAAACGCTATTGCTTGTCGAATTTATTGGAAGAGATATTTCCGTGAAGAAGTGCATTTATCGGGTCAAGAGAAGAATTAAGTACAAATTTTACCCGGTGAGATGCCGATATCTAGGGAACCTCTTTTACTATGAAGCTTTATAGCCGATTTGAGGCTGAAGTAGCGGAATACGTCTTTTGCTAGGCTTTACCTCGAAAAATTATCGAAGTGAGGCAACCTATATATTCGCTAAGCTGGGGCATTTCAGTATCCATGAAAAATGAAATGTTCTCACCCAAATTGACTTATTGATTTGAGCATATACAGTAAAATTAGGAAAAACAGACCAAATTGCAACATTTTGAATTATCTCTGGAAAGACCGAATGAATTCAAGAATTTAATGCCATAAATAGTAATTACAAAAATTGAACCAAAGGAAGTTTGAAAGGATGCGGGAAGAATTTTGATTTCTTGTCATGAAAGTTTTAGAAATTGCTAGTTCATTGCGAAAAATACATTGTATTTATTACTTCTACTTCTTAAAATATACTAAGGATGCTTTGTTTTCAAATTAAGGTAATATTAATAATTAATTAAACAAAAAATGATATCTATCTACTGCTCACAGCATCATCATTTTTATCTCCAAAATGTATCCAATATTTTTAGGATGGAAGATTGATTGGATTTAGAAATATGGAAACTGGTTGACTATATTAGCTATCTGCTAATTTACGCCATTAATCGCATATTTATTTTATGGTATAATATGATTGAAATAAAGTCATATTATTTAACGTATATTTACATCAAAGTTACTTTTATGCTGCAAACACGTGGCTCCTTTTGTGGTCATTGAGTTCATCTACTCTAATAAATAAATAGTCTATTTGATAATGCTAAAACAGCATTATACATTCACGTCTACAAACGCCATGCAAGCAACTCATTGACTTTAATCAGCCGATCTTAAATGTTACTTCATTCATTTCATATTACTAAAAGGAAGACATAGCGTATTATTATTCTTAAGTAGTAATATATAGTAGTATAAACCTTTAATTTTCATTCATATTATAAAAAATAAAGTATAAAAATTTCGATTTCGTTACGGAGCAGGAAAACGGATTTATTTATTGGATGTATATATTACATATGTATTGGATATGACCGCATAAATTTCACGATTATATTTACAGGTTTATTTTATGTATTAGATTAGATACGTGTGGAGTAAGTAAATTATTCGTTGCTGTTTTAATTTAGCAACATAATAAAAGCAACACAATAGACGTTGCAAAGAAGTGCAGCGAATCATTTCTGGATGGCCTAGTTTTAATTAATCCGTTAATCGGTTCGTTTACTGAAGGCTTGGAAAAGAGAACAAGGGTGAAACTACGCTCTTTGTGCTTCGACATTATTCACAACCATCTGGCTTGATAACTCTACATATTTTTACGATTTTCTTTATTTCACCGAATTAATATCCACATTAATCATTTTTCATACTATAAACGATGTCTCATAAAAGTAAGTTACGAGTTTCAATCATGGGATAAAATCGGTGAAACAGATGCTCTCGGGGGCAAATCTATTGATTTGTGAGAGGAATTGAAAACAGCTTCATTGGTTTGAGTTCAGTAGGTTAGAGAATGAGGATGATGTATTTCGAGACCGCTTTGTTTTCTTTCTGATGCCAAGAGAGGAGAAATGATAAGGAATTAGTTCCGTAGAAATGCTATGGTCTGTATGCATGTAAATGTAGTATGAAAGATTTAAATGAATACTAATGGCCTCTGAAATGGCCGATCTCGAAGTAGTAATAAACACAGCTTATGAAAAGAATAATCGGCTTTCGTATATACTTGTAATCATGCATTCAGCGGTGTTGCCCAGCGTAAAAGTGGATTGGAATTATTAATAGAGGATGAAAACCAAAATATTTAGATATTAAGAGAATGAAATGAAAAATAGTTCTCACGTATGTTTTATTTAGTGAAATAAAATAACGATTGATGTGATGGTTATTATTACATATTACATTGGAGATATTGTAGACCATCCAAAATACTCTGCATGTCAGTGTGGGATATAGCTATATGTAACTCTTACAGCTATTGTATAATTTTTGATTTTCAAAAAGATTAATTATCTTTTGAGCTTTGTAACACTACAAGTTAACACTACTTCACTTAATTAAACTATCGCAATAAAAGAAATTAATACTGTCTCTGTTCGGAAATTTGGCGGTAAAGTATTGATATAGAATATAAGACAACTATTTCTTGAATATACATTATCAGCAATACCATATTTTCACAGAGGAAATAATTTAGTGATGTTATTCATGTCTACAACATAGAATATTAACATGTAACAGAATGCGTGTCTTAGTTTCTGAAAAATTCCGAATTGAATCATGATATTATATTTCAAATTGCGTTCTTGAGTTAATTATGAGTAACAGAAAAAAATGGTATCTACCCGATGTGCGTGTTAATATTTGGGAATGAATGAATTTGTTATGAGACCAAATAACAAACACATTTAATGTACATTATTTGCGAATTTGATTATTTGTTCGTGAAATTTTCAAGGAAGGAGAATGTAGATCAGATTTTATATGGTATTAGAAGGAAGGATTCTCAAGAAAATATCTGAAATTTTAGACCTTTAAAGAGACGCGCCCACCTGTCGTTCTTTCCAGGCAAAGATTCTCAATTTTTGTCCGTAGAAGGTGCTAAATGTTATACACATAACCAGTCCTTGGAAAAGCAGAATCGCTTTCGCAGTCGTATGGATTCTGATGTATGAAAAATAAAGCGTAGTCTCTTAAGTGAAATCACATTTCAAGATTTTTGAGATATTTCAAACACGTTCAGGTTTAATAAGCAGGTAAAATTAACGATATATGTAAATTTCATTTTCCGTTACAATAGCCGTTCACTAAAAATTTCGAATCCATCCTTATCATATGACGTTGAGAATAGTTATTCTTGTAAACCGCCTGTGGCCCCCGTAGAGCCGGAATACTCAACCTGGTGCCTGGAGCGACCTTCCTCAGTGCCCGCCAAGCTTCGGTGAAAAGATTTGTTTAATTTGCTACAACAGCATTTTTTGGGATTTCACTAGCGGGGATGGAGTGGAGGTTCGGCAGGGAAAGGGTGGGGATCAGAAACTTGGTTGGCCTGGACTTGGGTTTCGTAAACATCCAGGGTGATGGCGTGTCTAAACTTAATCCCTCTTATCGCCTATGTCCAGATTAACAAGACGCGTACCTATGCAGATTTCGTTCATAATGCGAATGCGAAGATTCAGCTCGACTGAGCTTATGACTCAAATTCCCCGTAGTCAATGACTACATGCTGCTTTTTGGAACGCAGCGGTGCACATGCAGCGAAAACCTTCATACCAGATTTATTCCCTGCAATAAAAACTTCTTCAGAGCAAGACTTTCCCACTTTGTAAGGCTATGATAAAATTATATACGTTGTAATTTTTTCGATCTAATTTACCAAGCCGAGTTTTTTTTCCTACGGCCTACGATTAACTAGTAAAGTGATAATATTGCCAAGGGATGACCAGAATATCACCCTATTCTGAAATGTTGTGTTGCTCGCTACGCTTTCTGAAGGGCCTTTGGGTGCTCTGGCACCAAAAAAGGTTGAGTATCCCAGCTGTAGAGATAATACTTTGACTTATTATGACCAGTAAAAATTGTAAATCCTTAACTTAAACGTATAGTCATGAGAAAAATATGTGCTCCAACGTTTACTTAATGAACTAGTATTGAATCACATTTTTCACGGGTTTAAATCAATGGATCAAATGGTTTAAAATATCTGCGATCTCTGTTTGGAAACTACAACCGACTACACGCTGAATTTTATGAACTGCTATTTGATTTGTAAAATACTACTAATAAACTTTTCCTTAAATAATCATAACTTTCACTTTGTATGTGCCTCACTTTGCAAGTGACCTTCAGCTTAAATGTGCGTTGGATCACTATTTTAATTACTTTAGAAATTCAAGCTTTGCACTCTTAATTACTCCGTGAAGCTGTGAAATAGAAGTAATCCAGTGACATTCATGCGAAACAACCAGCATATGTAATTACCACTGACTTATACCTATGGGCAAATTAATAATAATAATATTTTATTCGTCGCAAGCGGATGAAAAACTTAATTACATACGATATAATAAAATAAATAAATACGTACACAAATAGGAAAACATAGAATGGAAAATAAAATCAATAAAACCACATACATGTAGTCAAAAGGATATTGGAATTACAAATGAGAATAAATTTTTCGTTTAAAATATGCAATGGAATCACATAATAGATCTATATTTTTTGCTAGATTAAAACCCTCGTTAGCTGATATCCAATTTCGAGACATGGGCTCAAATTGACAAATATCCACTCATCTAAAAGAGTACGAAATAGTCAACTACTTGGGCCGTGACTTCGTGGTATGGATCCATCAGGAACAAAAGTGGAACCAACTTTTACAATACCACAGAATATTTTATCAGAGTACATCCTCGGATGACTCCATGAGTCAAAATCGTCGTACTCTAATAAATGATTCTGTGGTATTGTAAAATTTGGTTTCACTTTTGTTCCAGTCACGAAATAATTTAGTAAAACAAGTTCACTAGAGTCTACAACACCTATTAAAATGATTTCCATGGCACTAGGCAGAACAAGCTTACCTCCCACGAGTAGGCCTCCCTCGACGCATCTTCATTATGCTTTCGTGATGGTCCTCTCCTGTGGAGAATAACCCTTCTCCATTCAACCAAGCTTGTCATGGTGATTGGTTGTTTATGCGAAGACAAAGGGATTCTGAGGAAGTCATACAGGTTAAGTCGGGCGGCAGGAGGGGTGTTTTCTTCCCGTCCTCTTCTTGTAAACCAAATAATACCCTTTGTTAATGACTATAAACAGGTAAAGTTTCATGAAAAATATTGTTTCCGAAAAGAATGGTTTACTATGCGTCAGCTTTCGGAGACTCTTATGAGCCCTGCCTCATCGACAGAAACTTTTAAAAGCTTATATTTTTCAAACGACGTTTTCGAACCTATTTCTTTTGATAATGAATACAACAGAAGAAAGTAACATTGACCCTCAAAAAAGGAAAAACAAGATAAATGTATATGGAATGATACCTACGATACGAGGAGCGTTTTATCAGGTACTGCTCCCAAGGAATTCTTATTATCTTTCCCGAGAGGCTCAATTTATAAATTATTTTCTTCGAAAAGCTCATAGATTCACATATGTGAAAGGAAAAGTATTGATTCATGTACTCTGTGTATAACCTTTTTTTCCTCGCTGTTTCATACCAAATTTATCTTTTACTTTTTACCATAAATATGAAGGTTGCAAATATTGATACTAATTCGGCTAAAACGAGGAAAGGAATGGTTTTGAGATTTAGTAACTTTTTCTCTGTTTCAATCGTTTTTCCCAAATTATATTTCTTTGACTTCCAGAAGTATGTATGTACCAAGCCTTTTTCCTTCAGCAAGCTTTAGAAATTTACTTGAATTAGTGACATTTTCAAATTTTCAACTCATTGTTGACAAATATCCATCATCTACAAATAATGAAATGTGTTTATTTTGCTTCTTTTACCTGACAGAAAAATCAACTTAAAGATATTCCTAAATGGCATCCCCGCGTACATACCTTATCATGTAGTGTCAACAAATACCCTTTCCTATAGACAAGGGGCTCCTAACCTTTCTATTCCCTGTGACCCCTTCGACTGAAATAGGCAATCCTATCGTCATACTAAGAAATAAATTTTTAAATATACTAAGATCCTCGGCTTCAACATTAAATAGGAATATCGCTGAACTTCATTAATATAAAATATCTGAGAGTTGTTCCTGAAAAAACTTCTACTTCTGGACAACTCTAATGGCATGATATCTGTTTTCATCTATCATTCACCTTACCCGACTATAGACTATATAAACTGCATCTGTATTCTTATACCACAGGCGTTTTTCAGAATACACTCACTTGTAAGACGTTGGTGTAAAATTGTTTTTCACATGAACTACTAATAGCTGATATAACTCATCCTCAATTTTCCTTCCATAATCAAGCGATATGCTATTTTTATATTCATGATCATTTTTCCAAAGAAATGACGTTCGATGAAATGTTTCACCCAGTTTAGCTTCCGTAAATTACACGTCATTTCCTGAATACGAAGGAAATCGAAAACGGAAGCGGGCAAAAAATAATGAAGCTATTTCAATGAAAGGAGCGCGCTCGATCCTCAGATACGGGAAAAAAATAATGATGTTACTCAATTACTTCTGTCTGATGACTTCGTAGAGATCCTATGCGTCCCGATAGATCCTGCTCATTATTGAAACAATCGATCTCCCCATCTCTTATCATTTCCGGGTCCCCGTCAATGCCATGCACTTCACCAATAGTCCGCCCACCTCGTACCCACCCACCGCTCTTACCAAATCATGAGAGGCTATTGGGCAGATAAGATCCTCCACCCATCTTCCACCATTCTCTTTTCCTTCTAAGATGCACACGCGCGCTCTCTATGGGATACATCTGTAATCTCAGGGGTCGAGGCCAGTGGACAGGGCGCAATCACGGAGTCACTCAAGGAGAGGGAGAGAGAGAGAGAGATTGCCTACTTATAAAGTTACATCTTCCTCCGGAACATCGTTGTTTCCATCGGCGCCTCTCCATCTCTCGGATAAGGCCTTCAATTGTCTGCACGGCCGATTCCTCAGTATTCCTTCCGGAGTTAGGGTCCCAAAGACTGCGGAAGGCTTCAGGGAAAGGTTGTCGGTGTATGAGTCGCGTGGAGTGAATCCTATTAATTTGCTGCCCGCAGAATCGTTCCATCTGGTAGATCTCTGTCGGCGCCTGCCGTCTCCGATAGCTGCGGCATTGTGCATCATTACTCTGGTGAGTGGTTGACTTTTGTTGTGGGTGTGATCTTTGGATGTTGATGGGCAGGTGATCGAAGGCTGTCATTTACATAGGAAAGAGTTTAGATATCCGATTCTTCTGACCAAGTCACCGTCTGCATTATATGGTATGGAATTCAGTGATGTTTCCCTTGTTTCTATAAGTATGAAAGCAACAGTACTAAATACTCAATATGATGGCGTTTTAATATTGGCCTCCAAACTGAGCCTCATTAACATTTTGTGTTCTTTTCAAAATGAAAAGTGGTATAAGGATCTACATAGTTCAGAATAAAACTCTCTGAATTATCAATTAGTTGATGATTCTACATTATTAAGTTCAGACCGTGTCTTTTTGAGAGTTAATTGCGTAATAGTAAAATGTTGCATTAATTCGTCTGATTGATTTAGTTTCCAATAAGAAGCATTCAATGATTATGTTCAATATGATTAAATGCCATTATTATTATATTTTATGCTATTAGGAGAAGTTTTACTGGAAAAATTAACCTAGTAAAATACAATTCTAACGCTAAAGGTGGAGTTAATATGAATGGGAGATGGCCGGGATGGTGTGGTAAATTGTCTATATATAACCGATGAGGTGAATAAAATATGTACACATATGCTCGGTCTTCAAGCGCTGTATTGCGTAAACGATTACAACTCTTATCATGATTAGCCATGAACTTGCCTTTTCCATCATCATTTCGCTCTCGGACCGTTTGCAGTAACAACTTCGGCCACATTGAATTAAATAATCGGAAATAGTGAATTTTACAATTTTCGGTACGTAATGAGAATATTTGAATTCCTTGTTATATTTTGTACAATCACTATGAATTCTGAGATAAAGAACACACCTATAAACTAGGTACTTGGATGGTCACCCAATACTCATTGAAAGTCGTCCAAAATATTTTTAGGCTCCCAGTATTTGCTGTGAAATTTGAAAGCCACCAGTTTTTGTTCTCGTAATTTCCCTCACGATAGTGTTCAAAGAATGTTACGATTGGATCATATATTTTATTTGGCCACTTAGCTAATGAATGTGTGAAATTTTTAACTCCAATATGTATTTGCTTAGGATTCAAGGCGCTAATCTTTAATTTAAGTACTTTCATCAATTTTCTTTCCCTTATACTTGAAGAAATTGAGGCAATTTTGCAATAATCTCACTCAAAGATCCATCTCAAATCCATTTGAAATACTTTAAATAACCCCAAAAAATTCTAATAAGTCTACTCAGTACTTAAATAACATAGTAGTTTCTTCTTTCAATATTAAAATGATATTTTGCCTTATTATAGGATATTTTTGATCTCGTTGAGTTGTTATCGTATGTACTGTACTAACAGAAGTCGTCTACGTTTCCGTGTTAGAAATACTATCCATAATCTTAATTATAGTGATTGTTGTTTGGAACTACATTTTATCTTAGTATTTTATTTTGTGAATCTTCTAATACTTAAGTTATCCGTAAGAAAGAGAACAAGAGTAAATATGTTGATCTATTACCCAATATGTCGCGATCCATTGGTTAATAATGCATGCAAGAAGCTTGATCCGTTCTTATCTATTCAAAATAAATTATTTATATGGCTTCTCTTATTTTGTATGGAATATGCCTGTTGATTTTTTATCGCCGAATTTTTCGTTGTCTATTCGATGTTGAACTTGTGAGATTTCGTCAGCAGTAAATATCTCTCGACCAACGGAAATGGGAGTCCTTTACTTTGTACTCATAGATCCGCTATCGGGCTAATATTGTCTCTTGAAACGGAAGCTTGGGCAGACTCTGCAAACATGACTTAAGAATGAACTGTAGCTTAGGAGAATGTATTTGATTTTCAATGGGATGTGAGTAAGACGAAAGAAAGTTTGGAGGGGAAAGTAGACTAAGGAGAAAACGCTGAATGATCCTCCGGATGCTTTCGATTCATTTAAAAGTTTAGGTATATTTTTGTCTGCAAATTAGTTCTGATAACTCTAATCGCGGATTCACATAATTTCTTATCGTATACGATAATAACTTTATACTGTCGATAAAACCACTTCATTTTTTATATCCTCATTCATGTGAAACAGCAATTTTCGACAAATTTCTCGAATAATAGGGAAAGAGAAAGTTTTCCCATTCTCATGCATTTAGGCAATATTTAAAAGTTAATAATACAGTTAATATTGTTAAATGTTGCGATCCATTTTCGTATTATCCTTGAGAATTATCACAACTTAGCCGGAAAAACAAATTTTTAATCTTAAATCAATAACCAAATCCTCGAATGTCCTCCATCGGTTGCAAGATAGTTTAATTTCATGGATCAAGTCAGTGAAAATAATTAAAGTAAAATGAAAGTGATAGCTTGTGAAACATAGTATAGATTCCAGTTAAAATAATTGGTGGCTACATTTGAAGTGGTCAAATAATTTTATATTTCTTCGTTAAGCGAAAAGAGCAATCTACCAGGATAAACAATTAACAGTTAAACAATGGCGTCAAGTAGATCAAAGGTGGATGTAAAGCAACTGTCTAAAAACACAGATATATGGATAATATAAGTATGGTCGTGAGACATGGACTAAAAGAGAAGATTAGATACAATGGGTATGCGATGCTACGTAGGGTTGATAAAAATCAGCTGGACAGAATTAACGAAGAGATATGTCTTTGATAATCTTGGGTGAAAATACGAAGAAAATTGATCGAGCACTTCGATGTACATACGATAGTTTTCCAAGGACGGTATTGAAAGGCAGGGTGGAAGAGAACAATTATAGAGGACGTAGACTGCATTGTGATAGGCAGGTGATGGTCAGAAGAATTAGTAGTTAAGAGTGGTATTTAGTGGTTATGATGGCTTGCGACAAGAATACTTGGAGAACTACAACAGCATAATCTAAATATTGTTAACCCTTGATGTTGATAGATAGTTGGATAGACGACTGGGACTCGAACCAAGATATTCCGTTTCTGTACGGGTAACTTAGTCACGTAGATTTTTTCATGTTCATTATTGTTTTAGCTTAGATAATTCTATTTATTTAGAGCTTGATCTTAGGAATCTTTTTAATAATAATTTAGTCACGTAGAATTACTGTGATAAAATTAGTCCTATGGTTTATGGACTGGATTCGGTCGTTTTGTCGACAGTTATCAGAGATTAGAATAGATTTAGTCTTCATGTTATCAAAAGCAAATTGTAGATCATGACTATGATTTATTCACGGTAAATATTGATCACTTTAGCATTCACAATCCATTCAGATTAATTTTTAAAAACTTGTCATACCTTAAAATGTATCACTGAATGATTCTAAAATGAAGTTCTTTTTAAACCACGAATTTATTTTAATAATCGTGGTAACCCGTTAATTTTCATGAATGGCTTTACTTCAAAAATATATAATGTAATTCTTGCAAAATTTCACAGAATTCCTTCCGATAAATTACGAGAAAAGTTTTATGTCCAAGAAATAACTTAAAAGCTAGCCGTTTTTCTTTTACTGGTAGTAAAAACGGATTAAACAAGTCTTATTTCAGCTAATTTACGGTGACTTAATCATGACACATGTGTCTCATAGGGTATACAGCCTAATATCTTGATGCTAACCTTGGCCTTTCGTGTAAGATTAAACGATTCTCCTTGAAATGTATCTAGCAGTAAGTGAAGAACGAGTAATTTAAGCATCTGTCATGAAATGATCTTTCCATATGTTGTCTTAGGAGGCTGCATGAATGCTAATATTAATTTAGCATTACAGAAATTAGTAAATTAGCACAGTATTAACGACAGAAGTCGAGTCAAATTGATTTCTAAATGTAGCGTCGGTTGTTTCTTTGTGATAAATCTCTTTTCCACCTTGTATATAACCTTCTGAAAGGTCATCATTTTTAGTAGCGTGGTAGAGTAGGTATATTATCCAACATACCTCGTTCGACCTTCCCCTAGATTTAATACTTGGTTCAAGGTTGGTCTCGGTCTTATGTCATTATACATTCGTAATTATTCTTCTTTAGTTTCCTCTCGCTTCTCTTTCTGAAGACCTTAGGGTTCTCTAACTGTGTGTAAATGTCACCATTCTCAAAAGTGCTTAATCGCCGTACCGGCGAGATAGGAAATTTTAGAAGCTGCGAGCCTGCTCTCTTGAACTCTCTTTAAAGCCCAAGATTTAATAAAGACAGTGATTAAATTTTTATTTCTAAATTAAATATACCTCTAAAAGTTGGAACTTTTTATCCTTCCCGTAAGTGTAATTATGATATTGTGGTTTATATCGAGGCGAAAGAAGTCAGTTTATGTAATCACATAATTGAAGGAGAAAAGTTATATTAGGAAGGGTTGTTTGCTGCTTTTATAAATTTATATTACTCATTGCTTTTTAAGGCTGTATAAAGTGCTGACGATAAAAATTAAGGAAGAAAGCACCCTCTACCCTACTCTGACGAGTGTCGAGACACGCTCGATACAGATCGATCCTCTTGCGGATGAAATTTTGATACCCAGCTCCATTATTTTCTTTCACTGTGCGACATTTTCTCATGCCCAATTTTAGCGGCTCTGTCGTCTACTTATCGATTATGTTTTTCTTTGTATTCATTCCTTTCCGTAAAACATGAGTACAGGTATGCTTACGTAGATTCTTTATATTGTTCTCGATATTCTTATGTGGATTCCCTCTACCTATCATTATATGTGTATCGCAGTTACTATATAGAGTTAGATCAAGCAGAATTTAATGTAAAATTTCAGGAAGCTTATGGATTATTATCTAATTATTCATCTAATGGTTGATCCATAAATAATTGGTTTAATATAATCATCGATGGGAGAATAAATATATCTATATCTATTCTCCACGGAAGAGGCCCACTTGAATTACGATGATGCGGAAGTATATTCACAATCCAGCAGAGACGTTACTCAAGGTGAACTTTATTAGATGGCGCTTGGATAAAAATGGGAATAGTCGAAATCAATACAATGGGCTCTCCTCTTTTTGTATTTGAGAACTCTGAATTTCTTGATTGGGAGCAATGAAGCAAGGGTTAGATGTAAGAAGAGACTTAAAAGTCTCCATCTCGCCCTAATAAAAGATGTTTATTATTATTCTTATTATTATAATGGACGCTCGAACTAATGTAGACTTAGAGAAAGCTCTACGAAATAATATTCATCTTCCATCACCATGAGAATACAGACCTCGCATGGATTGAAAATTGAGTTATATTTAGTGCCTTGTATAATTTTTAGTTTGGAAAATTCGCGTGTAAGTGACACAAGCTATCTACCTCCGTGGTTTTCACGATCCGCATGGGGGAAAGCCTTATCAAGACGATGGAAGAGAAGATCATTATCGCTGCGGCACAAAAAACGGGAAGGTCACAGTCGGAAATATCCACAACAGATTCCCGAGTGCACGCCTTCCCATCAGGGATTCATTGACTGCTTTGAGTTGGACACTAAAACTGGGTTAGTGACGTCGATTTTTAGGTCGTTGCGATCGAGCGAGTTGTGTAGCGACGACGTAGTTGCGTGCTTTGGGAATAAGGTTAGAATGTCTCTGTGGTTGGACTGCCCTGAAGATGATGGATTAGATTGTAGGGAACCCCAAAAATTTGCACCATTGGTTGGAGCAAGGTTTAGGAATCCAATCATAGGAATTTAGCGTAGTAAAGACAAATATCGAACATTTACTGCGGTAAAAGACATATCGTGGTTTATTGAAATAGGCGATTTATTTATCTTGCAACTATAAAGCCATCGATCAATAAAACGTGTTTTATTTTAACGATCTATGATACTCGGAGAATTTAACTATAAGAAAATTGTAAATTTTATTATAATTGTTGTTATATTTATGAATTAATATGTTTTTCGATGGCAAGTGTCGATGGATTTGAGAAATTACTGGCTGAAACAAAACTCACGGTGTGGAATTCTTTTAAAAACCTAGCATTCATACACTCAAAATATTATGTGCTCACTTACCTTAACCTTGCCTTTTTCCTGGAAGAGGAAGCATGATTTTAATCCTCATATTTAAACATTTTCTAAGCTAATTATTTCCTACAAAGTAGAGCCATATCTTTATCAAAAGTGGTTCTGAGCATTCCAACTGCAAATGGCATGAATCATAAATGAGTATTTTATAACTGAATTTCTAGTACAAATATCAATGATACCAAATTAGTAGTTTTCAGTTTTATAACTGAAATTCTAGTACAAATATCAATGATACCAAATTTGTTACGCAATTGATGCTATTTTTTTAAAATTTTACTGTCATTTTTAAAAATCAAATTTAATGTCCATCGCTCCATTTCGTATACGTAGATCTAATAGTTCTTTTGGAAAGGAAGGATAGTATTCTGAGAATCGCCTCGAATGCGATGAAAAAATAGGATATAATAGAGAAAAATAAAAAAAAATTGAATAACTTTTGGAACAGGGAAAATGTATAATAGAGAATGTTATAAACAGTATGGTAAATAGGTTTTGCCGATATTATTTTTAAAGAAAATTTTAAGAACATCTTTAATTTCCTAAAAATACCTCCAGCTACGACTTGATAACAATAAAGAATATTTGTTCCAAGTTTCTACAAATTAACAGTTACTATTACTCTGAATTACTTATTTCCTAAAGATCTAGCATACACATTAATGAATTCGGGATGATATATCATTTTACTTTCCGGCTGTGCGATGTATTATTTTCCACGAGATAGCCTTCTTAGAATAGCTATGCCCTCAACATATCAGTTCCGTTTCAATATGGATTTTTTTTGCAGCGAACAGATACAATCAGAGCGAAGTCCGAGAGCGTGTTGATACAAACCTTCGAAATGTGACGAGATTTTTCGCAGAGAAACTGAGATTATTCAATAATTTTATGCAATTCCTTTCAAGATAGCGATATATCTAGTTTCAAAAGCCTTCTTTCGAATTTTATCATGCAATACTCCTCCTTATCACCATGCATTAATGAGGCTGATGTCGGGAAATATGATCACAAATGTCTCCGCATCCAAAGAAGGAATAGGGCTTCGGCGTTTAAGGAGTTAAAACGTGCATCCTTATCTCCATGGCAAAAATTCTCAAAAGGTGCAGTCTACGGATCTTAAGGGACCTCATGTATCCCTTAAATTACTCCCCAACATTTACGTTCTCACAATCTACAAATTTCCTGTCTATTTAAGGGGCTTCTCATTTGCAAAAACATTCGCGATTTTTTTGTTTTCCTTAAAGGTTTCGGTCCTTTTTTCGGTGTTTTCTGGTTCGATTGCGGTATTTCCTACGACAAAATCTATTACTTCTTTCATTATCAACCCAATCTCCAATTAATAGGGTTAGAGAAGTTTTAATAATGCAAGTTTACGATAAAAAGCCGGCTTGCATCGTTAAAATCTTGAATTTGTAATATGACGCACGTTTAACGTGGTATACCACTTTCTCATGCTTCGCAGATTTATTCCTTAAAAATGTACGTAGATATTTTATACCTTTTTTACAGCTAAATACAGCCATATTATGTTTGACTTTGACAAATTATTCTTGATTTATATTACGCTGTGATGTCTTGTAATTATTTCTCATGATAAATGTTTGTTTCTTTAGGTGTCGCAGTGCCAGCAGGGCCCGTCGGCCCTCTCCTTACAGGCTGATGGCTGCGAGGGGCCTCTGGGCTCTTAGAAGCGTCGAACAGCAACTGGGCGTTGTAAGGTTCCTGAGGACATTGGCACTGTTTATTTCCGCTGCAGTCTTTTTCGCTCCTACCCTCGCGGTCGTCCATGTTGGTAAGTTCCGATGGATGAATATGAGCTTAAAGATTGTTAATGTGGATCTCGCCACATTTTATAGGGTCGACGTTTTCGTTTAATTTACAATGAAATGTCCTATGCACTCTATACAGTCAAATGAAAAACGCTTCGTTTTTTTTACATTTAAAAAACAGTAATAGAGACTACTTTCCACTACGACGTACATATGTATTTCCTCAGGTTCGAAAGATGGCACATGAAATCCCATAGCAAGCTATTTAAGTTTTTTTTAGTTTTTATGAGGTCCCTTCATCTCGCCTTTGCATACACATGGTTTGCAACATCGGTATTTTCATGGAATTGATTACTTCGTGATAAATTTTTAAAACTCAAACACCCGTTATGCACTTTATAGTGAAATACAATAAATGGTGTTTGCGAATCCAAGAGCCTTCTCTATGCCTACATTGGAGTCAATGTAACCACCATAATTTGCGTAACAGATATTTGAAAATTTATCACGAATTTACTAATGTCATGAAATTACCAATATTTACCACAATGAGTTTTTATTTTTCATTTAAGTTATTTTTGCTATCAACTTCAAAAATTAAATTATTCAAAATAGATGTCCTCTGCCACTTACCGATGGACGACTTTTAGAGTATTGATGTAGATTTTTCTGTAAAGTATTCAGTCCGAAGGCCTCTAATATTAGCTACCCAAAGTAATTTAGGCGTAAAAGGAGTTAAACTCCATAGGAAGAGGAGGTTCAACCGGCAACGGTGTTTGCTGAATATAATGGGAGTCGTACGCCCAAAGTCACGTGATAAGCATTCAAAAAAACATTAGCATGTTTCTCGAAGAAAAATACATCCTAACTGTAAAGTCGATAGGCACTCGAGATTGACTCACAATTTTAATTTTTCTGTGGACGGCTTTTTGTCAGAGCGTCATTCCACCCGAATAGTTATGGTCTCTCTTTATTTTCCCTATTCACTCGCATTATGAATTCTTAAGTTAACTTTTCTCTAACCATGGGTTAGATCTGAGTTTGTATCTCCTAATCGTGACACGGAAGTATGAAATACATTCCTTTAAACTGGCACGAATCAAGCGCTGCACGCCAGCATGTGCATGATCATCATTCCGCTGAACGCGCTTCCCGAATATGAATGGTATTAGAATTGTGAGAGTGGAATCCTGTATTAATCTTTCTTCTTGCATTCTTTCAATTTTTCCCAGCGTTGGTAGGATGATGAATGAGATAAAAAAGCCATCGTACTTATGTGTGATGTAATAAAGACCCGCATGTCATTTAGCTCACGTAGAGTTGCACCGGTACAGGTATGGATTTTTTGGAGGCATATGTATTTCATGCAAAGTCCAGTGAAAGCAATATAGTAACAATTATAATATTTAGTTAGCTAATATTATAAATTCCTTGTTTCATATCTTCTTCAACGCTATTTTAATTTAGCGTAATGAAGAAGTCCCCACAAAATTGATTTAATTTTTCGCACTGCTAGAACTTCAAATTTTATAATTATTAATATATTAAAGAAAATGATAAAAAGATTGTTCAGGTATGAATTTTCACGGACAGTTGATTGTTTTGAGTGATAATTTTATTTTGAGGGTCTTGAGAAGTGCTTTTCGTTGAAGATACTCTTTCTTCTACTGCCTCTCAGTCGCTACATGACCTCGTAAATTCCGAGAGATGAGTACAATGGCAGACGAGGAAGACACGTAGAACGATAGCGAGGTTTCCTATATGTGCACTTGGCGATGCTAAATGGGATATTATTTGGCGATGGCGATGAAAGAAACTCAATACTGTCGGAAGGAAGTCTTCCAATAGAGTTTGTCTCTATAAGCATATCTCTTTTTCACTTTAAGATGGACGAAGAAAGAAAAACAACGTGAGACGATTTTCCTAAGAGACTCTTCTTCAAGAGATATATTTTTCTAAGAGGAGGAAAAAATAAAAATATTTTGGCAAAATTGTTCCTCCTCCCTGGTTTATTAGCTATGAACACTTCTTTGAGAAAATTAGTTTTCGGCTCGCTGAAAATGCAAACCGTTTAAAAGGCTGCGAATGGTCATTAGTGCCGATTATGATCTTGATTTACATATCTGAAAATCGTTGTGTATCTTGTCTAAGTTATTATGATAAAAATTTGTCCAAAATGATTTGAAGATATGATATAGTTGCAATGTGATTTCTCAACCTGCAGGTCTCACGTGCTTGAATTATATGCAGTATTTTGAGACCGACTTTGATTTGGAATCACTTTTCCCTGTCCACGACACTAATTAGTTTGTTTGCACGCGTTGGTTCATCATCAGATTCAACGATTTAACAGTGATAGGCATTCTGCCAGTAATGGCCTCAGGTGTTAATCAGTGCATGAGAATCACGCGAGTATGATAAAATATTGTTTTGAAGTAGGATGATTTTTAAAGCGCATCGATGCAACTAGATGCTTAACAAGGAAATATAAGGACAAGTGGATGCTTAAGATAAAATATTTAAAATTGATTCATTTTCGAGATAATTAGCCGTGTGCATGTGGAGCTTTACAGAATCTTATTCAGAACCGGATCCCAATTGCTTTTTAAGCCCTCAATGATTCTTCCTTTAGCATTTAAATCTACTGTTAGTGTTTTTAAAACAATCAGTTGTATTCAGTGAGTATTCTGGACACAAATTGTCTTTCATTCAGACGAAATGCGCCCATTTGTTAGAAGGCGTCTCAAGTTCCGATAATTTCACCTAGCGTAGAGACGGTAGCATAAAATTTGCAGCTTATTTTGTGAAATATTTATTGAATTAATTGCTCTCGGGCTGTCAAATATGTCAACTTGGAGACTTAGTTTAATATTATATAATATTATATATTGCTATACATTTCTCACCATATCTTCACTTCCCTGCGAAACGTTCAGATTTTTCTCCTTTCTAAATTCTGCAATTTCCTCGTTATTTTTCCAGTGGTCAGCGTGATCCGTTCTTTGTGGATCAGAATCCTACGATGGAGGTTCCCTCAATCTATGTTCGAGGAGACGCCATGCATCCGCACCGCCATGGACACCAGGAGGACGCAAGGGTTCACCGCGCTTCTTCTTCAGGTCAGAGGTCGCTGCGACCCTGAGGCCATTGCCCAGAGGCTAGAGCAAGAAGTGGTGTGGAGGAGGGCTAGCGAGGAGCAGCTGAAGAAGGGTTGGGGAGGTGCGGGGTCTATCGACACCTACAGACGCCACCTCGCCTATCCGCAGCTCAGCCTCGTCCTGACCACCAGATGGGGCCGCTACGCGTGGGAGGAAAAGGGACAATTCAACATCGACAATCACGTCGTTCTGGCGAGTCAGCTTTTCAGGGGCCGTCCTGTGACCGAGTTCAACGTACAGGTGGGTCCTTGCCTTCAGGCGGTCACGTATTCGTGGCCGGAGAAAACCATTAACTGCTTCCGTATCGCAGCAGTCATGGTGTCTGCGGACGGATACACAGCAATGAGCGTGACCTTTGAAGTTTTAATTTCATCCGATTCCAACCTTCGAGCGGGAGGATCGGTTTGCCATGACACCATGATTGCTGTTTTAAAGAAAGGTTTCCATTGATGGTCGACGGTAAAGCAATCGCGTATTTGCATAACTGCGAAGGAAATTCATTAAGCGATGCAGAGCCAAAATGATGGCCCATAAAATCGTTAGATTTCGGATCGTTTTTGGAAGCCTCGAATCGGCCTAATGCACAAAATTGAATTGCTAGAATGAAAGGATGATATAATATTATATATTTAATTAATATAAATCATTAATGAAAATAGCTAGAATTAATGTGTATAATTTTCAAGATGAAATTTATAATTTAGTGAAGAAGTGTTTCACATAAACATTCAACTAACATTTTTTTCTTTCGTAATTTTTTTCCCATTCGAATTAAAATTGAAATTTCTTGAAAACATGAAAAATTATTTTAAATTCTATCATTTAAGAATTGGAACATGCAAATTCTCGTTAATTTTCTTGACTTATGAGACCTCTGGCTTTGACAGTTACCTCCATTAAAGAATTTTCCTTCAACTGCAAATCTCTATAAGGATGCCGAATGTTTAGTTATAGGGGAAGAAAATGCGTGGGGGTACCTTCTTTCATCCAATCAGATTCTTTACACATATTTCGATGTCAATTCTGACAACTAACGTCCGATGTGTTTCCCTCCATAGGACTACGTCAGCGATATCGTATCCAAGTACCTTCCTCCGGACGTCCCTCCGTGGCAGGCCACTATTATACCCGTCTTCAGTCCAGAAGAGCGTTATTTCATCCTATTACGTCTTCACCACCTCGCCTACAAAGGGTTCATTCTGGAGCATCTTCAGAGGGCCGTGACAGCGGGTGAAGAGCCACTGATAACACGCTTCCCGATTTCCCTCGTGCCTCCTTCGCCGGATGCAGCACCACCGAGCGTCGTTCCTACACCCACCCTCACTCCTCCTTGTCCAGATAAACTCAGTACACCCCGCGCCAAAGCCCTCTGGAGTTTAGCAAGTCATCTCCGCGAGAGCTTGTCTCTTGCATGGGGGGAGGTAAGCGCCCCTTCCAGCGTCTCGCAGACTCTCTACTCCATGGGAGGAATGATGCTTGGATTGGCCAGCGAAGCCCGTAATCTCGCTCGCAGAGAAGGGACTACCTACAAATTGGTTCGAGAGGCAATGGCGGAAGCGCTTTTTCTTATGGGAGTCGCCTTCGAGGGACCCATGATCCTTCTCCGGGAGCTCCTTCCGGACAGGCCGGAACCCCACGACCATTCGCCCAGACGGCAAAGCGGTCATCACCTTCAATCGGTATCTCTGTGTGGAAGGAAGGCTGTGGCCTGGTCCGATCCGGCACCGGTGGAATTGGTAAATAAGATTTGCGCGGCTACTGGTTCCTCCAAAACGGAGGTCCTGCTGACCGCCGCCTCCGGTGCTTTGAGGCAGTTTTTCCGACAGTCAGGCCTTCCGACACCAGAAGTGGTGACGGCTGCTCTCCCTCTTTCTCTGTCCATCAAAGGAGAGGAAGGTGATGGCGGCTTTGCCCTTATCGTCCTTCCTACTCGGGAAGAGGATGGTTCTGCGGCTCTCGACGACCTAAGGAAACAGCTGAGGGAGCAGAAGAAGCGGCCCGCCTCCCTACTTCTTTCGGCTTGGCTTTCGGAGAATGCAGCGCGCATATTGCCGTCGTTCGCCATTCGTCTTCTGCTAAATGCTCTCACCAGGAAGTACTCTGTTACCATATCCAACATTCCGATTGGTTCTTCCGGATTCCGTCTTTGGGGACAGGATATCGAAAGTCTTCTTTATTGGAGACCTCAGCAGGCTAATACAAGTGAGTATTTTGAGTATGTTAATGCCTAAACAGGGTGCCATCGTACTGTTAATATATTTAAGTATCTAGGTGAAAGTTTTTTTTCTGTTTTTTTCACTATCTGTAAGAGTTTTTGGAGAAGTAGTCTTTTTATTCATCAGATGAGATTTCATTAAATAAATAGCAGAATGTTACTTTGGTTAGAAAGCTTTGGCTATAGGTTTAAACGAGTTTCTTCCTTATCCTATGTTTTGTAGAAAATTCTTTCTAAATCTCTAGAATTAGAATTTCATGTAGATTCTTGATTTTTATTTTCAAATATGAAATTAGAATGTAAATCATAAAGAATTCTAGCTGCCCGAGTAAAACTACGTTTACTAGGAATATTATTATATGTGTGTCTGACTTTTGATGTTATGACTTGTGATCATACGAAATACATTTATCATTTAAAAGGAAAATACTAAATTTCAAACTTTGAGAAAACAAGCTGTTACTTCGCGAATCACCAAATTATTAAGGTGGTATCATGTTTTTGTCTGCGTTTGCCCATTTCATTTGACATTGTAGAGCCTTCCTCGATCAATGTTAGCTTCCGATAAGGTTTGGCCTCGTTATGTTTTCGAAGCGAAAGATATTGACCCAACTTTAATTTTCATGTATCACCGTTTACGCCAGCAATTCCAATTTTATTCATCACGAATTTTTACTTTCTACGTTTGAGGGATTTGAACAGTTAGGCGCCCTAGAGATATATTTATCATTTCTGAAATCAACTGTAACTTATCCAGTAATTCCTTTGTAGGTCATTATGCGAAGGTGAATTTAGTGAAGTTTAAATTTTATCTGATGCATCAGTGATCTATGATTATTATGAGAAAGAAATTACATCAGGGCTTAATGATTTGCATTACATTACCTTAGCATGATTCACATTATATTTTTAGATTACAATATTAGTTGATGCTATTATGTGAACCTAAAAACTTAAATGGTGATGTTCTCTTATGATTCCATACTGACTGAAATTTTCCGAAGCAAGTTGACATTCAATATAATTCAATGATTACGTGCACCTTTCTAGTTTAACAGTTAACATAAATAATTCTGTGAAGGAAAGAGTTCACCATTAATTACTAATCTAAAACCCGATAAATTCTTCCAAAATACCCACATTAAAAAGTTCGATGCTATTAATTCCTCTGAATCACCCGCCTTCCACTATCACAATTAAAAATAATATTATTGGTATTTAATTTTATAGATAAATTATTTATTTATATGGGTTTTTCCTTTTGGATTCATTTAAGAGCACTTAAAAAATAATAGCAAAATGAAATATTTCAAATAAAAGGGTCTTACACATAACTTGAATTCATATATTCGAAATTCATAGGAGCCTAAGTGTATGTACCGAATGGTGGGAATGGTAAAGAATGTATTCTTCCTTAACAATCTTAATCAACTTACAACGCGAGTTGACTTGTAAGAATGATTGTAATTTTATATCTGCTTTAGTTTTAAACATTATTTATACGCCAATGATTAAACGGGATAATTCTATCTTTATTAGCTAATTATGCAATGAGAACTTTTATTCTTGTTTTCGAGGAGGGAAGAAATATCATTCTATGTAATTGTGCCTTTGAGGATAACCACTCTCTGTAGGCAATGTGAAAGGTACTTTGTGCATATCAAATGACGCCGGTTACTCAGGAAAGCTTTGAGATTTAGGTCATTAGTTGTAATAAACCAGAGGAGATCCAAATATCCAGATCCAAAATAGGGTCATTATTACATCCACGTTCGTTATCTGTTGCGGCTTTATTCAGCCATAGATTGATTACATAATATCCGTCACAGCTTTCATTACGTGGCGGCTGGAATCATGAATAAATCGGGCAGAAATATCTTTTAGCCTTCTAACAAAGTTCCAATGAAATTCTTTTTCATAAGAAACGGACAGGAAAAAGTGTTGCCATTAAGGCATAAGTAAAGACTTAGAGGAACTGAAGTCCAAGGATTTAATTCTCCATAAAGATGATTCCTTCCCGCCGTGTTTAGTAAATCCAACTTTTTATATTTATCCTTACTCCTCTTTTAACTTAGATATTCGTTTCAGTATGGGGTTACTGAGGCATCCATGTCCTCTTTCTAGAATTATAGCATTAAATAAAATAATATGCGAAAGTATAGTTTATAAAAGACAACGGAGGCAAATTTTATAATTGTAACTTTCGTCAATAGAAATCATAAATTTATGACACAAAATTTGGTATTAGTTATAACTTAATTACAGTTTTCGTATCAAATTATAGTTCAGAAAACGGTTAATTGAAAAATATCTCTCACAATAAAAGTTTATCCTTATCAAAGCTTTTTGTATTCCTCATACCAAGGTTATTTTTTTGTTGGTTTGTAGACGAGTCGATGACCTGGGAAAATTGGATGGGGAGCATTTTTAAAGAATCTTTTGGTGAAATATCTTCAAGAAATCAGGCATAGAAAATGTCTTACTCTGTATCTAAAACCTCTCTCTTCTATGAAATCAATGACGTTTATATAATTTCATCATAAATGATTTTTAAAACTTTTGAATTCCCTTATTACGTAGAATGTGCAAATTATACAGTTTTATTTTGCGCTGAAATTTACTTTGGATGTATTTTGGTCTCTATTAACGTATTTATTACAGTAGTTGGCTCAATAGTTTAAGCTGGTCAATTTTTCTAAATGCGAAGAAATTATTCAACTTTTAATTGCTAATTTTTGTGTTGCATTTGGTTTGAAAGTCCCTTCATAAAAAAGGAAGCCAATGTTCATTATCAGATTCTATATTTGCTCTAAATTTTCTAATTAGTATTGCTGAGATATATTATAAGGATTTCATTATTTCCAGGCATGTCGTTATCTCTTATGACATACAAGGGATCGGTCAGACTTGGAGTAATGGCAGATCAGCAGCTAAGCCCTCAACATTCTGCAATCGCCACTGCCTTCGTGCCGCAGTTGTGCGACCTCGCCGTGTCCGTCGGAGTTCCTCGGGAGCGCCTCCCATCCACATCCACTCGCCCTACATCTCCCAGAGGTTCTCCGTGGATTTCGCCTTTGGCCTCCCCTCGACCATCGCCAAGACCTTCCCCACGGACTTCTCCGGACCCTTCTCCTTCAATCCTCCGCAAAACCAAAGCCACGTTCCTAGAGTTACCCCCCACGCAGCCCAGAAGACGAAGGGGAGACAGCGGAGGGAGCGGTTGCGAATCGGACGAGTCATCGGAGAGCAGCGCCAGCGGCAGCTTCAGGAAGCAGAACGAAGAAAGGGCGGCAGCTTTGGCGTCAGCCGTAGCCCACAAATTTCGTGGTGCCATTGACAGCGATTGAGTGACATTTAAAGCAGTTGTTGCTGCGTATTTTTATTCCACGGATAACTATTTTCAACACCCGAGGGAAAAGGCGTGAATAGTGCCGAAACCGGGTGATTTTATTGCAAATCCCTCATCGGTTAAGAGAAGCGACTTATCGAAATAGGTCCGAGTGATATTTTCCTCTGCGTAATCATCGACGATTTTATACTATTCTCGGAGATTTTGGGTACACCCGTTCACATTTACGGTTTAAAATTATAACGATAATCACACGAAGCTTTTCACCAAACAAATTTCTATTTATGTGTTAGCTGTGAGATCTATAATATTTAGATACCTGAAGAACTGAGTGACAAGTGAGTTGTGTCGAATTTTGTTAGGCGCTACGGAATCCATAGACGTATCCTCAATATCGATATAGTCATTTCGTCGAATGTCACTCCTCAGAGGTGACTATTTAATTGCGTGAAAGCATTTATATGTCCACGGCCAATTGGTCTGAAGGATTGAAATTTGAAGTCTCGAGGAAGAAAAGGTTTCCAGCATTTGTATGAAATTTGTTGTGTTGAAGTCAAGGTTGGTTATAAGCGTGAATGAATGTAAAAATATTAATTGTGGAGACAAGCGCTATATTATCGGTAAAAAGGAGAAATTTTGTCAGAATCATTGCTCAAATACGATTTCATCCTACTAATCATTACCGCATTTTGATATGTTCAACCGTTTGTTACCGAAAGTGTAATATTGTACTTATGTAGAAAAATTTTGAATAAATTTTTACAAAATATATGTAAATTTTCTTTTATAACATATGTTGAGGCGATATTTGCACTAAAAATGTACATATTACAAATCTCCAGATAATCGAGTGGTTAGTACGTTCGCTCTCGATCCCTGGTTCCATTATTGGTGGGATCATGGCGTTGACCCAGCATCACGTAAAAAGCGATAAGCTAACTTTAATAATATCCAAACGGTCATAAATAACAAACAGGGCTGCTTGGGATACCTATGTGAACGCATCACTCGTGGTGAATACAGCCATGCTAGACCCAAGAGGGACGACTTGACTGTCTGGTCTTTCCAAGATGTGCTGAACCAAATCATATCTAAAGAGGATGGCTAATATACTATGAATATAAATGGCAAATATTGCTTAAAAATTGATGTTTGGAAAGATGTCAGAGAATTATCTCATAGTAGTACCTCATATGGTTATGGATGTTGAACCTTTTTGGTTTATGATTTCCTTTTATTATGAATCACACATCAATATGCGAAGTAGCTGTTCTTCAATGTCTCTTTAAATAACCACACCTCGAACTATATTGCTTTATAGGGTATTTAAGGGGATTTTTTAACTCTCAACCATGACACTCCGATTCAATCCAAACCTTATCTTTCTCCCTCAAATACATTAATAATTATCCTTTAAGAAGATAGAGCAAGAGGTGGTGATTCATAAAGCTATGTAAATATCATGCATCCCAATTTACATCTTGAACTAACCAAAACACCGAGTTTAAGATAAAATTCCATATTTTTACATTCTCATATTAGTATCTTTTGAGGTAAACAAATTATGAAGGGAGATTTAAGGATTGTAAATAAATAAGTATAAGAACTTGGTTGCCTATCCACACGAAATTAGAGAACGAATAGGATATGGTGGCTGACTGGTTAAATAATAAAATTAGAAAAAATGACAGAATGTTTCTTGCATCTTTCACTCTATTCTGTTCCATTACTCAAAATGTGGAAAATTTAATCATTTAATCAAGATGAAAGTGTAGTTGCTATTATGCTTTCAAATATTAATTTCAATACCTATGTTTACTAGTGAAATAGGAATACTATATAATGGATCCTGGAACTAGAAAATAAATCAAATTACCATTGAAGAAAGAGAAAAAAATTGTTAACAGAGTAAAGCATTCCTATGGTTCTAGGATATATTTATCAATATTCCCAAAAATTATGGTGATTTTCATTTTATTTTCGTAATGTTGATGGTTTACGTTTTTACATATTTTCACGTTTATTTTCAATTTTTTCAGCATTAATTGATCTTGCCGGGGGCGCTAATCCTCGGCCTATATGAGATCCATCTGCTTGTAAGAGTGTAAGTTGTATTTTAAAATTAGATTTCTCCTGACAACAAGAATGAACTAGCAAATATTAAAAAAAGATATCGAATCATGAAATAAAGAAATAAAAAGGAGAGCATATGAATTGTAAATCTTTTGCTGTTAATGCTTTTAAATTAAACACAACTCTTCAAATATTTTGGATTCCGAGTATCAAGAAAATGATTCCCTATCATAATTCTTACTCCTTTCACTGTAATTGACTCATATGTGATATAATGGAATAGCTCTTTTTAACAGTTTAAATATAAAATTTGAAGCATTCTTTAATGCAACTGCTACAGGGTATCGTCAAATAGGGAACGCTCTTGAGTGACGAATTTTCCCGCCAAACTCAGAATGCAGAAAAGGTTCTCGAAGGCGCATGCGCTCCCAAAAGACGTCACCAACGTCACGACATCCACTCGAAATTCTCACTCTCCGTTCGCGCCAACATTAAAGAAACTTCGATCTGAGGGTTCGCTCGCAGATTCCGCGGATGCAAAAGCCGAGGAATAAATTCGTTACTGACAAAAGTGGCATTCTCCAGAACCAAAATCCTCTTCCGCTTCGCTTCTCTTCGGTTTGGGATACTTTTGAAGACGGTTTCATTCACATGCAGAAATTTTTGGTTTCCTTATCGTTTCGTGGTGTCTTTAAGCCGCCTGATTTTTAGGAACGCAAACGGAGAGAAGCCAGAACATTCCAGGTAAGTGTATGGTGCTGTTGAGCTGAAAATCAGTAGCCAATCTAATTTAAATATAATCAATATTAAGTTTCTCTTTCCTAAGTATGCTTATTCTCAGCCTCAGCCCAATCTTAAATAATCTCTTTGGCTGAATTACAAATAGAAAATTTTCTGATTTCTCACATTCTAATACGCTAGAAATATGATCAATTACCAGCAGTTTGTTTGTTAGCGGGTAGTTGTGTAAAACAAACAGAAGTAGTGCACTCTTAAGCAATGTTTGTATGTTTAATTTTCATGTACGTTGTTTACAATTCAAAACAATCATGATAATTTTAGATCGGTTTTCCTTTTTTTTCAAAGCTATATAAAAAATTATCCAGAAATTCTCTTTAGCTCGGTGAGGAATCTAGGTATTCAATGTAGAGCATAGCTTTAACTTATTCTAGAAAAATGTTATTTGTTGTTGAATTCTAAATGAATTCACGTGGTCTTTATGTATTTGAAAATGCTAGATAAAGTAATTATCATCAATTCAAACTAAAGTGATGTTTTACTAAGAAAGAATTTAAAATATACATTCACGAAGGAGTCTTTTAATTTTTTTAACTATCAAAATATAACAGAGAATTCCAGGATTACGCTATATTCGCCAACAGCCAATAGTGATTTGCGTGCTTCAAACCCCCCCAAAAAAACGCAAACGCTTTTCTCTTTGCTAAAATCACCCTTGTTTTCACTAAGTAAAGATAAAATTATTTCATGATGAAAATAGAGCTTATCATATTTATCGAAAGTCTTAGAAACATTAAATAGAAATTAAGTACTTTAAAACGCTTTGGTTCACCGCGTAGAAATATTTGTCGGATCTTACCACTTAATTTCCTTTCTGGTAGGATTGATACGTATACTCCCAAATAAAGTGCATACTTACACAAATAATGAATGTCCATATTATGCCAATATATTTTCTTGAGGATGTTTTCCTGACGAATCCTCAGCGCGTCTTCTTCCTATGATTCGGTTAGAAACAGAGATTGCGTCGAGGTCAGGGTAACGGGAAGATTTCCAAAGTGGTCGCTCTATTTGCAAGAACCCAAAATATTCTGATTAAGAGGAATTTAATAATGAAACGATAACTTTCGCTTCAAATAGTCCCTAATCTAAGACTTTCAAAACATAATGAAGGCCACATGCATCAAGGTGAGATTTTCGCGGCATATTCTCATGAACAATCTAAGAAATCCGCATTCCATAGTTTAACCACATTTAAGTATTACATATTTTTCATAAAATTTATTGAAACTAAATATTTCAGACAAAGATTTGATAAAATACACTTAAAAGCATAGTACACTATATCGAGCGAAAAAATGACTTGCCGCTTTTTATTTATCAATTATTTCTTATTATTGAGTCATAATGCTGAAAAAATATTAATTTGCAATATAAATTGTGTTAAAGTTACTCCTTTTGTTCTTCTTAAAAGTTCACGGAAATTATCCATACTCTTATATGAGGGAGAAATCACGGTCACGGTAAGAACCAGTTGTCAAAAGTTGCAGTTACTAATGCAGAAAATTTCTCCTGCAAACGGTTATTCACAGTAGAGGTAAATAGGTTACCATGGGCACTCGATTCTCATTCGCACAGAAGTATAAAATTCACTCTTCCCGCGTTCTGCATATTTATGTTAGAACTGCATCACCATATTTATATTATTTTCATATTTATTACTTTTCAAGGGATTTTTGTAGAAATATTTTTAAATATTTTGTATAATATGTACATTTTCAATTATTCAACCTATTTTAATATCAAAGATAGATCCTAAGATTGAAAGAACAATGAATAGCCTTCTCAATGAAATGAAATCCATCCCATTTATTATCCACAAAGAACTGCAATATTATTTGTTACGGAAAAGTTTCCAGATAAACCATTACGGCTTGGGATCTTTAACAAGTCAGAGAGTTTACTGAGCTTTTTGAATGATCTATTTATTTGATAATTGAAGACCATAAATAAAAACGCGTTTTCATACTTTTAAAAATATATGTTTTCTAAAATTTTGGGAGTGAATTGCATAATTAATGCAGCCACATATCAAAAGCACCATGATAAGCTACGCAATCGGTTATCATCTATTGTGCTACTCTTCTGCATTTTTTTTATGTTTTTTAAAATATTCATTAGAAGATGGATCACATCCGTTGTTGTGTTAAAAGACATTCCGATGTGCTAACTCAGATAAATTAATTTAATTTTGATTATTTATTCTGGCCTTTCCTATGCAAGTGATGATTTTGTGATGGAGAAAGGAAAAAAAATTAGATTGGAGTCAATACTAATCTTATCCATCGCTATCAAATATCATCCATGAGAAATTTACGGTTTGAGATATTGCATCAGCTTTGCAATGGATCAAGTAATTAGCACAGATAATGCACCATGGTGTTAGTGCTGGTACACATGCTTCACTGAGTGGGGTAATCGCTTAGTCACCATGTGTTAAAACGCCTTCTAGAGCATCGCTCTTCCGCAATCGCTAATATTTCTCTCCGCATTGTGTCGAGCTTATTAATCTAATTCACCATTCATTCCCTGAACTCCTCAAGGCACAGAAATAACCTTATAAAGAGAAGCAATGCAGATCCTCTCTGCTTCAATATGAAACTATAATCAGAGAGAAACGGAATATTCTATTCTTAGACACCCTTTGGTCGCCTGCATTTTGGCCCGTGTTTGTAGAGTTGGATGAAGTATCTGGCTTGATGCTCGTGCATACGCTTCCTTTGTCTTTCTGTTTCTCCAATTCCGACATTGCTACTAATTCAGTACTCAAAGTCTTCCCGCGTTCAGATTTTTAGACAACGTCGACAATTTTTAACTTTCGTTTCATCACCAGCCTTCTCCATAAATATATATACTCTTAAAACTATTGCATGTAGGAATTATTTATAAGAATACCACACAATATAAAGACTAAGTCGTATTTCATCTTTTTATTGTGATGATTATGGGACATGGTAAGAAATTCAGAAGATAAAAATCATTGTAAATTATTTCTATTGAATCTATTTGTCTGCCTCATATATGGAGTAGAAACGACTTAATCCTAAGATAAACAGTTTATAGCTTTTCTAACGCTATATAATATACAAGGAGAGGAAAACTGGGAATTTGAATGCGTAATGCAATTTTAGGCATCTGTTATTGTATCAGATATTTCTTATTTCGGAGAAATCTTTCGTACTATCAATGAAATTTATCTGTCGATAAAAAAATCACCAAATCTTTATAAAGTCACCATAATCGATTTACATTGACAATTAAGAACTCCTTTTGAGAATCTGTGATTACCTCGGAATATGTACTCGCAACTTACTCTGTCGTATAATCAGGATGAAACGGAGAAAGTCTAAGCAGTACGAAACTGGGCCTTGGCTCATATTTGAGTAAAAAGGTCATAAGGAGAAGAAATGTCGCCTTTGACTCGCGGATATGCTGAGCATCTGGTTCCTTCTGCTAAGGTAGAGGGATCGATTCCAGACGTTGGCCTAGTGGCCTTAAGCTCATCTATCAAGTCTAATCTTATCGACTGTGCTTAGTCGAGAGACAGAGAAAAGATGGGGAAGTTTATACACGCCTAAGCCATAAACCACTCTTAGCTGTCTCTTCTCCTGAAATTCCCCAGATAGAATGAGCTAAATGACATTACTGTGAATGAGATGGTTCAACCTAGAGCTGCATTTATTCTTCATGAAGAAATTTTTATTTCGATTTGAAAAATATACACGTATCGTCTGAAGGAAATTCCATTGCTGTTCTTGATTATCGCCGCATTTTCTTTTAAAAGAATCTTCTATTTCGCTTTCAACAACGTAATTCTGCGGAACATTTTGGATTTAAGTGTTAAAGAGTTACGTTCCACTAATGGGGAAACGTTTCAATTTCCGGTAATCGTTCACTGATTTCTCATGTGAAATTCCAATGAAGATATTAGAAAAGTTGACGTGAAAAAATAGCATTTCCCATATGAAATAGGTATTATTAATTAAGCCTATTTAAGATGGAGGTGCACATCATTCCAGTTGACATTCTTACTGAAATGTCTTATTGTATTTAAAAATGAAAAGTTTTTAATTAAGTTTTCGAAATTTTCTATGTGGAATGTGTGGTCTTACGGTTCACACCAGAATATTTCCTATGAAGAATTACGAAGAGCGTAGCTGTGCATGAGATGGCAGTATGCTGCTATCTAAAAACAATGATGTATCGCTCTCTTTAACTCACAATTTGTAAAATTGTTAATCTATGAAAAAGAAGTTCATAAATTTTGCCCGAGCTATAGGAATGTTGTTGCTGATAAGAAGGCTGACTGCTTTTAACAGAAATTTTGAGCTGTATGTAACTTTAATCCGTATTTTAAAGTGGAATTGCATAAATTAAGACCTGAGCTAGAATAAATTATCCTTGGAATTCTATGAACATTGCATTTTTATGGGAAATGTCGGTGCATAGGAGGAAAGTTTCAGGAAACGTTTTTACGTTCCTTACGCGACGAAGGGAATTCTCGCAAAGTCCGTGCGCTTACCGCGATCTTAGCTCCATCGATATCTTCCTTCACCTGTAATATACGACCTCTTGCAATAAAATTGCCACTCCGTGAGTGGTGAACAGGCAATGTCCCTCTATATCGATCGATTGTATTCTTGACTAAAGCGATCGCCCCTTTATCCGAAGGCGACTATTAAGTCCCCTTATCGCAAAACTGAGAGAAAAAGCGGTCGTCACTGGCTTACATAGCATATGCTCTTTCCAATGAAAATAGTCCTTCAGGATCTTCAATCATTATTCTCTTCACGTTTCTTATTGCCAAAAATATATGTCTAATGAAGTAGCGACTTATGCGGTTTTCAGAATTAATCGAGTGTTAATTTTTTAGTCTTTTATGCGCAAGTTAATTAGAATGATAAAAGATGGCGAGTTGCATAAAATGTTGGATACTCTCACTGATGGAGGATGAGTGACTTCCACGAATAAGAGGACACCAGAATTCCATTTTGAAAGTAACACTTTATTTTATTTTTATTAGCAGTATACGTATGCTATTTCATCCCAAATAAATCAAAGATGATTCTTTTATTTTGCTTTTATAAATGTTTTTAAATGTACGAATTTTAGGAGAATAACAAGCAACTCGAACGATATGTAATATATTCAAGTGCAACTCAGAATAAAATGTTCCTCCGCCTCCTGTACTAATCTCAATCGTATCAATCTAAAATCCAGCAGGTTTTCCAACACTCGCGCTTTTATAACTCTTTAATTTCTCTTTACTAATTCTTTAGGACTCTATATATTTGTAGCAATTAATATTTCATATAATCATATCCTGTTGACTGTTTTAGAAAAGCTCTGCCTAATATACTCTTCTCATTATACCGTTTTATTATTATCACATACCTCTATTTATTTTCAATTTGTACATCATGTTTCTATTTGTTTAAACGAAGCAAGCCTATAAATGATAATTCTATAAATAACACGAAAAGTGCAAATTTTTCTATTCTCATTGTGATTACCAACGAATGAACTGAATCAGAAATAGGAAATCCATCCTAAAGAGAAGAATTCGGTGATCTACATAACTATTGGACGGATTCCAAAAGAGGTATTCCATTGCTCAGTGTGCATACCCTTAGCATCCTAACTCCACTAACTAATGGTATTTTAGCACGAAATTCTCTATTTACTTGCATCCTCCTTGTCTCGCTAGACGGAGAGTGATCTTCTGACCTATGCAACTCTCCTTCTAATTTTCCACCCTCTCCCTCTTTGGAATCGACTTTTCTCTCAAGGTCTCTGTCAGGGCCACCTTCCCTCCTGACCTAATTCTTTAAGAATCGCTTAAAGATATTCTGCAACAGAAGGCCCAGTGTTTTATTAATTCAGAACCCATCCTTCATTTGTCGCTCCAGGCGCTCCCGAGATAATTGCACACGAGATAAATTTAGCCAATTCAGAGGGGCTGAAATGCTTTGTCTACTAAACAGTTCAGGTACCTGTTGTTGTCCAAGAAAAATGTTACAACCCTCTTTAAGGGTCTCATTATTTCAAGCGATCTTTAATTTGCCAAAAAATCAGGGCCTTATTTTATGTTAGGCAGGGATGTCCCTTATTCCTCGAATAACCGTTTCCAATGAATGAAGGCTTTAAGACTTGAGCGAAACAGAAAACGCACCAACGTTAAAAGCTATTATGTAAATGCTGTATAAATTCAGAAAAATGAAACATCTATTGATTCAGTAGTAAAACTGCACGTGTAAGAGTGGTGAAAAACTCAGCAATCAATAACAAAGACACACATGACTTAGAGTAGCGATAAACATACATACATATATATTTCATTCTACGACAATCAGCAGGAGATAAATGTTTATTTTGTTTCTTGAATACCTAACACTTGCCATTAGTTGATGGATATAAATATTAACGTACATTAAGTTATAAAGATCATTTTCTGTATTAAGAAGAGTTTTTAACGCCAAAAAGAAATATTAACACCTTGCAAACCCTTCGTTAATATTTTAATTTAAACCGGAAATTACAATTATTGAATCCCCCCACTAAGAAATACGCATACCTTATTAAATCACCACACATTCTTGTTTGGAACCAGTTCGGAAACAAATGCGCTTCTTCCAGTTGATATCCGCTCGTGTTACTATTCTAGTTGAAGATTAATTTTAAAGTTATCGAAATCTGAAACTGAATATTTTTCCACGTACTTTTGTAGGACGTTATTTTTTTAATGAAAAATCTCTATGCAAGAGAAAGTAGATAAGAATAGGTCATTTTCACGTCACGAGAACTGGGGAATTTTCAGTGAAACTAAAATCTAAGATTTAGAATTCTTTGTGGGTGGAACGACCCAAGAGTGCTTAATACCTCATAACTTCAATTAGCGTCAACCTTGCATAAGGAAACAGATAAAACACGACGCGCTATGCAACCTTATCTCCGAAATCCCAGGAATTCTCTCTCGGAGTTCCGGTCATTCTTGTCATGAGATTTCAGAAGGTTTCAGTATCTTTCTTGCGAAGTTTCTGCCTGCTTCGCTTAGTTTTGCATTAACACTGAGCATCTAATGAATTTTCTATTGCAGCCGTGACTGCATTCTGACGGAAGAGAAGCAGTGCCGTTTCTGCAACGAGCGAAACCGCATCATCCTGCCGCTTTCTCATCTGGAATACAGCTCTCCTTCATGTTGGATCGGAAAGTGCCTAGCTCCGCTGCCGACCACGGCATAAAAACAATTAGCTTCATCCACCAATTCCTCGAAAATTCCTTTTTCTTACGGATTCCATTATTGTGTCCAAAGAGGTGGACTAGATCATTGCCCCAGCCTTAAAATAGTGTACCAGGATAAAAATCTCTCTTTACCTTGAAATTGATGGAGCCTCGCGTGGGAAATTTATGTGCAGCGGAAGGAAGTAACGAAGTAAGTGACATCGCAGGAAATGACAACGTTTCAAGTCCCGCCACTCAAATTTTGATTTCTCCTGAATCTGAAAACGAAAATGATCTGTCCTCTAGGCGAAAATTACTGCGGAATCAAGGAATGCAGTATTCGACTGCGAGCGATTCTGTTAGCTGTGTCGTCCGACAAGAGAAATCATCATCTACCAAGATGAAAAATCCAGGAGTTCCCCGAGCGCCCGACGGGGGCTGGGGATGGGCGGTGGTCGTCGCTTCGATGGGAATAAGCTTGGTAGCTGATGGCGTGAGCTTCTCTTTTGGTATCATTTACATCGAATTTCTTCGATACTTCCGAGCCAGCAATAGTAAAACTTCAGTGATTGGATCCATATTCATGTCCGTGCCCTTAATGGCAGGACCACTCGCTTCCGCCTTAGTGGACCGCTTCGGTTGCCGCTCCATGACCATCCTCGGAGGAATCGTATCCGCCTCTGGTTTCATCTTGTCATCTTTTGCTAACTCCATCGAGGTCATCTGTTTCACCTTTGGCGTTCTGGCGGGACTGGGTTTGGCTCTTTGCTACGTAACGGCCGTTGTCAGCGTCACCTTCTGGTTTGAAAAGAAGCGTTCGCTCGCCAACGGCTTGGGAGTCTGCGGCACTGGATTAGGGACCTTCCTGTTTGCCCCTCTCACCCAAGCTCTCATTGAAGAATATGGGTGGCGAGGTACGACCCTACTCCTCGCTGGGGCCTTTCTTCAGATGTGTATTTGTGGAGCTGTTATGCGAGAGCCTGGTTCTGGGGATGATTTGTCCAACGATCCGAAGGATGCTGGCGCGGACGCATGCAGTAGTCTGCTTCCAGATACGGTGGTAACAGCTTCAATCGCGAAGACAAGTTCTTATTCCACAAGGTCGACTGTTTCCAAAAAGGGACTTACCTCACAGGGTGGTGTCACATTATCTCTAGGAAATTTACCTGCCTGGAGTGATGAAAATCATGAGGCTTCGGCGCAAGATAACTTAGGCTCCGGTCATTCATTACCATCTTTGCAAGCTACCATCAAAGATAATAGTTCTTGCATCAATTTTACAAATATCGGAGGAGTAAATGAAGATCCACGAGAAAAGTTGGTCTCCACTGTGGAGACCTTCGGTCAAATTAGATTATCCGACCAAAGAGTGCAAATGAAAAGGAAGTCCATTGATGTATTGAAAGAGGGAAATTCAACGAATGCAAACAGTTGTACTCCCCAAGCTTCACAACAAATTTCCCCTATCATGCAATTACAGGGTATACGATTTCGAAGGTAAATCATTAATATTAAATAGTCATAATGTTTATATTTATTTCTATTGGTTTTCTTTTCCTTGAATATTGCAAAAATACTATACAGTTATATAAATCACAGTAATTTCTGTTTGTGTCAGTTAATCTTATGAAAATAAAAGGAAGTCAAATAAAATAACATTTTCCTACCAATAGGTAATTTAGTTACAAACAAAAAATCAAGGGAAATAAAAGCAATTAATATATAAACCTAGACTTCAGAGACTCTAATTCATACTGGAAAATGTTAACTACTCAAGCTTTATTACATTCTCATTATGATGGCCACTAGATGCATAAAAATGGATGTTGGATTATAATACCTAACTTTTCTTTTACGATTGGTTTTGTAATTTTAGTGAAAATTCCATTGATGTATCCATCCATTAATCTCCCTAATGACTGATAATATTTCTTTCTTTCAGAAATTCAATAACAGTGAGAAGTGGCTTACAAAATTACTCTTATGATCCTAGAGTTTCATCTTGTCCAAATATTTACAAAAGCTGCCCAAAACCATTCATAGGAAAGAAAGAGGTAAACTCAAATCAGTTTTCATATCATATAATGACTCAAATCACAGCATCACATCACTTAACAACTTTTATGAAATCATATAAATGTAATCAATTAATGTAAGTTCCCAATAAATCCCTAAGTAATTTTTAAGTGATGAAAAATATTGCCATAAAAAATAAAGAGAAACACCTGAGTGAAGGAGTCATATTTTAGATTTTAAATTAAGGAAGTTGGAAGATTCATTGAAAATTGGACATATTATTTAGCTAACTCATTTCATGCTCTAAGATATTAGTTATAATCTCAAATTAATTTTTTTGGCAATAAAATGGACTAATTTATATTAATATATTTCTTTCTGTGGAATATTTTAAATGTTTTTACAATTACACATGCTGTGCCGAGAACTGGTAGCAAGTGAGCTGAACAAAGTTTCTTTTGCAGGCATGGTATTCAGACTTTCTGCAAGCTGTGAAAAGTATAATGGACTTCTCAATGTTCTTAGAATGGCATTTCATGCTACTGAATTTTTCCACATTTTTACTTTTTACATTTTTCATTGTACCCTACTTTTATTTAGCAGAGCATGTAATAAGTTGGGGATATTCTGAGGCAGAAGCTTCCATGCTTATTAGCATCATTGGGATTCTAAATACAATTGGAATGGTAAGATATGGTTGTCAGAGAACACCTTTTACATTTTTAATTGTATTTTAATCAAAAGATAGATATAATCTCTTATAATTTAAGACAATTTTGAAATTATCTTTAAGAGAATAAAACTGATGTATGTGTTCAGAGAATCATACGAAAATATAAAAAAATTTGTATTATAATAATAATAATACAAATGAAAGACTAAGAAGAATTTTATTCCTTTCAGATTGCGTTGGGCTGGGCTGGAGATCAACCTTGGATGAACGTTACCAAAACATATGCCTTATGCTTGTGCCTTTGTGGAATTTTTACTGGCATAATGCCACTCCTAACTGAGCACTACCCTCTCTTGGCTATTTCTTCAGCATTGTTTGGCTTATTTTTTGCATCAAATTTTTCCTTTACTCCTGTTCTAATTGTAGAACTGACCTCGTTAGATCGTTTTACTATGGCCTATGGACTGATACTTTTTACTCAAGGGTTAGGAAATCTTCTTGGTCCTCCATTAGCAGGTAACTTTAGTTTAAGTAGTGACTTTATGAATATAAAGAAATAAAATTTGGAACACATCTGTTAATGAATTAGAGGTTTTAAATCTTCAAAAGCTGTCTTCGTCGGCATTCCTTTTCTCATTTCCCGGTATTCGGAGAAAACAAGAAATGAATCACCCCTGACAATGGGAGCTTTGCTCTTGAAAGGTGCTTTGGGTATCTTGAAAGTGCAGCATTCTTTTTTGTTTTCTCCGAATACCAGGGAATGAGACAAGAAACGCAGACAAAGATAGCTTTCGGAGATTTAAAACCTCTATCTGTATGAATAGTCAATCTCAAGTTCCTAAATCAGAGATTCACAACAAATGAATATGTAACTGGTTGTTATTTTACCAGTCTGCAATGGAATGAAACTATTCAAAACCACATGGTTAAAGCAAAGAACTTTAGACATTTTAACCTTTTTACTACCAGCTTCCAATAGGTTGTACATGCAAAAATTGCTAAGGCTGCAGAGGGAGGGAAACTGCTAAGGACTGACTAACCAATGTTTTTCTAGTTAAAAAATAAACATATGAGTTGATTATCATTAGGCTTTCTTTGTATATGGAATAAATGTTCCAAAAGCCAAATGATTCACAGGGGCCTACACATATGCCTGTGGAAAATATTTTGCATACCTACCTCTAGGAGTGAAATATTAGACCACTGGCAGTATAAGAGTTGAAAACTAAAAGGATTTTCTCGCATTTATAATACTTATTATGCAAGAAATTATGAAATATAATATATACCAAAAACAGCATTGCATGGTGCTGAATCAAGCAGATGATTGGTAAACTAATCTTATCTAACTAATTTAATTCTCCAATATTTTCAGGTTGGCTGTATGACATCACTCAGTCGTGGAATCTATCCTTTTACCTTGCTGGTTTCTTCATATTCATATCTGGTTTGGCTATAGCAATAATTCCATGCACAGATAATTTTACTTTAAAATGTCCAGGAAAGAAAATTTCTGAAAAAGAGGGACAACAGGTAACTAATAGAAATGGCATATTAGAAAAGGGTTGAAAAAAGAGCATTTCTATTTTTTTAAACCAATGTAAATAATTTTTATATTTATTACCTTTTATTTATAATGTTAAGGAATTCAAATCTGTTCATAGTGCAAAGTTAAATGTACTTACAATTTCAGTATTAAAATAAGTTCATGCTATAAAGTTTGGACTAAAAATCCTCCTAAACATTTTATTTTTATAAAATATCTTTGAAAATAGATAAAGATTGCTACATTTCATGATATTGAGAAAATACTTCTTAAAAATATACTATTCAAATGCACAATATTAAAGCAAGGCACTGTTAAAAAGGAATGGTTTAAAGGAACTTCACGTAATATCTTCACCGTTTTCTGGTGTCTCACCAGCTACTATCTACATATTTCAACCAAAACTGATTCAAAATTTACTGAAATAAAACTCTAAATCTACCTCAGTGTATTCAGGGGAAGCAAAGGGGGCATATGCACTTATGTGATAGAAAAAGATTCTTCTTTTAAGCTTAGAGTATAAGCTACCTAATTTTATTTTGTTATTATATAGGTGTGCTATCAATCATAATAGATTTGTACGTCAGTATGAATAATGAGCATTACATAGTCTATATTCTGGATGTGTGGCCTTGTAACAAGTCTTTATACCATCCTTAAAGACAGCCTCTGAATAGACTTCTTGATGCCAATTGGCATCATCCTTGCCTTATGTAGGGTGCGGAGTGATGCCACACATGAGCTACTACTGGGCGAAAACTGCATATTTCAGCCTGCCACAAAAGTAAATTCCTCCGACAAGGATTATGATTTTTTTGGTTGCTCATCACATTCTTAATGAAGACATTAAGGAATTTATGTAGTCTATATATTATACATAATTATTCCAAATATTATCTCTTCAATTAAGCTCTTAACTTTTATTTGAAGAATATTGAATTTTGAAGTATAACATATACAATGCTAATGAGAAATTTTAGTATCCCCTTTATGACAATTAAAAACTATATTTGTGAAAAATGCAAAAGTAACTTTACGCGTTGCTAAAATACGTTTCATTTTTCATTAAATAATAATAACTTATTCAGCCATCCTGAATATATTTAGCTTGAGATACATAAACAAGTAAAATTTTCAAATTTACTGGATACACTAATTTAATTTTCAAATTTACTGGATAATTAATTTGGTATTTTTGAGGCAAAAGGTAACTAAAAATGAGTATTCTTAAAAGATGCATTATCATGGATCAGTGATAAAAACAGGTTATATATCAAGGAAGAGCTCTGTTTAAAATATATTATACCCAAGTAAATAATTTTTCTAGCTGTTGTTTACTAAACTTTATATGAGAAGAAAATAATATGATTGTATTTCTTTGAATTCAACACTTTAGCATCATTTCTTTTAATTAGTTTAGTTACCTATTTTTGAAATAAGTGAATCAGAATTTGACCAGTGTACTCAACATTCAAAGGACAATAGTAGAATTGGCATTCAAAATGTTGGCAAAAATTTGTCTGTCCTTGTCGAGAACCCAAGAGGACATCATACCAAAGAAGCAATGTTTCATAAATTTTTAATTCATAGTTAATTTAAATTGTAAGAAGGAGAAGTAAACCTGTGATGGGTATGCATGGGGATGGGTTGAAGTCCCTGTACTAAACTATATTTTAATAGTTTGCATTCAATTCAAAGTGGCAAATTATCATCATTGTGTCATTATACTATAATGAAAATTATCTCAGAGAATCAAATGGTATTTTATGTTTACTATTTCAAGTATGAACAAATCCAATCACTACTATTAAATATGTTTCTCAAAAAAGTACTTGGATATGAAGAGGGCACTTTCTCTTATAGTAGGTGAAATCTAATTTTTACTTGCAATGGATACTAATATGATAATACTGTGAAAGGTGAGTTACAAGGGCTATAAAAGGAAAACAGATCAAATACATGGGATAAGCCTATCCTTTTGGCCTACATCCAGTCCACATAGATCACTAACATGGATACTCTGGAATTACAACATACACTTGTATCAAGTAATAAAGGACAACAACTAATGACTTTTGTTTTTGTGCTAAATGAATTATTAACTCAAAAAATTTAAGAAATTATTTTCATTAAAATTAGCATGGTAGAAATATCTCAGGCATCACAGAGTTACTTTTAAGATAAAATCACAGAATTTCTAAAATAATATGTTAAGAATTTTTTATTACCTACATGATTTAAATTATTTACACCCCAAGAATCAATACCCTGATATTTGGAGTCACAAGAAATTTAGAATCGTGTATAACAGAGTCCTGTTTTCCTAAGTTAACTAAAATGAAATAAAGAGAACAATGAAGATGATAGCTCTGTGAGCTGATTTTGCGAAGGTTGAGTAATTGCTATATAAAGTAATGTTTTTATTCTTCTGATATATTTATGGACCATAGATATTTTTCTCATTGTAAATGATAAGTTTGTAAATCCGTAACACCCTATCAGCATCTGCAATCATTTTATAATCATTTATGTATTTGGAAAAGGATATTATTCCATTCATCTTTTATTAGTATATACAGTGGTTTATGCTAGCATGTAATTCAAATTTTACTTACAAAAAATTGAAAAAAATCATTTCCCTCTTCTGTAAATAAAATAATGAAGAAATAGAATTATAGTAGAAAACATATCTATAGTCAGTAACTGCATGGGGAGAGTTTTTTTCCATTTCATTACCTTATTCCTTAGGCAATACTGTATAAAAAAGTGAGCAAGTAAAGAAAAACTCATGAAATACTCAAACTGTATAAAAATGTGTTACTGAGAAGTCTAGCGATGCCAGAAGCTTTGGAAAACTTTTAAATTTGGAAAAGAAAATAAGCAGTAGGTAGCAATAAAATCTTATTTCTCAGTTTTTTCAGTTCTCACTGTTATCTTAAAATCTCTATATGATAAATAAGATTCTGCAATACTTGTTGGATTCTTTTTTATATTTATATGGCAATTTCACACTATAACAAGCAAACCTATTTGCATACATGCAGTTACATCAGATTTTCATCTGCTAAGGTTAGAATGAAATATTTGATTATCGCATGAAATAGCATTCTGCATGAAGAATTGTTGTGAAATAACTTATTAAATATTTAATTTCTTAAATGCTGTGATAATTTGGCAATGGGATAAAAATATTTTATCAGTTAATAACTATCTCAATCAATTATAGTCAACTGCAGCTGTCAATAAATAGACTCCAAATATATAACAATACATATTTTTATTACAATTGCAAAACTTATATATAAAGGATATAATTAAAAATGAGTTCATAATAAATATATTTCAAGAATATCGTATTATTAAATGGCTAATATTCCAGTTGCTTTAACTAGAAGAAAAAGATAATCCACTGTCTTTCAGGTTTTCTTCTGTCCATGCATCAAAACGCTTCACAATTTCTGGCTTCATTTCCTCCTTCCAGCTGCCCACTTTACCTTTTCTCATGAAGTCTATTTTAACATCTTTGGATTTTTCAGTTATATCTTTCTTCTTCCAAAATTTGTAATTCACAGAATTGTTAGCTTTCATGGATTCAAAGCTTAGATGAGAGCAAATTTGTGATAAATTTTCTGCAGTAAGTGGCTCCTTTTCTAGAAAATTGTTCACTTTATTCACTATAGATGGAAGATCCTGATGAAAATCATTTAAATATTAATAATTAAATTGGAACTATTTATTCTTCTTTTAACTCTAGTATTTGTTAACTATAATAATGTAAGAATTATTTTGTACATATGTTAGAGATTTATCTGTATTCAGATTTTAGTAATTATATATTAACTGAGAATTTTATAATGTAACAGTCAAGAGAAATCTTATATCTCAAGACAATATCTCAAGACAATATCTCAAGACAAGATCTCATTTCAGTATTTTTATTTACATTTCATTAAGTTTTCATTGTTATAGTTCCTTCAAATTATTGTAGGGTTATTCGTTTATATTTACCTTAAAGCCAACAGTTTCAAATTGGAGAGGGATACTAACAAGAAGGTCAAATATATTATGTGAAGGAAAATACAAATTTATAAATACCTTCTTCATATCTTCATAGGTGATGAACAAAATGTTTTTATCTGATCTACGGTTCCAGAATGTAAGAGTATGATCCCAATATGGAGCCATAGATGCTGAAATTAAAGAAATATATTTTATCATGAAAATAGCAATAATAAAACCAGAGATAACTTAAATTTATTGTGATTCAATGAAGAAATTATTAATTCCTTATTTATTAAAATTTTCAGCCATTCTTTCATGCATTAATTATTTTCAAATTTTCCAATTGAAATAATTATTTTGCATAATAATAAATAAAAGATGAATAGATATGTCTTAAAAGAAAGACTCTATAGCTTCTACACACTTACTGTTATCTCCCAGAAATAAGTCAGCCAACTCCTCTAAGCTTCCAGTAAATACATCTCTACGAAGAAGTTGATGGAAATAAGAGACACAAACATCCTTTGGATTTCTAGCAACATAAATGATCTAGATAAGGAAATAAAATAAATTATGCTAGTTTGCTAACTCTCATAATTTCATTAATTTAAATTAGATGTAAATGCTATATTTCTGGATAAAATTCTGATTGAATAATGCAATGTAAGATAATATCTAAACTTTAAATTCCTGACAATTATGTAAATTGTTAATTCAAATAAAAGCTTCTATGTAATTCATTTTAATGTACTTTTATTTCCTTTATTTTCTTATAAAAACAATGACACCATATTTATGTCCAAGAAGACAGTTAAATTATTCATTTATGAAGAGATGATAAAATGCAGGAGGAAACTCCCTTATTTTTGATTGTATAAAAATAATAATGATAGTTATTTGGATTATGCTCAACATTTTGAACTAATTAGTTACAATTTAAGATATATTATTTTGAGATTAAAGCAAATAAAATATAAGAAATAAAGAAACAATCTTACTTTAGGTTTTTTTGTTTTAAGTTGTTGTGGCAGTAGCTCCCATGGAAGATGAGTTTTAATATACCTTGGAGATTTTAAATTTTTAACATAATCAACAGAATTTTTAAAATCTTCAGGAATATTATCTGTTGGAGAGATGAATGCACTAAATCTAAAATATAAGGGAATTTTGCAATTAGAAAAGTATTTAGCAACAGCAGATATTATAGTAAATATTTCAAATATAAAAAAATTTGATGGAACTCGCACAATTAAAGTAGAATGTAAATTTTTGTATCATACGCATGTGCAGAAAATGAGTTTCCTTACTCTTTGATAAATAATTTTTGAATTGCACAGTATATCTTAAATTAAACAAGAAAGCAAAGAGCATAAATTTTACTCACTCGAGGAAAGGGAATCTAACTGGCAATACAGTAGATTTAGCTTTATCAAAGTCTAAGTTATTACATAGGCACCAAACCATTTCCTGAGCCCATGTTGTTCCTGAAAATAAGACACTATAAATTTAAAATACAGAAATAAACCATTGCATTGACAGCATAAAAAAATTCAGTTCCATTCAACCTAGAAAATATTGCTAAATTATTCCTAAAATTATTTAAACATATTTTTGAGAAACTAATCAAAAGCGAAAAATTTTACTTAATAAAAGAATCTGAAGAGTTGAATTTTACTATTCGGACTCCTGATATCATTTACTTCCTCGAAACGGATTTCGCCAAGCTAATTTCGAATTCAAGATGAAACACCAATATTATATAGGTTATATTTTGCAGCATTGCCGCGATCACCTTTCCTTCGAAAATGCACAGCTGAACTATCAGGTGCCTTTGTGTTTGTCAAACTTGCGGCCCGCGGACCGCATGCGCCTCTCGACGTGATTTTTCACCCGAAATAGTTTTTTTTTAGATAAAATCAGTACGATATCGATTGTATATTATTGAACTGGATTCACTAAACTACATAATGTGCTTTAACTACCCTACCTATATTCCTGCTTTCTCACTTCAAAATAAAATTTTTGATGTGACCAGCGAGAATTCTACCAGTCGCAGTAAATCACAGTAAATAGCCCGTTCTTTGAATGAGTTTGACACGAATGGGTGGCCCGAATATTCTCCACACTGTAGAGAATACTCAGACCATTGGAATCTTTTGTTATTAAAAATAACACCCAATTTGCGTCGATATTTCAAAAGCATGGGAAAATTTCGCTGAAACTTGCTGAGCGACAATCTTCAAGAAATGCAAAATTTGAATTGAAACGGAGAGTTTATTTTTAATATCTCAAGGGAAAATTTAACCGTAGCACAACAACGTAAACCTTAAAAATAATTTTTCTATTCCCTCAGAATGAGTATTTATCGAAAGCAAAATAAAAGCATTATGGATGAATAATCTGTAACAGCAGCATCATGGAGTCTCAATAATTCTCAACATTGATGATAAAAATTAAATGTCGTTCTAATAGATACTGCATTAGTTTTACTGCTTAATAGAATAGGATTTTAAAAAATTCGACGCACTTGATGAATGGAAAAAATAAAGCATGTAAAATTTTAATTAATTGAAAAATAAAATATGATATGTCATTAGTAAACTGAAAATGTTTTCGTCAATTAGAATCCGAAAACATTCCCAGCGTTCGACTCAATCGCCCATGCGCGGAATAAATTATTACGCGTCATCGGTTTTGTGGGAGTATGGCACTACTAATGAAACCTAGTTAAATAGGGACTCACCTGACTTTGGAAAGGTTACAACCCATATATCGTCTTCTCGTACCTCCATCTCTCGGATTTTCTTTTCGATGTCAAGGAAACGTTTCGGAAGTAAGCAGCCTTTAGTATTTTCCATCTCTGAATCTTTGTCTCTAGCTATGACTCTCACATACTTGTTATTATGAAAACTTCTAAGAAGCAAGTCATTTAAATATGTGCCACCTTCAACGGTTTTAATAATGGGCTCCATAGTCAATTGTAAGCTCTAAAGGGGAAAAAAATCAAAACATACAAATCGATCTAAAAATGTATAACTTCTACGATAAGGTTATGTTCATAAAATAATGCTTACTACAGCAGAGCAAGAGTTACTTACTTAAGATAACATTCAATCTATGAACCGTCTCCGCAACTCTCTCCTCTTGAATCCCAATGAATGATTAATTCTGCGATGCTCTGAGCATATAAAGGATCCAGTGTAGTCAATATTACGCAATTCCCGGTAGTCCCTGTTATCTGGTATTCCCGCCCCGTTTTTCCTCCTAAAAATTCATCGGAAGTAGCAAAACGTCACAGGTGAAACTAGGGCGAAAATCTTTTGAATTTAAAGAACAGCTGCTCATCTCAAGGCTTACAAGGATTTCTCGAGGAAAAGAAGCAACATGACCTCGAGCTCTATTCCGCGGTATACATTCGCAACATCATTTTGGTTTTAATTTCTTCTCATTGGTAAGTTACAAACGATATTTCTATTATATAACGTATAATCTGCTGGTTAAGAAAAAACTTTCAAAAAAGCAGCGCCCCATAGTTTGAGCTGGATAATATAAGAGGAATGCATTCACCGGAAATTTCAGTTTGTTTCCATAGAGTGGAATAAATATCATTTGATGCCAGATGCAGACCCGTGCTGAGAGGTCAAAGTAACTTGATGATAACTCTGTTTGACGTTCCTGATAACAGGAACGCTGCGTATTTTTGAGCGTATTCTAAACCGCCAATCCAAATGTAACATAAGGAAGGCACGCGGACAGAAGTGGCTACAAGTGATGTCCTGCTAATTATTAAGATGTCAGTTATAAATTATTGCTCTGATTCTAGTAATGTGTATTATATTATTACCTTAGGGTAATATCGCAATAACCTTTAAAATAGAAGATAAGATGTTCTGTTATAGTTGGGTCATGCCGCAAACATATACTATGTCACCCATATTGCCTTCATAATTTTTAGCGACGAATGTTTTACGTGTATTTCTTAAGTGACTTAAGATTGCGTTATATTCAATTTGCTTTTAGCAATATATTTAAAATTGCCAACGAAATTAATTAACTTATAATTAACATTAGCTTCTCTTCATTCGCATTTCCACCTTCTTCTGACTTGTCGGTAGAGCCGTGAATAAAGAAGCTTACTCATCAGAGCGGACTTATTTTTTATTGACAGTGGACGTTTGAGAGCATTAAACAATTTAAGCTCTTCACACTGTTACTCATAACCTTCCTTTGAATGAGTTTTTGCTTTATCGTATTCTTGCAGCTATTTTATTCAGTCTTTCGTTAATTAATAGGACTAATGGGTGCTTGATGTAAAGTTGAACTTGAAGTAATCTTTTTCAGGGGTTCAGAGTATCAGTTATGCGGCATAGTGCATCGTAGGTGAAGAAATACTTTCCTTGTGGACTTAAGGAACTGATCGGACGGTGCGTTTTGTGACAGTACAAGAACCAAGTTTTTAATAACTAACTCCCAAGATTTAACGCTTATGAGGTAAGGAGTTGGAACCATGAAAGAAGGATTATTGTTCCATGGTTAAACAGCGTATTCAATATCAACGCTTCGCACCGGTTGGTGCACCTACTATTAAAATGTTATTAAGTTAAGACATGGATTTAGAGGGAAAAACTATTTCCTTTCGGACATAGAATCACGAAAGTCGAATACTTTTGCGTATAACCAAGTAATGAGTTAGAATTCACTGCAAAATCGTGAGTAAATCCAAGCGCTATTGGAGCTATTATAATCATCATACAGGACTTTCATTCTTTCATCTTCTGGAGGAGGACATAGCCAAAGAATTTTCATCGAAGTTGCGGATGCGTTTCCAGTGGCGATGTGTGGCGGAGTGACTCGCGCACACGCTCAGGTCTACACACCTGCGCAGGTAGAAAGAATTTAATTTAGAATCTTCTCCGGTCTCATGCGCAAGTGGCAACGACTGTGCAGTTTGGGCTGCAGTGGGTGGCACACACACTCCAATTTACCGGAACGTGTGTGCCGGACCTTAAGGGAATTGAATTTTCTGCAGCTTGCCAAATACATTTTATGGCAAGTGGAAACTCCGAAAAGCCTTGAATGAATGAATGTGAATTATTACATTATTTCAGCATGAAACAGAATAAGCTATACCTATAGCTAAGCTATATAGCTGTTATTTTATAGCACTGGTCGCGCGATATTTCAACTAACCATTTACAGTTTAGCTGGGGTGGCGGAATAACCCAGGGTGGCGCGAATGTCCCGGTCTCCCCTACTCACGAACTTCAGTTACTAATATTGACATTTGTGTCATAATACAAGATTTTAACCTATGCTCATGTGGTACCTGTGATAATGCCCATAATTTTGGTAATTTGGTTTTTCATTTTATTGTATCTTGTTAGGAGTTCGTTTAGAAGAAGTCTTGGCAGAAAACACACTTCTTCTTCATCATCTTGGTAGATTTCAATTACCCGAGCTGTCTACGATAGCTTCATAAGTTTTTGCTCACCTTTACATGTGCATCAGCACCCTGAGAGCCACAATGTGGCGTATGGCACTGGGTGCGAAAACAGCCACGTATTCTTTTATTAACTCTATGGCTAGTGCACCTTATGCAATCCGGAAAAAATAGTAGCTACCTGTTCTCACTATCATCTTGCTAGAACTATTTGATTTCCGGGCTCGAGAATTCCGCTTTAATAATTTTATTTTGAATTCCGATACCGCGTATTTCATTATGTAAAATTTTTGCCTATGCCCAGTTCTTATATCTCAGAGAGATTCCCAGCCGAGGGTATCGTTCATTTCTGTCGCACGGCTATCTAAGCTAGTTAGTTGCCTTTTACTGAACGTCGAAGAACTCACTTTAGCTCTAAGAGCTTTTTCCGACTTAAGAAATAAATAAAGGCAGTGGCGTAGCGTGCGCCATCGCCGCCCGGGGCGGGATCATAATTTGCCGCCCTTGAAACGTCATAAAAATAATGATGTTGGTGGAAAAAACGAATCATGTGAAAGAGCGAAAAATATTTATTTCAAAACCAAAATAGTATACTTATGTTTAAAATTTGACTTTTCGGACCTTACGCGCTGCAAAATCATTAATAACATCATCAAAGTCAATTTTGTCCGTCACATTTTTTTTCGATAGATAGAATTGCTAAATCATTCAATCTTATGGAGCTCATGGTAGACCTTAAGTAATTTTTTATCAATTTTAGCATCAATCTGGTAGTGTATAGTATAGCACAAGGAAATTGTGCCGCCCTCCTAATAGAGGCACCCGGGGCGGTCCGCCCCTCCGCCCCCCATCGCTACGCCACTGAGCAAAGGGTATCTTTCGGAAACCGCACGGCTTGTGTTTTTATACTTTCCAGCCTTTCCAACGGAATGATATGTACTCTCCTCCAAGTGGAAGGCTTTTTGTGCTTGTACGCAGATATTTTGAGGGGAGAAAGCTTATTAACAATTGCAATTACGACGATTAATGGTATTTCCAATTGTTAAATAAAACGATGTTTAAAAAAACAATACAAATAGCTTTTATTGATACCATAAATAACTTTATGTGGATCAGTAAAATGTAAAATTAGCAAATTTTTTTTAACAAATGGAGTTATGTCGGAAGTCCACAAAGTTACGACCTCTTCCGTGAGACTTATGATATGCTTTACGGCCAGGAGGATTTTCTACTCTATAGCTGAAGTAAAATATTTTCCAATATCCATATCGTTTAAATATAAATTGCTCATTTTGGATGAACCTAGGGAAAGAATTGCGTTACGCGTTTGCTATATAATATGAAACGTTTTTCAAGTATTCGTTAAGGAGGTTCATCTTTCCGTGCGAATCTGTTTCGATGATTCCTTTATTATCAACGAAGTTTTCAAACGCTCATTGCTTGCTCATCTCTAGTTTCACGCATAAGCGATACTAGAGGTAAGGTTGCTTTGTGTTATTCTTCAGCGAGTTGCGCAGTTCTATACACGTAGAATTCTTTTCGGGCATCTACCCTAGATATTCTTTTGATAGCTTAATATTTACGACTTTGCTCCTCATAGCGCTGCTACTGATACGAAAAATGGATTTCATGTGCAAATACAATGCCTTTCGTTTCCTTTGGAGAGATCCAAGTTTCGATTTCATACATTACGGCTCATGTAACAGTAACTGTTTGCGTTGGAACAAATTGAATGATTTCTTCACGAAAATGCGGAGCAATTCAGATTAAATTATCTTATGTACTCGTGTCAATTTTACTATTTTGTTATTATTCTTTTGTATTTGTTTTTCATTATAAAAATATCGCATTCTCGACGTTAACTCATTCCGTTTTCGCTACTTTTTAATTTTACTTTGAAGTATACCATTTGTAAATTACATCAATGCTCATTTGCGATCCTTCTTACGTTCTATTTCAGATTCACAATTTTCTTCAAGAAAAAACTTTTTCAAAATTGATTTTGGGTGCTTCGTATCGTATTTAAGTTTTTAGTAGATATTTTTTTGAAAGACTTCGAGAAATTTTCAATTCGGCAGTGCAATTTTTTGCTGCGTTGGGAAGCATTAATGTTGCCAGAAATTTCTTAGCCCGAAGAAATTAAGTGGGAAAATGGTGCAAAAAAGAATAATTTACCACTCACCAAGTGGGACCGAGGACCAATGTGAGGCCTGGGACGCCCCTAGATTTAAAGGACGGGTTTGATTCCGAATAAATTTTATTGATACGAATAAGGATTATTAGAAAAAACTTCCAGTAGGGTTGATGGCCCCATAATCCCGAAAGTATACCTGCCGGATTTGAACCATCGACCCCATAGTCCGTCAACCTTCGGACCACTAGTCTATTCGGTCGAGTTCCGAAAAGAGAAAGTACTGGAGTCATTCGCCTTCTGGCCTTCAATTTTACGTTAGCTATAATTGCTCGAATGATAGCCATTATAAAATGGTGTCCCATTTTCAATATCATTGAAGATAGTATTTAATTTTCCAAAAGGAAAATCATACATTATCCCCCATATTAGACTTATTAAGTTTTGTATATAAGGCGATCAGCAAATATGATATTGAAAAATATTTCGTTTTTGTTGATAAACTATGCAGTTTCCTGCATGCTTAGGTACGTATGTCAGGAGATAGCTGGCACGTTGCATTAACTTGTGTACTTAATTATGAAAGAGCTCCTTTCCTGTATATGTAATAATTGCGCTTTTATCTAATGATATTAACCTTTCATGATTTTCATTATCAACATCTATCTCTTGAATAAAATGGTTAGCAGTAACTTTGATTGACATTTTTACTCATTTGAGTAAATTTTTTTCATGACAAGTTATTTCAGATTTAAACTTGTATTTTTATGAAAATTCCCGATACTTATGCATTTACTGAGATAGTCACAGAGGTTGATGAGTTTACGAAGGTTATATGTTACATTCAGTTGAAAGAAAACACAACTCGACTGTTTTCTTTCAACTGATTATAGACAAGTTCCATCATATATAGCCAGAAGTCATACATTATTATAATACATCATATAACTATTTTACTAAATCGATAACAATATTTTATCATTCCAGATTTTTAAACCTCCTTTTCATGTGTTCCCAACCAACCATATTTGTGGTTCCAAAAATATATGTAGCCAATCTCATAACTGCATTCTCAAGATTTTCTCATCCTTTACTGAAATTATGGTCTACCTTTGTTTGTTAGAGTAGTTCCATTAGTCTGTGCTGATACACATAGTGAATACTGTTTTTCTTCAGCAGATATAATTCTTCCATAAGAATTCTTCCTATTCCTAATTTCTAAGATACTCAGGATAGGGAATAATAATTAACAAAAGTAATTTTAATCCAACGCTTCTGAAGATGGTTGACTTACTCATGAATATTTATACAGAAATCTGACTTCCCCTCCATTATAACACAATACTGCTTATATAATATAGAATAAATAATGTATAGATAATGTTTGGAATAATAATAATGCTGCAAAAAAGCCTTGCTTATGGAAAGATGATGATTTTTATGTAGTTTTGCTCTCTTTGAACTTAAAGCATGAGATGTTGGTTGCTTCGAAGGTATTATTTTTTCCTCTAACTAGCTATACTTCAGTTAATAAATGGCACTAAAATTTTGAGAAATGGAGGTGAATTCTATGAACCCAGTCATTTTGACCACAAACATTCATGGCAAAAATGTACATCCAGGTACAGACATCCGTATGTCTGCACCTATACATGAATTGTGATGATAAAAAATGAACATGATGGCCTAATAGACATCTGCTCTTCCAGTTGCTAATTAGCCATTATTAATAAAACAAGGAATCATTTACATTCTACAAAATAGCAGTTTTTATAGAGATATGTTACATGAGTGGAATTTTTATTCCAAAATGTTCACAAATATGACAACTTTGTTGCAAGTATAGAAAATTTACACACAATATTACATTTTAGTATTTGGGTATAAGATGTAGAACAAGTTTATCTTCACTTTTGTGAGAAAGTAAACATTAAATGACTTAGCCAGTTCTTGGACATAAAAATATGACTAAAATGCAGAGTGGATAAACATTTAATAATTTAAGTAAGTTGATTTTACAAATTAGCTTATCCGCATAAATATCAATGATCCTTCGATTTTCATATCTTTTCCTTTGGTATGAAGAAAATAACGAGTAAAATATAAGAGATGATGTGTCTGAAGATTCTTTGACCTAAGCTCCCATAATACATGCACTGTTCATTCTATGATTCAGTCTATACTATCACAGGTTGGTACACTGGAACCCGATGATATAAAATGGTATGCTTATAGTTCACAGTTTTATGAAAGCAATGTGAATCACTAACAAAGTACCTAGGAATATAATTAATTTGGATAATGCAGTTATGCTCATATGATAAAAAACAAAGACTGATAATACTAAGCTTCATTTTCTCTAACAATAATCAACAGCAAAAAAACAAAAAATACAAAGCCCACTTTCTAAGGGATAATTTCAATCCATGGTAAGCAAGTACTTTTAAAAACAGAAAAAAAATATTGATCATATAAATAAGATACTCAACAGTAACTACTTTTACTCTGATAGAGCTGCTCTTTCAAAACTAAAGAACAACAAAAGCCATATAAGTTAAGTACACACTAAATGGAATGAAATGACAGGTATGAAAAGCTTTTGGCTCTTTTCAGAGAGAGCAGACAATCGAAATAAGAGAGAGAGAAAAACAATGCCCTCTTTGATTTTAAAGTAATGTAAAAATCACTTCCAAACAATAATATATTTTGGGAATGTGTATAAAAAAGCCATTTCCAGCATTAATATTAAAGATGTTATAGCAATTTTAGAGAATACCTGTCATAAGACTAGCTTTTGACCCACTGATACATATCCACCTATTTGTGCAAAACCCTAGTTCCTGCATTGTGGCCAACACCAACCTTTTTTTATTTAAATATAAAGCAATTCACTCCGGTTTATTCTCAATTTCTATTCCTCAACAATGTATAAACACCCTTTCTCTATACCACTATAGTTTAACAAAATTTTGAATATATATACTTTGAAATTGCCTTGATGGTAATCTGAGGTAAAGCAAAGCCCAACCACTTAGGGATGTTACACTTTCTTTGAGATCAAGTTACACAATTCATGCATCCTAAAAGTATTGACTCATCTTGGAGTGTACAGTCAACATAATAAAGTGAGAGATCCATTGTCAGCCCCTAGCAGTAACAGACGGTTGAGGGGAAGAACAGCCATGGAAGTCAAAACTCCCCGAAATGCATCAGAGCGTAAACGTGTAGAGGAGAAGCTTGCTTGTTCATCCAGGCTGGTGTGCACTCCAATCCGATTAGCAGTTGTACCGGATATCAACTCACTGCCATAGGCCCCAAGGCAATGAACTGGTTCTGTTGGCCCTCTGAGTATTAGCAAACAAACAATTTTAATCAAACAAACAGACTGGAGATGATTTAATTTTCTCTATGAATGAGTAGTTAGTAGACTTGAAGTTTGAATGGTGACGTTTTCATTTATGTTGTTTTTTTTTAAGAGATAATTAAAAGGTAATTAAAATTGGTGGGCAATGATTTTATCAATACAACTTATCACCAATGCTTCAGTAGTTATAAGAGGTAAAAGTAAAACTTACTTCATGTTAAATTTCAACTTCCCATCATCAACGTTCCATACAGATACTGCCTGGTCCAACGATGAACTGACTAAGGTGTTCTCATTCACCACAACAAGCTGTAAAACCTTGATTCACAGAAAAAAGATACTTATTAATGACCTAATTAAGTCTTCTAAGATATAGTTACTAGGTAGTGTTTTCTAATAAATATTTTCTATCCTTCAATTATTTCAGAGAAACCTGAGAGAACTTACTTCACCCTCATGGCCTTTCCAAGATGACAGCACAAGCCCAGTGCGTATATCAAGAATGGATAAGTGACCAGATGATTGACCAACAGCTACCCATTGACCATTAGGAGCTACAGTTACACATCGAATCAAACCCCATGGACTAGGTGACACCTGCATGAATACGAATACAAAAGAGCTGGTATGAATTTGAAAGACATTAGAAAACATGAGAAGTAACAGGATCCTGATGATGAAGCTGACCTTGAGATCATTGAGGTACGCTTGCGGAGCTCTAGGGTCCACCAATCTTAAGGTAGCATCAGTAGTGGCGGCAAGAAGAGTGCAGGCAGGTGGAGGCAAGGGACGCAAAACACAAACTGGAGGATACCGAGTGGATTCCAATCGGCGAATGGGAGAGCCAACAAATGGATCCCACAGATGAAGAGCTGAATCACATGAAGCAGCCAGTCTTAAAGGTTCAACCATTGCTACAGAGAGCACCGATTTACGATGACCCAAGTACGTCCATTGGCAATGGGAAATGGCAGTTCCATCACCCTAGAAAGAAAGATCAGAGGTAAAACTCTTAAAATTGTCATACTATTAGAATCCAAATAAAATAAGCGTGGTTCTTTAAACCACAGAATATTATTATAACTAAAATCTACCACATCCATAGCATTAATAGCAATATTTGCATGACTTACACTATTACTGGTTTCATTGTTTCAAACAAAAATAATTATTGAGTAACATATTTTTTCAATTAGTAACTATTTGCGTCTTGAGAACCCCAGTGAAGATGTTTCACGAACACTGATGCTTGGTAGCGATTAAATTAAAGAATTTATATCACTTTGCATAAATACTTTTTATTCTCGAGCCAGCGGCAAATAAATCTCAATCAACAATCACTCTTTTATCAACAACCACATGACAATGACAACATAAACAATGAAAAACCAACGAACACATTCAAAATATAAAGTTTCGTGTGTTTTTAAATAAAAAGAAATACATCCACTATACTAGATCAACACCTTCTTGATAATTTAAACGAAACATATAGAATAAGACATACCTGACTTCTGAGTGACCAAAGTTTCACTGTTTTATCTCTGCTTCCACTGAGAAAACTATTTTCGTTGTCCAGTAAAACGACAGCTCTTACACTATTTCCATGTCCAGAAAATTTCTGAAGCTTGATTTGCTTAAAATTAAATCTATTGTCTTTTTCTGAACGTCCAATCTCATGTTCCCAATAAGCCAACCAATTTCCTCTTAAATGTCTGAGAAAAAGCATAGAGATATTAATTTACAGTCACTCGCAATGTTTTAACATAACTTTTCAGATATTAAATATTGTATTTCATCCAAAAATATTCACAATTTCATAAGGTGTACCAAAAGTGACATAACGCGTGAGTTTCAAGTCACATATCCTTAAATTCAAAGGTTCTATATTCAAGATGATAAAAAGATATTATCTAAATGAAGGATTGATATATAATAATAAATAAATCATATTAAAGGGTTAAGCATTAAAATCTCTAAATGCCCGATTATGATCTAAAATTTATTACTATTACTACTGTATATATCACTGAAAACATTCATAAAGAAGCAAAATGAAGAGTCCAAAACATAATTTTATTCAAAACAAGTAAAAGGTTAAAGGATTCCATTCACAACTTACCTACTGGTGTTTTCCATTTTCTTACTAATAAATGACATCGTATCAGATTCTTGGGATACATGGGCAATTCCTGGACTTGAGCAAACAGCTAAAGTAGATGGTATGTCAGCACGCTATTAATATAGAATCATAATTTTGAAATTATATTAAGTTCAGCAAAGAAAATGCAAGAACATTATTATATTTGTGTACATCATTGAGAGGGAATTAGTTATTTTTCAAATTCTATTTATTGAAAAGGATTTACCTGAAACACAATACTCGAAGGATCTCATATACCATGAATGTAACATTCTCTGTGATTGGTTCAGAATAATAGCAAAGCATTTAAAATTTATCTTTACCAAAACATTGATGATTTAGTAAACCCATTCTTTCCTTTATTGGCTATGAATTCTTCAGAAATTTCTTCTGACTCTCAAAATAACAATCCTTTTCTGTTTATGATTAATAATTTCAAATTTGATAAGTAGTTTTGGCTGAGTACACAACAAAAATTAAAATCTATAATGAACAGATAGGCATGTTTGCATAGATAATTAGTAAAATATTAAATTATAAATGGTTTATCAACAAATATAGAGTGATTAAAAAATGATCACAGCTCGGGAAAATTTAAAAGTTACCTGTAGATCAATCCTGTTTCCAATAATAGCAACATTGCTGCCAAAACTCTGTGATGCCTCCTTATCATGGGTAAGAGAACCCACAGGTACTAAGTAATCTGATAAGTACATATGATCAGATGACTCTAGAATTATGAAATAATGCAATTGCAATTTAATATAATACAACATATAACAATATGATCTCAAATAAGGGTAATATTTATAATGTAATGCAGAGATAAGGGAGATATTAATGATATAACACATTAAAATAAACAGTTTAGAATCAAAAGTGAAACTAACTCAAATCTTCACAAAGAGATTGACTGTGATGGAGCAAGTTAAGAGTGACTTTGATAAAATTTAATTTCATTCAATCAAAAAGGAACCAAAGAGTTTCATCAATTGACAATCATTTTAATCATATCTATCATTATCAAAACTGTTCTCTACTAAAAAGTATATTTCCTTGATTTTCAGTGGAGTACTTTTATTACCACGAAGAAGTAACTAGTATATATAATTGGCTTTATTTCATTGCAAGAGTAAAATAAAAATAAAAGAGACAAAACATGATCTTGAGCACTCAAGAAGTTTCCATAAAAATTTCATATTCAATAATCATAAAAATTTAGTATTCATAGAATCAACCAAAAATAAAAATATTTTCAATGATACAAGTAAGATTTAAAAATGCAAGCAACTCATACCGCAGCCTGTTCAAATACTATAGGAAAGAAGAAAAATGGTATTTAACTAAATGATAAATTACCTCCTTCAGGTTGAAAATGTTGCATTTCTTGCTCATATGAGAAGCAGAGATCTCTAATGAGCTGCTCATTCTGCACTGTTTGTTCCATTAAATTTTCTCCCAAAAAGCAAAAGAATGGTATGTATGCTAAGTGGGCAAATTCCTCAGAAAATACACATTTCAGCTCCTCCAGCGCCTTTAAAAGTAAATAAAAATATTCAGTAAATAATAACAAAATAATTATAAAATCAGTAAGATTTTGATATTATGTGGAAAGATTACTACAGAAAGTAATGGATTAATAGTATAAAGGCTAATTATACCTCATTTAACTACAAAAATGAAAAATACAACTAGTAGGGAATTGAGGTTTTCATAATTTCTAACCTGGCATCTTGACTCTGATAGAGGTTTGAAAGACAATCCTTCTGGAGTTGCACCAAGAGGTGGAGTTGATGCAGAATCTGTAGAATCATTGTCTGTTTTTGCGCGGACATGAGATATATGAGTGCCACGAATTGCCCATTCTGTAGTAGTTCCATCACGACGTATTTCTAAAAAGCTGCTATCATCCAATGATTTGCTTTAAAAAAGAAACATATGGAAAATTTAATCAATTGATCAATGAAATTATTCTTTGAGCCAGATGTGAGCAATCAATCAAGATAGCGTCATAAAAGTTTCCCAATTTGAATGTCATGTTATGAAAACTAGTTTTTGACACTGATAAGATACCCTCCGTAGGATATTGAATCTAATGATAGTACAGTTGAATACTACAGAAAAACTACTAAATCCTTATTTTCTTAATCCAGTAAGAGGTTTTACCCAATTGAAAATCAATTTCAATTATCAAGGCTGAGTTTTAGCAAACCAAAAATAAGACTAAGAAGTAGAAATGAAACATATGCAAGACTCCTCCAGTATGCATTTTCTAGAAAGTAATTTTGAGGAGAACAATAACTGATAAGACTAATATCATAGCAGTAAAAGTGGTAAATAAATTAAAATTAAATAAATGTAGGTAAGCAAATCTTGTATATCTCTACCATATTTTTTTATCTGAATTCACCAAAAGAATCTACTTAGGGTTGCATAAAGCTCAGAGGTGAAATAACTTTATACTCTTAAAAATTTGGTGACAAATATAAGAATACCAAATCAATAGAAATGGTCATTTACAGGGGTGAGATACGATGTATAAAGTAAAGTTAGCTGAAGACTTCATGAAAGTATGACAACAAAACTATAATTATACATCATGCTTTAATCAATGTTAATTACTGAAAGATTTTCAAATGGAGATTTAACATCACACTGAGGGTAAATTTATGGTAAAAATGATTTCCAGAAAAGGAAACACTTTTATTGTTTCAGCTCCTGATGGATATTCTGGTTTTAAACTTATATAATAAAGAAAGCTGTATTTTCACTTAATACATTACAGGAATAGACAGACAAAATATCATTGTTTTAAGCACTCCTTCTTTTCTTCTAATAGACAGTAAATTCTTAAAAATTTAACGTTGAAATTCATTTTTATTAATTTAATCAAGATTCAAAAGATGCACATACTTAGATGGACTGTCTTTGAAAGAATCAATCTTCATTCCAAAGGAAGTTGGAGTTCCATCAGACAACGTTCCAACCGATGCACCTTCAGTACCTCCCTGCTTTTCACCTCTTCCTCTGCCACATCCATGAGCTTTGTCAAATGCAAGGAAAAATCTTCGAACCACAGGAGAAAGGTGTCTGCGGGCCATTTCTACCCCAACTCGTAGGGCCAAAAGATAAAGGGCATCAAGAACTTTAGCAGCGAGAGCGGAACGTCCAATGGTACCAGTGGGGAATGGCGCTCTTGTAGAGGAAATGAGCCGGATGCATGGCAAGAGTACTTGGGCAAGTATGTTATCCTAAATGAAATATATGTATCATTGAGTAATAAATATGTCTTTGATTTTATTCAGATTAATTGGTTCTTTAGATCAATGCTACCCATCCAGTATGATGCAGCACAGAAGTATACCAAGAGTAAGCTATTGGTGAGCAGTGTGATATCCAAGGGTAACATATTCTAGAAATTATACATCATCTGTGCAACTTATTGTTTAGATTTTTTTTCTTTTAATGAGAGTTCATCATAATGCACAAAATATTCCACTATATATAATACTCCAATATTCCATTATATATTTTATTCCACTTGATTTTGTCTTCTTTTAAAATTTCAATTTAAATGGAACAATTTTATGTATGGATTACAGTGTAGTGAAGCTTGAGTCAACATATAGACACATCATTTAAGAAAAGCGGTTGCACAGTTTGATAAGACCACCAGACCATAACATTAATATATTATCTTTGATAATATCCTATGCCAATCATCAGTGTCTCACAACGATATTCCATTACTTATGAAGAGTAAAAAATGTGGTGTATCTCCATGTTAAACCTTTATCACAGAAATAAAAAGCCATGAAATTTATGGATTTATTAAAGAGTAACCTAAAATTAAATGGTTAGGGTTTCACATTGATTACTTACTTGTAATTGGTCCATTAAAGTAGCATCAGAGAGGAATGGTACAATATGTATCAATAGGGCAATGCAGCCCAGAAGACCAGCTTCCAAAGTTGGAGTCAACTTACGCCTACAAAGAGCTGCCAACTCCCACATGTGTGGTAGATACTGGAGAAGTATCAGCTGCTCCCCATACAAAGCTATCAATAAAATAAATTAGCTAGAAACACAGAGTTTGGAAGAAAGGATTAGCACAACTATGAATATATTTAATGCCCCAATTTGACAACAAAATTATGTAAATGAGGATTGCAACCATTATTAAAAAGCCAAGTGAAGCAAATTTTTATTTACCCATGAACAACATATTTCTAAAAATCTTCATGGTAAAGGGAGAATAAAGGAAGCTAATAAAAATGAAAATTTCAAAAGAACAATGAGATTAATGACTAAAGAATTATAGCTCTATACTCATTACTATGGTAAGATATGTCTTGTGAAATGAAATAAGAAGTTGAATCTCCACCTTAAAATAGCTTATCCAATGAGCATTAATTATATAAAAAACTAATTACTATATATGTGAAAATAATAACCTGCTATTGAAGAGAGACATTCCAACACTTTGGAAGCATTGTTATCTCCATACAGTTTACACCCAGAGATGCAGCAAGGATGACGCGCATGAGCACCCTTCCTTCCATTTTCTCCAGCAATGGGCGTTAGATTTTCCTCCCCAAGAAAACACAATGTCAGCATACGCAAGAGATTCCTAGACAGATGCCTAGCTGAAAGGACCGGCCCGAGTCTATGAGCCAACCATGACACTGTTTCAGCACTTAAGCTTGACACTTCACTGCCTTCTCCTTGCTGGCAGGATGACCACCTGGCATAGCTAATCGCACTTTGGTTTCGAGATGAGAGATCCACATTAGTCTCCTCTTCAACCCTTGGCTCACTGTCCTCATCAACTGCTTCTCCTTCTTCATCCTCTTCGACCTCTTCCCTTCCCAGAGAGTCATTGAGTGATAATCGATCAGCACTTAATGCATCTGAGTGGAGTTCCAACTGATCCATCAAGTGATCTATAATTGGACCTTCTCCTCGGTTGGTTTCTCCACTCACTTCTGCCTCCTCATCTTCAGGACCAGGGCCAACCTCAAATACAAAAACTTCTGAAAATAGAAGGAAAATTATAAACTAACATGTATGACTGAAATCTTCTAACAATGAGGAGCTGATGTATACAATTAGCATATCATAACCAACATTAAAAAATCATTTATCTTTTCTAAAGGTCATTCAGGCAATTTGCCTTTTCAAAATGCAAAATTGACTTTAAATCCTTCCATAAAAGTGTATATCTGCTTATTTTTATTCCTCAAATAAAGTTTCCGTATAATAAAATTTGTCTAGGTGAAGATAGTTAAACATAATACTATGTAAAAAATGAAGAAGAAACAATAAATGAAAGACAGAGGCATATTGACCTGGCTCCAACTCAGCATCTGTGGCACCTTCTTCATCTAGCACTACCCTCTCCTCTTTATCATCAATGTCATCCCTTGGTCCAGACTTTAGTGAAGCATTACGCTCAGAATCTGCAGAAGAATCTTCATCAAGAGGTGATAAGACGGTTTGGCCATCTGGAGGAAACTCAATTTCCGAGGACCTTGAATAATAAAGAAAAGGCAAATTAAAGTAATAAAAATTATGTATGTGCAGGAACTTCAAAGAAATTATTCATGTTGAATTAAAAAGAAAGCCCTAAACAAATATGAATAAAGTTAGTGATACTGAGAAGATCTGGAAAATTTACCCTATGAAACAGCATTTTTTATTTTTCAATAATGCATCTTTATTTTCCCTGAGATTGCTAACATCTGATTCTTCACATTGATCCTCAGATAATTCAAGAACTATTAAAACATACTACTGTAATACCTGGTACATATTAAATCTTGTAAATGTATGATAAATGCACCACAGTTTTATTTTGGAGGACCTCAATTACCTGAAATTTTAAAAGGTATCATTTCAACCCAAAATTGCTTGAGAGAGAAGTAATGCTAGCTGAGAATGATGCCTTCCCAATACCACAAGTAGAAATTGGGAAAAAACTTGTTCTAAACTGATGAATAATAAAATCTTCCTCAGTCACATTCACTTAATTATTTATATTGGCTGCTTGCAAATTAAAAACAAATACTTAATGATATTTATTATAAGTTATATTAACATTAATAAAACATCAGACTACTTACTGCATGATTAAAGTCAATATTAATAAAACAAAATTATTTCTCAATATATATAATCTCAATTTAAGTCAAGATTTATACTGTCCCATAATTATGTTGTTAACATATTAAAATGATTTGGCAAAAGATATTAGTATCCCTCCACAATATTAATAGATAGAAAATAAAGAAATATGTTGTTGAATAGACTTGAACCCTAAATTCTGGTCTATTTACAGAAGAAGAGTTTTTGACAGAGCAGAGAATATCATAAAATTATTATTGTTGAAAGAAACAAACACTATCCTATAATTCTGTAAACCTATTATTTTTCTTGGTTTAATCCTTGAAAAATTAGAAAAACCACAGTTTTGTGAATTTTTATAACTCTATTAAGATATTGTAACACCAATTCTTACTTGGACCTGAGTTCATGCCTTTTCGACTGCATGGTGCTGTTGCCAAAGCTTTCTTGGGAATCTCTCTTGGTCCCTCCAGATGGGCCATCTCTATAGCCTCCTACAGCTTCCACAAGAGAAGTAATAAAACGATCCAGAAAAACACCCAACCCAAGCCACACAGACAGCTTCAACACAAAGCTCCTGTGATAAAGTTTACTAATTCTTCCCACCGCAATGGCACCGGGACCTTCTCTTTCAAAGAGTCGTGCAATTGGCTCTAGCAAATGGACTCCTGCTTTGCGGGGCCCAAGTGCTCTGGCAACAGGTTCAAATAGATGCCATGCAGCTGCAACAGCAGTCTGTGGATCTTCCAGCAGGTGACGGACATGTGGTAGTATTAAGGCCACTCCCTCTTCCCCTAAATCAGGAAGAAGTGGAACCAGACCACGAGCAAACTCAGCAACCATACACTCTGATACTTTTTCAGTCAGCAGCTGCCTTTCTTTTCTAGAATCTTCATCTTCCTCTACACCTGGCACAGGATCTGTGAATTCCAGCTCTTCCCTCAATGTCATGTATTCTCTTAAGGTTCTCAAGAGAGCATAAAGGCGAGGAAAGTAAGCTGGAAATGGAAAGAGTGAGATAGAAGGTTGCAGAAGTTGGTGTGCAGATGGAGGGGGAAGGCCTCTGGGCATAATTGTAGGATAACGAAATGGAAGTAATGGAGACAAAGACACAGTGGTATTGTCATTGCTTTTAAAGTCCAGGTTCCCGTCAGCTTCATCAGGAAAAAGCTGCAGGAGGAGGGAAGTGGCATGCCGAACACAAGGAGGTAAGGCATGTCGTTCAGCAAGGAAGGCAGCACGGCATAAAGCAAGGCGCTTAGATATAGATACAAATCGAGGAAGGGCACTGAAAGAGGGAGCTAGGAAAAGTTCCACCACGAGGCAACCCAGAACTTGCATCTCTCGGATGCGACGGGCGGCAGCTGCCTGCTTCAGGTTGACACTTTCTCCCCAACGTGGTGGCCCATTAACGAGAGATGAGGTACTCACACCATGAGACTTATGGAGGGTTTTTGAAAGGAATCCATGCAGAGTTTCAACATCTAGGAGGGGCTGGGCTGGATTATAGTCTTTGGGCAAGGAAATTGGCAAGCTCCCAGCACTACTCTTGGTTCCTGATTCTTGTTGCTGTTGTTTATTTTCTATCAAAGATGATCTCGATCTACTGAGCAACTTTGTGAAGCCTAAAGAACGGGACAATGAGTCATCATCATCTACGCTGTGGTCTTCATCTTCTGTCCTATCCTGCTTTTCAGGCTCTGAAAATAAGTAAGAAGAAATAAAACCATTTACAGAATTTACTAATTCTCTTGAATGATTCAAGGGTACTCATCAATAGTCCATCACAAGGGGATAAGATAAAAAATATTTATAATTCAACTAAGACTCAAGTGCATCTAGATCTTAAAAAGTAAAAATATACATTTCAATGTCTGATGAATAAGCAATTATTTAAATATATTGAAAAGTTAAAGATACAATGTAAATATCATAGCAATGTGCAAAATTCAGAATCAAAGTACCGATGTAGTTGATTATAATTTCATAATCTGTACCACCAGCACTAGTGTACACACAGTCAAAGTAGTACAGTCTGGCTATATTTTAATCAGTATCACTAAAAATTGTGCTTTAATCTTAAATCATTTAGTAATTTTTTCGGTTATGAGAGATTATACAATAAAATTTATATATATAAAAATATATGGCACTAAAATGTGAATTGAAGAAAAAATGTAGCAAACTTTAAAAATGGAAACTAGTATGCTATTTTTAAGAAGAAATAATGTTGTATTATAATATTTAGCGCATCAATTATCTTAATGGAAATTTATTTAGCGGCATAAAAAAGTGATGTCCAGCATACATAAAACCAAACTGAATGCAATTCATTAAACACACAATTAAAAATACTAGAAGTAAGAAAAACAACGATCTACTCACTTTTTCTGTCTCGAGGTGCGAAGTAAAGTTTTGGAGGAGCTTTCCCAAAGTAAGGAGATGGAAGAACACGATGAGGGTGAGGATAGGAGAAAAGCTGTACCACACCAGAGCTTGCAAGCTGCGTATGACCATCAACAAGATGAAGGCATACATTTTTCGCTCTTACTGCAGCAGCACCAGACAGCCTGTTCGAGAATTCAAAATTTAGGATGTCAAACACCTGACTATAACAGCTACAAGAGTTTTCACGACAGATTAATTTAAAATTGAAACATAAACAGTTCTACTAAATTACTGAGGCAGAATGAGGACCAGGTAAACTAATATCCTGAGCAATAGCACCTGATATGCCATGAATGTGTACTATATTGTCTTACCAAAAATTGAAAGATAAAGAAACTGAAATATTAACTAGATGGGATATACAGAAGGAAGTAACAGATTTTCTGATAAATTATTTCTAGAGACAGAGATATGCAGGGTGAGATAGCATCATTTCTCAGGAAAGAGAAGCCATAGATTCTTGGATTCTGTTGTCCTGCAATTATTGAAAATAGAATATGACAATAAAAATCACTTTTTTGTTATTTAGATAGAAATGATGACCATGGAATTCTTATTGGTTGCCCATAACAATTGATATATTTTACTGCTGAACTAAGCTACCAAAACAATTCGTAAGAACAAGTTAAATTACAAAAAAATAAAGCTACCCAATAAACTAGCCAGGCAGCTCTATAAAAATACTGAATGGCCATCCAAGCTAAACTTAGAGGAAAACCTGGTTGAAACAGATTGAAAGTGAATTTATTCCACAAAAGTGAAAGTGATCTTTTGCACTAAATTAGACTCTTAACTACACATGGGTAGTAATGCTATCTCCCTCTAGGACCCAAAAGTGAAGCAAAAAAAGGGCAGATTGCGCATTTAGCCATGCTGGGGTGAACTTTTCATATCTCCCTATTCCAATACATTGCTTTTTCGTGATTTTGCGGCTTTGACACAGAGTTATCAAGGTTTGATCGAGTAAGTCGAATGTTTTGGAACACAAAATGTAGTTTGAGCAATGTGTAACACGAAGCAATTTTGTTATTTTTATGTCTATAAAGGTTTCATAGGTAGATAAGCAGCTGCCTGTTTCTGCCTGCAGCATGGTCAATTGCTGTGCATCAGAACAGCTGCCCCCACAAAATGTTCCGAAACTAGAACGTATGCATCTTCCTTAATTTTATTATTTCATTCGTTATCTGAACTCTATGAATCAGAACAAACGTCAGTATTAATCCACGGCATTTTAACGAACATTTCATTGTGCTCTTGGCTGCACCTGCAGGTCTTGCATGGTATAAAAGTTCTCATATTCGTCATTTTAACAACTTCTACTGCATTGAGCCCCAATTATGAATTAAAAGAAGCATTTACACAAGCGGAAAATCTCTAATTACTCTGGAAAGATATTATAAGGTAATACAGAGTAGCTTTATTTCACTACAGGAAACAATTATGCAGGAATTTTTATGCCATACTTGGTATATATCAATTAAAAACTGAGATGGAATAATGCATTAGAATATACATAAAATTAACATTAGAATAATCATCGAGGTTTTAATGCAGTTTGCGGGAGATTGTTAGATGATTCGTTCTCTATATTAATCAAGCAGACGACACCGGCATCCAAGCGGTTTACATTGCAGGCAAGTTTTATTTTCCATTATGAAAGGAATCAAGAGGAATTTGAGAAAAAAATCAAACATGATTGTTAAGTAAAAGGTTCATTTAAACTATCCGAGTCCATGTCATAGAATAGACAAGCTCCTTAGTCCCATATGAGAGGAAAATTTCATTTGTTCTTTACATTCACAAATGTAACCAGACACATAATGATGAACAGATGTATAATAGTATTATGAATATCGAGAAATCTTGGTGTTCACTAAGATTCTCAAGTTCTATTTGTGTCAATAACTGGGAAAATACTATTCATGCCATCACAACTACATAAGAGATTTTGGTAGGATAAACCAAGGATGGTTATCTTTCACTATGAAAATATTGATTATTTATCACATTCATTACAATAATTTTCATACTTCATCAAGTTATAAATAATATTCTACTATATTACAAACAAAGCAGATTGCATACTATACTTGTGTATGGCCTCATATCATTGCCCGGATTTTGCTCTTTTAGAATAGCATTTGATTTCATGTGAGAAAAACAATTACGGAAAAATATACTCACAAATTTTTTAAACTTATAAATGAAGGACATTGGACTAATTAATAATTAATCCATCAGATCAATCTATCCGAGCATAAAAACGTATTTGTTTTAAAAATAGAACAATGCAAGAAGCATTCAATATTCTCATAATCCTTAGAATTTAACAAGAGAGTTATAGTATAAATGGAGGTAAAAGTGAAAGAAAGAAATTACTTATAACCAAAAGTGAGATCTATCCAATGGTGGAGCCTCTCTGAGACGTGAGCACTTTCAAGGGCTTGTCTGTGCTTCTCTACAAAATGCTCAGGTGATGCTGCCCACGCTGGAACCTCCAGATCAGGCAAATCTTCGTGAATTGACTGAAAATGAAGCATTTCCATTTATAAGAATTGCTTTATATGAAACTTAAGTAATTCAATGATAATGGAAGAGATAACTTGAGTTGCTTGATCAGCAAACTGCTAGCAAATTAAAATTAGCTTTCATAGTACATAAATCAACATAGGAGTAGCATATGTGAGCTTCCAAAGGAAGAATATCATTACAGCATATCAGAAAAGAGGTCTACATCAAAGGTGGATGGGCGATGGAATTAGGGGCTTAGCATTCTTTATAAATACTGGAATATTTAAATAGTTAATGAATAAGTCATCTCAAATCAAAATAAAATTATTTGTAATAATAAGAGTCTTATTATTCTCTCATTTCTTTTAAACAAATTTGATCATACTAGAGCAATGTCACTTAGCATAAAACTTAAGGGAATAATATTAAATATTGCTTGAGGCATAAATCAGTATGGGTATGACCCAGTGTTCATGTAAACATATCTCCAAAGATGCTAATTATTGGAGTGACAAAACTCCTTATTTACTCAACTATATAATTGCAACCTTTAACTCTTCATATTTTAATGAACAGATTTCTCAAGCATCTTTTGCTTTCTTGACAAACCTTGAAGGTCTTAGGTTCAGTGAAAAATTCAGGAATACACTCATCTGGAGTCCACTCATGCATTCTTTGGACCGATGATGGATATTCAGCAGGAACCCATTTTGATCTCACATGCTTGCAAAGAATAGATTTAGGTGTTCTTCTTGCCATATAGACATAGTAGGTTATTTCAGAGAGGACATCAGATACATGATGGGGCACCTACAACAAAAAAATCAAAAAATATATTGAAAAAGCTCACATCAATAAATATAAAAATTTCAAAAAATCATTAATATGTTTCTATAAGAAATAGCACCTGATTGATGCAGTCTTCACTACTATATATTTTCTAATGTGCTTGAATACGTAACAGCAACTGATGCCAATGTCATGTAACTTCTAATATTAAAATACTGATACTTTAACTGGAACCTCAAAAGCAGAGTTTCTTAACTATTGTATTACAAAATACTGATAGTACTTGAAATGCTTATAACTACAAGAGCCATAAATTAAAAGAACTTAACAAATTCAACAGATAAAAATCAGAATGAATGTCAGAGAAAGTTTCAGATAAGTAATTTATTTGAGTTAATGTTACCAGAATTAAATAAGGTTGATAAATCCTGTAAAATATGATCATTTAAAATCTGATTTTCCTTTCATTGACCTAAATGTCCTAAAGCATTGTACCTAAATTTGGTCCTTACTTTTTCACCATTACTTTAACTTAAGCTTTCGCCTTTTCTAACTTCCAACTTCTATCAATAAATCTAGTTCCATTTCTATTTCAATGAAGCACAACTACCTTATAATTGACACTTTAATAGCTATTGAAAAAATAAATAATGGGTTATTTGTAAAAGTGAAACAAACCTGGAGAAGAGGCCTTCCTGGAGTTTCCAAGTGGTGCGAGAGAACCGCATCAAAAGTAAGATCCAGCTGGCGATCACCCTTATTCAAACGAAACTTTGATTTTGTAAGATCCCTCCAACACCCATTGGGAGCTGAAAAATCTATTACCCATGGTAAAACAGGATGATATGAAGGGTTATCATAGCGTCTTCCAACAAGGTGGTTCAATGCCATCAAATAGTCAAAGTTGGAAAGAGCTCCCCTGACCCATTGTTCCATCATCTGCTCGAGGATGGGCTCTGCTGAATTGCTTCTACAGAACTGATTGGCAAGTTCCATATGCTGAAGATATTGAGATGAGGTCATTGGACTATCATTCACAGCAACAGACTTCCCATGCCTAACAGGAGTGTTCTGGCCCATGCTCCACTGAGAGGTTTTCTGATCATTTGAGAGGCTAGACCCAATATTATCCAAACCAACAGAATGAACGTTATCAAGTAAACAAGGCAGAACTTTTATCCAAAGACCATCATCAGCCAGAAGAAGGTGGGATAGGGTCATATCCCCTAATGCAAGGCCTCTGTCATGAGTATCCTGCATTAGCTGAAGAAGTTGGTAGATAACAAAGAGAGGACGTGCTATTGAAGAGGATTCTGTGCTGGGAAGAGAGAAAAAAGATGATGCTGAGGAGGAGAAGGTGGCAGAGGACATTTCCCAGGGAGGTGGGGGAGCAGCTCCGAGAGCTGCTGGACTGAAAGTGACGCAGTCATGGACTGTGTAAATGGATTGGTCAGCAGGTGAATGTAATGTGTAGAAATGAGTAGGAGAATCCAAGGCACAGACAGCAGGCAAGACATTGAGATGAGGTTCATGTTTTCTATTCCTGAAATGAAAAAGTGAAAATTCTGAAGATTCATAAGAATAAAATGCTTAAAAAGCAAGGTGAAATAATTATCCATTTCTAAAGGTTACTTAATTCATAATATTGCTCTTAACTGAGTACCAATTGATGGCTGTATCTAAAAATTACTTCCAAATTACATTTTCCTTTCAGAAATATTATAAAAATCTTCCTCTATGCTACTATTTCATAGAAAGAAAAAGTAACCTTCCAGAAAATATGTAATAGGGTGTAATACTATTCACTGAATTAATTTAAGACAAACTTAAATAATCATCTCATATTTTAGTACTATGCAACACAAAGCTTACATGAACATAAATTACTAACAAATAATGACATTCCATAAATATAAAAATAATAAAATTGAGAGGTTTGTTGTACACAGCTGAAATTTATTTTAATGGCCCTCCAAGTATATGTTAAATAAAATGATCTTCACGAAAATTTGGCATTCATTTTTCTTGTGAAAGGTGTACAGGAAAATTATAATTATAAAGCATAATAATAATACTATCTTTGAAACCACTCATTAAAATATGAGGTATACATAACCTTGAAGATGAGAATTTTCAAGAATCAGATTATTTCTCATTTACATAAACAATTTGATAACTAATGAAAATTAAAAAGTATGTATACAAAGTTTACCTTGGTAAACTATTTGTAGATTCCTCTTCAGTAGCAGTACCTTGTACTTTGATAATAGGACAGCCAAACACTCTGTTAATCATATCAGCAATCACCACTTCCGAATCAACACAATTAATGCATGCTGTCTCCTTGCCATCAAGTGGAACAGTGGCACCTATATCACACAATGAATTTTGTAAATCCCACCGTTCTAACACAAGATAAGAAAACTAAACAGGGAGAGAGAGAGAGAAACGAGACATACTTAAGTACTTTTTGAAGGCTTCTTTCCAAAGATTTTTGTGGTTTGTTTGGGAAACATAGTGAAGAAGTTGAGAGAAGGTCAGAGGCGGCTCACTTTTGGAAGATAAAACACGAGCTCTAGGAAGAGGAATCACTTTGTTCCTTTTCTTTGGAAGGACCTATTACGTTTAATGAGAAAATATTGAATTAAATCTTACAAAATCGCGATCTTTCAGGAAGTTGGAAGACTAGTAAAATAATACCATATGTGACTAAATATTTATCAACTCACCCTAATATATGTTATATGCCAATCTGAGCCAGGTGATTCGCCCTGCCGAAGCCATGCGTTCACCTCATCATCACCGAGTTGCTCATGACGTCGAAAAGTAGGAAGCTCTTTCTTTTTTAACAGCCACCTATGTGAAATGATAGATTCTTAATACCTGTATGACTAACAAGAATACGCACTCAAGCTTACATACCTCAGCCAGGTTTTACGAACGGCACAAATAAATAGATCATCATGGATAGAGGTTTTCAAATATTGTTTAGGAATGCCCAAATCTTGTGATATTTGTTCTTGCATATTCATGTTCGCCATGAAAACAACACATTCTATCTGATAAAGTTATGCCGTCAAAAACACCATGTAATGATTTTTGCAGGAACACATATACTTCTGAAAATCAAGAGTAAATGCCTAACTCTAATATATTCTCCCTCTTCTTTTACGAGACAGGAATACAGCGTAAATAAATTTGCAATTCATCTACTAAAGGATGCTATCAGCTTCTTCCAGTCATTGATCAAATCATTATAATACTTCATCATATATGCTATTATAAAAAGATTTATAATTCGCTAATCTATGTCGACAAGCGTGTCTTCAAAATGAAGAAACAGTATCATGTTTTCATTATCTGTTTGACAGCTGAAAACAAATAACGTGCGATTATAAAGACGAAAACATGTATGAGAAAATTATGGATCGAATTTACGAAAGCTGTAAATAATAGGTAACGATGAAATAAGTACTTTATTAACAACATTATGCTCTTCCTAATAGTTTTTCTGGAGTTTGTATATGGTTCTTTTTCTGATTCAACAGAATCATTCCATGTGGAATTTTTATCAATTTCACACGTAATCGAAAGGGATAATTTTCCGCGCGGCAATTTGAATATAAGTTCTGATTATTTGATTCATCTCAGGCATGGACGATATTTTTCTATCTCTAAAAGTTCAGTTAAGATTTCTAAGTATAACTTTCAATTTTACATAGTTTAAGGAAAAGTAAAGAGTAGAAATACTTGGCAATGAAGATCGAAATTATACAAAATAATATTGATGTAACAGGTAACAGTAACAAAGTATTTGTCTGTTTTCTATTTTTTTATCATGAATTACATTTTAAACAATAGAGAATGCTATTTTAATTCTAGAATCATTCTTCTGAGGAAGATTTGCAATGAAAGTTATCGAGAGATACTTCCCGTTTATAATTGTTGATTTAACGTAGCCACATTGATTGCTTTTGGCTGTACACATCTTTGTGATTTATAGGGATCTATTTAAACATGTTGATACTTTCATGAAGTTTTTCCTAATTAAATTTCAAATTTGCTGTGTTAATAAAGTTATAGTGTATACTGTTTCATTTCATTTGATAACAAATTTCAAAATGAAATTGAGTGATAACATATCGGATAACCTTAACGTTACCAGGAATATGTTCTCATTTCATTTAACTAAATAGGCGGATGAAACAGGCCGCTAAAAGTGTTTGATAATATTTTCAACGGGAATTCTCGGTAGTGTCCCAGTAAGATTTTTATTTGATGATCTCTCTTCTTTCCCAAGCAAATCTAAAAAAAATATAGCCTGCACGCCATACAACTACTAATCCGAAAATCAACTTCTAGGGTGGTCATTGATCAAGTTGTTATAAATTTAATCTCCGGATATTGTCTTAGGAGTTACCAAAATAATGACTGGTTTCTCTCTCTTCGGAAAGCAGAGAATCGACCAAATTGATAATTCATTCATACCTTTACGAAAGCGTTCAAGTGTAAACCTAGTTTAGGCGTTACTCTCTTTGATTCTTTTTTGAGAAGGCACATGTCAGTCTTACTTCCTGTGATATCATAAATTTCAAAATGAGCAAACGTATACTTTTCGAGTTGAATTTAACGCCTACAAGTCTTTGCGGGATTACTAGATCTCTGATCAATTTATTTAATAAATCTGTCAACTTCGAATATTTTTCAATCTCAATCATAGGCCTGCTTTCCGCGATGGAGGTGATGAATTGGAAGCACTCGATATAAATGGAAGAAAGAGTTCTCCAAGACTTTGCTCTATTCAATGTCGAGTAAAATAAAAAAAATTAATGTTTTAACGTTCTTTATACTGTAGTTTTTATTTCTCAGAAAATGAAATTGAGAAATGAAGGGGAATGGATAAAATCGTCCCTCACCACCTCGCGCTTCGATTTCCGCGACTTCACTCTATCACGGTTTTCTCTAATATATATATATTCATAAAAAATGTTATATGTTAAAGTCAAATATGACTTATTTTGTCTAATATATTGGGTAATAGACTCGCTGGCTCTAATAGTGTAAAAAAAACTTTTTTAGGTGGTAGATAAGTTTTATAAGCTATAACTACGAAAATATTCAATTTATAAATAAAGAATTCTACTTAGCGGACATTCACTTGTCATGGAAGAATCTGTAACTGATCAACTGCGAGAAACGAGAGCCGACTGATTCTGATTTTGAGCATTGATGTAATTCTGAAATTCTAGCTGAAAATGTTTTTCACTATGTAGTAATACATATATACATAATATTGAGGAAATTCCCTGGAAAATTACAGCTGGGTGCTCAGTCTTCTGGATTCGGTTATCTCCAAAATTAGTATGTTCTCTTCATTCCTCAGTTCAATGTTCTTTCGGGTTCCATTTCGTTGGTCAACAATTTTAAAGACTGCTGTACTTGAAAATTTGCACAGTGATCAAAAAATACTTGTTTTTCGAGAGTCACTCATCGTTTTACATTGGGCGTTTAACTCCTTTTCTGGGCTGAGAAACAAGGCAAGTAAGACCTTACGAAATATCAGCAAAGGATAAGGATGTGTAAGCCCCTAAAATAATCTTTCATGCATACGAGGTAAGTTAGCAAATAATATCACCGTATATTATCGAATCTAAGACACATTTGTGAACCTCAGAGCCTTTTGGATTTTATGAGCGTCAAAAAATCAAGTTCAATATTTTGCATCCATCAAATTAGACGCTAATTAGGAAAATAGTAAGAGAAAAGGTAGATATACTTTGCACAGGAATACTTACCTTATTTACGCCGTTTTGAAATATGTCGAGGTATTTAGTAATATGTGCTACCTACTACCCTCTTTACGGAATTAACTATCTCTCTTGTTACCATCATGACAAACCAAACCACAATCCATATCCAGTCAAGTAATGATAACTGTAAAATATAAATAGCGGCTGATATATAGGTGTATTTGAATAAAAAAATTTTCTCTAGGCAAGAAAGGAACATTCAACTGCCTGAAGTAAGTCCGTCTTATTTTAATATTCACAAGATTTTCTTAGAAAGCAGCGTTTCATAAAAAGCCATTTTACGGAAGTCTTACGTAAATTATGGAAAGGTAAAATGGGATATGAAAAATATATATTGAAAATTTTTATCTCTTCTTCATTAACAGATCGTTCTCCTTTTAAGGCGTGGTAAGGGAGTACTAGAAAACTTATGTCTTGGATCAAAATATGCCAAATTGAAAGCTGGTGAGACATAAAAAGCATGCATAGTTGGGTGGATGAAGTAACGTTGAGAAAAGATGATGTGTCATACTAAATACTAATCGAAAAAAATCTCCCGCAATGAGATAATATTGATTAACTAATGTGATTTCTTTGTATAAATAACACGACGAGGAGGAAGGAAGGAAAGAATTTCCTAAAAAAAGACATTTCTTTTGGAGGCTTGTATTTCCTTGATACATATTACGTAAATCCTTAATTACTTTGTTGCTCAGTCCGGAAAAAGGGGTCCATAAGAAAACTCCGTTTTTGAGTATTCCGCAACCTTGCCTAGATAAGAAAATTGCATCTCCATAAGAAGGAATTTTTCCGGAAATAACTGTGGTACAACTCATTCGGCGTCGGATGGAACGTCTTCTCGATGAAGAAGAGTAATCTTGGAACCATGGGGTAAGTGTTTACTGACTCTTTCTACAAACATTTTTCCCATAATAGGTTGCTGAGTATTAGTTCTATACGCTGGTTACCTCAATATTAAAGGGTGTTTATTCTGTGTCTGCTGCGTTATTTTGGAGAGAGATAAATGTATAGAACAATCAGAAGTCAATATGTTTCGGTGCAGTCTTAATCTTCTTTCGTTTTATTGCCAAATTACGCACTCTGCCTGATTAACTTCCCTTCACGAAACTCCATGACATAGTAATGAAAATGAATTTAGATGAATTTAGATCATCATTTAGGCAATAATATTAATATAAGAATATTAAATAAGTCTATTAATGGCAGGAAACCGTTAAATTTATTTAATTATACAAATGAAATCTAGGCAACGACTCATCACCCTCTGTAACGAACTTTTCTTACCACTCCTGTGACAGTGGCTAGTGGAGAAGGAAGCTTCTCAAAACTGAATCTGATTAAGACATATTTGAGCTCCACGATGGCACAAGATAGATTTGTAAATCTGTGTGATTTCCACCGAAAACAGCATTACCCGTACCCTTAACTTTTCCGATCTTATTAACGATTTTGCTACCAAAAAGGCTAGAAAAGTTAAATTTTAACACTTTATATTTGATATGATGTGATAATCATTAATCAATATTTCTTTTGATTAGTATAATTTGTATTAAACTATATTAATCAAAGAAATAAATAAATTGTTACTTAATCACAGTTGCTTTAAATATATACTGAATACTGTGACAATTTTATTATTTTATATATTTTATATTTTAATAATTATTATTTATTGATATTTCATTACAAACGGAAGGGCCGCCAAATGCGTTTCGCCTGGGGCCGCCAATTGCCTAAAGCCGGCCCTGATTACGGAAAAGGAAATCGTGTAAAATGTAAAATGATCGAGTTGTCTAAGATGTCTGAGCGTCTTGTGTTAATCACGTCCCTTAATAACTTGATAAAAGTTTAATAAGACAAGGAAACGGAAGTTAAGGTTGAAATACATTATAGAGTAATACATTAATAGAGGTTAGGTGAGGCGCAAAAAGAGATAAATCAGTCTCATTACAATCATTAAGTAATTCTATTTTAAAGTCTTTTAGGTTTCAGCAAATTAAAATATATCAGGGTCTTCCAAACAATAATTGGATTAAATTATATATTGATGAAAGCCTAAATCAAAAACTTGAAAAAAATATAGAAGATGCAAAGATGTATCATTAAACGCTGAATTTTGTTTCCAAAAGCCTAATAACCCATTCTTTTGATCGAATTTAATGTTCGATACTTATTTCATGTCATAAATTTATTGAATTGAGCCATTCTTGTGCTTAAGATATTCCTAAAATGTAGATTATTTAAAGTTATTCAGTATACCTTAAACTAAATATTAATTACTACGTAAGACACTTAAAGGAATATGGTTGCTCGTTATCGAATCAGAGAATGAAAATGTTTAATATACTAAATTATCATAAATAATTAATTAAACTAGCCGGATTCCAATACCATAGCATTACCTTCAGGTCTTAGTTGGTTAGCAATGTCACATAGTTCATTATTTAACATACTGGTTATTCTAAGTGATATGATTAATGTAATTAAAAAAAACTAGACATAGGTAGATGACTCCATTATGTACTTGCCTTGATATTTTGAGTGAATAATCTGAGTATTTTGAAACAAATTTAGAGATGAATCGAGTTCAATTCATCATTTTGTATAGCAAATTCCAAAGAGAGCTCTTAAAATATTTGCAAAACTAAATCTATTTCGAATCAACTTATATCCTTTTTAATAGCGAGCTCACTGTGATAATCGTCAAGGAAAAGCGGACTCGATGCGGATATTCCATTCCTTAAGAATTTTCCGAGGTGCACGCCCTTATGTGCAAAGTTACCCTTACCCTTTTCCTATGATAACTGTATAGATAAGCATTACAAAATTATTTTCGATTATAAAAGTTAAGGTATTGACTTAAAAATTTCGCTAGAGTTTTTACATGATTTGCAGCAAATTTTGAAAACATCTTTCTTGGATAAGTAAACAAGAAATTAAACTTTTCCTGACACTTAGTAATTTCTTGACTTTCTGAGATTCCTTACTGGAATTAATATGCATCAAATTATTCATTTTAGTTTGGATGAAACTGCGTAGACAATACTATGTAATAATGTTTGCCAATTATTTAAGAATTTTTTTTATTGCAGTTCTCGTCTGGTGTGGGTGAATAATGTTGCAGTGTGTGTAATATTGCTGAACACTGTAACTACAGAGGCATATCCATGTAATGATACTGGAGGATCCCTGAATGAAAGAGTGAAAAGAAGTCTACACGACATAGGAGCCGACTCCAGTGCGCCTAAGAGTCTTGCTTTTGTGTTGGATACCACAACCTCTATGCACGATGACTGGAAAGGTGCAGTCAGCGGAGCAAAACGGATTCTGAGTGAATTTCTCTCTTATAAAACGCGACCTGTCAAAAATTACATTCTAGTGCCGTTTAATGAGCCAAGTAATTGATCAGCACATTTTGGTTCTCCTAATTTTAGTCTAAAAAGGTTTCCTTTTTTTTCATAAAAAACTTAAATATCTTTAATTTTTTTACCTTTAAAAATAACATGATTGAGACTGATTTATTACTAGCCCATAGTAATAGTATATAGTATAACGATAAATTTGGAAGTGTTGAATCAAAAAGGGGTACGCATTACTTTTTCAGCTAATATTTTTGGTACATCAGGATAATGGCTTCAAAATCGGTATTACCAATAAATACTAACCAATTCATGCATATGGTCTCTTTAATTAAGGAGTATATCGAAAAATAAAGTAAATCTAGAATAAAAATCCTCTCCGAAAACATAAAACATGAGGCACTACCTCAAGTAGTAAAAGTTCTAAAACATTCAATCAAAATGTCGACTTATCTAAATAAGCGATATTTATAATAAAATATAAGCAATCAATATTTTTTTCTCAGCTGTTGGACCTGTCACAAATACGGAAAATTCAGACATATTTTTGGACAGACTTAACGCCTTGAGGATACAGGGCGGTGGAGATTGTCCGGAAATGTCAGTAACGGGAATTATACAAGCACTTGAAGCAGCATACCCCTACTCTTATCTTTACGTTTTCACTGACGCGAGTGCGAAAGACTATGGCCGTGTGGAAGAAGCACTGAAATTGATCGAAAGAAAGCATTCGCAGGTTTGTAGAGAATTCTGAATTAAATTCTTTTAGTTACAATAAATATATATCAAAACTTTATGTGCTATTTTATAGTTTTTATGAGCAAACTTTGTGAATCCCAGCCAAAAACTAAATAAAATAACACCTGCTAAAAATTTTCCTTTATATATTTGTTTTTAATTAATCAATTATACATTTTAAATGGTACGTTGCGAATAGAACCTTCTTTTTATACCTGAAAATTCTGAATTCCATCGTAGATAGTCAATGCTCTAGAATTCCTGTTTAAGATACTGCGAAAAAATATGCATGGTTTACGGCAAAATCGGTTATCTATTCTGATCCATTCCAGTCCTTAGAAAACTGGCATATTTCAATACAATTTATCAGTAAAAGAAGAGAAAACTTATTAAGTTATAAAAATAAATCTCTTAGAAACAAATGAATTCAATATGAATTTTGATATTTTCTAGAAAAAAATATCATAACTTCCAGGGAAAATTGATTCTCTCCTCTCTTGCTTTTAGCCACTACTAGTTACTTGTACAGTATTCTGGTTACTTGTACTAGTGTGTGCAAAGGGGGCGTATCCCATTCAATTGCAGTCTTCCGCGGGGTCTTTCCATACCTTAACTGAAGAAATATTATTTATTTTGATGGTGCGCGAAGCAGATTAGCTAAATACCCCCCTTTCAACTAGAAGCTTTATTTGCACTTTCCGCACGTCAAGAACTCTACAAGAAAAAGCTCTCCGAAAATTGGTCATTAAATCCAAAAAGCGAAAAATTTTCGTTTTCGTTTCGTGTATTTCAGCAAATATCGTGAACAGCAACATAAAGTTGATTGTGACATCAAAACCAACATCGTCCAGTCAGTTTAGACCAGGTACGGATGTAGAAAAAATTTTGGGGGGGGTCCGATCGAAAAATTTAGAAATAGAAGATATTTCGGCTTTCACATAACGTGAAGTTAAAATTGTGTTAGACAAACTCGAATTTTTTCGCTAGTGATTGCTTATTAAATTTTGTTTTATTTGCATTATTCGAGTTTCATTTTCGAAAAATAGGCACAAGTGAAATTTTGGGGGGGGGGTCCGGACCCCCAGGACCACCCCCCTGGATCCGTCCCTGAATTAGACACATGAAAGGGCCTGATCTTGCAAAAGGTCATGTGTGGCTGGTTTTTTCCTTTCTCCATATACGTAGTATAGAGAAAGTATTGTTTTAATGAAAAAAATCGACTTCGAATTTCAACGGAAATACATGTTTTGTGGGCCCTAGAATACGTTTTGATCATTTTCGGAATGATGTCTGTGCGTGTGTGCTTGTGGGCTCTCTAACGTAAAAACTAATAGTTGTATCAATACCAAACTTCATATATTGAATTGTGGTGGGTGCTGTCAGAGTTGATTCGTTTTTGGAGTAAATCGTTTAACCGGAAGTCGAGCTTTATTCTTCAAAGCAAATTTCCGTTTTTGCAAAATATCTCCATAAATATGATATTTAGGTATATACTATTATCAATAAAAGTTTTAGAAATAGAATTTACTATAAATTTTGTGCGCAACATATTTTTATATCACTGACTGGTTAGGAGTTATTTGTGAAATACTGATAAACCGGAAGTTGCTGACTATGTACTTTGCGGGCGCTCTAACATGAAAACTATTTGTCGTATCATCACCAAATTTCATAAATAGCACTTTGGTTGGTGTCGTTTGAGTTAATTAGAGTTTGAAGTAAATTTGTCAATCGAAAGTTGAGATTTATTCTTCAAAGCAAACTTCCGTTTTTGCAAAATATCTCCATAAATATCATATTTAGGTATATTCTATTTTTTATAAAAGTTTTAGAAAACATAATTTACTATAACTTTTGTATTATTAAACATATTTTTGTATCACTGATTGTTTAGGAGTTATTTGTGAATGCTGATAAACCGGAAGTAGCTGATTATGTACTTTGTGGGCGCTCTAACATGAAAACTATTTGTTGTAGCAACACCAAGCTACGTACATAGTATTTTTGTTGGCGTCGTTAGAGTTAATCCGTTTTCAGAGGAAAATGGTTTGACTAGAAGTCGAGCTTTATTATTCGAAGCTCGTTTCCGTTTATGAAAAATTCCTCTTCCAAGTTTAGATTGAATCTAGAGTTCGAAAATACTGTCGTAGATAAATATTTACATCTTATATATGGAGAAATTCATGTACTGGCCACATCAGATTTTTTTTATGTGTTGTTAGGATCAGTGGTATGTTACCGATTTTGTAGCTTCGGAAGACCTGTGCGGGCTGAGCAATGGCCAAAAACCACAGAAATCTGTGTGATTTTCTTATGTTTTGGTTAGTATCTTCTAAAGGAGGGAGGGGGGATTAATCAAACAAGCGAGTGAATAAGAACGATTTAAAAAAAGTAGGCCTAAATCAGAAACGGTAATGCTGAGATTAACTGCGTTACATACATTGCTTCTTTTAATCGTTTCTTGCTGCAAGACAGGAGATCATTTTGAATCCATTTCTTACTTTTATACAACGTTTTGTGTATGCTTTTCACCATAGAGAGGTGAAAATTTTGACTTTTATAAAACTTTGTATTGATTCAACTGATGGTGAGAATGTAGCAATTTTTCCGATTTCAATTTTCTTCGCCAAAAGTGAAATAAATACCATAGCTACTACTTTTTGTTATTTTTTCATGTCTTGCATGTCATCTGGTGCCGCCAAAAACCTTAAAATATCCGAATATTCAGTCGGGTGAAGAGGACCAGCACTTTCAGGTGCTCATTTCCATGCTACAATTCGCAAGCAAAGCATTACACTTCTTTCTGAAGATAAAGAACTGTATGAATTGTTGCTGCATTGTACTAGAATTAGTTGCTGAGTATTAGTTCTATACGCTGGTTACCTCAATATCAAAGGGTATTTATTCTGTGTCTGCTGCGTTATTTTGGAGAGAGATAAATGTATAGAACAATCAGAAGTCAATAGGTTTCGGTGCAGTCTTAATCTTCTTTCGTTTTATTGCCAAATTACGCACTCTGCCTGTTTAACTTCCCTTCACGAAACTCCATGACATAGTTATGAAAATGAATTTAGATCAGGCGGATCTTCCATGTATTTGTTTTTAATTTTCGTAAGCCTGTTGTAATTAAAATCGATTCTCAACATCTAAAATTTTTATTTAATCGATTTTATTAGTTTTTTACGTGTATCTACTGATTTGAACTAATCTATCATACAAAGGATTACAAGTTACATACATGTACAGGTATCCCTCGCCAACCGCGGGGGTTAGGGAATCGAAAGAGCCCGCGGTTGGCAAAACCGCGGTTGGCGAAGCATTACGTATATGGGAAATTAAGGGTTAGGTTTTGCGAGCAACAATATAGGGGAAAAAATTAGTACAAAATGGTTTCCCCTTTTTTTTACATGTATACATTTCTAAGATATTATTCCTCTTTAATTTTGGCCGCATTTCTATCCCAAACGCGCCGATAACTTCCGATAAAAATGATCAGCTCCCTCTGCATCGGAAATTTTGGCTTTAACAGAATCGCGCTTGCTTGCAACATACATTTTACATTTACGAAGTAGTTTCCCAGCTCAAATACGTTTATGTCCTGAATTATGAACAGATAATATTTAAATAGTCGCCATTTATCATAAAGAATAATTTCTTGAAAATATCATTTCACATACCTACGTTTTTTACTTTCTTTCAATTTGTACTTATACACTTCATGTACTGTTTTATTGACACCATATTATTTAGGTTTTTACATATTTTTGACTTTATACTATATGTATGCATTGAACATGTTAATATTATATATAAAAATTGCGTTCCATTGAAGTGTACAGTCTCTCGTATTTTTAGTTATTTACTGATCCGCCAATCAACTCCGAAGTGTATTAGAATTTATTACGAAGTTCTCAGTAATTTAAGAAGGCCATCTTTTATTTTATCAGTTATGAAAAATGATAAGAGCGCTATCCGTAGAATTGTCACTTTTGCACGACAATGAGTTAATCGACCTCTAACCAAATTTAAGACTTATATAGCTAGGGGTATTACTTATTAGTACTCGACGCAGGATGAGCAAGTTATTACGTGTGTGTTACAGTAATGACGATTATAATTGTGTTTAAATACGTATTTAAATGACATCCTTATTTTGTATTTTATAAACGAATCAAGATGAGTTGAACGTTTTGGCTATCATCAACACTGAGAGAAAAAATGTATTCACTTGCTTTAGGTGGTTTTTTATATTAATTTTAAAGGTTTGAAGAGTGAGTTACGCATGAGATTCGAGCCGATTTAACGAAATACGAATTTAATTCTTTCATAATACACTACTGCTTCTACTGCAGCAAAAGCAACGACTTTTAGCAATTATTTATAAAATATATATCTTCACAAAAGCCTTCAAAACATGCCAGGCATAAAGAGGAAGACGAAAAGCGCGCTCAAAACAGAGAATCTGAAAGACTCGCCCTTCTCGAGTTATGCTGGTTGCATTTTAGGTGGTAACTTTTTTATGCTGTTAGCTGTACAATTGAGACATTTTGTCTTCAATTTTCATATATATATATTGCTGTTGTAAATAAAATTATCTCTTCTTTATTCTAGTAATAAAAGTCTTTTCTCACCGGTTTCCTATCCCTATGTTGTGTTGATACCTATGTTTTATGTAATATTGATATGTATTTATGCTTTAAAATATGTTATTTTATGTTATGTTATATATGTTAAAATTTTATTGATGTATCCTATATATGTACCTATTGATAGTGTATTTATAAAATGTAATCATGTTTCTTACCATCATTTTAGTTAATACTATCGGTAGGTTTGCCCAGGTTTTTCACACCCCCCTTCTTAGTGGGTGTTTTCCTGCAGTGGATAAATTTTTTTTCCTTAGAATTTCTTAGGTTTTTTACATCCACAATTTCTTCTCATATCTTTTTCATACTATCTCTTTAAATTAATTATTTATGTATTGTATGACGATGGGTTACATGGAAGAGGAGACTTTTAGTCTCAATCTCGCCCGAATAAAGCCGTTTTATTATTATTATTACTTACCTAGACTGCCTTGAATAATCAATGATCTGTGTATGTTATGTCAGTTACGGTACTCGAATCACTCTCTCTCTCAGCACTTTCTGATCACATCTCCTATTTTACTAAAGAATGATATGATAGTTGGCTGGCTTAGTTTTTTCGTTAGATTCATCCTCAGTTATTCGTAAGGTTGCAGCAACTCCTCCTATCCCCTTTTGTAAATCAAACTACGGTTCATTTTTGGGTCAACTTCAATCACAAAACCTGACAAATTTGAGGCCATATCAACGATTTTGTTGACATTGGCCAAAGTAGTTTCTGTTGAAGGTTGCTCTTCTTCGTCCTCTTCCTCAGCCTCGTCCTGCTTGTCGATGAGCAGCTCCAGATCCTCCTCTCTCAACTCATCATTGCTTGCATTTAAATGTTCTTCGACATATTTAAGCTGCATGTCTTCTAGCCCATCCTCCTTTCAGTCGCCTTCCATGTGACACGATAAGATTTAGTTCATCGACAAGTTTAAGAGATTCTTTAAAATCAATGACTGCCTACGGAGAGAGTTTCCGCCAACATGAATTCAGTGTCGATGGTTTAATCTCGTCTAGTGATTCTTTAATTAAATTTATGTTGTCGGCAATATTTCCAACAATCAGTTACAGAGAAACAGTTGTTTTTCTCTATCATTTCTAACAAGAAAGAAAAGGTACATCGAATATAATAACACCTGAAGGTAGAAATCATACCCTAATCTAGAGGTTGGAGGAGTGATGTGGTGTTAGATGGGAGGAATAATACCTCTACACTTGGGTGAGCAGTTTTAAGTTCCTGAGGATGGCCTGAGGCATTATCCAAACCGAGAAGAACTTTAAAAGGCAATTCTTTTGATGATATACATTTCTCAACTTCGGGAACAACAAATTGTTAAACCAGTCCATGAAGATATTTCGACACACCCAAGGCATTCGGTTGGACCGCCAAAACACTGGAAGATTATTTTTAATTTTCCCAGACAGAGCTCGCAGCTTCTGCGCGCGGTAAATTAGCATAGGCTACACTTTGAAATCGCCTGCTGCATTGGAGCATAAAAGAAGCGTGACACGGTCTTTGCTAACCTTAAATCCCAGAGCATTTCTCTCAGACTTTGAGATAAAAGTCCGAGAAGGCATTCCCTCCCAGAAGGGTCCGGTTTCATTGGCATTAAACACTTCTCTTTAATAAGCTGCATAAACAAATTGGGAAACTCACTCGCAGCTTTGTGGTCCGCAGATGCATTTTCACCGGAAATCTTCACATTATGTAGGCTATGTCTTTTCTTATGCCCGTTCAACTTCTCCGATGTAGATTATATTTAGCATCCATCAAATTAGACGCGAATTAGGAAAATAGTAAGAGAAAAGGTAAATATACTTTGCACATGAATACTTACCTTATTTACGCCGTTTTGGAATATGTCGAGGTATTTGGTAATATGTGCTAGCTACTATCCTCTTTACGGAACTCACTATCTCTCTTAATATTATCATGACGAACCAAACCACAAGCATTCCACGCACATCCATTCAAGTAATGATAATGGTAAAATATGAATAGCGGCTGATATATAGGTGTATTTGAATAAACAATTTTTGAAAGAAAGAAAGAAAGAAAGAAACATTCAACTGCCTGAAGTAAGGCCGTCTTATTTTAATATTCACACTATTTTCTTAGAAAGCAGCCTTTCATAAAAAGCCATTACACGGAACTCTTACGTAAATTATGAAGAGGTAAAAGGGGATATAAAAAATATATTAAAAATTTTTATTACTTCTTCGTTAACGGATAGTTCTCCTTTTAAAGCGTGGTAGGGTGTGAAAACGCGTGGTATAGTACTAAAAAACTGGTCTTGGATCAAAATATGCCAAATTGGATACTGGTGAAAAGACGTCGCGACGCCAGTCTGCCATACGCCGAGCATGCATAATTGGGTGGATGAAGTAGAGTTGAGGAAAAGATGATGTGTCATACTAAATACTAATCGAAAAAATCTCCCGCAATGAGATAATATTGATTAACTAATGTGATTTCTTTGTATAAATAACACGACGAGGAGGAAGGGAGGAAAGAATTTCCTAAAAAACGAAAGACATTTCTTTTGGAGGCTTGCATTTCCTTGATACATATTACGTAAAGCCTTAATTACTTTGTTGCTCAGTCCGGAAAAAGGAGTTAAAGGAACTCCATTTTTGTGTATTCCGCAACCTTGCCTAGATAAGAAAATTGCATCTCCATAAGAAGGAATTTTTCCGGAAGTAACTGTGGTACAACGCATTCGGCGTCGGATGGAACGTCTTCTCGATGAAGAAGAGCAATCTTAGAACCATGGGGTAAGTGTTTACTGACTCTTTCTACAAAACTTTTACACGAAAATGTTGTTGAGTATTAGTTCTATACTCTGGTTACCTCAATATCAAATGGTGTATATTCTATGTCTACTTCGTTTTTTGGAGAGAGATAAATGTATAGAACAATCAGATGTCAATAGGTTTCGGTACTGTCCTAATCTTCTTTCGTTTTATCGCCAAATTACGCACTTTGCCTATTTAACTGCCCCTAATGAAACTCCATGACATAGTAATGAAAATTAATTTAGGTCAGGTGGATCTTCCATATATTTGTTTTTAATTTTCGTAAGCCTGTTGTAATTCAAATCGATTCTCATTATCAAAATAATTATTTAATCGATTTAATTAATTTTTATACTTGTCTCTACTGCTTTAACTAATCTATCATACAAAGGATTACACGTTACCTACATGTATATACATGTCATAAATCATAGAATATAAATGGAGTATATTTCTCCTGGCAAAATAAATCATGAGCTTAACAATCGGTTTTACAATATGTTCACCGAAATCGACTCTTAGTACTGTAATGCATCAAGCACGTACTTTTATCTTCCATGGCTTTGTTTTTTTCAACTTAAGTGAATGCTTGGAATACAGGTTAAATCACAGAGCTGAGACTCACAATTGTGATAATCTAAGAAAACTTTCTTTTATTAAGTACCATAGTTGGTAATTATTGGGCCGTATGCATAAAAGAAAGCAAAGCTTTTACTTACAAAATTTCGAGCAAATGCTTCAACAATTATGTATAGGTAAAAGCTTTTAATTTTTTTCGTAAGCAAATGTTTCTTTGGCTGACCTTTTGCTCATCCGAGAAGTAAAAGGTTATGCATAAAGTTTACCTTTTACTCGCAAAGAAAAGCAAATGCTTCAAATAGGATGTATCTAGTCAGTCGTAGACTTAACGGCTAAGTAAAATGTTATGTGTACCTGGTCATGACAGAAATAGTGAATGTGCGGAGTGCAAAAGTTTACCACTACAACTTTAAGAGTCCACTTGATAAAGACTTAAAAAATTGGTTCCGTTTCGAGGAGGACAACTTAAAGTGGTTGGCAGAGACTTTCTTAGGGGAAGTAGTAGAACATCGAGGTGGAGCACTGACTCCCTTGCATAAGATGTAAATATTTCATAACTTTTATTGGAGTAACATTTTGTTTCTCAACTATTTCTATTTCTAAACTTTCATAATTATTAACCCAATTAAATGGAATTAACCACCAGGAAATGGAAATTGACCAACAGGAAATGGAAAATGGCCCAGAGGAAATGAATTTGGAAACAATTGAGGCCTAATTAGGCCTCAACCTTATAAGGTTCATTAGGCAACAATGAACAAAATTACCAGACAGTATGACGGGAAGTAATTAATGATTTGGATGAAGAATTGAAATTCACGTTTATAGAAATTTTAATTCGTGCAAATAATGAAAATAACATAAAATCAATCACATTGGCTTCAAATTCAACTTAACATCAACCTCAACAAAAACACAAGATCTGTTAAGAAACACTACCAATTTAACGTGTTGACTCCACACCTGACGATGACATGAGTAGGTCGAAACTGGCAGTGTCACTTATTATTCGCAGAATAAAGACAGAGATTATTATTTTTGTGTTCTTTTCAAATAAGATATATTTATTTCGTTAAAAAAATTTCAAATCAAATTCAATTTATTCTATCTTCTGAATATCGTAGTTTGATAATTGTTCTTATCATCGTTTAATCCTGTAAATTGCCGGAAATTAGAACTTCTCTTGGTTTGTTTTATTATTTGGTTTCATATTGCAAGGGTAGGCGACCTTTCTTACAAAGTATTCTTTTTATTATAGATATTTAAGAAAACGCTTATTGAGTGGTAAAAAAATATAATAAAAATAAACTAATATAAAAAATACTGATATAAAATACATATATTACACGACTATAGGTCGACAGCAATTAGGTCGACGACAAAAGGACGATAGCCAAAGGGTCGACAACAAATAGGTCGCCATACAAAAAGGTCGACAACAAATAGGTCGCCATACAAAATGGTCGACAGCAAATAGGTCGCCATACAAAAAGGTCGCTATACAAATAGGTCGACAGTAAATGGGTCGCGGTGGAAAAAGGTCGAAAATAGGTCGCCATACAAAAAGGTCGACAGTAAATGGATCGCCGTGGAAAAAGGTCGAAATTATAATTATTAAATATAATAATATAATTATTATTAAAAGGTTGAAATATATTTTTACCCAACATGCACTAAGCTACATGTTACATAGTTTTAGATGGCAAGGGAAAATTGATATTAATCATAGGTAGACTAACGGTGACACATCTACGGTATTTAGTAGGGGATGAGTATTTTTAATTACATGTTACATAGTTTTTGATGAAATGAGACAATCTATATGTATCATAGGTAGATTGACGCGGACCTCTTGCGTGTTTGGCAGGTGTGAGTATTTTTACCACGATTTCGGAAAATAATTTAAAATATAATTTATAAAAATTATTTTCTTGTATTTCCGCGTGTAAAGACCATTTTCCGATTTTATCTTTATCACGCTGTTGTGAACGAGGCGTTCATTTATTCGTCATAAAATTTACACAGAAAATATTGCATGCATTACTTCCCGTAACAGTGTTATTTAATTTGTATTTTATTTCGTTTTAATGTTTCTATAACACGATTAAGATAATATTAACTTAAATTTTCGAATTATGCATTCCAAACAGTGGTCGCCAGCTAAATCTCGTCCTGTAAGAAGTACCTCCATACATGCTGGGTATGAAATTTTAAGAAAAGTATAAAGATATTTTTGTTGAAAAAAATATCTTGATAACAGAGGGATTCATTAATTTCTCAATTTATCGTTCCCGCCGCGTGCCGAAGTTCCGCCGTCTAGTCCGTAAATAGGAAACAACGTATCTCCTTGACGACCAAGGCGATTGCTGAATCCGAGCTCATTCATTTTTCCATGAGGGTATACGGGGATTTTAACTACAAACCGAAGTAATGATAGGATATAGTGTCAGAATTAAAAAAAGAGGAGGGAATTTAATGAGATTTCAGGTATGCTAACTATGATATATAAAATAGGAGGGACAAAACTACGCCCATTTTGGAGTGTTTCTTAATCAAATCGATTTACAGATGTATGCGTTTGTTTGTGGTGATCAAGATGACGAGGAAATATTACATTGAGGAAGGGGAAGTTTTTTGGGAGAGGAACGGAGTTTTAACGCAAACGAGATTTTACAGCAGCACGTTTTTGTGACTCTCACGAACTGCATAATGTTCAACGGAATGGAATACGTAATTTTTCAGAACTCTGCTAATATTCTTAGGTTAGAATTCTATCCTGATTAGTATTTATAAAACGAATTACGGAATTAATAAGATATATATTAAATCATATACAAGTCAATGTTGCAATTATAAAGCATAATCATTTACAACGTCGTATAATTCACCGTCGGCGAAAATGAGAGACCTAATTAAGTAAGTAAACGTCTTTCTTATTAGGGTATTTGTTGTCTTTGAGTTGTTGAAATACAAGTAGTGAAGTAGCAAAAAATCTTGAGTATCTGACACCTGACTGAAAAGGTAAGGCGTAAATATGTTTTGTTATTTGTAGAATGAAAGTAATAAAAATATATCAGTACGATAATAATGATGACTTATTATTAAAACTAATTACTTAACATAAAATTATGTACATGTTAAAACTGATTTTATAAACTTAAAATAACATGTTTACAAAAGATAAAGTAATTACACTCGCTTATATTTAGAAAAATTAAATTGGAAGGCTATGAAAACGTTCTTCCTATTTTGTTTAAGCTTCTGCAGCTACCAAAATTGTTTATAGCAACTAAAATGTCTATGGGTGTTTTCGAGAAATAAAAGGTTTTTGTTGAAATTGTTGAGAAATTTACAATGTTCAAGATGTGTCTGAGGCATTATACACATACCATATATGTTGATATGCAACTATGAAAACTATGAAACTTACAGAGATAAAAGTAATGCATTCATAATATTTATTCGATAATAACCAGAAAATTGGTTAATTATGATATGACTCTTAAACAGTGTTTGATATCGAAATATTTTTCTAATAAAATTTATAGATAATTAAACTTTTTGTAACTTTTGTATATAATTGTATATTATATGTATATATGATTGTATATTATAAGAATATATAATTGTATATTTTGTATGGCGACCTATTTGCTGTCGACCTTTTTGTATGGCGACCTGTTTGCTGTCGACCTTTTTCCACGTCGACCCTTTGGCTATCGACCTTTTGGCACGGCGGCCTATTGTCGTCGACCTTTTGTCGTCGACCTAATTGCTATCTACCTTTAGTCGTGATACCAATACATATAAAATATTAACAGTTTATATATTGAAACAATCAATTTGATCACTAACTTACACCATCTTACGTACCACGTGTTGAAGGGGAATAAATACAAAAAGGAGCTTGTGAATTAATATAATCTAGGCAAAGTATCATTGACCGCTTTGAGACCTTTGCATTAAACATACTAATCATAGGCATCTTGGTTATTATCTCAGAAGCTGAGTAGTACCATCCATTCGAATAGCCGTTTCATTTCATAACAATCCGTTTTTATTCTGAGTTAAGTCTTTGATCTTGGTAATATCTTCCATCTTCAATTATTCTATAAAAATGGCTTCTTGGTCGATTTATCAATCTTATTCATGATTTGCACGTCATTTAAGCGCTATTAGCTATCCTATACTACAGCTAGTAGCCAAGACGTCTTTGGATTGAGAAAGAAGTATGGCTCTAATCGTTCTAACGGATAACAAAAGTAGGGGTATTTGGTTAAATAATAACTGAAAGGATTATTTATATTAAATCTTGAATAAATATTATAAACCATTTCTGCTAAAATATTCTCTTGTTATGACGATAAATTGGCGCTATGTTTTGAGGAAAAAACGTGAAATTTTCTTGCAGTTATGTAGGCAAGTATGTCACAAAGGTATGGCCTTATTTAGTAAAATAATACGCTGAAATTTTTCGTTAAATAAATCGATAATCACCTCTACTTCCGAACCTCCTGGTAATCTACGATAGCCTAGACAGTATTTTTTCTAAAATCGAATAAACAGTGAGCAACAGGTCTCTCAGTAAATGAGGGACGACCATATGTATTGCCTTTTCTAACTCATGCCTTCGGATGAAAATAACTCTGTCATATGAGATCTGCGTATATTGCATACTTGTGGTGCAGTAGTCTTTTTCATCATCCTCGGCGCATTACCACTCTTGTAACCCCTTCGGGGGTGTGCCCTTAACGTTGTGCCTCGAATGGATCCAACTCTAATTGTGTGTCAGGATATTCCACATTCGGTACGATTTGACAACAACAACAGGAAAAATTTACAACGTAGCTCCGAATTACCGAGTTAAATTCTTGTAATTGCTTCTCATACAATTCTCTTTAATTCAATTATTCTATAATTAATGACGATGGGTTAGATGGAAGAGGAGACTTTTAGTCTCAATCTCGCCCACATAAAGCCGATTATTATTATTATATTAATTTACTAAGAAAACTTACGCATAACTTAAAAACTGCATAGATAGTGACTGTGTTAAATTTAACAATTGTGTTAGTTACATCGACTGCGTTTAATCATATTAAATATTGCTTCAATAGCCAATATCAGATCTCTCCTTGAAAAATACAATTTTGGTCCATGGAATAATTTTGGGGAATAAATCTCAAATTTTTCGTTGGGTTTACCAATTAAGTTTTATTTTTTCAGAAAGTGGATTGGATCTTCATGATTGAACTGTGTTTCCAAACGAATTGTTTAATTAAACGGCTGTTCATTTCTCTACCCTATAAATTGTTTTTATATTTTATCACTCAAGACACTACTTTAGGCAGCTCTAAGTAGATACCACATGAAGGGACGACATACATAAATGACGGGGAAAAACTGAGATAGTGTTAGAAAACTCTCAGAATTGATTAACTCATCCTTGATCTCTAACTTTCATTTCCAAGAAACTTTCTCTCTTCGTAGGATTTATACCTGTTCTTCTTATTCTTTGTAGACGTTTATTCCTCCTGTTAGGTTTAATAAAACTCTGATTAAGTCATTGAATACACTGTACTTTTATAGAAAAATCGTCCACCTAATCCCAAAATCAAAATTGAAAGTTTTTTGCTGAAATTTTGGATACCTGGGGCCCAAAAAGCAAAAGCACTATTTTCTGTGGAACATTCGGTGGTCATATCTTCTAAATGGGCCCGTAAGCTTGGCTGGTAGGGATAATATTTTAACTAAGATTTTGTTTTAATTTTCAAAGATATTTACGCCAAAATCAGGCTAGATTCACCCCTTCAAAAAGTGGAAGTAAATGAACATCTTATTGTGAACTTTTAGAGCTTCGTTCAATATTATTTTCTTACAATACATAAAGTTCGTAACGATAGATTAAGTCCATAAACCTAGTTATAATAATGGAGGTAATTAAAAATTTTCAAACTAGAACGAAATTCTTACATTTCCATACTTTATACATATAAAACGTAATGGCAGCAATTGAGCATTTAATAACTTAGGGAGAAGGAAATTGTGTAAAATGTAAAATGATCGAGTTGACTATGCCTGAGCGTCTTATGTTAATCACGTCCCTTAATAACTAGATAAGAGTTAACTAAGACAAGGAAACGGAAGTTGAGGTTGAAATATCAAGCGGAAGGCATTACATTAATAGAGGTTAGGTGAGGCGCAAAAAGAGATAAATCAGTCTCATTACAATCATTAAGTAATTCTATTTTAAAGTCTTTTAGGTTTCAGCAAATTAAAATATATCAGGGTCTTCCAAACAATAACTTACTAAATTACACATTGAAAGCCAATATTAAAATTATATCTTAAGACTTAAATGACTAAATGCCAATATCTAAAAAAATTAACATGAAAAAAATATATAAAATCCAAAGATGTATCATTAAACGTTGAATTTTGTTTCCAAAAACCTAATAACCCATCAATTCTTTTGATCAAATTTAATGTCCGATACTTATTTCATGTCATAAATTTATTGAATTGAGCCATTCTTGTAATTTCTATAATGTAGATTATTTAAAGTTATTCAGTATACCCTGAACTAGATATTACTCACTACGTAAGCTACTTAAACGAATATGGTTGCTCGTTATCGAATCAGAGAATGACAATGTTTAATATACTAAATTATCATAATTAATTCATTAAACGAGCCGGATTACAATACCATAATATTACCTTCAGGTCTGAGTTGGTTAGCAAAATCAAGTAGTTCATTATTTAACATTCTGGTTATTCTAAATTATTTGATTAATGTAATGTAACAAACTAGACATAGGTAGTTGACTCCATTATCATCATTAAAAAAAAATCCAAAGAATTCTTATAACATTGGCAAAATTAAATATATTTCGAATCAACTTACCTCCTGTTTCATAGCGCGCTCACTGTGATAATCGCCAAGGAAAAATCGGTCTTGATACGGATATCCCATTCCTAAGGGATTTTCCGGGGTGCACGCCCTTATGTGCAAAGTTACCCTTACCCTTTTCCTATGATAACTGTATAGATAACGCGTATTACAAAAATATTTACGATTATAAAAGTTAAGGTACTGACTTTTTAAAATTTCGCTATAGATTTACATGATTCGCAGCAAATTTTGAAAACACCTTGCTTGGATAAGTAAACAAGAAATTAAACTTTTCTAGACACTTAAGTAATATCTTGACTTTTGAGATTCAAATAGCATGCCTTACTGGAATTAATATGCACCCAATCATTCATTTTAGTTTGGATTGCACTGCGTAGAAAATACTATGTTTGCCAATTACTTAAGAATTTTTTATTTTATTGCAGTTCTACTCTGGTTTGGGTGAGTAATGTTGCAGTGTTTGTAATATTGCTGAACACTGTAACTACAGAGGCGTATCCATGTAATGATACTGGCGGATGCCTGAATGAAAGGATGAAAAGAAATCTGCACGACATAGGAGCCGACTCCAGTGCGCCTAAGAGTCTTGCTTTTGTGTTCGATGTAACAGGCTCTATGAGCGATGACTGGAAAGGTGCAGTCAGTGGAGGAAAACGGATTCTGAGTGAATTTCTCTCTTATAAAACGCGACCTATCAAAAATTACATTCTAGTGCCGTTTAATGACCCAGGTAAGTGATCAGCACATTTTGGTTCTCCCAATTTTACTCCAAAAAGATTTCCTTTTTTTATAAACAACTTAAATATGTTTAAATTTTCTACCATTAAAAATGGCATGATTGAGACTGATTTATTACTAGCCCCTAGTAATAGTAGATAGTATAACTATAAATTTGGAAGTGGAGAATCAAAACGGGGTACACATTATTTTTTCAGCTAATATTTTTGGTACATCAGGATAATCGCTTCAAAATCGGTGTTACCGATAAATATATACCAATTCATGCATATGGACTCTTTAATTACGGAGTATATCGAAAAATAAATAATCCTCTTCGAAAACATAAAAAATGAGGCACTACCTCAAGTAGTAAAAGTTCTAAAACATTCAATCAAAATGTCGACTTATCTAAATAGGCGATATTTATAATAAAATATAAGCAATCAATATTTTTTTTCTCAGCTGTTGGACCTGTCACAAATACGGAAAATTCAGACATATTTTTGGACAGACTTAACGCCTTGAGGATACAGGGCGGTGGAGATTGTCCGGAAATGTCAGTAACGGGAATTATACAAGCACTTGAAGCAGCATACCCCTACTCTTATCTTTACGTTTTCACTGACGCGAGTGCGAAAGACTATGGCCGTGTGGAAGAAGCACTGAAATTGATCGAAAGAAAGCATTCGCAGGTTTGTAGAGAATTCTGAATTAAATTCTTTTAGTTACAATAAATATATATCAAAACTTTATGTGCTATTTTATAGTTTTTATGAGCAAACTTTGTGAATCCCAGCCAAAAACTAAATAAAATAACACCTGCTAAAAATTTTCCTTTATATATTTGTTTTTAATTAATCAATTATACATTTTAAATGGTACGTTGCGAATAGAACCTTCTTTTTATACCTGAAAATTCTGAATTCCATCGTAGATAGTCAATGCTCTAGAACTCCTTTTTAAGATACTGCTCAAAAATATGCAAGGTTTACGGCAAAATAGGTTATCCATTCCAGCCCTTATAAAACTGACACATTTCAATACGATTTATCACTAAAAGAAGAGAAAATTTATTTAGTTATAAAAAATAAATCTCTTAGAAACAAATGAATTTAATATGAATTTTGATATTTTCTAGAAAAAATATCATAACTTCCAGGGAAAATTGATTCTCTCCTCTCTTGCTTTTAGCCATTACTGGTTACTTGTACTGTATTCTGGTTACTTGTACTGTATTCTGGTTACTTGTACTGTATTCTGGTTACTTGTACTAGGGGGTGCATCCCATTAAATTTCAGTCTTTCGCGAGGTCTTTCCATATCGTAACAGAAGAAATGTTATTTATTTTGAAGTAGGTGTGCGAAGCAGATTCGCTAAATACCCCCCCCCTCAACAAGAAGCTTGATTCGCATTCTGCCGTACGTCCAGAACTCTACGAGAAACAGCTCTCCGAAAATTATTAATTTTTTCCAAAAAGTGAACAATTTTCGTTTTCGTCGTGTATTTCGATAAATATCGTGAACAGCACTTACACCTTGAGGAACATTATATTTTATAAGTAAGTAATATAATTATTTCCCTTTAATTTGAGCCCAAAGCGATACACACCCACCCACAACAATGCTTCATTAGTTGGTACACCCCTTCCGCGTCATACCCCATCCTCCACGACGCATCGGGATTATTTATATTTTTGGTAACTACATTTAATTTTAATTCCGTCATTTTTAACGTGGGAATTCACTAGTATATATATATATATATATATATATATATATATATATATATATATATATATATATATATATATATATATATATATATATATATATACGAGTAAAATGTAGCTTGCATACTGCAAGCAGATCGACAACACTAATTTCATGACGGCATCATATCGGGAAGGCCGTCAAAAGAAAAAAAAATGGATTGAAAATGTTCTGATTATTCGCTGCAATTTATTCGTCCGGCATCGAACCCGGGTCTTTCTGGTGATACTTACTATGCGGCACAATAGAAGATCACCATCTCTAACTATCTGTGAAAACTCAAGCAGAAATATTATTTGCAACTGCCTAAAACGACATCCTACTTTTCCCTCAAATTTCTTATGAGAGAAATGTTAATGTGCTCTGGCATCGAACCCAGGAATAGTACGGTCTTCTGAAAACTGTTTTCTTAAACCAGTTTTAACCATACATCTTCCAGCCAAGCACGAACTTCCTATCATTTCGATAAGTGCATCAAAAAAATAATGAAATACTAACCCTATGTATTTTAAACGGGAGACATATTTCCCGCCCGGCATCGAACCCGGGTCCTTCTGGTAAAACTTCTTATGCAACATAATAGAATATATTAATCTCTAACTATGTGCTAAAATTCAAGCAGAAGTATTGGCTGCAACTGCCTCAAACGAGGTCTTACTTTTCCCATATATTCCTTATGAGAGAAATGTAAATGTGCTCTGGCATTGAACCAAGGAACAGCATTGTCGTATCTAATTTTTTTTCTTGAGCCGAGTCTTAATATACATCTTCTAGCAAAGCAAGAAATTCCTATTATTTCTCTAAGTACAACAAAATAAATAATGAAAACTAACTCAATATATTACAAATGGGGGATATACATACCGTCTGGCTTCGAACCCGGGTCTTTCTGGTAATACTTTCTATGCAGAATTAAAGAAGATCACACCCTTTAACCATGCGTGAAAATTCAAGCAGAAATATTGGTTCCAACTGCCTCAAACGACGTCCTACTTTTCCCTTATATTCCTTATGAGAGAAATTTAAATGTGCCCCGGCATCGAACCCAGGAACAGTTCCGTCTTATCAATATTTTTTTCTTAAACCTATTTTTACCATACATCTTCCAGCAAAGAACAAACTTCCTATCATTTCGATAAGTGCATCAAAAAAATAATGAAAAATAGCTCCCACGTATTTTAAAGGGTAGATCTTTGCATCGTCCTAGCATCGAACCCAGGTAATTTCTTGTGAAAGTCATTGATGTTTTCGAAAGACCAAGACCATAAATATAGGCTCCTTGAGATTTATTTCTCTACCTCTCCGGAAAGTATTTTTTTTTAATTCCCGAAAATCACGTCAATGCATTTAAACGGAAAAAATCGGGACTTTAGGCCCCTCTGGAATCGAACCTATGACACTGAGGATCAAAGTCGCTTTTTTCCTGGGGGTTTCACGTTATGGCCAATATGTCATAAAAATTTCAAGTCAATGACGCTTGTGGTTTAGCCTGTGAATTTGTATCCTATCTATATACCTATATAGCTATATATATGAATGAATCCGGAGAAGCATCTATATATAACGAGTAAAATGTAGCTTGCATACTGCAAGCAGATCGAGACACTAATTTCATGTCGGCATCATATCGGGAAGGCCGTCAAAAGAGAAAAAAAAAATTGAAAATATTCTTAAAATTCGCTGCAATTTAATCGTCTGGCATCGACCCTGGGTCTTAATGGTGAACCTACTATGCAGCACAACAGAAAATCACCATCTCTTACTATGTGTGAAAATTCAAGCAGATATATTGGCTTCAACTGCCTCAAACGACGTCCTACTTTTCAATAATGTAAATGGCTCTCTGGATTCGAACCAAGGACGATCTAGGAAATATAAAACACGTTTTTGAAATGTATCTATGTTCTCTATCTATATGCCTAATTTAATGTTTTAATATTATTGTGAAGGGGTTTAAATTAATTCTTAAAAATCGGATAATTTACTGATTGTAGAGATGCCTGGTGTCGAACCCAGGAAATATTGGTAGCTGTGAATGCACAGTATGACTTATTAGGACTTCATCTTATTTCATACAAATTTTGAAGTCGATATCATGCCGGGAAGTACCTAAAACTTTTTACTGTTATCTCCATAAGAAATGCATGGAGGAATGTAAATGGCCCTCTGGGATCGAACCAAGGACCATCAGCGAATATGTAAAATTTGATTATGAAATATATGTATGATCTCCAACCTCATGCCGAATTTCAAGTTTCCTTACCATCGGGAAAGGGTCCAAAAAAAATCTTAAAAATCGCCACAATGCATTTTAAACGGCCGATTTTTGCCTCGACCTAGCATCGAACCCAGGATATTTTCCGTAAAACTCATTTATGTTTTCGATAGATCATGACCATATATATAGGCTCCATGAGTTTTGATTCTCTACCTATCCGGGAAGTATTTTTTTAAAATTCCCGAAAATCACGGCAATGCATTTAAACGGGAAAAATCTGGACTTTGGGGCCCTCTGGAATCGAACCAATGACACTGAGGTTCAAAATCGCAATTTTTCTGGAAGTTGCACGTTATGGCCAATATGTCGTAAAAATTTCAGGTCAATGACATTTGTGGTTTAGCCTGTGAATTTGTATCCTCGCTATATATATATATGGATACATGAATGAATCCGGAGAAGTATCTATATATAATAGATATATATATATATATATATATATATATATATATATATATATATATATATATATACGAGTAAAATGTTGCTTGCATACTGCAAGCAGATCGACGACACTAATTTCATGTCGGCATCATATCGGAAAGCCCTCAAAAGAAAAAAAAGGGATTGAAAATATTCTTAAAATTTGCTGCAATTTAATCGTCTGGCATCGAACCTACGCCCTCCCGGTGAACCTACTATGCAGCACAACAGAAAAATACCATCTCTTACTATGTGTGAAAATTCAAGCAGAAATATTGGCTCCAACTGCCTCAAACGACGTTCTACTTTTCAATAATGTGAATGGCTATCTGGATTCGAACCAAGGACGATCTAGGAAATCTGAAACATGTTTTTCAAATGGATCAATGCTCTCTATATATATGCCCAATTTCATGTTCTAATATTATTGGGAAGGGGTTTAAATTCATTCTTAAATATCGGATATTTTACTGATTGTAAAGACGCCTGGTGTCTAACCCAGGAAATATTGGTAGCTGTGAATGCACAGTATGATTTATTAGGACTTTATCTTGATTCATACAAAGTTTAAAGTCGATATCATGCCGGGAAGTACCTAAAACCTAATTCTGTTATCTCCATAAGAAATGCATTGAGGAATGTAAATGGCTCTCTGGGATCGAACCAAGGACCATCAGCAAATATGCAAAATTTGATTACAAAATATATTTATGATCTCCAACTCCATGCCGAATTTCAAGTTTCCATGCCATCGGGAAAGGGTCGAAAAAAAATCTTTAAAATCGCCACAATGCATTTTAAACGGCCGATTTTTGCCTTGACCTAGCATCGAACCCAGGTTATTTTCCGTAAAACTCATTTATGTGTTCGATAGATCATGACCATATATAAAGGCTCCTAGAGTTTCGATTCTCTACCTATCTGGGAAGTATTTTTTTTAAATTCCCGAAAATCTAAGCAATGCATTTAAACAGGAAAAATCGGGACTTTGGGGCCCTCTGGAATCGAACCCATGACACTGAGGATCAAAATCACAATTTTTCTGGCGGTTAATTGTTATGGCCAATACGCAGTTAAAATTTGAACTCAATAACGCTTGTGGTTTAGGCTGTGAATTTGTATCCTATCTATCTATATACCTATCTATATATATGAATGAATCCGGAGAAGCATCTATATATAATAGATATAGATACGAGTATATGTAGCTTGCATACTGCAAGCTTTAAAAGGGTATTTATAATCTTTATTCACATGCCACCTTTTGGGTTTCGATGTTATCGGGAAGGGCTTAAAAAAAAAAACTTGAAAATTGTTGCAATTTCTAATTTTTGCAAACGCCTGGTGTCGAACCCAGCACCTATTGGAAGATGCAAATAAGCATAATAACTTGTTAGGACCTCGTCTTAATTAATGCAAAGCTTAAAGTCCATATCATACCGGGAAGGTCCTGAAATAAGACTCTATTATCACCATCTGAAATGCATTGGGTAATGTAAATGGCTTTCTGGGATCGAACTAAGGATCAATGAAATCTAAAACCCGTTTATGAAATGTATCTATGAACTCTATCTATATGCTGAATTTCGAGTTTCTATATTATTGGGAAAGGGTTCAAAATAATTCCTAATTAGTTTAAAGTTTGAAGTCGATATCATGCAGGGAAGTACCTAAAATTTGTTTCCGTTATCTCCATAAGAAATGCATTGAGGAATGTAAATGGCCCTCTGGGATCGAACCAAGGACCATCAGCGAATTGGTAAAATTAGATTATGAAATATATTCATGATCTCTATCCATGTACCGAGTTTCATGCATCCATGTCATAGGGAATGGATTCAAAAACAATCTTAAAAATCGCCACAATACATTTTAAGTGGGGGATTTTTGACCTGACCTAGCATCGAACCATGGATAATCTTCGAAGATGTCATTCTGATTTTCGTTGGATATGCACGTCTTCTAGTGATCTCTCAAATTTCAACTCTCACTTTTTCCAGGAAGTGCCTCAAAACAATTTTCAAAAATTCCCACCATGTATCTTCATGTAGAAAATCGGGACTTTGGTGCCTTCTGGAATTGAACCCATGACACTGAAGTTCAAAGTCGGCTTTTTTCTGAAGGTTACACATTATGGCCACCACGTTGTAAAAATTCCAAGTTAGTGGCACTTGTGGAACATGGTTAGAATTTTGATCCCCAGTGAGTGTATGTATATATAGATATCTAGGTATATCCAGAGAAACGTCTATATATAATAGATAAAAATATTTGGTTAGGATGGAATGATCAAAATGTGAAGATCCAAAAGAGATTTTAACAAAAAGAAGAATGCTGAATTGTCCAGTAGTTCTGACAAAGAGATAGATAAAATGTTTTGTGGGAGATTATATGTTGCAGAGATATTACATTAAGAAAGGGGTCCAAAGGTAGCCTATAAAATATGGATGTGAGGGTGACTGGGGATTTGTTGGATGGCAACAATAAAATAGAAAGAAGTACTGAAGAGGATTGTTAAAAATGAACATATTAAAAGCTAGAGGCAATAGGATAAGAAACAGGAATTGACATTAACTTATCATTGTACTCAAATGCCACAGAAGGAATGGTCAAGGGGAGGGTAGGGATGGCACAGAGAATATATTGGAAACAGCTTGAAAAGGTTAGGGACGTATGAAACTCCTCATAATGAAGGGAGAATTTTCTGATTATGGCATAGGACTTTTACTTCTTAACATAAAAAGATTCGAATTTCATAAATACATATATGCATGAATGTTCTACCTTATGGTAGATTCATGTGTACTCAAAAATCCCTATTAACTGCCATCTCCTTCATTTCCTTATAGTTAACCACACCCGTTATGTATTCCAACATTTTCTGTCTCTGTTTTTTCTCCTAATTTCTACCGTCAATAACAGTCTTCACCAATCCCTGTCCCATCAATATTTGACCAAACCATTTCTTTTGTCAATGCTTAATCACTTCAATTAAAGCCCTCTCCTCGCCCACCATCTCCAGCACCTCCGTGTCTGCTTTCCTATCAACCCGACATACTTTTTCCATTCTACACCAAACCTAGATTTCAAAGGCATCTAAAAGTTTGACTTCCTCCTTTCTTAATGTCCACATTTCAGAACCATTATGCGAGACACTCCAAACCAATGATTCCACCAATCTTTTCCTGATACCTTTGTCAAAATCTTTATTCATCAATTTCTTTTGCTTTATAAAGGCTTTCTTAGCCAAGGCTATTCATATTTGAATCTTATCTTTGCATCATCCTTGATTTTTATAATGTATTTATTTGGATATTACATAAAATCCATTTAATATGTTTAAAAGTTAAATTTTAAATTAATTTTATATTTTATAAAATATATATTTTATTTTTGTTTACATATGCTCATTTAGGTTGTTTTCTTCATCACTGGAGATTGTGGTAATACTCATACAGAAGACTTTTTAGTTTATGAGAAGATAGCAAGTGCAAGCTATGGTCAAATGTACTATCTTCTCAAGAAGAATGTGGATGATGTGAGTATTATATTCCATAAATAAATAATGCAATTATAAGTTATTGGTATCTTTGTAGAAGTGTTTCTCATACACAATCTAAGAAATCAATTTCACTTTTAACGTTTAGCTTGAAAATACTCAAGCAAATGCTTCTGATCACAAGAAGAGATCAAAGAATTGCATAATTCAAATTAAATCTTAAGTATCTTTCCATTTTATGCTACAGAGGAATACATTTCTACATGCTAAACAAAATATCTGCTTAAAGTTTGTTATTCAAATCTGTGAATGCTGTCTAAAATGACCTACTGCAGGAAATAGAAAGAAGCACTGAACTTAAGCATTAATAGTTTTATTGATTTAAAGTTTAAACGAGAAACTGAAATTTCTGTAACATATTTAATTTTATGCAAATAGCTGTAATCTTGGAGACTGATATAAAAAAATCACCATAGCATTGAATTGTTTTAGAGGTACCATACATTTAAGGAAACTCAGTCCAAACCATTACAGAAACATTGCATGCCTCATTTAAGGAGTGAAATTACTTTTGAAAGCAAATTTCCCAAATATCTTCACCTTGGGCATAGAAGTCTTAGTATTTCTTCACAATTTACAAACTCCATTAGATATATATATTTGCCTAATATAATCATTAAAGATTTGCAGAGATGTGAATTAATTTGCTTGATAAATTATCTAACTTAATACTGATGAGAAGAAATGTTAGGAATGAAAATGTTTTCTAATAGGAATCTATTGTATTAAAATGACTGTAATGATTTATTGAATAATAATATTCTTAATTCCAGATGAATTAATTAATGAAATGATCAATAAAGGACTAATTATGATAACATTAGTATATATTTAATTAGATAAACTATTTTGAAATTCAACATGACATCCATAAAGGTTCTTACAAAATTAGAACTAGATGCAGATACAGATAGATCCATACAGGCTTTATCTTTAGAAATATAGTTAATAATTCTAAAATAGCTGTTTAATTTTAATGTGATATTTTAATTTAGGTAATTATGCATTATAGAAATATTAAAGTATAATTTATTTATATAAAATGAAATTTATTAATAATTAATTGCAAAATTTTATTTACATCTAGGTACTGAAGTCTGTTCTCATCACAACACAACCTAATAAGAGCAATTTGTTAGTGGTTTCAAACCCTGTATTAGATCCTCACAATTCTGTCACATTTGATTTGTCTGTTGAAAAAGATCTAAAAGAAATGATTGTTGAAGTTGGTGGTGCATCTCCAGAAGTAGACATTAAGAATCCATTGGGCAAGAAACCAGATAAAATAAGTATTCCATTCGATTTACCAGATAATAAATTCATTGTCATAGATCATCCAGAGCCTGCTGGAAATTGGGTACTTAAAGTAACTTTTCATCCAGAAAAGACTTCAGGGGCAGCAAAAGATAAAACCTTAATTACTGTGAAAGGAATTGGGTCTGCTTATGAAATAAAGCATGGATTTTCAGTAATACCAGTAGATACTTTGTCTGATACTGCCTATCGCCCACTAGAGAGTAAGTGATTTAAAGTTTGATTTATTTATGTTTTAATGCTTTCTCTGCATATAGTAATTCAGTAAATGAACTCATAAACCATAGTTGTCTAATTTTATATGGCATGATTTAATATTTGACCTATTTAATGTTAAAGAAAAATTTTGCAATTATTAGAAAGAGAAAACTACATCTTCATGGAGGTGCATCCCACTGAAGATACAAAGGAAAATAGGGACAAGCTAGCCAAATTCGAATGGGAAAATGTGGATGTCATGAGAAGTAATGGAAAGCCTTTCTTTAGTTTACCTTTGAAACCAAAGATGCCTGGCAGCGGAGAAAATATATTCCCCATGAGATTTTTGGCTGGACCTTTTACTCCACCTGACTCCCTATTCAGTCTTTCTGTAAGTGATGTATTCTTTCAATTATAATTGGTAATGGTATATCTTCCACTAACTAAATAATTATGAGTGAAATGTACATATATAGTGCACATGATTAGGTGATAGCACTATGAACAAGTGAAATGTCAAGGTTACGTTTTGAGATGTTTCTATTTTAGATCAATAATAATTTGGAGAAATCAAAGGAATTTTTATTTGAAACTAAGGAAGTTCCAACTTCATATTAGAGGTCTCTTTCTTATTTTCAGACATTTTTTTCTAAAGCATAAATCCAGGTGGCAACATTCTACAGATATAATTCTCTAGTATAAGTTAAAATATATAAAATCTTATTAATCATTAGTGGTATATAAGTTTCATCAAAATTCATAATCACCTTCAATACCAAAAATAATAGCAGGATAAAAATATAATTACAAAAATAAAGAAAATAAAATTAGAAAGATTTACATGATCTTATTAGTTTTGAATGGAGTCGAGGATAATGCAAAAATAAGTACACATTTCTACACTTACTTAATGATCATCCATCTGTTTTTATGCAGAAAAATGTAATATTAATCCCAAGAAGATTTAACTCTGCGATATTTTATGTTGATGAAGTCACAAGGCATGTAATGATGTTAATATTAAGATCATTGTATGGTTGTGACATTTGTCATTTATATATCTCCCATGTCCTTCAAAGTAACTTCTTCCAAGGAGCCTTTATTTAAATAGAAGTCTTTTGTCATTTGATGAAAAGAAAAAACAAAATTTGATTCTGAACAATTGAGTTTAGTCTTCTTTCATAAGTATATGAAAAATTTCAAAATAAAAACTATGCTAAAATGTCTTCCTAAGGGGTCATACACAAATTAAGTAATTCAAAATTCAACAATTTTGGACTCCCCCATATAGCAGGACCGTAACAACAGGCAGGACCCTTCCCCCCCACTCTGTTATGTAGCTAGTGCTTGGTGAAAAGTTTTGGGCTTATATTCAGGATAGATAGTTCCAATAATAATTCACTTTTTAATAAACAATTTCAATTTTGAAGGCCATTCATACATTTCACACAGATTCAATGCCATGACCTGTTGATATTTTGCATCACACAAAACACTGACAGGGGAATACCAGTCCAGACTACCGCACTCTGCTCGCACTCTTACTACTTCCAATCGACACTCACTCGGATCAGAGCTGCCAACTTTCACCGCTAAATTTTGCACTAGTCTTAAATTCAAACTTTAAACATGAGGAAATTCACCTATTTTTGGCAGTTCCTAAATTGTGAAGCCTTGACCCCCCTCCCCCCCGTATCGGGACTGTAATGCCTTGCTGAACCCCCCTCCTCCCAAATTGCAATACATAATTTGTGTACAGCACCTAAGGAATAAATATGTAGTATGTGATAATTTTCATTATTATTTTAAAGGTATAGACACTTCAATACTATTTTTATAGGCTACAATTCAAAACAATATTATTTTAAAGTTTCTGTGATAATAACATTATAGGATTCTTATAATCACTTCCAAGAAAATTTACTTTTACAAATAAACCATCATAAATAAGATAGATTTATGATTTATAAAAAAATAATTAGAAGAAAATATTAAAATTTTCCATATTTTTAATTATGGTACCTAGGTTTGGAATGTATTGAAGTTACCTTTAATACCTACTTAAGCAAGAAGATGCCACATTAAAAACAAGGTTTATTTTCATTGTCAATCTTCATTTTCAATTTAACTAATAATTGTGCCATATCAGATCATATTTTATTATTTCATGCACCAGTAAAATTCAAATTTAGTAAAGTAAAGTTCCATTTATCCCTGAATATATTCAGTATATGCGGTGATTTATATTTTTCTATCTTGGCAGCAAGATAATCACTTTTCTCATTCTAGTAACTGAACTAATTTTATATTACAATTAAATACAGACTCAGTATACATATAAATTCAGTCCATTTATTTGAATGATTTATATGTATTTCTTTCTAGTTCCGAGGAAAGGATGATGACAAAAACCCAGTGACAAGACTGACTTCAAATTATATCTCTGCAGAACAAGCCAGTGAGATAATATTCAAATATTGAGATATTCTAGAAATAAATAAGGACATCTTTTTCATGAATTATATTTATTATTAAATTAAAATTGATGCAGATGCATGTATTATTTACCTTAATTTTATAATAGAACTGTTTCATTTGAAACATTATCAAAAATAAGACATGGTCTTTCAATGAATTTTTCTTTCTGTACCAATGTACATTAACTTCACATCTATCCAATATAAGATGAAGAACCATATTTTAATTTGAGCAATTTTTACATTAATATCAGGTAATTAAAATTTGAAAATGGCTAGAACAATGTACAGGTTCACTTTGGGGCATCATATATTACCAACCTTGCCAAATACATTTAAATAATAATCCATCGTATAGTACTAGTTTAATGATAAAGAAAAAATTGTAATTCAATATAAAAAATATCCATATTAATTATGCAGGTGTTCCATTTGTTAAGATGACATCATTAGATGAGTTTGTTATTGGAAAGGAACTGAAGATAACTTGTACAGTTGAAAGCTTGATTCCATTTACTCTTCAATGGTACAAGGATGGGAATCCCATTGGAGCTAAAAAAGAATTTCCGTAAGTATAAAAAGATAATTTGTAGTAGAAGTATTAGGAGAAGTGATATGATACCATTAATCGGTTCCATTTAATTATTTCATATTTACATCTCATTGACAATAACTCCTATAAAATAAATTTTCTATGCAGATAGAAATAGAATAGAACTTTATTTATCCATAAGACTACATCTAATTACATGTATATAATATATGTATAATAAGTAGTCATCAGAAGCGCAATATAGTTACCATCATCATAATTGACAAAAATTAATTTATGATAAAATGAAATCACATTTAATTTAGCATTAAAGATAATAATAAAAATAAAATGTAAAAGATCCTTGAGAATGGAAGCAGTGGCTGCTGCCAAAACATTGGAACTTCTGATTATCTTTACCCTGCTGGAAACCTGGGAAGATTTCCTGAGTTATTTCACATGGAAAACAGAAAATCCTTCTATAGCATAACAAATTTAGAGATTATATAAATAGACTTTTCAAACAGCAGATACTAAATTTTTGCTTGGTAGTATTCAGGAGTTCCTACCTCATCTATAACTTAACCTTGTGGCAGCAAAACATTTCTATTATGCACCTATTTATTTATAAAGCTTTGCTACTGCTATGAGCTACCAGGTGAATGAATAGATAAGGAGAGAAGGAGCTACAAAAAAGCTTAATTGTACTGAATTTGCCTCATTTGCTGGCCCAATAGACGACGTCTCTGCTGCCTCTAGGGGCTTAAAGTAGCTTGATTGCCTGTTTTTATTGCAAATGGCATTCACTTATCCAAGAAACATCTGCTTTAAACAACATAAATCTGTTGACAATTGAGGAGTTATTTTTTTGAAATTTCAATACTTCAAGGTAAAATTTCTCATGGAATATATTATTTGATGTGGAAAAAAATTTATTTGCAATGACCATGTTTGTGGGCCACTTTTTCGGGACATCACATTTTGATCAGAAAAAAAGTTGCAAATGAGGCACCCCAGTGGGCAACGAGTTTGGCTTTGATGAAAGCAGTCCCAGGTTCAATTCCCAGTGAGAGCCCCTATTTTCCAATAAAGGTTGCAAAAGCAAGGACATTCAGTCATTTAAACTTGGTATCCTCTGAATGACAGCTGCTCACTTGACTGACACTTGTTTGCCTGACTTCTGCTATGCAGGGAAGCATACCTACCTAGGATAACCTACGATAAACAATATTTTTATTGTCAATTTTCTCAGGAACCAAGGCCTATGTGGACAAAACCTATCTCACTTTTTACTTTCGCCATGTCTACTTCAATATGAAGTAGGTCTCATCGAAATCCTGAACATCAGTCTGGTGACCTCTCCTTGTTAGTTCCATTGTAAATGCACTATTGCAAATACTTATGTCCCAGAAGTTATACTTACATAATTGTTAATGTAATGGGTTGGATTGGAATGTCCTATAATCAATGATGTCGGTCAATGGAGCAGTTGCTCAATCAAGCAGTTGTGCAATGGAGTGTTGGTCAATTGAGTGTTGCTCAAGTGAGGATCTGTTATTTCAGTTAGACCCATAAGAAATCAGTGCCAAGTAACATTTCATCATCATCATCATGACTAAACATCATGCAACCCAATGAGTGTTGGGAAAAAGTCAGAGACTCTTTATTGAATCAAACGGCTATGAGAATAGAACAATAAATAGTACAAGGTATCTTTCTCTCTACCATCTATATTTAATCAGTTGCCTTTCATTTTATTAGGCAAAGTTCAGGGGACTCAATTATTATGCCTAATGCTAAAAAAGAAGACAGAGGACAGTATAAATGTGAAGCTACAAATTACAGAGGATCAGATAGCAAGGATACGGTGGTCAATGGCATAGGTAAATTTCATGGACTATATATTTAAAAAATGTTATATTTCTCTTGTAGAAATTATTTAGTAAATACTTTTACTTACATATTTTTATAACTTATGTAATGACTGAGATTTTGGTACATTAGTTTAAAAGTAACAAAAAACACCAAAAGTTTAATATTGATTAGAATCAAATGCTCTGTAAATTCTAAACATAAAGGAAGGATGAAGGCAAAAATATTAATTGAACTCTGTAACTGAACAGTATGGAATGAATTAAAATCTAAAAGTTGCATCAAATCTAAAATTATTTTTTAATGTCTTTATGTAGATAATATTCAGATTATTATATATTTTATAAAATATATTTTTTGCTTTTATGAAAATATTTAACGAATTAAAATCTAAAAGTTGCCTCTAATCTAGAATAATTTCATTAATTACTAAATCTAGATAATATTCAGATTATAATATATTTCATACAATATTTTTTTTTTGCTTTCATGAAAATATTTAAAGATTTCACTAGCCTTTTTTGGAATCTTTCAGTGCTGTTATAAGTATATGGGAATATAATATAACAGCACCTTCTGTTGGGTGTTATCTTTGCAATCTTCTTTGTAATAAAGCATTATGTCCATTCACATTAATTACTGGAAAAATTGCATTTCTCAATACAGCTTAATTGCACAAATTAATTTTCAAAACTTTGGTTTGTTAATAAAATCTCAGTTTATATCTCTATGATTCAATAAATTTCTTTAAATAACTTAATGGAAAATATTTTTTTTGGAAACATTTTCAGCCCTACCTCTAATAAATGGGATGGATGAGGGTAGGCTTATAGTAAAGGAAGGAGGCTCAATCACCCTAAAATGTGCTGTTACCAGTGATTCACCTTATGACGTACAATGGTTGCACAAGAAGGGGGCTGAAGGTGAGTTTAGGATTTTAAAGAGATTCTCCCACAGAAGAATTAAAGTTTCCCTAAAGGAGAAGTTTGATGAAAACCATATCTTATCAATTTGGTGAAGTTGTACTTTCTGTAAAGCCCTTGTTGGCATAAAAAATTGGATTGGACTCAATATAGAGATGGGCGTCGCGCCGATTACGCCAGCCGCCGACTATATCGGGCACGCCGCCGCCGCCGAAGAAATAACTACGGCGCGCCGCCGCGCCGCCGCCGGAAATTTTATCGGCGGCGGCGCGGCGTGGCTTGGATTTAAAAACAAAGTCCCACAGTCGAAAATATGCTGACAAGTAATTCGAAGAGATACGCTTTGAACTAATAGAACTCACCTCGGGCTTTCCACGAGGGCGCTGAGTTATACGTGATATCGATACGTGTTACGATTAGGCCGTTTGCACACGTGCCGGCAAAATCGGTGCCAGTGTAGGAGTCGAGGAGCACTTAACGGGCAGGAGTCACTGTACAATGAGTCCCACCAGAAGGTGGTGTTCACTTGACAAGTGTGCCTTACCCGGGCGGGGTACACTTTACTCAGGCGGCTATCACTTAACGCATAGTTTTCTTCACATGTTAGCAGTTTTTTGCCTTAGAATTTGCGGAAACTTGTTTCTAATTATCAGACATAAGTTTTAAAGGAATTATAAATTATTATACCATATCTTATTATTAAACAAAGTTATTAATTTTAAATAAATGAAAAAGCTATTTATTGTCGGTTTTTCCATTATAGTTACTTGAGTTTTGAGTTGAATAAAACTTAAACAAGAATGTCCACAGAAAAACAAGTTCTACCAAATTTTAGCTTAATATATTGCATGTGTAACTATGTAATAGAAATTTTTTTTGTTTTTATCTTTTTGGTACTTTATCGCAGTCAGAAATAAATAAGTTCCCGTTATTTCGCGCTTTCAAAAAGAGCGCCCAATTTGAAAAAAAAATATCTAAAAAAACATTAATTTAATTTACACAATATTGCGGTATATATTTTAAATCAAAATTAAAAATTTAAATTTATTTCCTTGCCACCAGATAAAATGATTAGCGATTATGTAAAACAACTTTTTCTCAGTGATGAAAGTAGATACGATTGCAAACTTGGTTTCGTTACTAAGCTCTTGGTAGAATTTTTCATAATACGTATACATAATAACATATTTCATACGTAATGTAATTCATATAATACATTGCGGAAGATGTAACTTCCGGTGTGTGTTCGTTTTCGAATATTTATAATAGAAAATAGGGATTTAAAATAACACAAATAAAATTCAGTCTTTTCTCAGAATACTATCTCGCTGGATGTTTTTAATGAGTGAAGTATAGCTAAAAGTAGGCAGCTACTTTTTTGAACGCATTTTTCTCAAACCTCTCGACATTCCCTTCAAAATTTTCAAAATGTATTTTCCCAGAATATTTATCAGGAAATTTAAAAGTATCGAAATAATATCATAAAAGTAAGCAAATTATCAAGAATAAGAACTTCTTCGTTTCTGAAATGAGAGTGAGTATTTAAAGAACAAGTACAAACAAATTCGCTACGAATTTCCAAATTTTTCATTTAAAATATTTTTATCATCTTATTTTTCCTTGTAAATATGATAATAATTAACTATAATTAAATTTCACTGAACAGCTTTCAATTACTGTATCTCCATTTGGCAAGGGCGTCGCCAGAGGGGGGCACTGGAGACCTACTCGTATTTTGGTTCGGGATGTGTTGTAGAAACAATTTTTTGGCACGAGCGTATTTGAAAAGAATTTAGACCCAAAACAAAGTCAAGTGTTGGATTTAAACACCAGTGATGGGAAAAGTACTTCCTCGTAGGAAATTCATTTATACCTCCAGCGCAGCACAAATATTTCAACAATACTTTGTAGCAGAGTCAACAGCCATCCCTCCTTTCCTTCGCCCCTTCCCTCCCAAGAGAAGAAAAGTTCGGTTTCAGGGTGAACAATGTAGTTAGAACCGCATCTCGATGCAATCAGAGCGGTTATGCGATTATGTCCTCTCTCTCAAACTTCCTTGAGTATCGTCCGACAATCGTTGGCAGAAGACAAAGGATTTTTTTTTTTCGTTTTCCCTTCAAAATGGACATAAGAAAGTGTTGCGATGAGTATTTTGCAAATATGTGGTGCAGCGAGTGGGGGGGGGGGTTAGGGGTTCAACCCCCCCCCCCCCAAGATTCAAGTCCTATGACTAGCTCTGTGCTTTTTTCTGCTGTAGAGTACAAAACCCCAATCATTTGCTTGATAAATTCAGCGAAAGCTTTGCATGCCAGTAAATATGGCTCCGATTACAGCCAAGTTGATGTTTTCGGTAGCAGAGCAGGCCTAGAGCCGACATCGAAATCAATGGGACGCTACGAGTGTTTCGCACACAATGTTCAACGTATGCACTTCTGAACCATATCCTCTTATTAGATGACTCACACCATAAGATAAGATTCCCATGAGAAGAATTTGAAAGTGCTGATTTTACTCCTTGCAAAAACACAAGGGAAAATTCGAGAAGTAAATCGAAACTTACACCCTGAAAACAGAAATTAAGATTACGTTTGAGAGACAAACAGATTGATAAAACGCTCAGCTAGATCTACTGCACGTGACTGTTTTGAGGGTGTGAATGCAGAGCTAGGCTCGTGAATAGTGCTTTTGAGAAATTCACAGGGAGCAGTTCGAAGGAGAGTTTAGTTTGGATTTCATAAAATACAGATTTACATCCGAAATTTTTTTCACAGTCCGCTAATAGCTCGAGGCTTCTATCGGGAAAACGGAAGGTCTATGTGTTTTTTGTATAATGACCATTATTAGTTGCATAAATTAGGATTGTATTATTTTAGGGCTGTTATCGGAGGGCACATCACAAGATGAGTTTAGCGACAATTCCAAAGGTACTGGTTCCTTTATTAATCATTCTGGACGAATAAAAGACTGTACAGTAGACTCTTCATTACTCGGGATGATATAAAATATACTGATCCTTATTTTATAATTACCCGTTAATTTGCTGTATAGTTACGAAAATAATTCAATAACCGGGTTTCCGTAGTAATTTGTAAAAGTATTGGAGCAATACATGATATCAGTAAAAATTAATTAATTTTCGTTTATATTATTTATAATATTCCACTTTGGAAGCAAATGAGTCAGCTGAAAGGTATTGTGCACGTAAGGTGCGAACAGATTTATAGGAACTGTGACTTGATGACTTGAAATAAATTTGAGAAACTGTTAAAACTGTGATTTAAATTCTTCAGCTTCCTTTTCGATGCAGCCAATTTTTTTCTGGTGATAGAATCCCACGAATCTCATATCTTATCCTGTCAACCAAGTGGTCATACAATGCCTATTCGAAATTTAAATTCATAGAAAATTTTTGTTTTCTTTGAAAACTCACAGTGCGTATGACTGGGTTTTGTATCAGCTCTCTACTGGTTAAGACACCTATTACTTAGTCTAAATAATTGTAAGTTGACATCTTCATTTTTTCCACCTTGGTATGTAACTTGATTTTTGCAAATTCAATTATAATATCAACAATAATCATGAGTATACTGTATTTTTTAATGCAGCCGAATTTTTAATGCTCGGTTTGTGACGCATTCAATTGATTACTTAGCTAATACATAAATAACGAAATCAGACTTAATTGTAAGCCTATCAGAAAATTCTTATATAAATGTTTTTTAACGAAGCAAAACCATCTGATAATAATTATATTTTGTTTCTTAGAAGAGGAGCTAATTTTAAAAACAAGGGATGAAGTCACAAGAAACCTGCTTATGATATAGTTTTATAACGGAAGATATTCTAATAAGCATGGGCGCGGCAATGAGTGGATATTACGTATTATGTCGCTTGCCAAATAATCGTTACTAATTTTTTTCCTTCTCACACTTGGCAACCTCTTGGAAGAAAGAACTCTCAAAGATTCGGGAAGTCTATATCTACAACAATAATACACTTTAGCATAGAAAACATGACTTTTTAATAGATATTGCACGTATCCAAACTATAAATCCAAACAACACTTATAAGTTTCCAAAAGTTCGGTTATGTAAACTACTATGTTGGAAAGATTAATAAGTTGTCCATATAAGCGTTAAACTCCTCTAGTTTTCAATGCATTTAGTTTTTGAAAGAATTGACATATTTGCAGTAAGTAACGGGCATGAATATACTATCCCCTGTAAGTTAAGCATTTTTCGTTTCCTTGGACCCCCCCCATTGGCAAATCCTGGCTGCGCCACTGTATCCATGACAACTATGCGTTGTGCAAAGATATTGTTGGCAGAGTGTAACCTACTGCTGAATGTTATTAATATATTTATTTAAACTCCTCTCATTCATTCATTTGCTTATTATTCTTTTAGTTTGTTTAAACTTAAATGTTTTGATTTGTGTTCATTTATACATTTTTTATTTTCTGGAAATTTCAATTGAACGTCTATTCCTGGATTCCATACTTGAAAAATGTGGCGCAAATGTGATGCTAAAACTAATTCACAACAGTAGTACATCCATAGGAAACAAGTTCAGGCTTCACTTGGTGGTAATGACATACACTGAGATGTGACATACTAAAACTTTTACTTTACCACAAATTATTATTTAAAAAAACGACCAGGTTTCGCAGCAGTGCTGCATCATTACCTGATGATGCAGCACTGCTGCGAAACCTGGTCGTTTTTTTAAATAATAATTTGTGGTAAAGTAAAAGTTTTAGTATGTCACATCTCAGAGTAGTACATCCATTGATCGACATTCTACTGGCTATTTGTGCCCAATTTGTGATACCACTCTTTAAACGTTCTTAAAGTAATGTAGCGTAATTATTAGAAGCATGCTTTTGTGAAAATAAGGAAAGCAATATATTGCCAAATTAATGCCTTTACGGCACAGAGCGAGCTAGAATCGAAAAATGCTGGCCAAGAATAAGGCAATTTTTTTGAGTGTGAACTTTGAAACTTCGCATTGCCATACCTCAATAAGTTCTGCATATAATATTTCCATACAGCGTATTATGTGAGCTCGTTTTCCTTAAATCGGAGGGTCCGAGAGAGGATAAGAGAAAGAAATATAACTTATAAGACATGTTGCATGAAGTGAGTATTTCACCAACAGAAGCTAATTCGGAGATCTGATGGAAGTGATGCAATAATTCAAATATTCAACTGTGATCACTTAAAAAATCATAATTAAGCTTAAGGGTTGATTATTTAATACTGTATTGATTTTTTCTCGACGATTCTACTAATTTCGGTTTGGTTTGAGGCTGAAGATTTTTGCAAAAATCTAAACCTGGCATTATTCGTGAATTTTGGTCAATTTTGACCACTTGTAGAATTTTAATAGGTAGAAATCAGCGTAAATAATTTGGTAGTAATAGGCAGGATTTATTCGAGAATTGCCAGTACTAAAGTCCGCACTCAAGAAAAGGATTTTTTGCCAGTTTTTTTCGATTCTAGCCCATTGTGCTGCGTAGTCAAGATAGCTCTAGATTGTCTTTATTGATATGATATAACTGTAATAATGTACTCTCAGATATTCGAGGTATTCGCCTTTTTTCTGCCGTATACGAACGAAATTTTCCACGCCGCCGGTTACGCCGCGCCGCCGCCGACGATTAAGCAGTCAGCGTTCACGCCGTTACGCCGCCGCCGCCGGCTTCATTTTCCCCCTACGCCGCCGCTGACAAAAATCATAACGGCGCCCATGTCTAACTCAATATCTACTCTGTAGAATTATTTATGGATTTATGGCCACTCTCATAAAATGTGTGGATGAAGTAATTTGTTCTCTTTATTGAAAATTAATGGAAACTCAACTAAGTTTCAGATTTACATGTACAGTAGAACCCCGGTAATCCGGACACTCGCTAATCCGGAACCCTCGGTAATCCGGACGGTCCATTGGGAGTTATGCAAACCCGCAACTTCTTCTTTTGAGCATATAAACACGCATATTAGTAACAAGAAACGAGAGGTGGACAGACTATTTGAAAAATGTCTCCATTGGCTGCAATGATGTGATGGAGAGCGAAGTATTTCGTTTATTGTGATAACACATCTAAGTTGTGGAACTTTTCTTAGACAGCATTTTTCCATTGGAGAAATGCTTAATATGTGCAAGACTAAACAATTTCGAAAGAAAATAAATTTTCAGTTGCAGCAGAGTATCATTTCTCAAAACATCATGTTCATTAAAAAGCTATGAGAGAAGAGGCGTAAGAAACAATCCTTCCCTTCGATAGACGTCCAATGAGGATGACCATACATGGGCTATAGAGTTGGTGTTCATAAGCGAGAAGGGCTAAACAATTTTAAGTTACTGCGTGTAATCAATGAGAAAGTAATCAAAGCGAGGATTAAATTTACGCCGTGTGTAAGTGTGACTGGCAAACATAAATAAGCTTCCTCTGTTTGTTGTCGGAACAGCCACAAAAGCATTCAAGTCAGTCATGCTACCTGTGTGCTATCGAGGGCATAAAAACGCTTGGGTCACACGAGAATTCTTTTTGGATTGGTTTAAAAAAGAATTCGTTCCAGCAGTTCGACAACATATGTAATCCGACAATTTATCACAATGTGCTTTATTGTTGCTTGATAATTGTCCTGGCCATCCTTCTGCAGAAGAATTGTGCACTGATGACGGTGAAATTTCCGCAATGTTTTTACCCCCTAACAAGACTGCGCTGATCCAACCCATAGATCAGAATGTTATTCAAAGCATTAGGTTAGGATATCGTAAGTTGCTTTTTACAAATATTCTTAACGATCCTGTGAACAATGAAAATTTGTAAAATGCACTGAAAAAGGTAAATTTAAAAGATGTCGTGTTAAATCTTGCTAACTGCTGGGCATCTGTGACTAAATTATTGATCAGCAAGTCGTGGAAAAAATTACTCCCAAATTTTATTGGCTCGGAAGTTTTAGAAAATGTGCAAACAGAAGAAATTCAGCTTGCGCCACTCATTAATCAGTTACAAAATTCGAACCCAATATCTAACCCTGAAGCTCTCCGGTGGGCTGCTGAGGCTGACGACAGTTTGGCTCGAAACGAAGCTTTAACAGATGATGAAATTATCAGAACAGTAACGACAGAAGATGATGATGATGTCGACGACGACCACCCTGTGAACTCCGTCAAAATTTCTCATTCTGAGGCTTTGGCGGCACTCAATACATCAATAAAGTGGGCCAAGAAGCAATATTTTGAAGCACATGAAATTATGCTCTTTAGACATTTTAGAGACCGTGCACTTGATTTAAAAATAAGAATGGTCGCGCAAAATAAAATGACTGACTTTTTTGCTCGCTGATAATATTCATTCACTTTATATGTTGTAATACACTATGTAATATATACAATGCATATTATTCATGCATTATCTATAAAATATAATTTTTGAGAAAAAAGGTTTTTTACGTTATTTTTTGAAAACCTCGCTAATCCGGAAACCCCGCTAATCCGGACGCCTATGTGCCAGAATTCGTCCGGATTACCGGGGTTCTACTGTATTATTTTTGAGCATCGATTTTTTATATTAATATTAATCATTCCACTATTTTAATAAAACTTGATATATTATCTATTTAATCTCACTGCTTATGTAAGAAAACAATGAATTTTGAACCCACCATACCATCTTATAAGGATTGGATTTTAGATGGATGGTGCCTAGACAGCTAAGGTCATTTGCACCTCATCTTATAAGATTAATTTACTTATATACATGGGAATCCAAAGGTTACCTTGGGATAATAGGAATTCTTTCAATTAAAGTACATATTATATGTCAGGATCGGATCTAGAAAAAATTTTCGGGGGGGGTCCGATCGAAAAATTTAAAAATAAAAGATATTTCGGCTTTCACAAAAGGTTAGAATTGTGTTAAACATACTTGAATTTTTTCGCTAGTGATTGCTTATTAAATTGTGTGTTTATTTGCGTTATTAGAGTTTCATTTTTGAAAAATAGGCACAAGTTTTATTTCGGGGGGGGGGGTCCGGACCCCCAGGACCACCCCCCTGGATCCGTCCCTGCTATTTGTACATTAACTAATTATTGGCTATTACCATAAAATCATTCAGTTAAAAAAATATTTAATCATTACATTAACAATTGCCAAAAGAAAAGCAAGAGAAAAATGTCTATTGAATGTTATTGTGATAATGAAAAATTGCTAGGGAATCAATATATTGAGTTATGTGAGTACTTATTGGTACTCACATAACAGCTCCATGTTAAAGAAAGACTTGCTGTCCCAAAATGATTGGTTGAACAGTTACACTACTTCGACCCTTCACTGTTCTAAAATTCTCAAAATTTGTAATGTAAAACTGGTCCATGGGTGAAATTCCTTCACCTTTGTGTATTTCAGCCGCTTTAAGCAGAGTGGGAGAGTTGTTCACAAATATTGTACTAATACATATTACTGTTTTATTAATTTATCATTCATCATGCTTCATTCATGTTATTAAAAACATTCGAAAGAGTAAATTAATTTAATTTTCATTTCTTGGTTATTGGTAACACATTGGTAAAGTAGTATGACAATCTGTGAATTTGGAAAACTTATGAACTGGAAACTGTGATAATTTATCATTTCAGAAGGCACATTATTGAGCCATTCTGATGTGGTCAGAATACAGAAAGATTCACTTTCCATACCATCCTTAAGGAATAGTGAAGTTGGGAAGTATATTTGCAGAGCTTCCAACAAAGGTATGTGCAACATTTATAGAATTCATGAAGTAAAGGCAACTTAACCTGACTTACAACCTAAATTCTTTGAATTATTCCACAAAAGTATAATCAATAACAAATAACATTGAATTTTATAATCTTATGTTATTATTATGTTATCAAGAATAATATTTTGGTTCTAACGAACTATATTAACAATTAATACAATTAATCTACTAAATTGTATATCAATTGTTCATTTCACTAAATTTTGTGGGAGTCATAGTTCATTCTTCAATTTTAATGACATTTACTAAAAATATTAGAGTAAACGTATATACATATAGCTGGAAATAAGATAGTAGTGGCATATTGACACATTCAATTTATAATTCATGGTAGTACTCATATACCCATTACTTTTTCTACTCTCACTACTAGCCTATTTATTGAAGTTGGTTGAATAAGTGAATTGAAAATCTCATAACAAAGGAGCAGCATATTCAGAATGGATTTTACTACAAAAATAATTAGAAATATTTTATATATTTCAGCTGGAATAACAGAAAAAGAAGTTGAAATTAGCATGATTTCACCGCCAATAGTAGAAATCCCAACTGGAGATTTGTTTATGTATACCAAAGGAGAAAATATACTTATAGATTGCATGGTCACAGCCAGTTCTAAGACCAATGTTCATTGGGAATTCAAAGGAGCTGAAGTTGGTATAAGGAAAGACATATATTCAAAAGAAACAATACTGTTTTCTGTACCTGCTGCAGACAAAACTTGGGAAGGCCAATATACTTGTGTAGCAGAGAATGAAGCTGGAAAAGGTAAGACTTTCTTTAGAATTACCTCAATTTTTTCATGCCATACTTTGCTGTCAGTTTGCTTATTGATTTTGCTTGTTTAAACAATCTCTCAGATAATTAAACATAGGAGTTTTACTAAATTGTGTTTTTGGTTCATTATTTAGCAAAAAATAATTGCTATGGAAAAATAAGATTCTTTTACCATTGTTATTTCCTATGAAGTACTAAAACAGGTTGAAAGCGTATATGTGGAGTTGCCCTTAGTGAAAGCTGCCACACCTTATATGGCTGTAAAACTAGATGAAGATGCAACACTGAAGTGTATAGTGTCTGGAATACCACCACCAGTTGTGTCTTGGGTATTTGGAGATAAGTTAATAGTAAATGGTCACAAATATCAGGTATGTTATAGTACCCTTTTACTTTTTGAATGTAAATCTTAATTACTATTGATAAATGAGAATGTAATGTTTCCCAGGGTAAAACTTTTAAATTGAAGAATCAAAAAAAATCTCAAGTGGTCTTTTATTTTTCACAAAATAACAATGACAATCTAAGAAAACATTCCAGTGTTTTGAAAACCTTGGTTATGTTGTAGGGCCCATATTTAGTCTTAGGCCTTTGAAATCAATTACATGTCTCTCTTTATGGTGGATATTTGAAATCCCAGAAATAAACTGTAATATCTTAGAAAAAATAAAAGTTTGTGATGTTTCATTTTTTATTCATAGTGTAACAAGATAAAATCACTAATCATGCCATGTTACTAATTATGTCAATATGTATCCTTCTGTTGCAACTGCTACATAAATTTGCCATAAACAGAATTGAGGATAATGAAAGGGTTATTTTTATCTAAATGGTAGAAAAAACAGATTCTATATCAGAGGGATAATAGGTTTTTGCAATTGAAAGGAAAAAAGTGAGCCAGAACTTAGAATTTTTGGAGTCTATATTTATTATTATATTTATGTAATACTAGCCTTTAAAATTCAACTCCGGAATGGACTTTGAGAAATTTCATTATTTTTTTAATATAGGTATTACTGAAAATTGATTGTTTGTTACTTCAAATATAAATTTCCTTTAGAAATGATGTTTGATAGTCAAAATGTTGAAATGAAATACTTCTTAGTATTTAATTTCAACAGTTTTTGTCAGGATTTTCCATTGATTTCTATTAAATTTTCAAATGTTTTGATATGCTTTGTGTTTATTCAATATTTTGATTCCACTAATGAATTAGCATGCCATATTTTTCTAGTAATAATATTAAATAAGCCTTTTATGGTAAACAAGACTTACTCAATCTAAAGGAACAAGTTAAAAGCATTTCCAAGATTGGATGCATCTCTTCAAGAGGAACAACTATTATAATTATGGAACTTGTATTCATAGAAATAAAATTATACAGATATAATGCTTATATTTTTAGATATCACCTGATGGATCATCCCTGAAGATACTTAAAGCAGACTTAGATGATGAAGGCACTTACAAATGTGTAGCACGTGGACCCAGAGATTCAGAAAGCACAGCAGAAACTAAATTCCTCATAGGGAGACCACCAACTGCAAAGCATTTATTTCTAAGTAACAACATTTTTATTAATTTATTCTTCAATTATTTATTGAAGTACTTAAAATATGATTCATTAGTTTATAGATTCCATGTTAGCAGAGAAGTCTTTTATGATATAAACATGCTCAATCTGTAAAAATATGAGGTTCGATTTGAACTTAAATAATTTATAGATAGTATTCAAAATTTCAGTGCACCCAATAGTTAACATACAGAGACATAGATAGCCTGAATGAAATACTTTAAAATGACTTTTTGATTATATGCAGTATATATATTTATGGATAAGTACACACATGTATATATATATCAGCAGCACTGCCGTGAGGTCTAAATGCCCGCTTAGGTATGCCTTCTAGTTGAATGTGGAATGAGATGTGTGGAATTTGCAGAGAAAGAGGAATAGCTTTATCCATACAATGTAGAGTTTTCCATGCTAGGCTTCTATCAAAGGCGTTCGCTCAATATGATATTTAATAAACATGCATGAATCTTTGAGGATTGGTGGTTTATATATGTGAGAAATTTTGCTTGGCCCATTTTGCTCGCTTTGCATAACCACAGATTTTCAGTATAATGTACAGACTCTCTTTGAGTCAATGCTTTCAGTTTCCATGTTTCTCATAATGCATTTCATGCTGTGAATTCCTTGTTGTAGTGGAAAACACTTTGGTATTTGTTTGGTATGATGTAATTTACTGGTGTCAAAGCTGTAATCCTCCAGTAACTCAAGTCAGCAATTGATGTGCCATATGTTATCAAAGATGTTGAGGAATGAATATCAATCAATGTCATTGCTTCTCCTGTAGAGGAATTAGACTTTTTGATATTCAAATTCAAGAGCACAATAAAAACTCTTAAAAATCTCTATTTAGTAAAGGAAACAACTTTTATATACACAAATTATAAATTGACATGATGAGCATCAACAATCTGAAGAAACATATACAACAGATGCATACCATTGAATGAATATAACAATTTAATAAATTATGATTTTAATGAATAATTTAATTAAAAATCTTAAGTAATACAGTAAAGACCATAATTTCTGCATTCATTAAAATTTATACTGAAAAGATATAACCTGCATTCACAAACTCATGTAAAATTGCAATTTTATGTCAAGTAAATATTATTCATATATACCATATTTGACGGCATATAAGACGCCCCAGCATATAAGACGCCCCAGCATATAAGACGCACCCTCATTAAGTTGGCCACTCACAAGAAAAAATAATTTTAATAGTCCGTGCGAAAGTGCGGTACCACAATAACTTAAAATGTAGTTTCTTTTAGTTGTCACGTTTCGTAAAAGCCAAATATTAACACAATCATCGAATGCAATTATGAAATAGGTAGTATAGACCATCTGGGCTAAAAATACCATTCAGTTAAAATTGAAATTCATTGAAAGTTAACCTGTGGAGGTTGAACCTTCACATATAAGACGCAGGGAAATTTTTCGAGACATAATTTAGGAAAAAAGGTGCGTCTTATATGCTGTCAAATATGGTATATCTTTATCAGTAAAATATGTGTGCTTTAATGAAATAGGTCATAAAATTTACATTGTATGTAACTTTACATTTTTTAACCAAGATAACAGCATAGATCTAGAGCATGATGGCACATTCCCCTGTGAAAGTGATTATAATCCTGAAGATACTTTATATCCTGGAATGAAGACCAAAATATCTTGGCAGCGAGAGGGTGGCCCTTTAGATGTCAGGCGACATAAAGTTCTTACATCAGGGGAATTGAAAATTAAAGGTAAATTACTTTTATTATTGAGTATATTAACCAGTTATATCTTTAATATTTTAAGGCTTAGTAATCTAAAAGAAAATATATCCACTTATACTGATGAAAACATGCCAGAACTGTTATCCATGGCAATATTTCAGTAATAATTAACTTTCTTTAAGTAAGTATTTAGAATTAAAGTATGGAGTCATTCATCTGGAAATCTAATAATTATCCTGTTAGGTAGAGATAGTTTATCCATTAATGAGCTCAAAATAACTATACATACTGGAAATAATAGTTGACTACAAGATTAAATTTTTTTTAGCTGAATTAATTCATTAATTAAACTGAATTGTCGGAAGAAATATATTGACTGTTTAAGTAAATACAGCTGTTGTATTAGACGCAGTACGTTAAAGAATAGGGTTCAGGAAGGATTGAAATATTTATCTCTATAGAGAAACTTGCGTCTTCATCAAGTTATATACAGTAGATCTCCATTATAAAGAGCAGACAAAAATCGAAAAAGTACTCATTATAATGCGTACTCATTATTGCTGATTTCTAGCAAAAAACATCCTTCCTCTTGAATCCAAGAGCAGCGAGCGCAGCAGAATGGAACTGTAGGATTTTTAATCCTTATATTAATGCTTCTCAATGCGTAAAAAATGGTTCAAAAATACCGTATTTACTCGAAAATAATGCACGATGTTTTGGGTCCTTTATTTAATGTTAACTATACTATACTACTCATTGGAGCAAAGCCATATATAGTGGGTAGATCCACTACTGTATAAAAAAAGTGTGCTGGAGTCAAACTCTGGACCATGTCATCTATCCTAAGTACGGTTAGGCAAGTTCTCAGACCATGTGGACTGTTGGAAGACAGATTTAGTTTTCTCAACTTAAATATTAATGTGTGTGTGTGTATGATTTTGACTGACCCGATATGATACTTTTATACTATCATATAGTTAATTAACAAAGAACATTTATTTTTTTATCATTTGTGCATACCTATTTATAGAATTATACATGGTAAATAGGAACTCTTTTATCAAGTCTCATGAAAATGTTCAGTATTTTAAACATGTCCATACATAATGATAATCATAATATTGGGAAATTCTGTGTCACTAAAATTCATAAATTTTCTACTCTTACTCCAATAGGTGCTGAAGTCACTGATAAAGGGTTGTACATATGTACATTACAAAATGCCTTTGGCAAAACCTCCATGAGGTTGAATTTGGAAGTGAAAGGCATAGGTAAGTGATCATTTATTTTTTACAGCGAATTATTTCTATTCATATTTTAAGTTCCTTTCATATATGAAATGATATGTTAGAAGTATTTCCTTTTATTTTAATTTAAATAAAAGTAATAATTAATTGTGAATAGTTTCCATGTTCACTTGTATGTATCCATAAAATTTTCTAGAATTCATTGCATAATGTTTTGTTATTTCCAGTCACTTTCATCAACTGTATTAGTGTTCATTGTATCAATTCTTTATAGTTCCTCCAATAATTGAAGATGGCAAACCAGAGTACGTACGTTTTAAACAAGGAGCTAACATTATTCTTTGGTGCAATGCATCAGGAGTACCTGAGCCAAAAATAATTTGGTCTTACAGAAATGATCATACATCAGATACTGAGATGTTAGAAGATGGCCTTGATGATCCAGGTGCAATTAAGTATGTCAATGAATATTTTCATGATGTTGGATTTTGATTGAAAGATGAATCAATTCAACAGTGCTTATAACTCTTACTGATTATTTCTGCATAATATTTATTGACAGAATTAAAGGAGGAAAACTGACTCTCTACAATGCCATATCAGCATATGACGGTATTTTTAGTTGTGTTGCAGATAATGGTGCTGGTACCACTTCATCCAAAGACTACATTTTAAGAATGCTAGGTAAATATGAAAGAAAATTAAAACATCCTCCTTTCATTATTTGATATGAAATTTCGAAAACATGCAATGGGTTTTATCTACAAAATTAAATATATTGGAATTCCAGTTGGCCCTCCTGTTTTAGCTGATGATGGAAAGCCAACCAAAGCCAAAGTGAAGGCAGGAGATGATTATACATTTAATTGCAATACAAACAGTACGGAGGATTTATCTTATAAGTGGATAAAGGATGATAAATATGCCATTACAAGAAATGTTCCAGGTACAACATTCTTATGAAATCAGTTATCTCTCTTTAACTAACATATGTCCTTCCTAATAATTTATATTTGTTCTCTTAATTCTGAACTAATTCTTGCGCTTACTTTAATAAAAGCAATCTCATGTCTTGAAGATTAAGATAGTTTCTCTAAGACCAAAAATTTCATCCTTATATCAACTTCATTGTTGTCCTATTGGCTCAGCATTCTAATCTAAAGATTCTACTTCTAATAAATCGAAAGTCAGAGAATACAATTTTTTTACTCCTTCAAGAATGATTTTTTCTTCTTAAAAATAAAAGGACCAGTTACGTTTACATTTACACTGAATTGATTATTTTATGTTGAAAATTAAATATCAATACAAATTCAGTGAATTCTCATACCCATTTTTACTATGCCACTATTTCATAACAATAAACTATTAAAATTTTCATCACTACGAGGTAGAATAAATGAGAGGGTCCCAATTAATTATCCAACATTAGTTAGTTTTCTTAAATTTTCTTTTTTACTGCAAAAAGTGCAAATTCAAAGTGATAAATTCAAACTAACATAGCTTTAATTCCATCTTTAAAACTCTCTAAAATAAAAGAAATCTATGCTTCTATGATTAGGATATTTAATAAAATAATTACTATAGTCAATACTAACTAGTTAGGTGGGTAAAATTTCACTTTAGGACTGTTACTGAAATTTCCACAATTTATGACACAGTTAAGAATTTCAGTCGCTCTCAAAAAGTTGGGTATTCAATAGGGATGGGAAGTTCGAATCTTCGAATCCCTCGAATAATGCCTCTTTTCTCGAGTCCATTATGTTTCACCTTGAATCCGAATCCTTAAAAATCTAAGTCACTTACATCCTCAGCAGATGAAAATCCTTGCGTTCATTTCAACCAACCAGCAATTTCAACGTTACCGCCATTACCATGAGTGCAATCGAAGGCAATGATAGAATCGATTCTTCGAGAGTGATAAATTCCTATTTCCTGAGCGGGTAAATTCAGAATATGCGCCAGGGTGACCAGATGTGCGCACAAGTCGCCAAATTGGAGATTTTTCATACTACTTGGCGACCTAATGGGGGCCTTGGTGACTGGCGATTTTTAAGGCGACTTTCGAGAATTCGAAGCTGAAAAACAGCGAGTTGAGGGCACGCGTATCCAAAAACTCAAATGCTTCGGAAGCGAACGTATAGATGAGCCCGGCGCGGCGGCCGTGTCATCTGATATCCAGGCGCAAATCGACAATTTTTTACTAGCAGCTTTGTAACTTCTTTCACAACAATGCAGTGGAGTCGATCGTTGGAAGGAACCAATGCCTCTTGCATACAGCTTGCTTTGGTTGACCATGAAGGTAATGTAGCCAGGCAGTCAGGAGACAGAATAGTAACATTGTTGAGATTACAGAATGTACGAAAGTAACGAGCGAATGCTCCACCGCCACTACTAAATTTCATTCAGGAACGATACAATATCACAGTACAGACATCTTACGTAAGTAGGAGTAGGACATTACGTAATCTTACATAAGATCTTTCTATATGAATAAGTTCGTGAATACACATTGTCGAATCTCGTCCGATGTCTAGACACTTCGATATAAGGTGACATGCGCTTTCACCCAGTCTTCTGGCAAGCTCCAAGGAGCATAGTGCGGTGTAGTAGAAAATACGAAAGAATACCTGAATATGTCTAGTGAAGTGTGGAAGCATTTCACAATATCAGATACAAACTCTAGTTTTGCCATTTGCAAGTATTGTAAGACATCCATATCACTCGGTGGGAAATCGCATAGCACGAGCCTAATGAAGAAACACATGAGGAAGCATTGCTTTCAAATGTTTGCCGCTAAAAGTGACGAGGAGGGAGAAAGGTAAGTAAAAATAAAACACATCTTTGAACTTACATACCATTTATGTTGATTATTTATCGAAGTAGCAAATTTCCCATGGGAATACCATCTTTTCAGTTTTTCAATAGTATTTACCTTATATTTCTAGTGATTTTCTAGAGTCACCATCCCTTGATTTCAATGCAGAGGAGACAATGCACTCTGCTTCCTCAAGTTTCTTTGTTGCAATGGACAGCCCTTCACGCGACTTGAACCCTAATTACCCTTTGCCGAAGAGGAAAAACTCTGGGCCATCACAATTGACATTGAAAAGTTTCATGGAGAAAAAGGGAAAATTCAAGCCAGGTGATCAACGAAGTAAAGAAATCACAAGATTGATTGCTGAGATGGTGTGCCTGGATTATCAGCCCCTGTCAGTTGTAGAGAATAAAGATTTTCAGGCTCTGGTTTTCCATTTAGAGCCAAGATACACAATGGCATCTAGGAAGCATATTGGAAATAAATTAATTCCAGAAATGTATGATGAAACAAAAACAAAAGTCAAGGCCATTCTCAGCAAAGCAGAGAGTATTTCCATTACAACAGATATGTGGACGTCAACGAGTAATGATGATTACCTCAGTATAACTGCTCACTTTATTGATGCTGATTTAAATCTCACCATTTGTGTTTAGAGGTAGTGCCTTTTCCTGAAGTTTCACATACTGGTCAAAACTTAAGGGTATTTATTTGTGAAACTCTTAAAAGCTGAGACATAAAAGACAAAATATTTTTGATTGTGCGTGATAATAAGAGGAATTGCTGTGCTCTTAATGAGTCTGATTTCAGCCATATTCCATGTCTTGCTCACGCACTGCAGTTGGTGGTCAAAGATGGACTTCTTAATAATAAGATGGAGAGTGGTTTGATTGCTGCATGTCGGCGTAGTGTAGGTCATTTTAAGCACTCTTCCAAAGCTACCAAAGTTTTAAAAAAGGCCCAAGTGACTGTGAGAGTTAAGCAACACAGGCTACTGCAGGATGAGCCCACCAGATGGAACTCCTCATTGCATATGCTTACAAGGTTGCTTGAACAAAAGGCAGCAGTTACACTTGCAGCGACATACCTTACTGTTCCCGTTGAATTAACTTCTCATCATTGGGAGCAGATTGCAAGTGTTGCAGGCATTGCAAACATTTTTAATCAAGCAACTTTTGCTGTGAGTTCAGCTGATGTAACCATATCAGAAGTTATCCCCATCATTAACAGTGCAGTGCATGAATTGAAGAAACCTGCACCAGTCTCTTCTGGCTTACAAGGTGTGAAGAACGACTTATAAACTGTACTGAAGTGCCGATACCCATCAGTGGAAAGTAATGAATTCTACGCTGTTTCAACTCTCCTTGATCCAAGGTTCAAAGGAAGTGTTTTCCAAAGTAAGGAGCTTTTTCAACAAGCCAAAACCCGGCAAATTCAGGAGGTTAAAAGCATAAGTGGAACATATCCTGAGGAAATGAGAGAACTGGTAAGTAGGCTAGCGTAAGCAATTTATCATTTGATTGCTTCTTATTTCATGGTTTATATAGACATGTTCTATAGACATGTCTAAAATCTTTCCATTTTCTTTCTTATCATAGGCTCCTACATCAGATGTTAAGACGTTGATGCATGGAATGTGGTTATTTTATAGCCGTATTATGAGCCCTGTACAAACATCTAATCATTCTGCTACTGCTGAGGATGAAGTGGAAAGGTATTTGCGAGAAGAGCTTCTTCCTCCTGAAAACAATGCCTTAGAATACTGGAAAAGAGTTGTACATCAGTTTTCAGTGCTACCAAAACTGGCTAGGAAGTACCTTTCAGCACCACCTGCAACAGTGCAATCAGAGAGACTGTTCAGCATAGCTGGCATTATATGTGATAAGAAGAGGAATCGGCTTGATCCTGAATGTGTTAAAATGCTCATTTTTTAAATAAAAACTTAAAACAATAAAGTTTTTATATGTTTGCAGTTGGAGTGTTTAATTCTATAGTGTGGAAAATTAATATTAGAATTCAAAATAAATACAAGCTTATGTAAAAAGGACAAGGCAACATTTAGGTTCGAGATAAAATTTAGGATTCAGGGTAAAGTTAAGATTTGGATTCGAAATAAGATTTCAGACTCGAGGGTGAATTTAAGATTCAGATTCGAGATTCGGATTCGAGAAAAACTGGATTCGACCCATCTCTAGTATTCAACATAATTCAGAATTATTAAAATCCAAGGTAATGCTTCATTGGTATTGATAAAAGCTTAAGATTTTCTAAAACAATCTATATTTTTTTCAGGATATTTCACTTTCAATAAGGACCATTCCAGCTTAACTCTGCATTCAACAATTCCAGGCTATCATAGTGGATATTACAAATGTATTGCATCCAATGGAGTTGGAACTGCTTCAAAGATATTTTCTATTTCAGTTGGTACGTAGTAGAATGTAAAATGGTTGAGATAGTTTTAATTTAGAACATGAATAACTGCATTATTTTTAATAAACAAAAAATTGTATCTTAGATTATGCTAATAAAATTAAACAAGAATAAGATTTTTATCTTACTTGATATCCAGACATAAATAGAAAATATCTGCTGAAACCTGGATATTCATTGCCCGTTTTTAATTTGGTTGCAAATTGCATAAGCAGAATTATAAAATGATAGAAATTCTCAGATCATTTTCACACTGCATATAGCAATAGCTACTCCGTCCATGCTAGCCTGCATAAATGACTACTAGAGGTAAAACTCTGATTAATATTGGGAGAGTGATCAGTGGTGCTAGTCACATAATTTTCAATTAATTGCTTCTAATATAAGAAGCTTTGAACAACAAACTCCTAAGGAATAGAATGCTATGAATGTGAGAAAATAATTTTTCATAATAAGTAATGACTCTCTAAGCCCCAAGGCAGTATTACTGGATACACACTTTGGGGTATTCAATTTATTCTGATAACTGACAAAAGATATTTTAAATGATGGATTGAATTTCATGCATAATTAATTTTGACAATCAGTGGAGGTTTCAGCTCAAGTGCCATATTGACCATACCTGATGCAGTAATCATAAGCTAATTATTAATGCTCCCATTGAGAGATTTATGTTTCAATGTTAAAGAAAATACCGCCAAACATAGAACAGTGTTTGATTGTCCCTTATGAAAATTAATTCTTTATATATCATATAACGATGACATCTCTTTCTAGGAAAACCATAGCCAAGGAATTGCATCTAATCTGAATATGAATAATTTCAAGAGATAAGAGACGTCTTTGTGGAAACAGACATAAGCATGGATATTAAGTGACATCAAAGCATGTGTCAAAAGACTGGTCTATAGGGGAGTGGCTGCCAGCATTCATTGTAATCAAATAATCTTGTAACATTTAGGATTCAAAAATTGCAATGAGATTCAAAATTATTGTCTAAAATATTGAAAAACAGGTTTTCATCTCAATTTTAATGCTTTGTAATTGCTTCATATTAATCTACAACGGTATGGAAAGATTACTAAATATACATTTTAATTTTCTGATGTATAATTTCTTGTTTCTTTTATTATATGATACAGTAAATAATTCATATACTATACATTGACAGATCATACATATATAATGAAAAAACCATCTAATGTAAAGAATTGGATATTATTATATATAAATCAATACCAAGAATGAGAAGTGGAAGTTGGAGTTACTAAAATAACTATGTATGTACTTCTATTTATTAGAATCTATTTCTTCCTCAATGTTAATTTTTATGCTAAACTAAATTTAACATTTAATAAAGTGCAGGCCAGACATCTAAGAATCAATTTCAAGCTGCTTATTTAATTAAGAATTAACATCTGTCTCTGTTATCAACCTCTTGACACATTATTTTGTTGTTGTCAGTAACAGTTTTAACTTTCTCAATTTCGATGTCTTCGAAGTAACCAATACTTAAGAACTTTCCAAAAAGATGTAGAGCTTTACATTTCCGCATTCCATTTTGAAAATATTATGGACAATAAAAAATATAATTATAATTATATTTTTTATTGTCGTTCATCACTTCTGGAAAATATATTATCCAGAAGTACATACATAGGTATTTAATTGGCCATTATGGTCACTGCAGAAAAAAATACAGATTTCATACCAGATTAGGTATATTTATGTGCATATTACACTGGGGAACAATTTTCAACTTTATTTCTGTTGAGTTCGATTTTTGAGCTGTTTATTGGTAGACGAGGCATGCTGATTTCAAATCTGTATTTAGTTTTCTTCTATCACGTCAAGTTTTTTCTCTACGCTTTATGTGAATGTGATCATTCTGTCGGAGATACTCCGCTACCGTCAAACAAAGATACAATTTCGGCTGAATTATATTCCATTGGTTTATTTGTTTGTTGACTACAGTTACATCTTAATTACAATATAGTACAATGTGCTTACATTTAATCCTTTTGTCCTGCAAAAATGGTGAAATTGACCATTGTGCACCTTTGGAAACCAGCAACAGGTTCATATTGTCCTTACTTGTTCAGTTACACTCGAGATATTGCAGTGAGACGTTGCGAGTTGCTCTTATATAGTGAAGCACTTTCCAGCATTTTAATCTGAGTTCTTGTTTGTTTACAAGATTATCAGGGCATAGTTTTTATTTACATATGAACTGGAATATTTTATTATGTTATCTGCTACTTTGCATTGTAAGTGTTCAAACAGCCCCGATTCGTTTTGTTATATATGTGGTAGTTTTACCATTCCTTGTCAAAGAAAAAATATCAGTGTATTTGTTAAGCAAGCCTATCTTGCCTACTTTAAGATGAAAGTTGGTGATCAAGATAAGTTGTGGGCCCCTCACAAGGTGTGTAAGCTGTGTGTTGAAGGTTTATGGATGTGGACGAAGGGAATACATGATAAATTTTAATTTGGTATACCTATGATCTGGCTAGAACCCAAGGATCACTCAAGTGATTGTTATTTTTGTACAGAGAAAACATCAGAATATAACAAGAAAAGCAGATGTAAAATAGAGTATCCTAGTTTACCGTCAGCTATACTCAGTGCTAGTTTTCAAAGAATTGCCCTCTTTGGAAATACATGAAGACGAGTCTGGTTAAGAACGAAGTGGCCTTAATGACGTAGATTTTGAAATTGAAGATACTGATCGTAAGGGATTTGAGCAGCATGAGTTGAATGATTTGGTATGAGATTTGGGACTATCTAAAAAAGCTTCAGAGCTTTTAGCATCAAGACTGCGTGAGAAAAACTTGCTTGAAAAAGGAGCTATGGTATCCTACTTTCGATCAAGAGAAAGTGCGTTTCTGCTATACTTCCCAAGTGAAGATGAATTTGTATGTTGTCATAACGTGCATGGTCTATTGGAAGAGTTGGGAGTTTTAGCCTATAATGCAACTGAATGGCGATTGTTCATCGATAGTTCAAAGCGGAGCATGAATTGAATCCACAGTGGAAATTTATTTGGTGCATTCCCAATAGGCCATTCAATTTGTCTGAATGTAGAATATGAAAATATAAATAGAGAGAGAGCCATTGATTTGTTGCAATATAACATGCACCAATGGATCATCTGCATTGATCTTAAAATGGTGTACTTCCTCCTTGGCCAGCAACGCGGTTACACCAAGTACCCTAGTTTTTTGTGTATGTGAAACAGCAGAGCTCGCGAGAGGCATTGGGTGCAGTTGAATTGGCTACCACGATCTGATCTGAAACTTGGTGATCCAAATATTCTACATCAGCCACTTGTTGATAGAAAGAATATTATATTTCCACCTCTACGTATGAAATTGGGTCTGAAGCAATTTATTTAAGCTTTGTCAACTGAAGGGGACTGTTTCAAGTATCTCATTTCTGCATTTCCCAGATTGTCATTTGAAAAGATCAAGGCTGGTGTGTTTGATGGTCCACAGATTCAGTGGCTCATTAAAGATGAACATTTCATCAATGCAATGAGAGTACTTTAAAATAATACTTGGTTAGCATTCATAAATGTTGACAAAGGCTTTCTTGGAAATACATGAGCATATTCCTTTCTGTAATTGCTATATCAATTATCTGTTTTTCAATAATCAATCAATCAATCTAATAGAATCATCCATAAAAATAGGAAATGGATACGTTTTAAAATTCATTTAGACATAACATTGCATAACGTAGCATCATACTTTTTAACTAATAACTAAGACTTTCCGAGGAATTTGTTTACAAATAGAAAATACTTGCTTAATCATAGCAAAAAAGAAGTAGTCAACAAGACGGGGAGGTATTCCTGCTAAGTTAAATAAACGCAATTAACGTAATCTCTAAGTTAATGGCATAATTCCCTCCTTTGAATCGTGCGACCTCCAGGAATACAGAGCTTATCAGTTAAAGTTACTTCGCACTCTCTTTATTGAGACACTTTATATGTAAGAGGCCCCCATTATACGAGGCCATCAGCTAGTATTAATCGCAAATCCGCTTCTAGTTATACATGTATATAAAACAAAATGTTATTATAATCATCGTGCAACTTCTGCAAAGCATGCTTACAGATGTCCGATGTTGGGTGCTACTGGATGAGTTATTTGGCTGAAAGTTTTTACTTTTTGGCGGTTAAAAAGTCGAGTAATTATCTCAAATATTTTAACTTGAAAATGGAAGGATGCTTTTAGCTATTCAGAATTCACTCTTCCTAATGTAGTCTATCATTATTTTGACCACTGTTTCTATACAGTCATAAATTTTTAATGTATTCTTTTGGAAAAACGCATGAGCTTGGCTTCAACAATGACGTCGGTCGTCAATGGTACGAGTTTTCAATCACGAAACTTTATAAAATATCCATTAATTTAATTAAAATTCTCTAAATTTTGAATCGAAAACAATACTTACTCAATGATAAAAATAAGAAATTCAATATTCTATCATTTGCTATTTGTCTCCATTTTGTATGATTTTTCTTTCTAATTAAATCTTGGAAAAGAAATAAAAACTGCAATCGATAAGTATGAACTTGCATACATTTCTTATAGAAACGCTTTTCCTCGTCCGAATTTGAACCGGAGACGATTGGGTAAATAAAAAGTAATCAATTCTTTTCTCAGGAAAGAAATTTACTGATTTAAAAAGTTTGAAAAGTGTGCAACTTGCGGTTATCGAGAATTAGCGGAAACACAAAATGGATTTATATTAAATTTAATTATAAAACGCCTTTATTTAGGCTCCAGAATAGCTTTGCAAGAACTACTTCACAATAAGCCTTTAAATAAAAATAGCTAACAATCATACCCTAGTTAGGATTGGAGCCCATAAAGTAGAGTTTTATGTCGATACCTTGGTGTAGCTAGCTATATTATTTTTATTTTAAAAGTACTTCAACAGCTGACGGATTCTGCATGTAGGCCTAAAAATATATTTGTAGAAAAATGAGCAGTATACAAACGCTGGTGAAATTCTTATGTTAAATAAGACAGGGGTAAGGATATTTGTTTTCGAAAAATTCTAGTGGGCTTGCCATATTATGGACTAGCGGAGTGCCCGTTGATTCTCAACGGAAAAATGAATGTAAATCGGAAGTAATGAAATTTAGTTATGAAAAATTTAGATATGAAAAGTCTTAAATTTAAGAAAAAAACAATACTTCTATTCAGCCTAGGTGACTTACGAAATCACAAAAACAGCTACACAAATGTAAACACAGGCTAAACTAATGCATCAGTCGTTACAACAAATAGAGGAAACAACTGAGTACCAAATGAATGGAGACGAAATCACAAAAATTGCCACACAAATCTTGTAAACCACAAACGAAAACAAATGAACCAGTCGCTTAGCACGTCCAATATGTCCGTTAGACAGCGAGTCAGTGAAATCATCGCAACTATCAAATAAACGAATTACAATGTATAGTAGTTAATCTAATTAGAACTCGTCCTTTTATGAATTAACACCTAATTTATTCCTTAAGATGGCTTTGGCTGTTCTTTAATTTAATTACTTAACACTTAATAAATAACCCTCTGCTGTTTAATTAACGGTTACAATTACGAAAAAAATTTTTATCCTATTGATAATGTAAGCGGCGCAACTGTTTAATTATATCGCAATAATAATTTGACCCTTATGTTGCAAAATCAGAGTGAACTCTTACCTCTTCTCTTGAATAGGATTTAATTTAATTTCAATGTTTTCAGATCCCTTTGACGAAAAATACTGTCTTCCGATATTTTTATAAACGTGGATTGAAGAAACTTAATCCCAGCGAAAGTAGACATTCAAACTTATGGAAGTTATCTAAAGCGATGTAATCGGTAGTGATAAGAAATGCTCGCAAGTTTTTCTCGCGATCTTTCCTCAAAAATTCATGAAATTCAAATAACAAAAATTAATTACATTTCCTTTACTTGGCCATTTATTGTTCGGTCTAATATGCATGATTTTAACTCGCAACTAAGAACAAATACTATGATTGTTTTCGGTGATATCGGCAAATAATTGAAATTCAAGGACATGATTCCTATAGTTAAATATTCGAAGATGATATTTTCATGTATAGAGTAACATATCTGAAAAAAAATTGCAGAGTTCAATATTGGACTAATGGTAAACCATATACCAACAATACTTCTTTCTAGAGGGGATTTTTATATTGTATGTTACTGAAAATGTGGAGTATATTGACGAAAAAGATTTCGAAAGTGAAATATCTTGTTAAAGGTCATTCTTCGAAATGATCCTTATTCGACTAAATTCTTATTCAGTTTATCCAATTTGTTCTTGCCTAGACATACAATCTATTTATTACAGCGATGAAAATAATACAAGTAAAATTTATCTCTTTCGACACTTGTCTAGAGTCCGTAAAATGAATACATCTTTGATTTTTTGGAATAATTAAACCCTGCAACATACTACATCCCAGCAAACAAATCACAACAAATATTGAAGCGTATTTCTAATGATAATATTTGAGCAGCCAGCATAGAACCGAAGCATAAAAATAAAGGACAGCCGCCCACAATCTGAGAGAGGTTTTCCATATTTTATAGTCTAACAAACTTAATAACGTATCGGCAACGTAAACCAACGCAACGTATTTAAGATATAACAAAATACCAATGAGTATGACTATCACCATTAACAAAAGATATAGGTGGCAATTACCTATACTTAAACACACCAATAGATGATCCACTAAAACATTTCTCGGTTTAATTTCCAATTCTATATCTAAAAGCACGAATTCGTTTACCTTTTTCCAGTCACTTTTAAAAGCATTGTCATTCCTTGCTGCTTTAAATCCAATACTTTACACTTCAATGGAAGCAATCACTGAATTCAGGGTTATTTCAACGATCTTGATTGATTGATTAAATGCACGGCGGGACGCTAAATGAAACGATTAGTATTTAGATCGGAAAATAATAATGAAACAATTATCAACTTACCAAGCTAAGAAGATATAATTACTTTATATGAGAAAAAAAGATTCATTTAATACGACGATAAACATTAATTTCACGTAAAGAATCAATAAATATCGGCGTTGCTATAAACAAAGCTTGGTTGTTGCAGTCGCGCTTATGCTAACGAACTTGAATTCAAATTTAAAGATATAAAGCTTGGCCTTGACGACGGGTTGTTTACAATGTCAGATTCTCATAAAATTTTCGTATTTTACTTCCTAATTCTCACAACCTCGATGCGAAAGCAATATTCTACGACCAAAATAAGAAACTTCATTCTATTTCCTTTGTTTTGGTGTTAGTTTTAGTTTCAAACGACCATTATTTCTAATTTAATTTCATTAAAGAAAAGTACTGTGCAAATGATAAAAATGTCTTCCCATGTATTTCTTATGGAAACTATTCGACCTTCTGGTGTCTAACCGAGTACAGTTGCGTCAGCAAAAAGTAGCCTATCATTTGCGCAGGGGAGACTTTTAATATTGTACGAATTTTGAAATTTTATAAATAATTAACTTTAGAGTTATAACGTGAAATAGATTTTTGACCCCGACTGGAGACGAACTGGAGACAGCTAGGTGGATAAAAGGTAGCCTATGTCACTCCCCGGATGACAAATGACCACCATACCAAATTTCAACAAAATCGGTCGGATAGTTTTTGAGTGATGCTGTAACATCCAGACAGACAGACATGAAACTTTCTAAAACGTGTTTCGGACTCGGGAACATCCCCAGTATCTAGCAATACAACTTTTTTTGAAATCGGATCAATGAGCAGACACGACCCCCTCTACAGATTTATTATATATATAGATATAGATATATAGATATAGGTTATCATTTATATCTATATTAATTTTATGTAGTTAGATATACGTATTCCCATCATGGCGATACAAGCATACATTATCATGATGAAAGATTCAGCATATTTTATTTGATTTTGCACTCCTAAAAAAAACCCTAGAAGGTGTTAAGAGAAGGGAGGAGGAATAAATAATGTTAATAACAAACCTATTGTAACATTTAAGTAATCAAACATTTAGATTTGTTCTATCTAGTGCTACTTATTGACAAGTAGTCACTTTTTAGGTTCCATCGTAAACTGCAGTGAAGTATCGGTGGTCTTAAATTTCAACTTAATGTAATAAGGACCATTTTATGATCTCATTATTAAATTAAGTTGAGGTCCAGAGCAGTAGCGTTTCTCACGCCCTAGGAAAATCCTTTTTGCGCGCCTTTTCTTAAATCTTGATAGTTATTTCTCCCTTTAGGAGAATAAGTGAAAACATATTATAATAATTTTAATACTTTAACGACAGAAATATTCAATTTGTAAATTCTATGCTTCAGATCAGTAATTCTCAAAGTGGGCAATAATGCCCTCCTAATATGAACTATTTCGAAAGTATGTTATTCAATAACCGATGCTCTCTTTTATCCTATGTGTTCAAATGGTATAGGTATGTAGACGATGTTGTATGCTTGTGGACCGGCACCAACCGTCAAATTACTAAGTTCGTCTCATTTCTTAACTCAGTCTACCCATCAATCTCCTTCAGTCATAAACTCGAAACCAATAAAACCTTAAATTTATTAGATATCACCCTAACCGTTACTGATTCCGGTTTTTCCTTTTATATCTACCGGAAACCCACTTATACCAACAATGTAATTCCAGCTGATTCCAACCATCCCTTCTCCCACAAGACAGCTTCTTTCCATTCACTAATTTACAGACTCCTCCGTATTCCAATGTCCGATGCAAATTTCGAACACGAATTGAATAAATTTACTACATTGCCATAAGCAATGGCTACCAGACAGACTTAATTAATAATTTACTCGGAAAAACGGAGGGAGATAGCCCTATGCAAAATTTTCTGTCCACCACTAGATCTTAGTGTTAACGTTCCTAAATGGTTTAAACTAAATTTTATTGACGAATGCAGTGCAAAATGAGTGAAGATTCTGCCTTCCGAAAAACATCGTCCTGCCTTTTATGCCTATTACAATTTGCAGACCTTTGTCTGCAAATTCTGCAATTCTGCAAAAAGTCTGCAATGCTAAAGATAAAACTGATGCTTTGCATAAACCTGGGATCCACAGATTGGACTGTAATGACTGCCATTTTACTTACATAGGTCAAACAAGGAGGACTTTCTCTAAACGAGCATTGGAACATGAGAATGCCCTTTTAAATAGATCGGGACAGTCACACTTCGCTGACAACCTTTTAGAAAAGAATCACTCCTCCTTTTCTCCAATTATCTTACATCGGGGAGTGAAAGGGAAAAAACTTAATATTTTAGAGGAATTTCAAATTCACCTTCACAAACACCATAATTTCCAACTGGATAACGAGCTTACTTTTGAAAACAATCCTACTCCACTCTTAATGGCACTTCTTCCCCACTCGCCCCCCCTCCCCCCACCGCAAAACAATGACTACCCCTACTATCAACTCTTTTTCTTCTAGTCTCATGACTCTTCCCCCTCCAAGTCCACCTCCCCTTCCACTATTTAATACTTTGCTCCACGTTCCTGTTTCCAGTTCTGAGGATGGCGTAATTACCGCCTAAACCGGTCAACCTGTGGTATTTTGCAAAGTTTGCAAAGTTAATAAAATCACGGTGAATTTCATCCATAAAGTTTCTCCTGTTTTCTTTGTTTGATGTCTTTATATACTTTTTGCCTTGTGGAATTGTTCAAGTTCTGCGTTTTAACTGTGTTTAATATGAAATTCCACCTAATATCTCTAGACAAGTTTCTTTTTTCGAAATGGTAATACCGAGTATGCTTCGGACTCGATCTCGAGGGCAATCGAAAATTATAATTAGGTATGAAGGTATTATAATTCCTTCATACCTTTAAGAAAGCGTTCAAGTGTAAACATAGTTTAGACGTTACGCTCTTAGATTCTTTTTTGAGAAGGCACATGTCTGTCTTACTACCTGTGATATTGTAAATCTCAAAATGAGCAGACGTATACTTTTCGAATTGAAATTGACGCCTGAAAGTCTTTGCGGGATTACTAGATCTCTGATCAATTTATTTAATAAATCTGTCAACTTCAAATATTTTTCAATCATAGGCCTGCTTTCCGCGATGGAGGTGATGAATTAGAATAAACTTAACTAATTGGAAACACTCCAAGACTTTGCTCTATTTATTGTCGAGTAAAATAAAAAAAAATATTTTGATAAACGTTTATAATACTGTAGTGTTTAGTTTTCAGAAAATGAAATTGAGAAATGAAGGGGAATGGATACAGTCGTTCCTCACCACTTCGCGCTTCGACTTTCACGACTTCATCGTGGTTTTCTCTAATATGTATATTCATAAAAATGCTATATTTAAAAATTTTTAAATGTCTTATTTTGTCTAATATGTTGGATAATGGACTCTCTGGCTCTAATACTGTAAAAAACGTTTTTAGGTGGTAGATAAGTCTTCTAAGCTATAACTACGAAAGTATTCGATTTTTAAATAAAGAATTCTACTTAGCGGATGTTCACTTGTTATGGAAATATCTGTAACTGATCAACTGCGATAAATAAGAGCAGTCTGATTCTGAATTTGGGCATTGATATATCTCTGTAATTCTGAAATTCTAGCTGAAAATGTTTTTCACTATGTAGTAATACATATATACATAATATTGAGGAAATTCCCTGAAAAATTACAGTTGAGTGCTCAGTCTTCTGGATTCGGTTATCTTCAAAATTAGTATGTTTGCTTCATTCCTCTGTTCAATCTTCTTTCGGGTTCCATTTTGTTGGTCAACAATTTTAAAAATACTCAGTGAGCAGTAACCGAAAAATGTTTGAAAGAGGCTAAAAATGTTTTATCTGAGTGCTGTACTTGAAAATTTGCACAGTGATTAAAAAATACTTGTTTTTCGAGAGTCACTCATCGTTTTACATTGGGCGTTTAACACCTTTTCTGGGCTGAGAAACAAAGCAAGTAAGACCTTACGAAATAGCAGCAAAGGATAAGGATGTGTAAGCCCCTAAAATAATCTTTTATGCATACGAGGTAAGTTAGCAAATAATATCACCGTATATTATCGAATCTAAGACACATTTGTGAACCTCAGAGCCTTTTGGATTTTATGAGCGTCAAAAAATCAAGCTCAATATTTTGCATCCATCAAATTAGACGCTAATTAGGAAAATAGTAAGTGAAAAGGTAGATATACTTTGCACATGAATACTTACCTTATTTACGCCGTTTTGGAAAATTTCGAGGTATTTGGTAATGTGTGCTAGCTACTACACTCTTTACGGAACTCACCATCTCTCTTATTATCATCATGACAAACCAAACCACAAACCATATCTATTCAAGTAATGATAATGGTAAAATATGAATAGCGGCTGATACATTGGTGTATTTGAAAAACAATTTTTCCCTTGGCAAGAAAGGAACATTCTACTAACTGAAGTAAGTCCGTCTTATTTTAATATTCACATGATTTTCTTAGAAAGCAGCCTTTCAGAAAAAGCCATTACACGGAAATCTTACGTAAATTATGAAGAGGTAAAAGGGGATATCAAAAAATATATTAAACATTTTTATCTCTTATTCGTAAACGGATCGTTCTCCTTTTAAGGCTTGATAGGGTGTGAAAACGCGTGGTAGAGTACTAGAAAACTTATGTTCTGGGTTAAAATATGCCAAAGTGGATACTGGTGACAAGACGTCGAGACTCCAGTCTGCCAAAAGCCGAGCATGCATAGTTGGGTGGATGAAGTAGAGTTGAGGAAAAGATGATGTGTCATACTAAATAGTAATCGAAAAAAATCTCCCGCAATGAGATAATATTGACTAACTAATGTGATTTCTTTGTATAAATAACGCGACGAGGAGGAAGGAAGGAAAGAATTTCCTAAAAAAACGAAAGACATTTCTTTGGGAGGCTTGTATTTCCTTAATACATATTACGTAAAGCCTTAATTACTTTGTTGCTCAGTCCGGAAAATGGGGTCCATAAAAAACTCCATGTTTTAGTACTTCGCAACCTTGCTGTGATAAGAAAATTGCATCTCCATAAGAAGGAACTTTTCCCGAAGTAACTGTGGTACAACTCATTCGGCGTCGGATGGAACGTCTTCTCGATAAAGAAGAGTAATACTGGAACCATGGGGTAAGTGTTTACTGACTCTTTCTACAAACATTTTTCCCGAAAACGTTGTTGAATATTAGTTCTATACGCTGGTTACCTCAATATCAAAGGGTGTTTATTTTGTGTCTACTGCGTTATTTTGGAGAGAGATAAATGTATAGAGCAATCAGTAGTCAATAGGTTTCGGTACAGTCTTAATCTTCTTTCGTTTTATTGCCAAATTACGCAGTTTGCCTGTTTAACTTCCCTTCACGAAACTCCATGACATAGTAATGAAAATGAATTTAGATCAGGCGGATCTTCCATGTATTTGTTTTTAATTTTCGTAAGCCTGTTGTAATTAAAATCGATTCTCAACATCTAAATTTTTTATTTAATCGATTTTATTAATTTTTATACGTGTATCTACTGATTTGAACTAATCTATCATACAAAGGATTACAAGTTACATACATGTACAGGTATACCTCGCCAACCGCGGGGGTTAGGGAATCGAAGGAGCCCGCGGTTGGCAAAACCGCGGTTGGCGAAGCATTACGTACATGGGAGATTAAGGGTTTGGTTTTGCGAGCATCGAGCGAGCAACAATATAGGGAGAAAAAAATAGTACAAAATAGTTTTCCCTTTTTTTACATGTATACATTTCTAAGATATTATTCCTCTTTGATTTTGGCCGCATTTCTATCCCAAACGCGCCGATAACTTCCGATAAAAATGATCAGCTCCCTCTGCATCGGAAATTTTGCCTTTAACGGAATCACGATAGTCTGCAACAAAAATTGTACATTTACGAAGTAGTTTCCCAGCTTAAATACGTTTATATCCTGAATTATGAACAGATAATATTTAAATAGTCGACATTTATCAATAAAGAATAATTTATTGAAAATATCATTTCACTTACCTGGACTGCCTTGAATAATCAATGATCTGTGTATGTTATGTCAGTTACGGTACTCGAATCACTCTCTCTCTCAGCACTTTCTGATTCGGCATCTCCTATTTTACTGAAGAATGATATGATAGTTGGCTGGCTCAGTTTTTTCGTTAGATTCTTCCTCAGTTATTCGTAAGGTTGCAGCAACTCCTCCAATCCCCTTTTGTAAATCAAACTACGGTTCATTTTTGGGTCAACTTCAATCACAAAACCTGACAAATTTGAGGCCATATCAACGATTTTGTTGACATTGGCCAAAGTAGTTTCTGTTAAAGGTTGCTCTTCTTCGTCCTCTTCCTCAGCCAAGTCCGGCTTGTCGATGAGCTGCTCCAGATCCTCCTCTCTCAACTCATCATTGCTTGCATTTAAATGTTCTTCGACATATTTAAGCTGCATGTCTTCTAGCCCCTTTCAGTCGCCTTCCATGTGAAACGATAAGATTTAATTCACCGACATGTTAAGGAAATTCTTTAAAATTAATACTGCCTCCGATCAAAGTTTCCGCCAACATAAATTCAGTGTCGATGGTTTAATCTCGTCTAGTGATTCTTTAATTAAATTTTAGCTGTCGGCAATATTGAATTTTTTCCAACTATCAGTTACAGAGTTGTTAGTTAGTTAGTTGTTTTTCTCTATCATTTCTAACAAGAAAGAAAAAGTACATTGAATATAATAACTCTTGAAGGTAGAAATCATACCCTAATCTAGAGGTTGGAGGAGTGATGTGGTGTTAGATGGGAGGAATAATACCTCTACACTTGGGTGAGCAGATTTAAGTTTCTAAGGATGGCCTGAGGCATTATCCAAACCGAGAAGAACTTAAAAAGGCAATTCTTTTGATGATATACATTTCTCAACTTCGGGAACAAAAAAATTGTTAAACCAGTCCATGAAAATATTTCGACACACCCAAGGCTTTCGGTTGGACCGCCAAAACACTGGAAGATTATTTTTAATTTTCCCAGACAGAGCTCGCAGCTTCTGCGCGCGGTAAATCAGCATAGGCTTTACTTTGAAATCGCCTGCTGCATTGGAGCATAAAAGAAGTGTGACGCGGTCTTTGCCTTAACCTTAAATCCCGGAGCAGTTCTCTCAGAATTGGAAAAAGTCCGGGAAGGCATTCTCTTCCAGAAGAGTCTGGTTTCATCGGAATTAAACATTTGCTCTTCTCTTTAATAAGCTTCACAAACAAATTGGGATACTCATTCGCAGCTTTGTGGTTCGCAGATGCAATTTCACCGGAAATCTTCACATTATGCAGGTTATGTCTTTTCTTATAATTCAAAAACCAGCCCATAGTTGCATTGAATTATTTTTCGCCCCTGCTTTCACCTGAATAAGCGATATGTTTATATAACCGCAAGGCTTTTTCTTGGATAATTAAGGTGCTTAACGGCACTCTGTTTTGTGTCTGCGATTCAATCCATATATTCAAAGCCTTTTCTGTTTTTTCGACGTTATTTCGTGGCACGTAGGACTCTTTAACACTTGCATGAAGCCCTTTTCAAAAATAACATCATAAACCTTTCTAAAAAGCTGAGGATATACAGAGCTAAGACATTTCAGAGAAGTGCCTCGGTGCATGAAGTCACTCTCTCAAGATGAAAACGACGCGCTTCAGCTGCATACTAAAATATTCGTTCCGTTAATGGAAACTTTTGGTTCCAATAGAAACCCAATTGAAACAAAAGCACCCAATCATATGCATTTTATCAGAAAATACTATTAATGAAAGGAAATTGTGTAATATGTATCTAGGAAAAATCCGCGATGAATCTTAATTCAAATAAGAAACAAAATAATTTGAAATAAGGTGTTTCCGCGGTACGGTAAAATTTTGAGTTGTGGTAGAAATTTTTAAGTAATAGATTTTATGATTAGATGACAAATGCTAAAAATGGCCACATAAGCATACCGATTCAAAGTAATTCTGAATACGCACTCGGCGAAGCTTGGTAAAATATTGGGCTCCAACTATACCTGAATTTACATTGCGGACTGTCGGTTTGGTGGACTTGTAGACCGCGGTTTACAAGGGAAACATCCGCGGTTGAGAAGACTGGGTATCAAAAAATTAACCGCGGATACTCAAGAGCCGCGGTTGTCGAGGGATGCCTGTATATACATGTCATAAAATATAGAATATAAATGGAGTACGTCCCTCCTGGGAAAATAAATCACGAACTTAACAATCGGTTTTGCAATATGTTCACCGAAATCCACTCTTAGTACTGCTATGCATCAAGCATGTACTTCTACTTTCGATGGCATTATTTTTATTCAACTGAAATGAATGCTCGGAATCCAGATCAAATCACAGAGCTGAGACTCAGAATTTTGAAAATCGAAGAAAAATTTCTTTTATTATGTGTTATAGTTGGTAATTCTTCAGAATTTAGTGTAAGCGAAGTAGGAAAGTCAGTTAGTAAGGAAACAAGATTTATGAGAGATGAGATGATGAGAGATTTTCTTGCAGCTATATAGGCCTAATTTAGTAAAATAATACGCTGAAATTTTTCGTTAAATAAATCGATAATCACCTCTACTTCCGAGCTTCCTGGTAATCTACGATAGCCTTGTTTTTTCTTGTATGGAATAAACAGTGAGCAACAGGTCTCTCTGTAAATGAGGGACAACCATATGTATTGCCTTTTCTAACTCGAGCCTACGGATAAAAATAACTCTGTCATGTGAGATATGCGTATGAAATATTGCATACTTGTGTTTCAGTGGTCTTTTTTACCATCCTTGCGCATTACCACTCTTGTAACCCCTTCGGAGGGTGTGCCGTTAACCGTGTGCCAATTTGACAAGAACAACAGGAAAAGTTTACAAAAGAACTCCGAATTTCGGAGTTTAATTCTTGTGATTGCTTCTCATTCAATTCTCTTTAATTTAATTATTCTATCATTAATGACGTTGGGTTAGATGGAAGAAGAGACTTTTAGTCTCAATCTCGCTGACATAAAGACGTACATAATACACACATAATATAATAAATTATTATATTAATTTACTAAGAAAACTTACTCATAACTTCAAAACTGCATAGACAGCGAATGTGTCTAATTTAACAATTATGTTAGTTACATTGAGTCTATTTAGTCACATTGAATAGCGCTTGAAGGACTCCACGATAGTCATGTGGACAGCTCGTTAGCCTATGGTGAAAGCGGTCTCGGGTTCGACCCCCGGTGGGAGCCAATGTGCGAAATGACCTAAGCTGTCGAAGCACTTTTAACAATACTACTAAAATGTTGCTTCAATAACCAATATCAGATCTTTCCTTGAAAAATACAATTTTGGTCCATGGAATAATTTTGGGGAATAAATCTCAAATTTTTCGTTGGGTTTCCCAATTAAGTTTTATTCTTTCAGAAAGTGAATTGGATCTTTATGATTAAACTGTGTTTCCAAACGAATTGTTTAATTAAACTGCTGTTCATTTCTCTACCCTATACATTTTTTTTCTATTTTATCACTCAAGACACTGCTTTAGGCAGCTCTTAGTAGATACCACATGAAGGGACGATGTACATAAATGTCGGGGAAAACTCAGATAGTGTTAGTTATATCTCAGAATTGATCAACTCATTATAACTTTCATTTCTCTAACATTTCCAAGAAACTTTCTCTCCTCGTAGGATTGCCGATTCTTATACCTGTTCTTCTTATTCTTTCTAGACGTTTATTCCTCCTGTTTACCTTAATAAAACTCTGATTAAGTCATTGAATACGCTGTACTTTTATAAGAAAATCATCCACCTAATCCAAAAAGCCAAAGGGAAACTTTTCTGCTGAAATTTTGGATCCCTGGGGCCCAAAAAGCGCACGTGCCGGACGGCGCGGAGCCGCGGCGAGCGTCACGCCTATACTCAAAAAATTTTTTCTTTCTTAAATGAAATATTACCCTCGCTAAATTTTTTTAAATTGTAGAGGAGGGTTGTGTGTACAACATATACAAAAATGAGAAAAATCGAAGGCCTAGGTACATCGTCAAAAATCGATTTGATAATTTTAAATTGTTATTAACTTTATTAAATTGTATAAATTACATAAAAGCTTCCTATTTTTATCTTTCTTAAAACAAGACCTTAAACTTAAGCCATATTGTGTAATTTTAACTTCTATATTACCGGAGATATGGCCTCGAATTTGAAGGCACTTTTGTAAAATTTCAATTTTTAAACATTGCAATATTTCTTAAACAATTGCGTTAATTACAAAACGACTTGGAGATTTTCATTTTGTTATCAAATCAAAGCGATTTGCCAAATATTGTTTAAAATCGGTTACCTCAAGGGACAACGCCTTGTCGAATTGGCATGGAATGACCCAATAATAATAACAATAATATTAATATAGGAATATTAAATAAGTCTATTAATGGCCGGAAACCGTTTAATTTATTTAATTATACAAATGAAATTTAGGCAACGACTCATCACCCTCTATAACGAACTTTTCTTACCACTCCTGTGACAGTGGCCAGTGGAGAAGGAAGCTTCTCAAAACTGAAACTGATTAAGACATATTTTAGCTCCACGATGGCACAAGATAGATTTGTAAATCTATGTGTGATTTCCACCGAAAACAGCATTACCCGTACCCTTAACTTTTCCGAACTTATTAACGATTTTGCTACCAAAGAGGCTAGAAAAGTTAAATTTTAACACTTTATATTTGATATGATGTGATAATCATTAATCAATATTTCTTTTGATTAGTATAATGTTTATTAAACTATATTAATCAAAGAAATGAATAAATTGTTTCTAAATCACAGTTGCTTTAAATATATACGGAATACTGTGACAATTTTATTATTTTATATATTTTATATTTTAATAATTATTAATTATTGATATTTCATAGTAAAAAATTTCATAGTTTAATTTTTTAGTTTATTATTCAATGTAAAAAAGCCTGTTGTGTTATTTTGTCAGGTTTACACCATTATTGAATTTGCAATATTACAAACGGGAGGGCCGCCAAATGCGTTTTGCCTGGGGCCGCCAATTGTCTAAAGCCGGCCCTGGGGGGTGTTTCAGAGTCTTCTCGAACGGAAACGGAAATTTTTTTATTCGATCGTTAAGTCTTCCATCTGCGGTCTCCCACGCGTTTCAGAGACTCTAACGGAAAGCGATTTTCCTAAAACTATGAAAATTATAAGCGGTCACCACGTTTCGAGGAGACAAGTGAGCAGAGAAAACAGATTCGAGCCCCTTTGCGCCAATTTCACAAAGGAGAAAAATGTATGTACATAATATATTTATGCTAAGGCTGTTATGATACGTTGTCATATACCGAATTGAAGTAATCGTAAATTAATATTATTTTAGAACTGGCCGTTTGTAATTTTTGTTATGTAATCTCGTGCCGTTTTGATGTTAGAGACGGAAACGTATACATTTTACACGATTTGTTCGTTCAAACTCGTAAGTGAAACAGTACGCAGTTGACTTTGGGCCACATGTTGAAAAATAAATTCAAATAACCCCACCTATGCACCCGTTTTAAATTATGTTGAACCGTTGAAAATTATCACTTCATTAATGAGGTTTTTATTTATATCTTGCTTAAAACATTTTAAGTGCATTTATGTTGCAGTAGAACCTTTTTAATGATTTGCAATTTCCCGTTTCTAAGCTCTTAGCATACGAGTATCTGGCCGGACTTTCTCATATATTGATGATTTCAAGTACTTTTTTTATCAAATTTTGAATAGCATATTTAACTCAACATTGCACTATATCAATTCCAGCTCGATTCTGATATCTCTGGGGTAGTAGAGGTGTACCCTTTGGAAGTTGTTTCTTCTATATCCAATGATGTGTCCACTTCCAGTGAAAGAACACCTCTTTCTCAACTGCAGGCAACCCCTTCTCCTACTCCACCACCTCAATGTCCTTTTCCTTCTCCATTACGGAGAAGGAAAAGGAAATTGTGTAAAATGTAAAATGATCGAGTTGACTAAGATGTCTGAGCGTCTCGTGTTAATCACGTCCCTTAATAACTTGATAAAAGTTAACTAAGACAAGGAAACGGAAGTTGAGGTTGAAATATCGAGCGGAAGGCATTTCATTAATAGAGGTTAGGTGAAGCGCAAGAAGAGATAAATCAGCCTCATTACAATCATTAAGTAATTCTAATTTAAAGTCTTTTAGAGTTCAGAAAGTTAAAATATATCAGGGTCTTCCAAACAATAATTGAATTAAATTACATATTGATGAAAGCCAAAATCGTATCTTACGACTTAAATGACAATTGACATTGAAGACATGACATTTATAAATGCTAATACGTAAAATAAATTTAACTTGAAAAAATATACAAAATGCAAAGATGTGTCATTAAACGTTGAATTTTGTTTCCAAAAGCCTAATAACCCATCAATTCTTTTGATAAAATTTAATGACCGATACTTATTTCATGTCATAAATTTATTGAATTGCATCATTCCTGATCTTAAAATGTTCCTAAAAAGTAGATTATTTAAAGTTATTCAGTATACCTTGAACTAGATATTTATTACTACGTAAGCTACTTAAACGAATATGGTTGCTCGTTATCGAATCAGAAAATAAAAATGTTTAATATACTAAATTATCATAAATAATTCATTAAACTAGCCGGATTCCAATACCATAGCATTATCTTCAGGTCTGAGTTGGTTAGCAAAATCACGTAGCTCATTATTTAACATTCTTGTTATTCTAAGTGGTAGGATTAATGTAAAAAAAACTAGATATAGGTAATTGACTCCATTATGTACTTGCCTTGATATTTTGAGTCAATAATCTTGAGTATTTTGAAACTAATTTGAAGATGAATCGAGTTCAATTCATCATTTTGTATAGCAAATTTCAAAGAGAGATCTTAAAATGTTGGCAAAACTAAAAATATTTCGAATCAACTTATCTCCTGTTTCATAGCGCGCTTACTGTGATAATCGCCAAGGAATAACGGATTTGATACGGATATCCCATTCCTAAGGGATTTTGCGGGGTGCACGCCCTTATGTGCAAAATTACCCTTACCCTTTTCCTATGATAACTGTATAGATAAGCATTACAAAATTATTTACGACTAGCGGAGTGCCCGTTGATTCTCAACGGAAAAATGAATGTAAATCGAAAGTAATGAAATTTACATATGAAAAAATTTAGATATGAGAACTCTTAAATGTAAATCACAGAATAAACTAATGCACCAGTCGCTACAACAAATAGAGGAAACCACTGAGTACCAAATGAATGGAGACGAAATCACAACCAAATGAATGGAGACGAAATCACAAAAATAGCCACACAAATCTTGTGAACCACAAACGAAAACGAATGAACCAGTCGTTTAGCACGTCCAATATGTTCGTTAGACAGCAAGTCAGTGAAATCGTCGAAACTATATAATAAACGAATTAACAAATAAACGTCGCAAACGAATAACGATGTACAGCAGTTAATCTAATTAGAACTCGTCCTTTTATAAAATTAACACCTAATATCCTTAAGATTGCGTCGGCCGTTTTCTTAATTTAATTACTTAACACTTAATAAATGACCCTCTGCTGTTTAATTAACTGTATGAATTGTGTAGAAAATTTTTATCCTATTGATAATGTAAGCGGCGCATCTGTTTATTTATATCGCAATAATAATTTGACCTTTATGTTGCAAAATCAGAGTTAACTCTTACCTTTTCTCTTGAATAGGATTTAATTTAATTTCAATGTTTTCAGATACCGTTGACGAAAAATATTGTCTTCCGATATTTTTATAAACGTGGAATGAGGAGGAGGTGGAATTTTCAAGTCCTTTTTTCCTTGCGAATTTTCCTGGGTGCACACCCTTATGTGAAAAGTCACCTTTCCTTATTCAAAGATGATATTTTCATGTATAGAGTAATATATCTGAAAAAAGTTCCCGAGTTTAATATTGGACTGAAGGAAAACCATATACCAGCAATACTTCATTCTAGAGGGAATTTCTATAGTAGTAGTAGTAGTATTGTTAAAAGTGCTTCGACAGCTTAGGTCATTTCGCACATTGGCTCCCACCGGGAATCGAACCCGGGACCGCTTTCACCAAAGGCAAACGCGCTGTCCACATGACTATCCGGGAGCCCAATTTCTATAGTATTTGTAACTGAAAATGAGAAGTAAATTAACGAAAAAGACTTCGAAAGTGAAATATCTTGTTAGAGGTCATACTTCGAAATGATGCTTATTCGACTAAATTCTTATTCAGTTTATCCAATTTGCCCTTGCCTAGACATAGAATCTATTAGTTACAGCAATGAAAATAATACATGTATATTTTATCTCCTTCGATACTTGTCTAGAGTCCGCAAAAATGAATACTACTTTGATTTTTTGGAATAATTAAACCCTGCAACATACAACATACATATTGAGGCGTATTTCTAATGATAATATTTGAGCAGCCAGCATAGAACCGAAGCATAAAAATAAAGGACAGCCGCCCATAATCTGAGAGAGGTGTTCCATATTATATAGTCTAAAATACTTAATAACGTATCGGCAATCGCTTAACACGAACATTTAAACATATTATTTAAGATATAACAAAATACCAATATGTATGATTATCACTATCAAGAAAAGATATAGGTGGATAGTACCTATACTTAAACACACCAATAGATGATCCACTAAAACATATCTTGGTTTAATTTCCAATTCTATATCTAAAATCACAAAATCCGTATACCTTTCCAGTACGGCATAAAAGGATTGAGATTCCTGGCTGCTTAAATTCCAATTCTTTACACTTCAAAGAAAGCAATCACTGAATTCAGGGTTATTCAACGATCTTGATTGATTCATTAAATGCTCGGCGGGACGCTATATGAAACAATTCGTATTTAGATCGGAAATTACGAATGAGAAAGTTATCAACTTACCAAGCTAAGAAGATATAATTACTTTATATGAGAAAAGAAGATTCATTTAATACGACGATAAACATTAATTTCACGTAAATAATCAATACATATTGGCGTTGCTGTAAACAAAGCTTGATTGTTGCAGTCGCGCGTATGCTAACGAATTTGAAATCAAATTTAAAGATATCGAGTAGGTGGACAGTAACTATACTTAAACACACCAATAGATGATCCAATAAAACTTTTCTTGGTTTAATTTCCCATTATATATATATAAAAGTACAAAATTCGTTTACCTTTCAAGTCAGTTATAAAAGGCTTGTCATTCCTTGCTGCTTATTAAGCCCAATTATTGACACTTCAATGGAAGCAAACACTGAATACAGAGATATTTCAAATATCTTGATTGATTTATTCTTCAGCGTTAAAGATTAAATTCACAGCGGGACGCTAAATAAAACGATTATTATTTAGAGCGGAAAATAAGAATGAGAAAGTTATCAACTTACCAAGCTAAGAAGATATAATTACTTTATATGAGGAAAGAAGATTAATTTAAGTAGTAGTAGTAATTATGAAGGTGCCTCGACAGCTGAGGTCATTTTGCACCTTTTCCTTTTGATTCATTTAATACGACTATAAACATCGATTTCACGTAAAGAATCAACAAACACTGGTGTTGCTATAAACAAAGCTTGGTTGTTGATGATGCGCTAATGCTAATGAATTTGAATTTAAAGATATCGAGATTGGCCTTGACGACGGGTTATTTAGAATATCAGATTCTCATAAAATTTTCGTATTTAACTTACTAATTCTCAGAACTTCGAAGTGAAAGCAATATTTTACTACCATAGTAAAAAACTTTATTCTATTTCCTTTGTTTTGGTGTTAGTTTTAGTTTCAAAGGACCTTTATTTCTAATTTAATTTTGTTAAAGAAAAGTTTCGTGCAAATGATAAAAATTTCTTCCCATGTATTTCTTACGGAAACTATTCGACCCTCTGGAGTCGAACCGAGTACAGTTGGGTCAACAAAAATTAGCCTATCATTTGCGCTAGGGAGACTATTAATATTGTACAAATTTTGAAATTTTATAAATAATTAACTTTAGAGTTATAGCGTGAAATAGATTTTTGACCCCAACTGGGGACGAACTGGGGACAGCTAGGTGGATAAAAGGTAGCCTATGTCACTCCCCGGATGACAAATGACCATCATACCAAATTTCATCAAAATCGGTTGGATAGTTTTTGAGTGATGCTGTAACATCCAGACAGACAGACAGACAGACAGACAGACATGAAAATTTCTAAAATGTGTTTCGGACTCGGGAACAACCCTATTATCCAGCAATACAACTTTTTTTGAAATCGGATCAATGTACAGACACGACCCCCTCTACAGATTTATTATATATATAGATTATAAAAGTTAAAGTATTGAATTAAAAATTTCGCTTGGGTTTTTACACGATTCGCAGCAAATTTTGAAAACACCTTTCTTGGATAAGTAAACAAGAAATTAAACTTTTCTAGACTCTTAGTAATTTCTTGACTTTCTGAGATTCAAATAGCATGCCTTACTGTAATTAATATGCACCCAATCATTCATTTTAGTTTGGATGGCACTACGTAGACAATACCATGTATTAATGTTTGCCAATCACTTAAGAATTTTTTGTTTTATTGCAGTTCTCGTCTGGTTTGGGTGAGTAATGTTGCAGTGTTTGCAATATTGCTGAACACTGTAACTATAGAGGCATATCCATGTAATGATACTGGCGGATCCCTAAATGAAAGGGTGAAAAGAAGTCTACACGACATAGCAGCCGACTCCAGTGCGCCTAAGAGTCTTGCTTTTGTGCTGGATACAACAGCCTCTATGACTGATGACTGGAAAGGTGCAGTCAAAGGAGCAAAACGGATTATGAGGGAATTTCTTTCTTATAAAACGCGACCTATCAAAAATTACATTCTAATGCCGTTTAATGACCCAGGTAAGTGATCAGCACATTTTTGTTCTCACAATTTTACTCTAAATAGGTTTCCATTTTTAATAAACAACTTAAATGACTAAAAATAAAAAAATATCTTTAAATTTTTTACCATTAAAAATAACATGATTGAGACTGATTTATTATTAGTCCATAGCAATAGTAGATAGTATAACTATAAATTTGGAAGTGGGGAATCAAATAAGGGTACGCATTACTTTTTCAGCTAGTAGTTTTGAAGCGATTATCCTACATCAGGATAATCGCTTCAAAATCGGTATTACCAATAAATACAAACCAATTCATGCTCATGGTCTCTTTGATTACGGAGTATATCGAAAAATAAAGTAAATCTAGAATTAATAATCCACTCCGAAAACATAAAACATGAGGCACAACCTTCAAGTAGTAAAAATTCGAAATCATTCAATCAAAATGTCGACTTATCTAAATAAGCGATATTTATCATAAAATATAAGCAATCAATATTTTTTTTCCTCAGCTGTTGGACCTGTCACAAATACGGAAAATTCAGACATATTTTTGGACAGACTAAACGCCTTGAAAGTTGGGAGTACTAAAACTAATTATGATTGTGCGGAAATGTCATTAACGGGAATTATACAAGCACTTGAAGTGGCATACCCCTACTCTTACCTTTACGTTTTCACTGACGCGAGTGCGAAAGACTATGACCGTGTGGAAGAAGCACTGAAATTGATCCAAAGAAAGCACTCACAGGTTTGTAGAGAATACTGATTTAAATGCTTTTAGATACAATAAATATATATCAAAACTTTATGTGCTATTTTATAGTTTTTATGAGCAAACTTTGTGAATCCCAGCCAAATGCTAAATAAAGTAACACCTGCTAAAAGTTTTCCTTTATATATTTGGTTTTAATTAATCAATTATACTTTTTAAATGGTACGTTGTGAATAGAACCTTCTTCTCATACACGCAAATTCTGAATTCCATCGTAGATAGTCAATGCTCTAGAACTCCTGTTTAAGATACCGCGAAAAAAATATGCAAGTTTTACGGCAAATAGGTTATCCATTCCAGTCCTTAGAAAACCGGCACATTTAAATACGATTTATCACTAAAAGAAGAGAAATTTCATTAAGATATAAAAATAAATCTCTTAATAACAAATGAATTTAGTATGAATTTTGATATTTTCTAGAAAAAATATCATAACTTCCAGGGAAAATTCATTTTCTCCTCTCTTGCTAGCCACTACTGGTTACTCATACAATATTCTGGTTACTTGTACTAGTGTGTTCAAAGGGGGCGCATCCAATTGAATTGCCGTCTTCCGTGAGATCTTTCAATATTGTAACAGAAGAAATGTTATTTATTTTCATATAGGTGAGCGAAGCAGACTGGCTAAATATTCCCCCCGTCAACAAGAAGCTTGATTCGCTCTTTACCGTACGTCTAGGACTCTCCGAAAATTGGAATTTTTTCCAAAAACCGAATCATTTTCGTTTTCGTCGTGTATTTCGACGAACATCGTGAAATGTACTCATATCCTGAGGAAAATTACATTTTCGAAATAAGCAATATATTTATTTACCTTTAATTTAAGCACAAAGCGATAACCGTTCACCCTCAACAATGCTTCTTCATAAGGTGGTACACGCCTTCCCCTTCGGCTGAAGACATTGTTATGTGAGTAATTGAGACTGGTCTCGTCATACCAAATCCTTCCTACCTCCACGACGCATCGGAATTACTTATAGGGGAGACCGGGGCTGGTTGGCCCGTTTTCTTTATTTATTTTATATTATTTTATTGTACATATTTAAACTTATGAAATTATTGCTAAATTTTAGATGCATTCTTACTGAATCTGAATGGCAACTACTAAACTTTAAAGTATGAGTTAAAAATTAAAAAATATAATAACTACTGGATGTATGTCGAGTGGGCCAATCAGCCCCTACATCGGGGTAGGTTGGCCCAGAGGCTGGAGTACGTTGACCCATACAATCTTTTGATAAGTTACACTAGTATAACTTTAGGAAATCAAAATAAAACTAATGGTTATCAGTAAAGACCTTAAAAGTCTACAGGATTAGGCAAGCAAAAGTGGAAGCAAACAATAAAGACATTGCCACATCTAATAATAAATAAAAAGCTTTATGGAAAGTAATCAAGGCTGAGACTCAACTTAAGTCTGAAAGCTGCTTAACAAATATGTCACCTGATGTCTTTAATGATTACTTCACCAATGTAATTGAAAAGTTAATTGAAGGCTCTAACATAAAACAGCACAATTTAATATAATATAATATATCTAATAGTCTAATTACTCCAATTCAAAGTCATTTTACTTAGCACCTGTAACTGATAAAGAAATATTCAATATAATTGCCTCGTTAAAAACCAGTAACTGCTGTGATATATATGGCATGAATTCAAAGCTGTTAAAAGGCATAGCACATGCTATAGCGTATCCTCTAACCAAAGTTATTAATCATATACTTGAATCTGGTAATTATCCAGAACAATTAAAAATCACAAAAGTTATCCCAATACACAAAAAGGTGAGAAAAATGGCCCTTCAAGCTACATGCCCATATCAATAATTCCTGTCTTTTCTAAAATAATAGAGAAAGCATTATTTTCAAGAATATGTAATTACTTTGAAAAGAAAAATCTAATAGGTCCCACACAATTTGGTTTCCTGAAAGGCAGAGGTGCCATAGAATGTGTCATGTCAATGATCAGTCATATACACTGTTCCTTTGAAAGCAATGTAACTACTCTAGTTTCCTTCAGTGACTTCTGTAAGGCATTCGACAGTGTTTCCCATAAAAAACTTCTTTCAAAATTATACTCCTATGGCATAAGGACTACTCCTTTGAGACTCTTAGAAAGTTAATTGAGAAGCAGATATCAGGGTGTGTCTAAAAACCACAAGCTATGTAGTAAAAAAACTAGTAAAATATGGAAATTAATATAATGCGTCAGAAAGGAAATAATTTAACAATGACTCAAAGCAACTAACCATGGAAGACTGCCCTTCGTTGATGGTTGACAGTTTAGGTCGATTGTCGATTGATTATGACTTCGATACAACCTCGACCTATCGAAAACGGTTAAGAATAATTTTTTGCTGTATCATTACTCTAATGTATGTTATAATGTGATTATAATGTAAAGTTTCACTGTGTTGTGTTGATCTGATTGATTGTATATTATTGACATGTCTTATGCATGCATATGTATGTCGTTGGATAAATAAAATTATTATTATTATTTAAGATTATAACAAATTTTCCAGGTTCAAGTTTTCTTTTGAAATGCTTTTATCTCGTGATTATGACGATCTTTTGACCTCTGTAAAGTATCAAAATATGTTTAACTTAGAAAATTATATTAATAATTGAATAAACTGGACGAATTATACATATTATTATCATTAAAATTAACCTTTCATCGAGTTTAAAAAAATACATGGGACATTTCTGGGCCAACCTGCCCCATCGCCATGTTTACGATAAATTCTATCAGTGACAAAAACCACTGAAGCTATTTCGAATGTATGCCACACAGAAATAATCCTTAAACTATGACCTTTAATTATACTACTCATCTGTTGCGCCTAAAGTAGGCAAAAGTTAAATAAAACACATTTAACCGACGAGTAGAATTTTACTGAAGCACGCACAAAAACAATTAATCACTACAATTTGTCCAAAACTGCTCCGCCGGCAATATTGGTCCTGTAGATGGAGGGGGACAGTACTAACAACCTCCTGATTGATTCCTTGCACGATCTAGAGTTTATTGTATTAAAGAACTCGACTGGGCCAACCAGCCCCGGTCTCCCCTATTTTTGGTAATTATATTTAATTTTAATTCCGTCATTTTTAACGGGGGAATTCACTAGTATATATATATATATATATATATATATATATATATATATATATATATATATATATATATATATATATATATATATATATATATATATATTTGGTTTGGATAGAAATGACCAAAATATGGAGAGCCAAACTATTTTTAACAAAAAGGAGAATGCTGAATTGGCCAGTAGTTCTGACGAAGTGATAGATAAAAGGTTTTGTTGCGGAGATATTGACATTTACAAAGGGGTCCAAAGGTAGCCTATGAAATATGGATGTGAGGGTGGCTGGGGATTTGATGGATGGCAACAATGAAGATTTTTTTTTAAATGAAGAACACAAAATAGTTAAAAATAAACTGATTGTATTTGTCGCACAGGCAAAATGAAACTGAAAATAATGCTTTCGAGCAGGGCATTTTTTAAGTAATACGAACGTGGTCAAATGGCCACGTAGTAGTCTGCCGTGGCCACGTAGTAATCATAATCTCGTCACAACCAATTTTCGAAAATGCGTGAACAACACGCAACTGAAATGATGTCAGAAATTTTCGGATCATACATGATTTCCCCAAAATGTCAAAAAATATATAACTTGCTAATTCGAATGAAGTTTTTTGGTGCAAATCGAAGAAATTTAATATAAATATATAACGAATGAATGACAGTTCATCAAATATACTGTCGTTGAGGATTTATATGGAAAAAAACATACGCACGACTTCCGTTTGATATATAAATTCTATTAATTCTGCACGTGCTCGAGGATTTTTGTCAGCATATAATTAAGAATTTGTGGGCAAGTATATAACGTTATATAGTAAATATAAGTTGGATATGAAAAATAACTATTTATGGAATCACTTTTTTATCGCAAATGTTTTGGTATGAGTGAGTCACAACCCGCCGATCACAATTCGTCTATTGAATAGATATGATTATAAAATCACAAACCACCATCTTTACGAAAAAACTTCCGAACGAAATCCCTTTCGGAGTACAAGGTGAGATCCGGTTCTCGGTAACGCCTCTCTTTCTTGCGAAGGAACTCTGCTACAGCTGGCCTCGGATCATATAAAGTTGTACCTACTCCATTCAGTGCCACAAACATTCTCGAGTTTATGGTCTGATCTGAAGTTGACAGTCGGTGGTTTGATTTAATATGATTATAATGAGAAATCACTTTCTCAACAATCATGGAGTGAGGTGAAGTGACCAGTAAAGAGCACAACAGTTTCTGCAAGATCCCACATGTCACTGGTATCAGTCGAAGCAGCTTATGCGACATTTTTGCACCTTCGTCTGAAGTGTCGAGATCTCTGATTTCTTGGATTGCTGGCCAACAATCGCAAATATTCGATGAAAAGTCGGAAACTTTTTCTTTGCCATAAATGGTTTCGACTAAGAATCGACCCTCTTGAATCATTTCTGTTGTGGTTTTCGCCATTAGAAATGTAGAAAACTTTTGATCAGCTCATTTTCCTCAATGTGAGCTGGACGTCAAGAAAATTGATGAGCGCTGATATTATTTCGACTCGGAGTGCCGTCCATGATCGAGTGCCTGTTGTGATGAGAGAATGCGATACTTTGCGTCTTTTCCTTTCGTTTTCTTCATTGTGAGTGTTGGCTTGTAATTTTTTTGGTGTAAAGGAAACTTCTCTTCCTGTTCACCTGGATATGGACCCTGCAGCATGAGTTTCAACTTTCTGAGAGCGATTTGTTGCAAAGCTAAAATATCGGGCAGAATCAAACGCCCTTTCTGGAGATTTTTTTGCAAATCTTTCATGATCAATAAAACATCTGCCATCAAGCATGTTTGAAGAAGTTGTTGAAATTCCGATTTTCTCCAAGTATTAAGCATCCCAACTGCTACATTCTTGTCTATCAGTGAACCAGGAGTTTTTGAGAAATGTCGCCAGTACTTGAAACATCCCGGTAAATTGTGTAAGACTGCAGTGATCAAATTATTGACATGTTCAACAAATCCGACGAAAAAAAAACTTTTGCATTTATTGAATAAAATTGCTACACTAATACTATATGTAGAATAAGTGCTCCACTTTGCTCCAAACCAATTTTCCTAGTTCACGAGTATAAATGTCGTAAAATCTCCTATTAACATATAATGTTTTCAGACTCGCGCATGTATGTCGGTGGAGGAGCGGTTGGGGGAGGTTCGAGGAGATATTTTTCTTTTGGCCACCTAGTGAAAAATCCTTAAAAAATGCCCTGCTTTCGAGATCCTCTCCCTAATGGATCCGAGACACCACAAAATCTCTTGCACAAGAATAAACGACCCAAAACCGTGACCGGAAGTCAGACATTACTGCCAACACATGAGAGACAAAAGAAAAAAATGAAGAACGACCCACAACAAAATTCCAATATAACAACAAAATAGAAAGAAGAACTGAAGAGTATTGTTAAGAAAAGAAACGTTGAAACCTAGAGGAAATAGGAAAAGGAACTGGAATGGATATTAACTTGGAAATTATCATTGTAATCAAATGTCACAGAAGGAATGGCGAAGGGGAGGATAGGGATGGGGCAGAGAATATATTGGATGATGAACAGGTTGAAAAGGTTAGGCACATACGAAACTTCTCATAATGAAGAGTGAATTTTCTGATTATGGTAGAGGACTTTTACTTCCAAACATAAAGAAGATTTGATTTTTGTACATACATGAGTGTTCTACCTTATGGTAGATTCATGTGCACTCAGAAATCCTCATTAAATGCCATTTCTTCCATTTCCTTATAGTTAACCCGACCCCTTACGTCATCCAACATCTTCTGTCTCTGTCTTCCTCTCTGTTCTTTCCCCTGATTTCTACCCTCAATTACAGTCTTCACAAATCCGTCTCCCCTCAATATTTGACCCACCCATTTCTTTTGTCAATGTTCAATCATTTCAATCAAAGCCATATCCTTCCCAACCATCTCCAGCGATTCTGTGTTTGTTGTATATTGTTGTTGTTGTATTGTTAAAAGTGCTTCGACATCTTTGGTCATTTCGCACATTGGCTCCCACTGGGATTCGAACCCGGGACCGCTTTCACCAAAGGCAAACGCGCTGTCCACATGACTATCCCGGAGCTCTTTCTGTGTTTGTTTTCCTATCAACCAACTTACTTTTTTTTTATTCTACACTAAGCCTACATTTCAAAGGACTCCAAACATTTGACTTCCTCCTTTCTTAATGTCCATATTTCACACCCATAAATCAAGACTCTTCAATCCAAGGATTTCAACAATCTTTTCCTGATTCCTTAGTCAAGATCTATTGTCATCAATTTCTTTTATAAAGGCTTCCTTGGCCAAGATTATTCTTTTTTTTTTAATCTAATCTTTCCATCATCCTTAATTTCTATAATGTATTTATTCGAATATTTTATAATATCTATTTAATATTTTTTTAAAGTTAAATTTTAAATAAATTTAATATTTTATGAAATATATTTATTTTTGTTAACATATGCTCATTTAGGTTGTTTTTTTCATCACCGGAGATTGTGGTAACACTCATACCGAAGACTTTTTAGTTTATGAGAAGATAGCAAGTGCAAGCTATGGTCAAATGTACTATCTTCTAAGGAAGAATGTGGATGATGTGAGTATCATATTCCATAAATAAATAATGCAATTAGAAGTTTATGGTATTTTTGTAGAAATGTTTCTTAATGCGCTATCTAAATAAATTAATTTCACTTAAAAAGGTATCATTAGCAATGGCTTGAAAATATTCAAGCAATTGCTCTGATCACAAGAAAAAATCAAAGAATTACATAATAAAAATTAAATTTTAAGTATCTTTCCATTTCATGTTATAGAGGAATACATTTCTATATGCTAAAACAAATATTTGCTTAAAGTTTGTTATTCAAATCTGTGAATGCCATCTAAAATTTAATGACCTATTGCGGGATATCGAAAGAAGCACTGATCTTATGTGTGAAGATGAGAATTACTTTGCTTGACAACTTGTCTAACTTCTCATTGATGGGAAGAAATATTAGGAATGAAAATGTTATCTGATAGGAATCTATTGTATTAAAATGACTGTAATGATTTATTGAATATTAATATTCTAAATTCTTGATGAATTAATCAGTGAATTGATTTATGAAGGACTAATTATGATATTATTAGTATGTATTTAGTTAGATAAACCATTTTGAATTTCAACTTGATATCCATAAAGTTTCTTACAAAATTAGAACTAGACACAGATACAGATAGATCCATACAGGCTTTATCTTTAGAAATATAGTTAATAATTCTAAAATAGCTGTTTAATATTAATGTGATATTTTAATTTTGGTAATTATGCATTATAAAATTATTAAAATTTAATTAATTTGTATAAAACTGATTTTATCAATAATTAATTGCAAAATTTTATTTACATCTAGGTACTGAAGTCTGTTCTCATCACAACACAACCTAATAAGAGCAATTTGTTAGTGGTTTCAAACCCAGTATTAGATCCTCACAATTCTGTCACATTTGATCTGTCTGTTGAAAAAGATCTAAAAGAAATGATTGTTGAAGTTGGTGGTGCATCTCCAGAAGTAGACATTAGGAATCCGTTGGGCAAGAAACCAGATAAAATAAGTATTCCATTTGATTTACCAGATAATAAATTCATTGTCATAGATCATCCAGAGCCTGCTGGAAATTGGGTACTTAAAGTAACTTTTCATCCAGAAAAGACTTCAGGGGCAGCAAAAGATAAAACCTTAATTACTGTGAAAGGAATTGGGTCTGCTTATGAAATAAAGCATGGATTTTCAGTATTACCAGTAGATACTTTGTCTGATACTGCCTATCGTCCACTAGAGAGTAAGTAATTTAAATTTTGATTTATTTATGTTTTAATGCTTTCTCTGCATATAGTAATTCAGTAAAATGAACACATAAATCATAGTTGTCTAATTTTATATGGTATGATTTAATATTTGAGCTATTTATTGTTAAAGAAAAAATTTGCAATCATTAGAAAGAGAAAACTACATCTTCATGGAGGTGCATCCCACTGAAGATACAAAGGAAAATAGGGACAAGCTAGCCAAATTCAAATGGGAAAATGTGGATGTCATGAGAAGTAATGGAAAGCCTTTCTTTAGTTTACCTTTGAAACCAATGATGCCTGGAAGTGGAGAAAATATATTCCCCATGAGATTTTTGGCTGGACCTTTTACTCCACCTGACTCCCTATTCAGTCTTTCTGTAAGTGATGTATTCTTTCAATTATAATTGGCAAAGGTATACATTCCACTAACTAAATGATTATGAGTGAAATTGACATATATAGTACACATGATATGGTGATAGCAGTACGACAAGTCCAATATCAGAGTGAAGTTTTTATATGTTTCTATATAAGATCAATAATAATTTGGAGAATTCGAAGAAAATTTTATTTGAAATTAGGGAATTTCGAACTTCGTATTAGAGGTCTCTTTCTTATTTTCAGACATTTTTTTCTAAAGTATAAATCCAGGTGGCAATATTCAACAGATATTATTCTCTAGTGTAAGTTAAAATAAATAAGATCTGATGAAGCATTAGTGATGTATAAGCATCATCAAAATTCATAATCACCTTCAGTACCAGAAATAATAGCAGGATAAAAATATAATTACAAAAATAAAGAAAATAAAATTAGAAAGATTTAATTTGTTTAGAATGGGGTTGAAGATAATGCAAAAAGAAATACATATTTCTCCACTTACTTACTGACCATCTATCTGGTTTTTATCCAGAGAAATGTAATATGAATCTCAAGAAGACTTAACTCTGCAATATTTTATGTTGATGAAGTCACAAGGCATGATATGATGTTAATATTAAGATCATTATATGGTTTTGACATTTGTCATTTATGTACCTCCCATGTCCCTCAAAGTCACTTCTTCCAAGGAGCCTTTATATAAATAGAAGTCTTTTGTCATTTGATGATAAGAAGAAACAAAATTTGATGCTAAACTATTGAGTAGAGCTTTCTTTCATATGGATACAAAAATTTCAAAATAAAAACTATGCTTAAATGTCTTCCTAAGGGGTCATACACAAATTATGTAATGCAAAATTCGACAATGTGGTTTGTGAAAAGTTTTGGGCTAATATTCAGGTGAGAAAGATTTTTAGTTCCCAATAATTATTCACTTTTTAATAAACAATTTCAATTTTAAAGGACATTAATACATTTCACCCAGATTTGAAGCCATGACCTGTTGATAATTAGCTTTCCACAAAACACAGAGAGGGGATTATAAGTGCAGCATACCGCACTCCAATCGCACTCTCACTACTTCCAATCAAAACTCGCTTTGATCAGAGCTGCCAACTTTTACTGCTAAATTTTGCCCTAGTTTTAAATTCAAACTTTAAAGATGAAGAAATTTTGCTATTTTGGCAGTTCTAAAACCGTGAATTTATGCCAACCTTGACCTCCCTCCCCCCACATATCAGGACCATAATGCCTGGCGGAACCAATAGCCCTCCTCCCAAATTGTATTACATAATTTGTGTAAGGCCCCTAAGGAATAAATATGTGTGGTTGTTATAATTTTCATCATTATTTTATAGGTATAGAAATTTTAATACTATTTTTATTGGCTACAATTCGAAACAGTATTATTTTAAAGTTTTTGTAATAATGGCATTATAGGATTCTTATAATAACTTCTAAGAAAATTTACTTTTACAAATAAATATCATATATAAGATAAATTTATGATTCATTTAAAAATTAATTAGAAGAAAATATTCCATATTTTTAATTAAGGTAACTAGCTTTGGAATGTAATTATGTTATCTTTAATACCTAACTAAGCAAGGAGATGCCACATTAAAAACAAGGTTCAACCTTCATCTTCAATTTAACTAATAATTGTACCATATCAGATCATATTTTATTAATTCATACACCAGTTAAATTCAAATTTAGTAAAGTAAAGTCCCATTTCTGCCTGAATATATTCAGTATATGCAGTGATTTATAGGTGTTTCTATCTTGGCAGCAATAAAATCACTTTTGCCATTTTAATTCCTGAACTAATTTTGTATTACAATTAAATACAGAAACAGTATTCATATAAATTCAGTCCATTTATTTGAATGATTTATATGTATTTCTTTCTAGTTCCGAGGAAAGGATGACAGCAAAAACCCAGTGACAAGACTGACTTCAAATTATATCTCTGCAGAACAAGCCAGTGAGATAATATTCAAATATTGAGATATTCTAGAAATAAATAAGGACAACAATTTCATGAATTTAATTTATTATTAAATTAAAATTGATGTAGATGCATGTAATATTGACATAAATTTTATAGTAGAACCATTACATTTGAAAAATTATATAGAATATGACATGATCTTGCAATGAATTATATCTTTCTGTACCAAAGAACATGAACTTCAGATCTATCAAAATATGAGATTCAGAACCATATTTTAATTTGAGCGATTGTTACATTAGTATTAGGTAATTAAAATTTGAAAATGGCTAGAACAATGTACAGCATCATATATTACCAACCATGCCAAATACATACTAAAAGGACTTTATTAAATAATAATGTTAGCGAATAATTATGGTTAGACCTCCAAATTTTTTGTAAGTTATTATCTAACTTAAAAAAATATTTAAATAATAATTCATTGTACAGTACTTGTTTAATTACAAAGCAAAAATTGTAATTCAATTTAAAAAATGTGAGAATAAATCCGCTGATGGCTGTAAATACTTATAATTTAAAAAATATCTATATTAATTATACAGGTGTTCCATTTGTCAAGATGACATCATTAGATGAGTTTGTTATTGGAAAGGAACTGAAGATAACTTGTGAAGTTGAAAGCTTGATTCCATTTACTCTTCAATGGTACAAAGATGGTAATCCCATTGGAGCTAAAAAAGATTTTCTGTAAGTATAACAAGAAAATTTATAATAGAAGTATTAGGAGAAGTGATATGATACCATTAAAAGGTTCCATTTAGTTATTTCATACATTGCATTTCATTGACAATAACTCCTATAAAGTAAACTTTCTATGCAGATTGAAATAGAATAGATTTTTATTTATCCATAAGACTGCATCTAATTAGATGTATATAACATATGTATAATAAGTAGTCATCAGAAGCACAATATTTTTTGCAACATTGTTGACAAAAATTAATTTACAATAAAATAAAAACGCATTTAATATAGCTTTAAAAATAATAATAAAAATAAAATATAAAAGATCCTTGAGAATGGCAGCAGTGGCCACTGCCAAAACATTGGAACTTCTGATTATCTTTACCCTGCTAGAAATTCGGGAATATTTCCTGTGTTATTTAACATGTAAAATGTAAGATCATTCTATAGCATAAAAAATTAAGAGATGATATAAATAGACATTTCAAACAGCAGATACTAAATTTTTGTTAGGTAGTATTCAGGAGTTCCTTCCTACCTCATCTATAACTTCACCTGGTGGCAGCAAAACATTTCTGTTATACACCTATTTATTTATAATGCTTTGCTACTGCTATGAGCCACCAGGTGAAAGAATAGATGAGGACAGAAGGAGCTACAAAAATGCTTAATTGTACTGAATTTGCCTCATTTGCTGGCCCAATAGACGACGTCACTGCTGCCTCTAGGGGCTTAAAGTAGCTTGATTGTCAGTTTTTTATTGCAAATGGCATTAACTTATCCAAGAAGCACCTGCTTTAAACAACATAAATCTGTTGACAATGGACGTGTTTTTTTTTGAAATTTCAATACTTCAAGGTAAAATTTCTAATGGAATATATTATTTGATTTGGAAAAAAATTTATTTGCAATGACCACTTTTTTGGGGCATCACATTTTGATCAGAAAAAAAGTTGCAAATGAGGCACCCCAGTGGGCAACGAGTTTGGCTTTGATGAAAGCAGTCCCAGGTTCTATTCCCAATGAGAGCCCCTATTTTCCAATAAAGGTTAGCAACAGCAAGGACATTCAGCCATTTAAACTTGGTATCCTCTTGAATGACAGCTGCTCACTTGACCAACACTCGTTTACCTGACTGCTGATATGCAGGGAAGCATACCTACCTAGGATAATCAACAAAAACCTATATTTTTATCAATTATCTCAGGAACCAAGGCCCATGTGGACAAAACCTATCTCACTTTTTACTTTCGCTATGTATACTTCAATATGAAATAGGTCTCATTGAAATCTCGAACATCAATCTGGCGACCTCTCCTTGTTAGTTCCATTGTAAATACACTATTGCAAATGCTTATGTCCTAGAAGTTATATTTACATAATTATTAATGTAATGGGTTGGATTGGAATGTCCTTTAATCAAAGTTGTTGGTCGATGGAGCAGTTGCTCAATTGAGCATATTTAATCAGTTGACTTTCATTTTATTAGGCAAAGTTCAGGAGACTCAATTATTATGCCTAATGCTAAAAAAGAAGACAGAGGACAATATAAATGTGAAGCTACAAATCACAGAGGATCAGATAGCAAGGATACGGTGGTCAATGGCATAGGTAAATTTCATGGACTATATATTAAAAAAATGTTATATTTCTCCTGTAGAAATTATTTAGTAAATACTTCTACTTACATATTTTGTATAAGTTATGTAATAACTGAGATTTTGGTATATTAGTTTAAAAGTAACAGAATCCACCAAAAGTTTATTATTGATTAGAATCAAATGCTCTAAATTCTAAATATAAAAAAGGATGAAGGCAAAAAATTAATTGAACTCTGTAACTGAACAGTATGGAATGAATTAAAATCTAAAAATAGCCTCAAATCTAAAATTATTTCATTGATATCAACATCTAGATAAGATTCAGATTATAATATATTTTATACAATATTATTTTTTGCTTTTATGAAAATATTTAAAGATTTCTCTAGCCTTTTATTAATGGAGCAAAGGAGCATTTTGCTCTTCTGCTACACATATGCAGTCATGCAAATATTTTTTTTGAAATCTTTTGTTAAAGTTGTTTATATTTGTTGAATTGTTTGAGTTTTGCATTGTCGTTTTGTTTATTGGTGCTGGACTGTAGCAGACCTATTGTGTTCTCAACAAGTGACATTCTTTTGTGTTTTTAAGAGTGATATATCGAACTCGAGAAAAAGGTCGATCGATATGACTGCCTAGATGAAGTGCGGTTAAGAAGTGGCTAGCACGCCTTGATGTAAAATGTTCACTTTCAATTAAAAATATTCAAACAGGTTATGGGCCCAGGCTCGCGGAGTATTGCGAAATTTTAATTGAGGTGAATCTTGATTACGTAAGGAAATTCGTATCCGTTGGTGTTTGTGACGTATCGCAAAAAAATGGAATTTGCGAAGCACATAAAACCGCTATCTGGAGAAGCGGATTGGCCAATTTGGAAAAGAAAGATACGTGATCTGCTGGACTACCATGAAGGAGCATTAGATGCTATCGACAACAAATTGGTAAAGCCTGAACCAATCGATGCATCAGTAGCTACAAATATCCAGATCAAGGAGTACAAGGAAAAGAGTGATTTGTACCGGAAGGCCAATAGCTATGCTAAAACAATGATTGTAAGCACAGTTACAGACGCAGTGTATCAGAAAATCATGGACAAGGAAACTGCACATGAGACCTGGGAAGCATTGAAGCAGCAATTCGAGGCAACATCTCAGGACCAGTTATTCAAGATTTGTACCGACTTCTTTGCATTCAGATGGACTACAGGGGATGATGTATCCACTCACATTGCCAAGTTGAAATCTCTTTGGAATGAGCTGAACAGTGGACTAAAAGCTAAGGATAAACCAGAGCTACCGGATTTAATGCTGGTATGCAAAACCTTAAATATTTTGCCTAACAAGTTTGAGACGTTCCATTCAAGCTGGATGTTGTTAACAAAAGACGAATCACGAACTTTTGATGACTTGACAACTCAGCTTTGCATGTTTGAGAGAAATTTCAGGAAGCCTGTGGATAATGGAAACACAACTCAAGAGGCACTTGTGGCAAAATCCTCTTCATCAAGAGCTCATCAAAAGAGACAGGACCATCACTCAAATCAGTCTCATCAACCGAGCCAACATAGCAATCAGTCCCGGAATATCTGTAACTACTGTAAAGAAAAGGGGCACTGGGTAAAAAGATGCAAAAAATGGATTGCAGATGGACGACCACCCAAAAAGAATGCCATCACAGAAGGTAACTCAGTTGATACCAATATTGCATTACTCTCTGACATGATAGAAGTTACTGTTGCTGAAGCAAACGTTAAGGACTGGTGGTTTGATAATGGAGCAACAAAACATGTCACAAAGTGTAAAGATTATTTTGTGAGTTATGAAAGGTTCGAGAAACCATGCAAAGTAAAAGGCATTGGTGAACAAACAGTGTCGGCGCTTGGTAGTGGAACTATAAAAGTTGAGTCTACAATCAACAACAGCAAGCAAATAGTGACCTTGGAAGATGTGTGGTATGTGCCAGATGCCTCGAGAAATTTATTTTCTCTACTAGTAGCCCATGACAAGCAACCAAGAAGTAAATATTCCTCTACGCCAACCAATTGTTATTTAGAAGTGGATGGTAAAGTGATTATTACCGGTGCACGTCAATTAAATGGGACCCTTTTCCTAGCAGATTTTCAACCAGTTGCACCCGTTCAAGATAATGAGATGCAAGCTGCTTTTGCCGATAGTTTGACTCTGCAGATGTACCACGAGCGTTGGGGGCATCAAGACAAAAGGCATGTTAAAGATATGCTAAAAAGAGAACTGGGCATCAACGCCAAGATGGAAGATGAAATCTGCGAACCCTGTATCTATGGAAAAGCTCATCGGAAACCATTCGGGATAAGGACGAAAACAGAAGCTCCAGGTGAACTATTGTCAGCAGATGTTTGCGGTCCTTTTGCTCCGTCTTTCTCCAAAAAGAGGTATCTTGTAGTATTCAAGGACAGTTACTCCAAGTTCAGATATAGTTACGTAGTGAAAGAGAAATCAGAAGTGATAAATGTCTTACAGCAGATGCTATCACATGCCAAAGTGCAGGGTCACCAAATAAAAGAGTTCCTAAGTGATAACGGTGGAGAATTTGACAATGGAGCTGTCAGAGAACTTCTTTCCATTAATGGAATAACTCAACGACTTACAGCGCCGTACACACCCGAACAGAATGGAGCTAGTGAGAGAGATTTCCGGACAATAGTGGAAATGGCGAGAACCTTCAAGTATTCCAATTTGGAAGTCACCTTTCCTGAAGCAATTTGGGCAGAGCTAGTCACCACTGCTGTTTATGTCCTAAACAGAACAGGGAAGTCTTCAATAGAGGGTCAAACTCCGTATGAAGTATGGTTTGGGAAGAGACCAAGAATCAAGCACATGAGAATCATTGGCTCTATCTGCTACATACACATTCCTAAAGAAAAACGAAGAAAAATGGACGAAAAAGCTATTAAAGGAGTTCTTGTTGGTTACAATGGCGACGAGGGATATAGAATATATCTCAATGAAAGTCACAAAGTTGTCATGTCTAGAGATGTGACATTTTTAGAGAAACCTTTCAAAAGAAGAAAGGAAGTCAGCTCATCCCTTCAAGACACAAGCATAAAAACCAGCAATCCTGAATATGAAAACTTTCAAGTACCATTTATGACTCAGCAATCAACTCCATTCAGTCGATGTCAAAACCCAAGAGATGAACCGGAAGATCTCGAAGACACACGAGAATATCATGAAGACACGCAAGAAGATCTTGAAGAAGATACCCAATATCAAGGAAATGATCCTGAAGATATTGAGGATAGAGGCAATGAACCTGCAACAAGACTTCGTGATCGTACTATATTGAAGAAACCAAGTTACCTAGATGACTACGTTTTGATAACAGAAGAGTTTGAAGAAGGAAACGAGGACCCTCAGTCTTATGAAGATGCCTTGAAAAGCAGGGAAAGCTTCGAGTGGAAGAAAGCCATGGATCATGAAATTGCAGCATTGGAAGAAAATCAAACCTGGACCTTGACAGATCTTCCTCCAGGTGCAAAAGCAATTCCATGCAAGTGGGTCTTCCGACTCAAGAGAAAACCTGATGGCAGTATCGACAAGTACAAAGGAAGACTTGTTGTCAAGGGATTTAGTCAACGTCACGGCATTGATTACAGCGAAACTTTTAGTCCAGTGGCAAAGATGGGTACAATTCGTTCAATTCTTAGCATCGCAGCTAGTGAAAAGATGCACTTGATACAGTTTGATGTATCAACAGCATTTCTGTATGGAGAGCTTGAAGAAACCATATTCATGAGACAGCCACAAGGATATGAAGACGGAACCAACAAGGTGTGCCAACTTAAGAGGAGTCTTTATGGCCTCAAACAAGCACCTAGATGCTGGAATAAACGTCTTGGAGCTTTTCTTCAACAACATGGATTCAAGGTCAGTAATGCTGATTCATGTTTGTATATTCGAGAGAGAAATAATCGAAAGCTCATACTTGTGATCTATGTGGATGATGGTCTTCTAGCTGCAACAGATTTACAAGAGATGGAAATTTTCATTGAAGAGTTGAAATCAGAGTTCAAGATCATTTCAAAGAAAGCAGATTATTTTTTGGGATTAGAAATTAAACAAGAAGAAAATTTTATTAAAATCAACCAAAAGACATATGCTAAGAAAATTTTAGATCGCTTCAATTTTTCAGAATGCAAACCAGTTTCTACTCCAATGCTTAAAGGTGCAGAAACTACCTCACCAGGGAAAGAAGGCAAGTCAACAGAATTTCCCTACAGACAGGCTGTTGGAGCACTGATGTACCTGATGCTTGGCACAAGACCCGACCTGGCTTACAGTATAGGTTTTCTTTCAAGAGCACTTGAAAATCCAACTCAAGAAGACGTTGTACGAGTCAAGAGAGTTTTTAGGTACATAGCAGGGACTCTAGACCTTGGGATAGTATATCGGAGCAATGTAGATGTAGGACTTTTGGAAGTTTACAGCGATGCAGATTTTGGAGGATGCATGAAGACAGGGCGTTCTACCTCTGGAGTCATCGTGAAGTATTCAGGAGGAGCAATTTCTTGGTTAAGCCAACGACAAGCAGTTGTGGCAACCTCAACAACTGAAGCAGAAATCATAGCAGCGAACGAGGGAGCCAAAGAGGCAATTTGGCTTAACAGACTATTCAGAGGGATCATAAAACTCAAAGATGTTCCAGTCATACAAGTCGATAACTCTGCTGCAGTGAGATTGTCTCAAAACCCTGAGTTTCACCGCAGAACCAAACACATATCTATTAAGCACTTCTTCATTCGAGAGAAAGTAGCAGAGAGGAAACTCAGTATTCGACAAGTATCTACTGAAAACCAAGTAGCTGACATAATGACGAAACCATTGCAGAGACCACGCCTGAAAATTCTGTGTGTAAAAATGGGACTTGAGTAAAACAGAGAAGGGACAATGATTAGTATTTTTTTAAATTTAATTAATTCAACAAAATTAAAAGGGAAAGTGTTAAAGTTGTTTATATTTGTTGAATTGTTTGAGTTTTGCATTGTCGTTTTGTTTATTGGTGCTGGACTGTAGCAGACCTATTGTGTTCTCAACAAGTGACATTCTTTTGTGTTTTTAAGAGTGATATATCGAACTCGAGAAAAAGGTCGATCGATATGACTGCCTAGATGAAGTGCGGTTAAGAAGTGGCTAGCACGCCTTGATGTAAAATGTTCACTTTCAATTAAAAATATTCAAACATCTTTCAGAGCAGTTATAAGTATATGAGAATATATTATAACAGCACCTTCTTGTTGGGTGTTATCTTTGCAATCTTATTTGTAATAAAGCATTAAATCCATTCACATTAATTACTGGAAAAATTGCATTTCTCAATACAGCTTAATTGCACAAATTAATTTTCAAAACTTTGGTTAGTTAATAAAATCAGTTTATATCACTATGATTCAATAAATTTTGTTGGATAACTTAATGGAAAATATTTTTTTGGAAACATTTTCAGCTCTACCTCTAATAAATGGGATGGATGAGGGTAGGCTTATAGTAGCTGAAGGAGGCTCAATCACCCTAAAATGTGCAGTTACCAGTGATTCACCTTATGACGTACAATGGTTGCGCAAGAAGGGGGTTGAAGGTGAGTTTAGGATTTTAAAGAGATTCTCCCACAGAAGAATTAAAGCTTCCCTAAAGGAGAAGTTTGATGAAAACCATATCTAAGCAATTTGGTAAAATTGTACTTTCTGTAAAGCCCATGTTTGCATAAACAATTGGATTGGACTTAATATCTACTCTGTAGAATTAATTATGGTTTAATGGTCACTCTCATAAAATATGTGGATAAAGTAATTTGTTCTCTTGATTGAAAATTAATGGAAACTTAAGTAAGTTTCAGATTTCCATAAATTATTTTTGAGCATTGATTTTTTATATTAATATTAATCATTCTACTCTTTTAATAAAACTTGATATATTATCTATTTAATCTCCCTGCTTATGTGAGAAAACAATGAATTATGAGCCCACCATGCCATCTTATAAGGATTGGATTTTAGATGGATGGGGCCTAAACAGCTAAGGTCATTTGCACCCCATCTTATAAGATTAACTTACTTACATACATGGGAATCCAAAGGTTACCTTGGGATAATAGGAATTCTTGCTATTAAATTACTATATGTAACATTAACAAATTATTGGCTATTACCAAAAAATCATTCAGTTAAAAAAAATACTTAATCATTACATTAACAATTGCCAAAAGAAAGGCAAGAGGTAAATGTCTATTGAATGTTATTATGACAATGAAAAATTGCTAGGGAACCAATAAGTACTCACAGAACAGCTCCATGTTAAAGAAAGACTTGCTGTCCCAAAATGATTGGTTGAACTGTTACACTACCTCGACCCTTCACTGTTCTAAAATTCTCAAAATTTGTGGTTGTCTCAACTGGTCCCTGGGTGAAAGACCTTTGAGTATCTCCAGCCCCTTTAAGCAGATGGAGTGGGAGAGTTGTTCACAGATATTGTACTAATACATATCACTGTTTTATTAATTTATCATTCATTATGTTATTAAAAACATTCAAAAGAGTAAATTAAATTTCATTTTCATTTCTTGGTTATTGGTAAAGTAGTCTGACAATCTGTGAATGTGGAAAACTTATGAACTGGAAACCATGATAATTTATCATTTCAGAAGGCACATTATTGAGCCCTTCTGATGCAGTCAGAATACAGAAAGATTCACTTTCAATACCATCCTTAAGGAATAGTGAAGTTGGGAAGTATATTTGCAGAGCTTCCAACAAAGGTATGTGCAAAATTTATAGAATTCATGAAGTAAAGGCAACTTAACCTGACTTGCAACCTAAATTCTTTGAATTATTCCACAAAAGTATAATCAATAACAAATAACATTGAATTTTATAATTTTATGTTATTATTATATTATCACAAATAATATTTTGGTTCTAACGAATTATATTAACAATTCATACAATTAATCTGCAAAATATTATATCAATTGTTCATTTCAATAAATTTTGTGAGAGTCATAGTTCATTCTTCAATTTTAATGACATTTACTAAAAATATTACAGTAACCAGTTATTCATATAGCTGGAAATGGGATAGTAGTGGCATATTGTCACTTTCAATTTGTAATTAATGGTAGTACTCCTATACCCATTTCTTTTTCTACTCTCACTACTAGCCTATAGGCTAATATATTTATTGCAGTTGGTTGAGTAAGTGAATTGAAAATCTCATAACAAATGAGCAGTGTATTCAGAATGGATTTTACTATAAAAATAATTAGATTTTTTTAAAAATATTTCAGCTGGAATATCAGAAAAAGAAGTTGAAATTAGCATGATTTCACCCCCAATAGTAGAAATCCCAACTGGAGATTTGTTTATGTATACCAAAGGAGAAAATATACTTATAGATTGCATGGTTACAGCCAGTTCTAAGACCAATGTACATTGGGAATTTAAAGGAGCTGAAGTTGGTATAAGGAAAGACATATATTCAAAAGAAACAATACCGTTTTCTGTACCTGCTGCAGACAAAACATGGGAAGGCCAATATACTTGTGTAGCAGAGAATGAAGCTGGAAAAGGTAAGACTTTCTTTAGAATTACCTCAATATTTTCATGCCATACTTTGCTCTCAGTTTGCTTATTGATCTTGCTTCTTTAAACAATCTCTTAGATAATTAAACATAGGAGTTTTACTAAATTGTGATTTTGTTTCATTATTTAGTAAAAAATAATTGCTATGGAAAAATAAGATTCTTTTACCATTGTTATTTCCTATGAAGTACAAAAACAGGTTGAAAGCATATACGTGGAGTTGCCCTTAGTGAAAGCTGCCACACCTTATATGGCTGTAAAACTAGATGAAGATGCAACACTGAAGTGTATAGTGTCTGGAATACCACCACCAGTTGTGTCTTGGGTATTTGGAGATAAGTTAATAGCAAATGGTCACAAATATCAGGTATTTTATAGTACCACTTTACTTTTTGAATGGAAATCTTAATTACTATTGATAAATTAGAATGCAATGTTCCCCAGGGTAGAATTTTTAAATTGAAGAATCAAAAAAAATCTCAAGTGGTCTATTATTTTTCACAAAATAACAATGAGAATCTAAGAAAACATTTCAGTCTTTTGAAGACTTTAGTTATGGTGTAGGGCCCATAAGTCTAAGACCTTTGAGATTCATTACTTGTCTCTCTTTATGGTGGATATTTATATCCCAGAAATAAACTGTAATTTCTAAGTAAAAATAAAAGTTTGTGATGTTTCATTTTTTATTCATAGTGTAACAAGATAAAATCACTAATCATACCATGTTACTGATTATGTTATAATGAATACTTCTGTTACAATTACTACAAAAATTTTCCTTAAACGGAATTGAGGATAATGGAAGGGTTGTTTTTACTTAAATGATATAAAATAAATATTCTATATATTCTTTTTTTATACAGGTATTAGTGAAAATTAATTTTTTTGATATGCTATGTATTTATTCAATATTTTGATTCAACCGCTGCCATCTTTTTCTAGTAGTAAAATTAAAAAGGCCTTTCTTGGGAAACAAGCCTTACTTAATCTAAAGGAACAAGTTAAAAGCATTTCCAAGATTGGATGCATCTCTTCAGGAGGAACAACTATTATAATTATGGAACTTGTATTCATAGAAATAAAATTATACAGATATAATGCTTATATTTTTAGATATCACCTGATGGATCATCCCTGAAGATACTTAAAGCAGACTTAGAAGATGAAGGCACTTACAAATGTGTAGCACGTGGACCCAGAGATTCAGAAAGCACAGCAGAAACTAAATTCCATATAGGGAGACCACCAACTGCAAAGCATTTATTTCTAAGTAATAATATTTTTATAACTTAATTATTTATAAAGTTCTTAAAATATGATCCATTAGATTATAGATTCCATATTAGCAGAGGTCATTTATGATATATATCAACATGCTCTTACAGATAACAGCATAGATCTAGAGCATGATGGCACATTTCCCTGTGAAAGTGATTATAATCCTGAAGATGTTTCATATCCTGGAATGAAGACAAAAATATCTTGGCAGCGAGATGGTAGCCCTTTAGATGTCAGTCGACATAAAGTTCTTACATCAGGGGAATTGAAAATTAAAGGTAAATTTCTTTCATTATAGTGTTTATTTACCAGTTATATTTTTATTATTTTATTGTTTAGTAATCTAAAAGAAAATATATCAATTTATACTGACAAAAAATGCCAGGACAGTAATCCATAATCCATGGTAATATTTCAGTAATAATTTACTTTCTTAATGTAAGTATTTAGAATTAAACTATGGAGTCATTTATCTGAAAACCTAATATTTATACTGTTTGGTAGAGATGATTTATCTATTAAAAATCTCTAGATACCTATACATATTGGAAATAAATGTTGAATATAAGAGAAATGTATGTTTTTATTTTAACTAAGTCATTAATTATTCTGAATCGTCGGAAGAAATATATTGACTGTTTAAATAAATACAGTTGTTGGATTAGACACACACAGGGATAAGGAATGATTGAGTTATTTATGTCTATAGAAAAACCTGCATCCTCATCATGTTATACACAGTAGAATTCTTTTATAGAGAGCTGACAAAAATAGGAAAAGTACTCGTTATAGCCTATTCCTAGCACTAAACGTCTTCCTTTTGTATTCAAGAGAAGCGAGCATGGCAGAATGGAACTTTAGGGTTTTTAATCCTCAAGCTAATTCTTCTTAAAGGGTAAAAAATTACGTTTGGGTCAAAAATACCATATTTACTCGAAAATAACACGCACCCTTTTGGGTCTTTATTTTCGGCTAAAAAATCGGAGTACGCGTTAGAATCGATGGCATGCTAAATTCCACTGTAGTATTCAACTAAAGTCAATATTTTTGAGGATCATAGCTGTGAGAATGAAATAATGATAAAGCTCTACAAACTAACAGGTCCAATGATGAATTATAAAAATAATGCTTTGCGAATTGCATTGGAGCCTTTTTTTAAGTGTCCTATGCTTAGACATTCTGAGGCATCTTTTCAAGTATTATTGATTCCTGTGCTGTAAAATATCTTATCTTTGTTGATTTTTAAGTTTATCTTGAGTCCTACCTTTCATACAGTGAAAGTGAATGGTTCAGCATATTAACCTTCGCTGAGGGTAATGATAATTTTTCCTTATTTTTTTATATATTCATGAGCATTTTCTAGCACTGTTTCCCCAGATACTTAAGCCAACTGTAACTCTAAGAAATATCCAAAGAAACGGTTCACCAACGAACTGGAAACTTTGAGAAATTAAGTAATTACTTTGCATGGCCAGCTCAAAAATGGCAGTCAATCTGTTAGTTTGCAGTACAATAAAACCAGGAAAGAGTATAGGAAGCATCTCTTAGCCAAAAGAAAGTCTATCATTGATTATATTAGTCAATCTAAAAACACTGTCTTGGCCGTTTGGAGGGTAATTAATGGTAACCTTAACTCCCCAAAGAGTGTTCCTAGTAAGTCTCTCACACCTAATAATTTCAATAATCACTTTGCTATTTCTGTCGAAGATATATGCTGTAAGCTTCCACCTAAACCTAATAATGCCTTCAACATGCTCATAAACCAGCCAGTTAACTGTAATCCTTTCAAATGGACTTGGGTCACGCCAAATGAAATAATAAAAATTGTCCAGGAATTTGAAAACTCCAAGAGCATTGACATTTTTTATATTTTTAGCTTTCTCATAAAGCAAATGATTTATTATATTGCCGAACCTCTTGCTACATGTATTAATACATGCCTACAATCTCGTATTTATCCAAACCAGTTAAAATGTTCGAGAGTTGTTCCCATATTTAAAAAGGGTGACATTGATGATGTAAGCTGTTATCGACTAATATTTCTGATACCTGTGTTTGGCAAGATCTTTGAAACTGTGATTTATAAAAAACTTTACTCCTATTTTGAGGAGAGCTCTCAGTTTGGTTTTTGTACAATTCGTACCACTGTCCACGCTGTCTCTCACAAGTATTGAGTGGATTTGAAAGAGGAAGTTCTTCCTCACTCACATTATGTGACTTAACAAAAGTCTTTGACTGTGTGTCTCACAGCATTCTTATTCAAAAGTTAAATCACTATGGTATCCACGGAAAAGCTCTTAAAATGTTTGAGTCATACCTGTCTGAGAGGAAGCAGCTGGTAGATTTCAATGGTATCAAATCGAACGTAATGTGTGTCAATCAGGGTGTTCCTCAAGGTTCTACTCTCGGGCCATTACTTTTTCTTATCATGATTAATGATCTGAGCAGAAATGTCTCTACTGATTTAACTTTGTATGCCGATGATGTGACATTCCTGCAAAGCCATTGTGATCCCTCTACAACCACAAACTCAATCTTTGTTGACCAAGCACAAATGTGGTTTAGTGCAAATGGTCTTCATCTGAAGGCTGATAAAACCAAACAATTGGTGTGCGGTCTATGTAATTTCAACTGTGATATTGAGTCAGTTAAACTTTTGATCATCCATATAGATCATAAGCTCCAATGGGAGCTCTCCCATATTGAGCAGCTCAGTGGCAAGCTTTCCAGGAGTCTTTGTTTCTAATACCCCCTGAGCACCTAAGAAGTGCCTACTTTGCATTATTCCATAGCCATCTTTGCTATGGCCTTCTTCTGTAGAGGAATTGGCAATGCCAATGTGAAGCATATATTTATTTAGCAGAAATAAGCAATAAGAATAATATCTGGTTTAAATTCTTGGGAATCGTGCAGACCCAGATTTAGAAGTCTTAAAATCATGACTATCTTTAGCCACTATGCTTATTACTGTCTGTTAAATGTCAAGGAGAATATCAGTAATTTTAATTTAAGATCTGATATGCATAGTTTTGACACCAGAAGCAAGAATAACCTTGATATACCCTACTACAGGTTAGCTAAATCTGGTAACCATTTCCAGGTTAAAGGCCTTCAACTCTTTAATAAACTACCTCCTAATATACGTGATTTTGGTATGAAAAGTTTTAGGATCTTTCTTTCCAACTTTCTAACTAGTAATTCTTTATATACTATAGATGATTTTTATAACTGTAATTTTGTAATATGTATTTAGTATATTCTGCCTTTGTTTCTTTATTGTAATACTTGTGATTGTTTCTTATGTTTTGATCTTGTGACGATGTCTTTTACCCTATCATGCAAGGTTTATGAGACAAATAAAGGTAATATTATTATTATTACTATTATGGTGAAAATCAATGAAAAATGAAAGAGACATTTTAGCTCTCCTTACTGAAATTGCCCATAGTGGGCTCGCTTGGCCTTAAGACTCTATTGTGGGGTGTCTGGGAATGAATAAGGTTGATTATATTTTTTTAGTATAAGAGGTTTCATTTGAAATTAGCAAAAATATCAGAAAAATATTATTTATCTCTTTCATTTTATCCTTTCCTTATCCTTACTATCAATATATACCTTGGAAAATTTAATAGCTTTACAGTTGTGGGATGGATTGGTGTACCACCATTAAATTATAATAATTTAATTATACAATTTTTACATACCATAAATACTAGAGTAAAAAGTAGCAATCCAGTTTTCGTAATAAAATGGCAGAGGAAAACAGTAATATTGCACTCCAGGGGATTACTAAAGAATTTTTTTGAGGTGAAATAAATAGTAATCTATTTTAAGTGGTCCATATTGGCCTGCATGCTAAGTATTATTCCTTTTAAGTTGTTTTATGGCTTAATAGTGGCAACAATTTAGATTTACATAGAATTTTCTTTTCCTAGTATATCTTTATTTTCCAAGTCTAGCCTAGTGGGTGACACATTCACTTTTAGGAAAGCAATTCTGCATTTGATTACCAGTGTGAGCTGTGATGTTGGACTTTCATTGAGGAAAATAGGAAGCATCATGAAATTATAGGTAGAAGATCCACCACTGTATTAAAAAGGTGTGCTGGAGTCAAACTCCAGGCCTTGTCATCCATCATAAGTGCAACTAGGGTATTTTCCAGACCATGTGGACTGTGCAAGAAAGATTTAGATTTCTGATTTTGACTGACCCCCTATGATACTTTTATACTATCATATAATTAATTAACAAGGAAAATTTATTTTTTGATCATTTGTACATGCATATTTATAGAATTAGACCTGGTAAATAGGAACTTTTTTTATCAAGTTTCATTAAAATGTATTATTTATTATTATGTATTTTAATCTTGTTCTTACATGATAATCATCATAATATTGGTAAATACTATTTCACTAAAATTTGAATTGAATTTCCTCTTCTTATTCCAATAGCTGCTGAAGTTACTGATGAAGGGTTGTACATATGTACATTGCAAAATGCCTTTGGTGAAACCATCATGAGGATGAATTTGGAAGTGAATGGCATAGGTAAGTAATCATTTATTTTCTACAAAGAAATATTTCTTCTTATATTTTAAGTTCCCCAAGAGACAATGTACAAATATTCTAGGAATAAATAAGGACATCTTTTTTGAATTTCATTTATAATTGAATTAAAATTGATTTAGATGCATGTAATATTTACTTTGATTTTATAATAGAACTATTTCAATTGAAAAATTATCAAGAACAAGACTTGGTCTTTCAATGAATTATTTCTTTCTGTACTAAAGGAAAATTACTTCACATCCATCAAAATATGAGATTCAGAACCATATATTAATTTGAGCAATTTTTACATTAATATCAGGTAATTAAAATTTGAAAACGGCTAGAACAATGTACAGGTTCACTTTGGGGCATCATATATTATCAACCTTGCCAAATACCTTCTAAAAGTACTTTATTACATACAAGGGTGGATCCAGGCATAAATTTTGGGGGGGGGGGAACTTCCGGGAAGGCCATATCAAGTGGGGGGGGGAACTTTAGCTTCAGTTGTTCGAGGGAGAAGAGGAGTAGACAAAGTAGAACTTTGAGTGCAGCGCAGTTGCCGATTTCAAACATTGTCAGTTTCTTCATTACAACTAGGCATTACAATGTTGTCTCACGATCGGCATCGCCACTGCATGGCTATGGCTGCGTCCAGTGGCGCATCTGATTTTGTGCCAGCTACTTGTGTGAACTCTTCCATTTGAAATAATGTTCAGCTATGAGTGGCGCGACTCAGAAGCAGGACAGAGTGGCCATAGACGACGCTCGGTTTATAAGTATTAAATTATTGGCCTCGGAAAATATATTCTCTTGGATTTTGGGGGGGAAATTTCTCCCTTTCCCCCCCCCCCGCCTGGATCCACCACTGATTACATAATAATAAAATAATTATGGTTAGACCTCCAAATTTTTTGTAAGATATTATCTAACTTTAAAAATATATTTAAATAATAATCCATTGTATAGTACTAGTTTAATGATAAAGCAAAAATTGCAATTCAATATAAAATATAGCCATATTTATTATGCAGATGTTCCATTTGTCAAGATGACATCATTAGATGAATTTGTTATTGGAAAGGAATTGAAGATAACTTGTGAAGTTGAAAGCTTGATTCCATTTACTCTTCAATGGTACAAAGACGGGATTCCCATTGGAGCTAAAAAAGATTTTCCGTAAGTATAACAAGAACATTTATAATAGAAGCATTAGGAGAAGTGAATTATATGATACCATTAAAAGGTTCCATTTAATTATATCATATCTAATCAACGATAATAATAGTTTATATATGAGCAGATGTTGCCCTTTACAAAGACTTCAGATTCTCTTTAACATGGCTATGATTTAGACGTACATACAAACTGTAAACAGTCATTATTTTTTGGCAACTGGAAAAGAGATTTTTACAGTGTTCTTTAGGTGGAGAGTTACTAATAATTCTGATAGTTCTCTTTTGTAATATTAAAATGGTTTTAGCTTCAGATGCATGGCCCTGTAGTCTAAGACAATAGCATAAATTATACATACATAAATACATGTATTACATATAATAAGTAGTCATCAGAACTGCAATATTATCACCATCATTGTTGACAAAAATTATTTTATGATAAAATAATAATATCACATTTAATATAAAATTAAAAATGTAGAGATAGAATAGAATCTAATTTATTAACTAGGCTATTCCTTTATAAAGGTTTAGACATAGTTTATAATTGATATAAAAAATATAGAAAGAAACATCGAAATACAACAATATACATTTCTCTTATTGTTAACAATATTTTGATTCAGTAAAAGGAAAAAAGTAAATAGAAATAAAAATAATATTTTAACTTTAGAAAGGGTAGTTAAGAAAAATGTGGGTAAATATTAACACAAATAAATAAAATAGCACTGTAAATATAGCACAAAGTCAAGATAAATGCCTTAAGTCATAGAACAATTAAAAAATACAAAGTTTAAGATTGATACCACAAGTGCAAAAAGATTAATTTAAATACAGAAAAATAAATTTCATTTATAGTTAACTATATTTTAAATCAGAAAAAGGAAGAGTTCAATAATAATAATATTTTTAACTCTAGAAATAGGCAGGTAAGAAAAACAAAGATAAATAACATTCTGTGTCATGAAAATTATTCTATAAGCTGTATAATGGCCATAAAATTTAAATAATAACAAACAATATGACAGTTGTAATGTATTATCAATCATTCTACTAATGGCAAGAAAATAGAAGCAACTTTAATTACAGGACATACACAAATTGCTTTTTCTTGTTTAATTCAATGCTTTACATAGTGTCATACAAGGATGTAGACACAATCCTTTTTAACTCCCTGAGGGAATTATAAAACAAGTCAGATATAAGGAAATCAGTTCCTGTAGATTTGCCAGCCCTAAAACCATGTTGTTCATGTACAATTATGTCCTTCAACATTGGCAATAGTTTATTTTCAACAAGGCTTTCAAGGATCTTTGCCATACATGACTGGATTGTTATTGGTCTTTAATTCTCAATTTCACACTTATCTTTTGCTATAAAAATTGGTATAACATAGCTATGCATAAGTAAATTTGGAAAAATACCAGTAGAAGGGTTTTGTTAAAAAGTATGTACAGTGGGTATGGCAAGGAATTTGAGCAATTATGAAATATACAAGGCGAAATGAGGTCTGGTCTACATCCCTTGCAAGCATCTAATGAATGTAGTTTCCTTATAACATCACTTACAGAAACTGATAAGTTATTAAAATGAATTGACTTAGAGAAATAAAATTCAGGTACAATAATATTTAGAGGTTTATTTTATACTTCAGAAGAGCATTCAGCAAACATATTAGCAATGCCAAGCAGAGTAAAACTAGTGAGACCTCTGTAGTGCATGGTGTTTCGTATACCTTTATCCCTTCTTAATGAATTTACATGGTTCCAAAAATGTTTTGGTTTGTGGGTTACACTGCATGTTAAATTTAAAAAATAACTGTTATAGTTAATCCTTGCCAACGACTTGTATTGTGCTCTGCACTTTGAGAATTTCATGTAGTCCTCCAATGTTCCAGAAATTTTGTAGCAATGACGTAGATAATGCTTTTTTTAATAAGTGATTCCAGCTCACCAGACATCCAGCAAGGATATTTTGACTTGAAGATATGACTCATTGGGGTGTGGATATTAATAATTTCCCTCATGATTACATAGAAGTTTTCAAAAGTATCATTTGTTGGTAAATTACATAGTACACCATACTAAGTAACACTGTGCAAACATCTATTCATTTCATTAAATTTGCATTTTTAAAAGTCATTTTTATAATAAGTAGACTCTTTAACGGGGATAATATCAGTTAATTTTGCTATTATATACAAGGGCAGATGAAAGTCATAAACTCTGGCTAATGGATTATTATCAAGAGTTACAACCACAGAACAGTTCGAAAATACAAGATCAAGGACATTACCTTTGGAGTTGGTGATAGCGTTAAATTGATTGAGGCTTAGAAAGTCAAAACATTCTTTCACAATTCTGCCATGGGGAGAATGATTATTACTAATTGGACTGGATTATTATCATACCAAAAACATCCAGGCAAGTTATAATCACCTATAATGAGCATGTTTGAGTAGTTTGTTTCATATGAGCTCTTATGAAACAAACTACTCAAACATGTTCATTCATTCAACTCTCTAGAGAGATTCAATTACTGAGCAATGTGACTTGTCAATTGTAGAGTTAGGGGGTAGTTAGACTCTGGCAATAAGTATATTACTATTATTCAAAGTTACCTATATAAAAAATTGCTCTACCCCAGAATATAAGGGAATGACTACATTTGATGTTATGTTGTCTCAAACAGCAACAATTAATACCACAACCTCTTGTTTTGTCACTAGTATCATCATTTCGATCTTATCTGTAAATGTTGAAGTTATGAAGTCCAACTTCAGCTTTATTTATATCATTTGAGAGCCAGGTTTCAGTCAGAATTAACACTACAAAATCATCAAATTCACCTGCAAGTGTAGAGAAATAGATATCACCATGTTTTTTCCTAAGAGCATGGACATTCAGTTAATAAATACTGAGCAAATTTGATGGCTTATTTGGATTTTTGCATTGACAATTTTAGGTACACCATTAATGTATTTTACTATTAGGTCCCAGTCACCATCTGCATTACTTTGGCAACGCTCGTTCTCTAGTTTCCTAAAATATTTTCGTTCTCGAACTATTTAATGATTTATATAGACTTTTCAAATTACCACACCCTAAATTTATGCCTGGTAGTATTCAGGAGTTCCTTCCTACCTTATATATTCCTTCACCTGGTGGCTCCTAGTGGCAGCAAAACATTTCTGTTATGCATCTATTTATTTATAATGCTTTGCTACTGATATGAGTAACCAGGTGAATGAATAGACAAGGAGAGAAAAAACTACAAAAAAGCTTAATTGTACTGAATTTGCCTTTTTTGCTGGCCGCATAGAAGACGTCTCTGCTCCCTCTAGGGGCTTAAAGTAGCTTTAATGCCTGTTATTATTGCAAATGGCATTGACTTATCCAAAAAATATCTGCTTTAACTAACATAAAACTATTGACAATTTAGGTGTTTTTTGTTGAAATTTCAATACATCAAGGTAAAAATTCTCAGGGAATATATTATCTGATTTGGAAAAAAAAAATTAATGTGATGACCATATTGGTGGGCCACTTTTTTTGGGGTATTTCATTTTGGTCAGAAAAAAAGTTGCAATTGAGGCTCCACAGTGGGCAACGAGTTTGGCATTGATGAAAGATGTCCCAGGTTCAATACCCAGTGGGAGCTCCTATTTTCCAATAAAGGTTGGCAACAGCAAGGACATTCAGCCATTAAAACTTGGTATCCTCTCAAATGAGAACTGCTCACTTGACCAACACTTGATTGCCTGACTGCTCAGTTGAACAACAGCTTGAACATCTATACTTAGTTCCATTGTAAATGCACTATTGTAAATACTTATGTCCCAGAAGTTATATAGAATTGTTAATGTAATGGGTTGGATTGGAATGTCCTATAATCAATGATTTCGGTCAATGGAGCAGTTGCTCAAGAGAGGATCGGTCATTTCAGTTAGACCCATTAAAAATCAGTGCCAAGTCACATTTCATCTTCATCATCATGACAAAACATCGCAACCCCATGGGAGCTGGGAAAAAGTCAGAGACTCTTTATTGAATGAAACGGCTGTGAAAATAGCACAATAAATAGTACACTCCTGGCCAAAATTAACGCAGCACCTCCCTAGCGATCCTTATGGCCGGTGCTGCGTTAATTTTGGCCAGTAGTGTACAAGCAATCGTTCTCTCAATCATCTATATTTAATCAGTTGACTTTCATTTTATTAGGAAAAGCTCAGGGGACACAATTATTATGCCTAATGCTAAAAAAGAAGACAGAGGACAGTATAAATGTGAAGCTACAAATTACCGAGGATCAGATAGCAAGGATACAGTGGTCAATGTCATAGGTAAATTTTATGATTTATGTTTTAAAAATGTCATATTTTTGCTGTAGAATTTATTTAGTGAATACCTTCACTGACATATTTTTTTTATAAATTAAGTAATGACTGAGATTTTGGTATATTAGTTTAAAATTAACAGAATACACCAAATGTTTATCATTTATTAGAATCAGTTGCTCTCTGCATTCTAAACATAAAAAAATAAGGGCAACAAAATTAATTGAACTCTGAAACTTATCTGTATGGATTGAATAAAATTTTAAAGTTGCGTAAAATATAATGTTATTTCATTAATATATAAATCTATAAAATATTCAGATTATTGGAATTTTGTGCTTTCATAAAAATATTAAAAGATTTCCCTAACCTTTTTATTAATGAATAAAAAGGAGCATTTTGCTTTTCTGCTATACATTCTGCAGTGATGCAAGTAATATTTTTGGAATCCATCTGTGTGGCTATCACAATAATAAGAATATAACAGTACCTTGTTGTTGGGTGTTATCTTTGCAATCTTCTAGGTAATAAAAACTTACATCCATGCACATTAATTACTTGTAAAATTGCATTTGTCAATACAGCTTAATTATTGAAAACATAGGTTAATTAATAAAATGTTAGTTTATTTCACTATGATTCAACAAAAGGATAAAGTTAAATAGCTTACTGGAAAAATATTTTTTGGAATCATTCGTAGCCCTACCTCAAATAAATGGAATGGATGAGGGTAGGCTCATAGTGGCTGAAGGAGGCTCAATCACCCTAAAATGTGCTGTTACCAGTGATTCACCTTATGATGTACAATGGCTGCGCAAGAAGGGGATGGAAGGTGAGTTTTGGATTTCAAAGAGAAGAATTAAAGTTTGCCTAAAGGGGAAGTTTGATTAAAACCATTAAGTAATTTATTCTTTTTATTGATAATTAAAGAAAACTTAATTTAGCTTCAGATTGCTATTAAAATATTTTCTGTGCCCTGATTTTTAACATTAATTTAATTTATTTTACCCTTTACATCACGATTGACATATTATCTGTTTAATCTCACTGCTTAATTAAGAAAAGAATGAATTTTGGATCCACCATACAATCTTATAAGATTACTTATATATATATATATATATATATATATATATATATATATGCATAGTAATCCAAAGGATACATTGAGATAATAGGAATTCTTGCAATTAAAGTAAAATGTGTAACATTAACAAATTATTGGCTATTACCAAAAAAATAATTCAGTTCTAAAACATACTTAATCATTACATTAACATTTGCAAAAAGAAAATCAAGAGGTGAATGTCTATCGAATGTTATTATAATGATGAAAAATTGCTAAGGAACCAATAATTGCTAACATCACAGCTCCATGTTAAAGGAAGACTTGCTGTTCCAAAATGATTGGTTGAACTGCTACACTACCTCTACCCTTCACTATTGCAACACTGGGCCCTGAGTGAACATCCTTGAACTTGAAAAATATTTTACTAATACATATTACTGTTTCATTCATTTATCATTCATCATGCACTATTCATGTTATTAAAAACATTCAAAAGAGTAAATTAAATTTCATTTTCATTTCTTGGTTATGAACACATTGGTAAAGTAGTCTGATAATACGTGAATGTTGAAAATGTACGCACTGAAAACCATGATAATTTGTCATTTCAGAAGGCACATTATTGAGCCCTTCTGATGCGGTTAGAATACAGAAAGATTCACTTTCCATACCATCCTTAAGGAATAGTGAAGTTGGGAAGTATGTTTGCAGAGCATTCAACAAAGGTATGTGCAAAATTTGTAGATTTCATGAAGTAAAAGCAACTTAACCTGACTTGCAACCTAAATTCTTTGAATTATTCCACAAAAGTATAATCAAAATTTATATGCTGAAGCGTGACTTTGTGGAATGGAATAGACATTTCAAAAAATGAAAAAACTTGGTATCTTCCACAGTGATTTATTCAAACAAGACCGGTTTTGTCACCGTGATGACATCTTCTGGTGAAGAAATACTTAACAAAAGGACTTATATAGGGAGTGGAGAGGGAAAGGGGAAGGATACATTAAGTAGTCCATTTGGAAAATTGAAACAAAGTAGCAGGTAGGGAGATGAGTGGGGAGACATTAGGAAAATTATATTCATTGGTAAGGAAATTCATGTCACTTTCAGCAATCTCTAATACTTTGAGGGCATCCAGGCGTCGTCCTTTTTCTTCTTTGGGCAGCAGATGGGGATTGAAGTCCTATAAAAGTCCTTTTGTTAAGTATTTCTTCACCGGAAGATGTCATCATGATGACTAAACCGGTCGTGTTTGAATAAATCACTGTGGAAGATACCAAATTTTTTAATTTTCTGAAAAGTATAATCAATAAAAAATAACATTAAATTTTATAATTTTATGTTATTATTATATTATCACAAATAATATTATGGTTCTAACGAATTATATTAACAATTCATACAATTAATCTGCAAAATATTATATCAATCGCTCATTTCACTAAATCTTGTGGGAGTCATAGTTCATTCTTCAATTTTAATGTAATTTACTAAAAATATTAGAGTAAACATATATACATATAGCTGTAAATGGGATAATAGTGGCATATTGACACATTCAATTGATAATTCATGGTTGTACTCCTATACCCATTACTTTTCCTACTTTCACTATTAGCCTATTTATTGCAGTTGGTTGAATAAATAGATTGAAAACTCTCATAAAAAATAATCTGCAAATTCAGAATTGATTTTAGTGTAAAAAATAATAAGAAATGTTTTATATATTTCAGCCGGAATAACAGAAAAAGAAGTTGAAATTAGCATGATTGCACTGCCAATAGTAGAAATCCCAACTGGAGATTTGATTATGTATACAAAAGGAGAAAATATACTTATAGATTGCATGGTTACAGCCAGTTCTAAGACCAATGTACATTGGGAATTCAAAGGAGCTGAAGTTGGTATTAGGAAAGACATATATTCAAAAGAAACAATACCGTTTTCTGTACCTGCTGCAGACAAAACATGGGAAGGCCAATATATTTGTGTAGCAGAGAATGAAGCTGGAAAAGGTAAGACTTTCTTTATAATTACCTCAATTTTGCCTTACCATTTTTAGCTCTTAGTTTGCGTACTGACCTTGCTTCTTTAAATGATCTCTTAGATAATCAAGCATAGGAATTTTACAAAATTTTGATTTTGTTTCATTATTTAGCAATAAATAATTGCTATAAACAAATGAGATTCTTTTACCATTGTTATTTCCTATGAAGTACAAAAACAGGTTGAAAGCATATACGTGGAGTTGCCCTTAGTGAAAGCTGCCACACCTTATATGTCTGTAAAACTAGATGAAGATGCAACACTGAAGTGTATAGTGTCTGGAATACCACCACCAGTTGTGTCTTGGGTATTTGGAGATAAGTTAATAGCAAATGGTCACAAATATCAGGTATTTTATATTACCACTTTACTTTTTGAATGGAAATCTTAATTACTATTGATAAATGAGAATGCAATGTTCCCCAGGGTAGAATTTTTAAATTGAAGAATCAAAAAAAATCTCAAGTGGTCTATTATTTTTCACAAAATAGCAATGAGAATCTAAGAAAACATTCCAGTCTTTCAAAAACCTTAGTTATGGTGTAGGGCCCATATTTAGTCTAAACCCTTTGAAATCCATTACATGTCTCTCTTTGAGGTGGTTATTTGAAATCCCAGAAATACACAGTCATTTCAAAGTAAAAATGAAAGTTTGTGATGTTTCATTTTTATTCATAGTGTAACGAGATAAAATCACTGATCATGCCATGTTACTGATTATGTTAATATGTATCCTTCTGCTTCAACTGCTACATAAATTTGCCATAAACAGAATTGAGGATAATGATAGAGTTATTACTGAAAATTGATTGTTTGTTACTTCAAATATAAATTTCGTTTAGAAATGATGTTTGATAGTCAAAATGTTGAAATTAAATCCTTTTTAGGATTTAATTTAATTATTATAATTTTTTTATCAGGATTTTCCCTTTTTTCTATTAAATTTTCAAATGTTTTTATATGCTATGTGTTAATTCATTATTTTGATTCCACCTGTGAATTAGCATACCATGTTTTTCTAGGAATAAAATTAAACTAGCCTTTCATGGGAAACAAGCCTTACTTAATCTAAAGGAACAAGTTAAAAGCACTTCCAAGATTGGATGCATCTCTTCAGGAGGAACAACTATTATAATTATTAAACTTGCATTTGTTGAAATAAAGTTATACAGACATAATGCTTATATTTTTAGATATCACCTGATGGATCATCCCTGAAGATACTTAAAGCAGACTTAGAAGATGAAGGCACTTACAAATGTGTAGCACGTGGACCCAGAGATTCAGAAAGCACAGCAGAAACTAAAATCCGTATAGGGAGACCACCAACTGCAAAGCATTTATTTCTAAGTAATAATATTTTTATAACTTAATTATTTATTTAAGTACTTAAAATGTGATCCATTAGTTATAGATTCTATATTAGCAGAGAAGTGTTTTATGATTTAAACGTGCTCTTACAGATAACAGCATAGATCTAGATCATGATGGTACATTTCCCTGTGAAAGTGATTATAATCCTGAAGATGCTTTATATCCTGGAATGAAGACAAAAATATCTTGGCAGCGAGAGGGTGGCCCTTTAGATGTCAGGCGACATAAAGTTCTTACATCAGGGGAATTGAAAATTAAAGGTAAATTACTTTGATTATAGAATTTATTTACCAGTTATATTTTTATTATTTTATTGTTTAGTAATCTAAAAGAAAATATATCCATTTATATTGACAGAAATGTCAGGACTGAAATTCATAGTAATATTTCAGTAATAATTAACTTTCTTTAAGTAAGTATTTATAATTAAAGTATGGAGTAATTTATCTGGAAATCTAATAATTGTACTGTTTGGTAGAGATGGTTTATCCATTAATAAACTCTAGATAACTATACCGATAGGATAAAATAATTTTTTTAGCTGAATTAATTCATTACTTAAACTGAATTGTCTGAAGAAATATATTCACTGTTTAAGTAAATACAGTTGTTTGATTAGACCTACTACGTTAAAGAACAGGGTTCAGGAATGATTGAGTTATTTATGTCTCTAGAGAACCCTCATCTTCATTAAGTTATATACAGTAGATCTCAGTTATAAAGAGCTGAAAAAACAGAGAAGTACTCGTTATAATGCATACTCGTTATTGCTGATTTCTAGAACTAAACATCCTTCATCTTGAATCCAAGAGCAGGGAGCACTACGTAGCTTCTATTCATTGGCATGTCTATATCTACCATACTACTCATTGACACGGGGCCTTATGTAATAGGTAGATCCATACTGTATGAAAAAGGTTTGCTGGAGTCAATCTCTGGACCATGTCATCTATCCTAAGTGTGACTAGGCAAGTTCGCAGACCATGTGGACTTTAGGAAGACATATTTAGTTTTTCCAATATAAATATTAATGTGTGTGTGCATGATTTTGACTGACCCGATATGATACTTTTATACTATCATGTAGTTAATTAACAAAGAAAATTTATTATTTTATCATTTCTGCATAAATATTTATAGAATTAGACCTGGTAAATAGGAACTCTTTTATCAAGTTTCATCAAAATGTTCAGTATTTTTAACATGTCCTTACATGGTGCTAATGATAATATTGGGAAATTCTGTATCACTAAAATTTATAAATTATCTATTCCTATTCCAATAGGTGCCAAAGTTACTGATAAAGGGTTGTACATATGTACATTACAAAATGCCTTTGGTAAAACCGCAATGAAGTTGAATTTGGAAGTGAAAGGCATAGGTAAGTAATCATTTCTTTTTTACAGAGAATTATTTCTATTCATATTTTAAGTTCCTTTCGTGTATGAAATGCTATGTTAGAAGTTTTTCCTTAAATAGAAGTAGTAATTTATTGTGAATAGTTTCCATGTTCACTTTTATGTATCTATAAAATTTGGTATAATTCATTACATAGGGTTTTGTTATTTCCAGTCACTTTCGTCAACTGTTTTAGTGTTCATTGTGTCAATTCTTTATAGTTCCTCCAATGATTGAAGACGTCAAACCAGAGTACGTCCATTTTAAACAAGGAGCTAACATTTTTCTTTGGTGCAATGCATCAGGAGTACCTGAGCCAAAAATAATATGGTCTTACAGAAATGATCATATATCAGATTCTGAAGTGTTAGAAGATGGCCTTGATGATCCAGGTTCAATTAAGTATGCCAATAAATAATTTTATGATGTTGGATTTTGATTGAAAGATGAATCAATTCAACAGTGCTTACAACTCTTACTGATTATTTCTGCATAATATTTATTGACAGAATTAAAGGAGGAAAACTGACTCTCTACAATGCCATATCAGCATATGAAGGTATTTTTAGTTGTGTTGCAGATAATGGTGCAGGTACCACTTCACCCAAAGACTACAGTTTAAGAATGCTAGGTAAATATGAAAGACAATTAAAATGTCCTCCTTTCATTATTTGATATGAAATTTAGAAAAACATGCCATGGGTTTTATCATCAAAGTTGAATTTATTTGTAATTCCAGTTGGCCCTCCTGTTTTAGCTGATGATGGAAAGCCAACCAAAGCCAAAGTGAAGGCAGGAGATGATTATACATTTAATTGCAATACAGACAGTAGTAAGGATTTATCTTATAAGTGGATAAAGGATGATAAATATGCCATTGCAATGAATGTTCCAGGTACAATATTCTTATGAAATCAGTTATCTCTCTTCAACTAACATATGTCCTTCCTAATAATTTATATTTTTTCTCTTTATACTGAACTAATTCTTGGGTTTACTTTAATAAAAGCAATCTCATGTCTTGAAGATTAAGAAATTTTCTCCAAGAGAGAATAATAAATTTCATCCTTATATCAACTTCATTGTTGTTCTATTTTCTTAGCAGTCTCATCTAAAGCTTCTACTTATAATAAATTGTAATTCAGAGAATACAATTTTTTTCTCCTACAGAATGTTTTTTTCTACTTAAAAATAAAAGAACCATTTACATTTACATTTACATTTACACTGAATGGAATTGATTACTTGAAGTTGAAACGAAAATATCAATACAAATTCAGGGAATTATGATATTCATTTTAACTATGTCACTATGTCATAACAATAAACTATTAAAATTTTCATCACTATGAGGTAGAATAAATGAAAGGGTCCCTATTAATTGTCAAACATTAGTTACAATTTTCTCAAATTTTCTTGAATTTTATTTTTCACTTCAAAAAGCGCAAATTCAAAGTGATAAATTCAAACTAACATACCTTTAACTCCATCTTTAAAACTCTCTAAAATAAAAGAAAGCTATCCTTCTATGATTAGGATATTTGATAAAATAATTACTATAGTCAATACTAACTAGTTAGTTGTTATAAAAACTGAATTGATAAAAAAGCTGTTCATTCTTTGAGGATTTGACTAAAATAATTTTTAATCTATGCAAAGTATTTCATTCTGTAATGTTAGAAACTTTTTATAAATGAAAATGTTACTGAAATTTCCACAATTTATGACACAGTTAAGAATTTCAGTTGCTCTCAAAAAGTTGGGTATTCCACATAATTCAGAATTATTAAAATCCAAGGTAATGCTTCAGTGGTATTGATAAAAACTTAAAATTTTATAGACAAACAATCTATATTTTTTTCAGGATATTTCACTTTCAATAAGGACCATTCCAGCTTAACTCTGCATTCAACAATTCCAGACTATCATAGTGGATATTACAAATGTATTGCATCCAATGGAGTTGGAACTGCTTCAAAGATATTTTCTATTTCAGTTGGTATGTAGTAGAATGTAAAATGGATGGGATAGTTTTCATGTAGAACATGAATAACTGGATTATATTTAGTAAACAAAAAATTGTATTGTAGATTATGCTAATAAAATTAAACAAGAATAAGATTTTTATCTTACTTGATATCCAGACATAAATATAAAATATCTGCTGAATCCTGGGTATTCATGGCCTGTCTTTAATTTGGTTGCAAATTGCATAAGCAGAATTATAAAATGATAGAAATTCTCACATCATTTTCACACTGAATATAAAAATAGCTACTCCTTCCATGCTAGCCTGCATAAATGACTACTGAAGGTAAAACTCTGATTAATGTTGTGAGAGTGATCAGTGGTGCTAGTCACATAATTTTCAATTAATTGCTTCTAATATAAGAAGCTTTAAACAACAAACTCCTAAGGAATTTAAATGCTATGAATGTGAGAAAATAAATTTTCATAATAAGCAATGACTCTCTAAGCCACAAGGCAGTATCACTGGAGACACACTTTGGGGTATTCAATTAATCTGATAACTGACATAAGATATTTTCAATGATGGATTGAATTTGATGCATAAATTATTTTGATAGTCAGTGGATATTTGAGCTCAATCGCCATATTGACCATACCTGATGCAGTAATTATAAGCTAAATATTAATGCTCCCATTGAGAGATGTATGTTATAATGTTAAAGAAAATACCACAAAACATAGATCAGTGTTTGATTGTCCCTTATGAAAATTAATTCTTTATATATCATATAACAATGACATCTCTTTCTAGGAAAACCATAGCCAAGGAATTGCATCTAATCTGAATATGAATAATGTCAAGAGATAAGAGGTGTGGAAACAAACATTGGCAACATGGATATTCAGTGACATTAAATGCAGCATTCATTGTATTCAAATAATCGTGTAACATTGAGTGCTCAAAAATTGCCATAAGATTCAAAATTATTATCTAAAATAATGAAATACAGGTTTTCATCTCAATTTTAATGCTTTGTAATGGCTTTGTATTAATCAACAACGGTATGGAAAGATGACTAAAAATACATTTTAATTTTCTGATGTATAATTTCTTGTTTCTTTTATTATATGATACAGTAAATAATAATATATTATACATTGACAGATCATACATATATAATGAAGAAACCATCTAATGTAAAGAATTGGATATTATTATATATAAATCAATACCAAGAATGAGAAGTGGAAGTTGGAATTACTAAAATAACTATGTATGTACTTCTATTTATTAGAATCTATGGCTTCCTCAATGTTATTTTGATGCTAAACTAAATTTAACATTTAATAAAGTGCAGGCCAGACATCTAAGAATCAATTTCAAGCTGCTTATTTAATTAAGAATTAACACCTGTCTCTGTTATCAACCTCTTGACACATTATTTTGTTGTTGTCAGTAACTGTTTTAATGTGAACTTTCTCAATTTCGATGTCTTCGAAGTAACCATTACTTAAGAACTTTCCAAAAAGATGTAGAGCTTTACATTTCCGCATTCCATTTTGAAAATATCATGGAGAATAAAAAAATATAATTATAATTATATTTTCATCACTTCTGGAAAATATATTGTTCAGAAGTACATACATAGGTATTTAATTGGCCATTATGGTCAATACAGAAAAAATACAGATTTCATACCGGATTAGGTATATTTGCATTGGTATTATGTGCATATTATTGTTAATTTATGATAAGGAATTATAGAAAAAGGATCTGAAGGTACGAGTTGAGCTTTTCTATCCTGATGAATATATTACAGGCGTAGGATAACATTTATGTAGAAACTCATTCCTGAGTTTTATTTTACTTGGTTATATTGTAAAAAATAAATGTTAAAAAAGTTACTAATAAATGTTGTGGAAATGGGGAAAGTAAAATTGTTGGGTCATCTACTGAGACATAACAATATGATAGAGATATTCTTAGAAGGAAAGGTGTTGGGAAAGAAAGGAAGGGGAAGAACTAGAAAGAAATATATGGAATATAACCAGACAAGGATAGCAGTGGATGAATACTGCCTTCACAGGCGATTGGCAGAAGACAGCAACTCCTGGATGTAGAGACGAGGCATGACCTTAAGATAATGGATACATATTATAAAAACCATTACAAAGTCTATTTCTTCCGTGGAAGACCCCATCAAAATTTTGACTGCCCCCGGTTGAACCTCATCCCTTTACTACGAGGGTTATTTGGAAATTAACCACTGCTGAAGTGGGATGCTTTTAGCTATTTTCCAACCACCGCCATTGCTACATTGGGGCAATCTAAGATTCTTAAAATTTTGAACTGTGCCAGTGGGAGCATTGCGCTATTGCGTTTTTCCAGAAAAACTTCCCAAAATTAGTGCTGCAATAGAAATTACCTCCGAATGCGAAATGCATGGTTTGATAAGATTTATTAAAGCCTGTCAGCAGCGGATATGTATTGTGGATTGTTTGCTGTATACGGAGAAAACATTGCGATCGAAGTTGTCGTGTCGTCACTAACATGAATCAGACAGAGACAAAAAAATGGAAGATACCTTCTTTCTATCTTTTACCGAAAGACATAAAATATACTTGAATAAAATAGATACACGATGAATACATAGATCCACGCAGTAATCAAAGTGTTAAGCATGAAGCAAAACTGTCTTTCATTCCTCATTTTTGCTAAAAATCTCCCAATTTCTTCCAAAAGCGTTCCAGTACAAGTACAGAAAGGGATTCCTTTCTGTAATTGCTATATCAATTATCTGTTTTTCAATAATCAATCAATCAATCAAATAGAATCATCCATAAAAATAGGAAATGGATACGTTTTAAAATTCATTTAGACATATTATTGCATAACGTAGCATCATACTTTTTAACTAATAACTAAGACTTTCCGAGGAATTTATTTACAAATAGAAAATACTTGCTTAATCATAGCAAAAAAGAAGTAGTCAACAAGACGGGGAGGTATTCCTGCTAAGTTAAATAAACGCAATTAACGTAATCTCTAAGTTAATGGCATAATTCCCTCCTTTGAATCGTGCGACCTCCAGGAATACAGAGCTTATCAGTTAAAGTTACTTCGCACTCTCTTTATTGAGACACTTTATATGTAAGAGGCCCCCATTATACGAGGCCATCAGCTAGTATTAATCGCAAATCCGCTTCTAGTTATACATTTATATAAAACAAAATGTTATTATAATCATCGTGCAACTTCTGCAAAGCATGCTTACAGATGTCCGATGTTGGGTGCTACTGGATGAGTTATTTGGCTGAAAGTTTTTACTTTTTGGCGGTCAAAAAGTCGAGTAATTATCTCAAATATTTTAACTTGAAAATGGAAGGATGCTTTTAGCTATTCAAAATTCACTCTTCCTAATGTAGTCTATCATTATTTTGACCACTGTATAACCACGACCACGAAAATAGTAAGAGAAAAGGTAGATATACTTTGCACATGAATACTTAACTTATTTATGCCGTTTTGGAAAATGTCGAGGTATTTGGTAATATGTGCTAGCTACTACACTCTTTACGGAACTCACCATCTCTCTTATGATCATCATGACAAACCAAACCACAAACCATATCTATTCAAGTAATGATAACTGTAAAATATGAATAGCGGCTGATATATAGGTGTATTTGAAAAACAATTTTTCCCTTGTCAAAAGAAAGGAACATTCTACTGACTGAAGTAAGTCTGTCTTATTTTAATATTCACATGATTTCCTTAGAAAGCAGCCTTTCAGAAAAAGCCATTACACGGAAATCTTACGTAAATTATGAAGAGGTAAAAGGGGATATCAAAAAATATATTAAACATATTTATCTCTTCTTCGTTAACGGATCGTTCTCCTTTTAAGGCGTGATAGGGTGTGAAAATGCGTGGTAGAGTACTAGAAAACTTATGTTCTGGGTCAAAATATGCCAAAGTGGATACTAGTGAGAAGACGTCGAGACTCCAGTCTGCCAAAAGCCGAGCATGCATAGTTGGGTGGATGAAGTGGAGTTGAGGAAAAGATGATGTGTCATACTAAATACTAATAGAAAAAAATCTCCCGCAATGAGATAATATTGATTAACTAATGTGATTTCTTTGTATAAATAACATGACGAGGAGGAAGGAAGAAAAGAATTTCCTAAAAAAAACGAAAGACGTTTCTTTTGGAGGCTTGTATTTCCTTGATACATATTACGTAAAGCCTTAATTACTTTGTTGCTCAGTCCGGAAAAAGGGGTCCATAAAAAAACTCAATTTCTGAGTATTTCGCAATCTTGCTGTGATAAGAAAATTGCATCTCCATAAGAAGGAACTTTTCCGGAAGTAACTGTGGTACAACTCATTCGGCGTCGGATGTAACGTCTTCTCGATAAAGAAGAGTAATACTGGAACCATGGGGTAAGTGTTTACTGACTCTTTCTACAAACATTTTTCCCGAAAACGTTGTTGAATATTAGTTCTATACGCTGGTTACCTCAATATCAAAGGGTGTTTATTTTGTGTCTACTGCGTTATTTTGGAGAGAGATAAATGTATAGAGCAATCAGTAGTCAATAGGTTTCGGTACAGTCTTAATCTTCTTTCGTTTTATTGCCAAATTACGCACTTTGCCTGTTTAACTTCCCTTCACGAAACTCCATGACATAGTAATGAAAATGAATTTAGATCAGGCGGATCTTCCATGTATTTGTTTTAAATTTTCGTAAGCCTGTTGTAATTAAAATCGATTCTCAACATCTAAATTTTCTATTTAATCGAATTTATTAGTTTTTATACGTGTATCTACTGATTTGAACTAATCTATCATACAAAGGATTACAAGTTACATACATGTACAGGTATCCTCGCCAACCGCGGAGGTTAGGGAATCGAAGGAGCCCGCGGTTGGTAAAACCGCGGTTGGCGAAGCATTACGTATATGGGAGATTAAGGGTTTGGTTTTGCGAGCATCGAGCGAGCAACAATATAGGGAGAAAAAAATAGTAAAAAATAGTTTTCCCTTTTTTTACATGTATACATTTCTAAGATATTATTCCTCTTTAATTTTGGCCGCATTTCTATCCCAAACGCGCCGATAACTTCCGATAAAAATGATCAGCTCCCTCTCCATCGGAAATTTTGGCTTTAACGGAATCACGCTAGTCTGCAACATAAATTGTACATTTACGAAGTAGTTTCCCTGCTTAAATACGTTTATGTCCTGAATTATGAACAGATAATATTTCAATAGTCGCCATTTATCAATAAAGAATAATTTATTGAAAATATCATTTCACTTACCTAGACTGCCTTGAGTAATCAATGATCTGTGTATGTTATGTCAGCTACGGTACTCGAATCACTCTCTCTCAGCACTTTCTGATTCGGCATCTCCTATTTTACTAAAGAATTATATTATAGTTGGCTGGCTCAGTTTTTTCGTTAGATTCTTCCTCAGTTATTCGTAAGGTTGCAGCAACTCCTCCAATCCCCTTTTGTAAATCAAACTACGGTTCATTTTTGGGTTCACTTCAATCACAAAACCTGACAAATTTGAGACCATATCAACGATTTTGTTGACATTGGCCAAAGTAGTTTCTGTTGAAGGTTGCTCTTCTTCGTCCTCTTCCTCAGCCTCTTCCTGCTTGTCGATGAGCTGCTCCAGATCCTCCTCTCTCAACTCATCATTGCTTGCATTTAAATGTTCTTCGACATATTTAAGCTGCACGTCTTCTAGCCCTTCCCCTTTCAGTCGCCTTCCATGTGAAACGATAAGATTTAGTTCACCGACAAGTTAAGGAAATTCTTTAAAATCTATGACTGCCTCCGATCAGAGTTTCCGCTAACATAAATTCAGTGTCGATGGTTTAATCTCGTCTAGTGATTCTTTAATTAAATTTATGTTGTCGGCAATATTGAATTTTTTCCAACTATCAGTTACAGAGAAATAGTTGTTTTTCTCTATCATTTCTAACAAGAAAGAAAAAGTACATCGAATATAATAACTCTTGAAGGTAGAAATCATACCCTAATCTAGAGGTTGGAGGAGTGATGTGGTGTTAGACGGGAGGAATAATACCTCTACACTTGGGTGAGCAGATTTAAGTTTCTAAGGATGGCCTGAGGCATTATCCAAACCGAGAAGAACTTAAAAAGGCAATTCTTTTGATGATATACATTTCTCAACTTCGGGAACAAAAAAATTGTTAAACCAGTCCATGAAGATATTTCGACACACCCAAGGCTTTCGGTTGGATCGCCAAAACACTGGAAGATTATTTTTAATTTTCCCAGACAGAGCTCGCAGCTTCTGCGCGCGGTAAATCAGCATAGGCTTTACTTTGTAATCGCCTGCTGCATTGGAGCATAAAAGAAGTGTGACGCGGTCTTTGCCTTAACCTTAAATCCCGGAGCAGTTCTCTCAGAATTGGAAAAAGTCCGGGAAGGCATTCTCTTCCAGAAGAGTCTGGTTTCATCGGCATTAAACATTTGCATTTCTCTTTAATAAGCTTCACAAACAAATTGGGATACCCATTCGCAGCTTTGTGGTCCGCAGATGCAATTTCACCGGAAATTTTCACATTATGCAGGTTATGTCTTTTGTTATAATTCAAAAACCAGCCCATGCTTGCAGTGAATTATTTTTCGCCCCTGCTTTCACCTGAATAAGCGATATGTTTATATAACCGCAAGGCTTTTTCTTGGATAATTAAGGTGCTTAACGGCACTCTGTTTTGTGTCTGCGATTCAATCCATATATTCAAAGCCTTTTCTGTTTTTTCGACGTTATTTCGTGGCACGTAAGACTCTTTAACGCTTGCATGAAGCCCATTTCAAAAATAACATCATAAACCTTTCTAAAAAGCTGAGGATATACAGAGCTAAGACATTTCAGAGAAGTACCTCGGTGCATGAAGTCACTCTCTCAAGATGAAAACGATGCGCTTCAGCTGCATAGTAAAATATTCGTTCCGTTAATGGAAACTTTTGGTTCCAATAGAAACCTAATTGAAATAAAAGCACCCAATCATATGCATTTTATCAGAAAATACTATTAATGAAAGGAAATTGTGTAATATGTATCTAGGAAAAATCCGCGATGAATCTTAATTCAAATAATAAACAAAATAATTTGAAATAAGGTGTTTCCGCGGTACGGTAAAATTTTGAGTTGTGGTAGAAATTTTTAAGTAATAGATTTTATGATTAGATGACAAATGCTAAAAATGGCCGCATAAACATACCGATTAAAGGTAATTCTGAATACGCACTCGGCGAAGCTTGGTAAAATATTGGGCTCCAACTATACCTGAATTTATATTGCGGACTGTCGGGTTGGTTGACTTGTAGACCGCGGTTTACAAGGGAAACACCCGAGGTTGAGAAGACTGGGTATCAAAAAATTAACGGCGGATACTCAAGGGCCGCGGTTGGCGGAACCGCGGTTGTCGAGGGATGCCTGTATATACATGTCATAAAATATAAAATATAAATGGAGTATGTCCCTCCTGGCAAAATAAATCACGAACTTAACAATCGGTTTTGCAATATGTTCACCGAAATCCACTCTTAGTACTGTAATGCATCAAGCATGTACTTTTACTTTCGATGGCATTGTTTTTATTAAACTTAAAAAAATGATCGGAATCCAGGTCAAATCACAGAGCTGAGACTCAGAATTGTGATAATCGAAGAAAACTTTCTTTTATTATGTGCTATAGTTGGTAATTCTTCAGAATTTAGTGTAGGCGGAGTAGGAAAGTCAGTTAGTAAGGAAACAAGATTTATGAGAGATGAGATGATGAGAGATTTTCTTGCAGCTATATAGGCAAGTATGTCACAAAGGTATGGCCTTATTTAGTAAAATAATACGCTGAAATTTTTCGTTAAATAAATCGATAATCACCTCTACTTCTGAGCTTCCTGGTAATCTACGATAGCCTTGTTTTTTCTTGTATGGAATAAACAGTGAGCAACAGGTCTCTCTGTAAATGAGAGACAACCATATGTATTGCCTTTTCTAACTCGAGCCTACGGATAAAAATAAGTCTGTCATGTGAGATCTGCGTATGAAATATTGCATACTTGTGTTTCAGTGGTCTTTTTTACCATCCTCGGCGCATTACCACTCTTGTAACCCCTTCGGAGGGTGTGCCGTTAACCGTGTGCCAATTTGACAAGAACAACAGGAAAAGTTTACAAAAGAACTCCGAATCTCGGAGTTTAATTCTTGTGATTGCTTCTCATACAATTCTTAATACTCATATACTTCTCATACTTCAAAACTGCATAGACAGTGACTGTGTCTAATTTAACAATTGTGTCAGTTACATTGACTCTGTTTAGTCACATTGAATAGCGCTTGAAGGACTCCACGATAGTCATGTGGACAGCTCGTTAGCCTTTGGTGAAAGCGGTCTCGGGTTCGATCCCCGGTGGGAGCCAATGTGCGAAATGACCTAAGCTGTCGAAGCAATTTTAACAATACTACTAAAATATTGCTACAATAACCAATATCAGATCTTTCCTTGAAAAATACAATTTTGGTCCATGGAATAATTTTGGGGAATAAATCTCAAATTTTTCGTTGGGTTTCCCAATTAAGTTTTATTTTTTCAGAAAGTGAATTGGATCTTAATGATTAAACTGTGTTTCAAAACGAATTCTTTAATTAAACTGTTGTTCATTTCTCTACCCTATACATTTTTTTTCTATTTTATCACTCAAGACACTGCTTTAGGCAGCTCTTAGTAGATACCACATGAAGGGACGATGTACATAAATGTCGGGGAAAACTCAGATAGTGTTAGTTATATCTCAGAATTGATCAACTCATTCTAACTTTCATTTCTCTAACATTTCCAAGAAACTTTCTCTCCTCGTAGGATTGCCGATTCTTATACCTGTTCTTCTTATTATTTCTAGACGTTTATTCCTCCTGTTTACCTTAATAAAACTCTGATTAAGTCATTGAATACGCTGTACTTTTATAGAAAAATCATCCACCTAATCCAAAAAGCCAAAGGGAAACTTTTCTGCTGAAATTTTGGATCCCTGGGGCCCAAAAAGCGCACGTGCCGGACGGCGTCACGCCTATACTAGAAAATTTTTTCCTTTCTTAAATGAAATATTACCCTCGCTAAATTTTTTAAATTGTAGAGGAGGGTTGTATGTACAACATATACAAAAATGAGAAAAATCGAAGGCAAAGCTACACCGTCAAAAATCGATTTGAAAATTTTAAATTGTTATAAACTTTATTAAATTGTATAAATTTTATAAAAGCTTCCTATTTTTATCTTTCTTAACACAAGACCTTAAAATTAAGCCATATTGTGTAATTTTAACTTCTATATTACCGGAGATATGGCCTCGAATGTGAAGGCACTTTTGTAAAATTTCAATTTTTAAACATTGCAATATTTCTTAAACGATTGCGTTAATTACAAAACGACTTGGAGGTTTTCATTTTGTTATCTTGTTATCAAATCAAAGCGATTTGCCAAATATTGTTTAAAATCGGTCACCTCAATGGACAACGCCTTGTCGAATTGGCATGGAATGACCCAATAATAATAACAATAATATTAAAATAAGAATATTAAATAAGTCTATTAATGGCCGGAAACAGTTTAATTTATTTAATTATACAAATGAAATTTAGGCAACGACTCATCACCCTCTATAACGAACTTTTCTTACCACTCCTGTGACAGTGGCCAGTGGAGAAGGAAGCTTCTCAAAACTGAAACTGATTAAGACATATTTGAGCTCCACGATGGCACAAGATAGATTTGTAAATTTATCTGTGATTTCAGCCGAAAACAGCATTACCCGTACCCTTAACTTTTCCGAACTTATTAACGATTTTGCTACCAAAGAGGCTAGAAAAGTTAAATTTTAACACTTTATATTTGATATGATGTGATAATCATTAATCAATATTTCTTTTGATTAGTATAATGTTTATTAAACTATATTAATCAAAGAAATGAATAAATTGTTTCTAAATCACAGTTGTTTTAAATATATACTGAATACTGTGACAATTTTATTATTTTATATATTTTATATTTTAATAATTATTAATTATTGATATTTCATAGTAAAAAATTTCATAGTTTAATTTTTTAGTTTATTATTCAATGTAAAAAAGCCTGTTGTGATATTTTGTCAGGTTTACACCATTATTGAATTTGCAATATTACAAACGGGAGGGCCGCCAAATGCGTTTTGCCTGGGGTCCCAACTATCTAAAGCCGGCCCTGGGGGGTGTTTCAGAGTCTTCTCGAACGGAAACGGAAATTTTTTTATTCGATCGTAAAGTCTTCCATCTGCGGTCTCCCACGCGTTTCAGAGACTCTAACGGAAAGCGATTTTCCTAAAACTATGAAAATTATAAGCGGTCACCACGTTTCGAGGAGACAAGTGAGCAGAGAAAACAGATTCGAGCCCCTTTGCGCCAATTTCACAAAGGAGAAAAATGTATGTACATAATATATTTATGCTAAGGCTGCTATGATACGTTGTCATATACCGAATTGAAGTAATCGTAAATAAAAATTATTTTAGAACTGGCCGTTTGTAATTTTTGTTATGTAATCTCGTGCCGTTTTGAATGTTAGAGACGGAAACGTATACATTTTACTCGATTTTGTTTGTTCAAACTCGTAAGTGAAACAGTACGCAGTTGACTTTGGGCCATATGTAGAAAAATAAATTCCAATAACCCCACCTATGCACCCGTTTTAAATTATATTGAACCGTTGAAAATTATCACTTCATTAATGAGGTTCTTATTAATATCTTGCTTAAAACATTGTAAGTGCATTTATGTTGCAGTAGAACCTTATTAATGATTTGCAATTTCCCGTTTCTAAGCTCTTAGCATACGAGTATCTGGCCGGACTTTCTCATATATTGATGATTTCAAGTACTTTTTTATCAAATTTTGAATAGCATATTTAACTCAACATTGCACTATTTCAATTCCAGCTCGATTCTGATATCTCTGGGGTAGTAGAGGTGTACCCTTTGGAAGTTGTTTCTTCTATATCCAATGATGTGTCCACTTCCAGTGAAAGAACACCTCTTTCTCAACTGCAGGCAACCCCTTCTCCTACTCCACCACCTCAATGTCCTTTTCCTTCTCCATTACGGAGAAGGAAAAGGAAATTGTGTAAAATGTAAAATGATCGAGTTGACTAAGATGTCTGAGCGTCTCGTGTTAATCACGTCCCTTAATAACTTGATAAAAGTTAACTAAGACAAGGAAACGGAAGTTGAGGTTGAAATATCGAGCGGAAGGCATTTCATTAATAGAGGTTAGGTGAAGCGCAAGAAGAGATAAATCAGCCTCATTACAATCATTAAGTAATTCTAATTTAAAGTCTTTTAGAGTTCAGAAAATTAAAATATATCAGGGTCTTCCAAACAATAATTGAATTAAATTACATATTGATGAAAGCCAAAATCGTATCTTACGACTTAAATGACAATTGACATTGAAGACATGACATTTATAAATGCTAATACGTAAAATAAATTTAACTTGAAAAAATATACAAAATGCAAAGATGTGTCATTAAACGTTGAATTTTGTTTCCAAAAGCCTAATAACCCATCAATTCTTTTGATAAAATTTAATGACCGATACTTATTTCATGTCATAAATTTATTGAATTGTGTCATTCCTGATCTTAAAATGTTCCTAAAAAGTAGATTATTTAAAGTTATTCAGTATACCTTGAACTAGATATTAATTACTACGTAAGCTACTTAAACGAATATGGTTGCTCGTTATCGAATCAGAGGATGAAAATGTTTGATATACTAAATTATCATAAATAATTCATTGAACTAGCCGGACTCCAATACCATAGCATTACCTTCAGGTCTGAGTTGGTTAGCAAAATCACGTAGATCATTATTTAACATTCTGGTTATTCTAAGTGGTAGGATTAATGTAAAAAAAAACTAAACATAGGTAATTGACTCCTTTTCCTATGATAACTGTATAGATAAGCATTCCAAAATTATTTACGATTATAAAAGTTAAGGTATTGAATTAAAAATTTCGCTTGAGTTTTTACATGATTCGCAGCAAATTTTGAAAACACCTTTCTTGGATAAGTAAACAAGAAATTAAACTTTTCTTGACTCTTAGTAATTTCTTGACTTTCTAAGATTCAAATTGCATGCCTTACTGTAATTAATATGCACCCAATCATTCATTTTAGTTTGGATGGCACTGAGTAGACAATACCATGTATTAATGTTTGCCAATCACTTAAGAATTTTTTGTTTTATCGCAGTTCTCGTCTGGTTTGGGTGAGTAATGTTGCAGTGTTTGCAATATTGCTGAAAACTCTAACTACAGAGGCATATCCATGTAATGATACTGGAGGATCCCTGAATGAAAGGGTGAAAAGAAGTCTTCACGACATAGCAGCCGACTCCAGTGCGCCTAAGAGTCTTGCTTTTGTGATGGATACAACAGCCTCTATGACTGATGACTGGAAAGGTGCAATCAGTGGTGGAAAACGGATTCTGAGTGAATTTCTCTCTTATAAAACGCGACCTATCAAAAATTACATTCTAATGCCGTTTAATGACCCAGGTAAGTGATCAGCACATTTTTGTTCTCCCAATTTTACTCTAAAAAGGTTTCCATTTTTAATAAACAACTTAAATGACTAAAAATAAAAAAATCTTTAAATTTTTTACCATTAAAAATAACATGATTGAGACTGATTTATTATTAGTCCATAGGAATAGTAGATAGTATAACTATAAATTAGGAAGAGGGGAATCAAATAAGGGTACGCATTACTTTTTCAGCTTTTATTTTTGAAGCGATTATCCTACATCAGGATAATCGCTTCAAAATCGGTATTACCAATAAATACAAACCAATTCATGCTCATGGTCTCTTTGATTACGGAGTATATCGAAAAATAAAGTAAATCTAGAATAAATAATCCACTCCGAAAACATAAAACATGAGGCACAGTCTCAAGTAGTAAAAATTCGAAAACATTTAATCAAAATGTCGACTTATCTAAATAAGCGATATTTATAATAAAATATAAGCAATCCATATTTTTTTCCTCAGCTGTTGGACCTGTCACAAATACGGAAAATTCAGACATATTTTTGGACAGACTAAACGCCTTGAAGCTTACGAGTGCAACTAATTATGATTGTCCGGAAATGTCATTAACAGGAATTATACAAGCACTTGAAGCGGCATACCCCTACTCTTACCTTTACGTTTTCACTGACGCAAATGCGAAAGACTATGGCCGTGTGGAAGAAGCACTGAAATTGATCCAAAGAAAGCACTCGCAGGTTTGTAGAGAATACTGAATTAAATGCTTTTAGTTACATTAAATATATATAAAAACTTTATGTGCTATTTTATAGTTTTTATGAGCAAACTTTGTGAATCCCAGCCAAAAGCTAAATAAAGTAACACCTGCTAAAAGTTTTCCTTTTTATATTTGGTTTTAATTAATCAATTATACTTTTTAAATGGTACGTTGTGAATAGAATAAAATGTAAATAGAACTTTCTTCTCATACACGCAGATTCTGAATTCCATCGTAGATAGTCAATGCTCTAGAACTCCTGTTTAAGATACCGCGGAAAAAATATGCAAATTTTTACGGCAAAAAAAGGTTATCCATTCCAGTCCTTAGAAAACTGGCACATTTAAATACGATTTATCACTAAAAGAAGAGAAATTTTATTAAGATATACAAATAAATCTCTCAATTACAAATGAATTAGTATGAATATTGATATTTTCTAGAAAAAATATCATAACTTCCAGGGAAAATTGATTTTCTCCTCTCTTGCTTTAAGCCACTACTGGTTACTCATACAATATTCTGGTTACTTGTTCTAGTGTGTTCAAAGGGGGCGCATCTAATTGAATTTCAGTCTTCCGTGAGATCTTTCAATATCGTAACAGAAGAAATGTTATTTATATTTGATATAGGTGAGCGAAGCAGTCTGGCTAAATATTCCCCCGTCAACAAGAAGCTTGATTCGCTCTTTACCGTCTAGGACTCTCCGAAAATTGGAATTTTTTCCAAAAAGCGAATCATTTTCGTTTTCGTCGTGTATTTCGACAAACATCGTGAAATGTACTCATATATTGAGGAAAATTACATTTTCGAAATAAGCAATATATTTATTTACCTTTAATTTAAGCACAAAGCGATAACCGTTCACCCTCAACAATGCTTCTTCATAAGGTGGTACACGCCTTCCCCTTCGGCTGAAGACATTGTTATGTGAGTAATTGAGACCGGTCTCGTCATACCAAATCCTTCCTACCTCCACGACGCATCGGAATTACTTATAGGGGAGACCGGGGCTGGTTGGCCCGTTTTCTTTATTTATTTTATTGTACATATTTAAACTTATGAAATTATTGCTAAATTTTAGATGCATTCTTACTGAATCTGGATGGCAACTACTAAACTTGAAAATATGAGAGAAAAAACTTCCGAACGAAATCCCTTTCGGAGTACAAGGTGAGATCCGGTTCTCGGTAACGCCTCTCTTTCTTGCGAAGGAACTCTGCTACAGCTGGTCTCGGATCATATAAAGTTGTACCTACTCCATTCAGTGCCACAAACATTCTCGAGTTTATGGTCTGATCTGAAGTTGACAGTCGGTGGTTTGATTTAATATGATTATAATGAGAAATCACTTTCTCAACAATCATGGAGTGAGGTGAAGTGACCAGTAAAGAGCACAACAGTTTCTGCAAGATCCCACATGTCACTGGTATCAGTCGAAGCAGCTTATGCGACATTTTTGCACCTTCGTCTGAAGTGTCGAGATCTCTGATATCTTGGATTGCTGGCCAACAATCGCAAATATTCGATGAAAAGTCGGAAACTTTTTCTTTGCCATAAATTGTTTCGACTAAGAATCGACCCTCTTGAATCATTTCTGTTGTGGTTTTCGCCATTAGAAATGTAGAAAACTTTTGATCAGCTCATTTTCCTCAATGTGAGCTGGACGTCAAGAAAATTGATGAACGCTGATATTATTTCGACTCGGAGTGCCGTCCATGATCGAGTGCCTGTTGTGATGAGAGAATGCGATACTTTGCGTCTTTTCCTTTCGTTTTCTTCATTGTGAGTGTTGGCTTGTAATTTTTTTGGTGTAAAGGAAACTTCTCTTCCTGTTCACCTGGATATGGACCCTGCAGCATGAGTTTCAACTTTCTGAGAGCGATTTGTTTCAAAGCTAAAATATCGGGCAGAATCAAACGCCCTTTCTGGAGATTTTTTTTGCAAATCTTTCATGATCAATAAAACATCTGCCATCAAGCATGTTTGAAGAAGTTGTTGAAATTCCGATTTTCTCCAAGTATTAAGCATCCCAACTGCTACATTCTTGTCTATCAGTGAACCAGGAGTTTTTGAGAAATGTCGCCAGTACTTGAAACATCCCGGTAAATTGTGTAAGACCGCAGTGATCAATACTCCAAACCAATTTTCCTCGTTCACGAGTATAAATGTCGTAAAATCTCCTATTAACATATAATGTTTTCAGACTCGCGCATGTATGTCGGTGGAGGAGCGGTTGGGGGAGGTTCGAGGAGATATTTTTCTTTTGGCCACCTAGTGATAAATCCTTAAAAAATGCCCTGCTTTCGAGATCCTCTCCCTAATGGATCAGAGACACCACAAAATCTCTTGCACAAGAATAAACGACCCAAAACCGTGACCGGAAGTCAGACATGACTGCCAACACATGAGAGATAAAAGGAAAAAATGAAGAACGACCAACAACAAAATTCCAATATAACAACAAAATAGAAAGAAGAACTGAAGAGTATTGTTAAGAAAAGAAACGTTGAAACCTAGAGGAAATAGGAAAAGGAACTGGAATGGATATTTACTTGGAAAATATCATTGTAATCAAATGTCACAGAAGGAATGGCGAAGGGGAGGATAGGGATAGGGCAGAGAATATATTGGATGATGAACAGGTTAAAAAGGTTAGGGACATACGAAACTTCTCATAATGAAGAGTGAATTTTCTGATTATGGCAGAAGACTTTTACTTCCAAACATAAAGAAGATTTGATTTTTGTACATACATGAGTGTTCTACCTTATGGTAGATTCATGTGCACTCAGAAATCCTCATTAAATGCCATTTCTTCCATTTCCTTATAGTTAACCCGACCCCTTACGTCATCCAACATCTTCTGTCTCTGTCTTCCTCTCTGTTCTTTCCCCTGATTTCTACCCTCAATTACAGTCTTCACAAATCCGTCTCCCCTCAATATTTGACCCACCCATTTTTTTGTTAATGTTCAATTATTTCAATCAAAGCCATATCCTCCCCAACCATCTCCAGTGATTCTGTATTTGTTTTCCTATCAACCCAACTTACTTTTTTTATTCTACACTAAACCTACATTTCAAAGGTTACACTAAACCAAACATTTGACTTCCTTCTTTCTTAATGTCCATATTTCACACCCATAAATCAAGACTCTTCAATTCAAGGATTTCACCAATCTTTTCCTGATTCCTTAGTCAAGATCTATTGTCATCAATTTCTTTTATAAAGGCTTCCTTGGCCAAGATAATTCTTTTTAAATCTAATCTTTCCATCATCCTTAATTTCTATAATGTATTTATTCGAATATTTTATAATATCTATTTAATATTTTTTTAAAGTTAAATTTTAAATTAATTTAATATTTTATGAAATATATTTATTTTTGTTTACATATGCTCATTTAGGTTGTTTTTTTCATCACTGGAGATTGTGGTAACACTCATACAGAAGACTTTTTAGTTTATGAGAAGATAGCAAGTGCAAGCTATGGCCAAATGTACTATCTTCTCAAGAAGAATGTGGATGATGTGAGTATCATATTCCATAAATAAATAGAAAAATTATAAGTTATTGGTATCTTTGTAGAAGTGTTTCTCATACACAATTTAAGAAATCAATTTCACTTTTAACATTTGGCTTGAAAATACTCAAGCAATTGCTTCTGATCACAAGAAGAGATCAAAGAATTGCATAATTCAAATTAAATCTTAAGTATCTTTCCCTTTTATGCTACAGAGGAATACATTTCTATATGCTAAACAAAATATCTGCTTAAAGTTTGTTATTCAAATCTGTGAATGCCATCTAAAATTTAATGACCTATTGCGGGATATAGAAAGAAGCACTGATCTTATGTGTGAAGATGAGAATTACTTTGCTTGACAACTTGTCTAACTTCTCATTGATGGGAAGAAATATTAGGAATGAAAATGTTATCTGATAGGAATCTATTGTATTAAAATGACTGTAATGATTTATTGAATATTAATATTCTAAATTCTTGATGAATTAATCAGTGAATTGATTTATGAAGGACTGATTATGATATTATTAGTATGTATTTAGTTAGAAAAACCATTTTGAAATTCAACTTGACATCCATGAAGGTTCTTACAAAATTAGAGCTAGACACAGATACAGATAGATCCATACAGGCTTTATCTTTAGAAATATAGTTAATAATACTAAAATAGCTGTTTAATATTAATGTGATATTTTAATTTTGGTAATTATGCATTATAAAATTATTAAAATTTTATTAATTTGTATAAAACTGAATTGTGTCACTAATTAATTGCAAAATTTTATTTATATCTAGGTACTGAAGTCTGTTCTCATCTCAACACAACCTAATAAAAGCAATTTGTTAGTAGTTTCAAACCCAATATTAGATCCTCACAATTCTGTCACATTTGATCTGTCTGTTGAAAAAGATCTAAAAGAAATGATTGTTGAAGTTGGAGGTGCATCTCCAGAAGTAGACATTAAGAATCCATTGGGCAAGAAACCAGATAAAATAAGTATTCCATTTGATTTACCAGATAATAAATTCATTGTCATAGATCATCCAGAGCCTGCTGGAAATTGGGTACTTAAAGTAACTTTTCATCCAGAAAAGACTTCAGGGGCAGCAAAAGATAAAACCTTAATTACTGTGAAAGGAATTGGGTCTGCTTATGAAATAAAGCATGGATTTTCAGTATTACCAGTAGATACTTTGTCTGATACTGCCTATCGTCCACTAGAGAGTAAGTAATTTAAATTTTGATTTATTTATGTTTTAATGCTTTCTCTGCATATAGTAATTCAGTAAATGAACACATAAACCATAGTTGTCTAATTTTATATGGCATGATTTAATATTTGACCTATTTAATGTTAAAGAAAAATTTTGCAATTATTAGAAAGAGAAAACTACATCTTCATGGAGGTGCATCCCACTGAAGATACAAAGGAAAATAGGGACAAGCTAGCCAAATTCAAATGGGAAAATGTGGATGTCATGAGAAGTAATGGAAAGCCTTTCTTTAGTTTACCTTTGAAACCAAAGATGCCTGGAAGTGGAGAAAATATATTCCCCATGAAATTTTTGGCTGGACCTTTTACACCACCTGACTCTCTATTCAGTCTTTCTGTAAGTGATGTATTCTTTCAATGATAATTGGTAAAGGTATACCTTCCACTAACTAAATGATTATGAGTGAAATTTACATATATATTACACCTGATATGGTGATAGCAGTACGACAAGTCCAATGTCAGAGTGAAGTTTTTATATGTTTCTATATAAGATCAATAATAATTTGGAGAATTCGAAGAAAATTTTATTTGAAATTAAGGAAGCTCCAACTTCATATTAGAGGTCTCTTTCTTATTTCAGACATTTTTTTCTAAAGTATAAATCCAGGTGGCAATATTCAACAGATATTATTCTCTAGTGTAAGTTAAAATAAATAAGATCTGATAAAGCATTAGTGATGTATAAGCATTATCAAAATTCATAATCACCTTCAGTACCAGAAATAATAGCAGGATAAAAATATAATTACAAAAATAAAGAAAATAAAATTAGAAAGATTTAATTTGTTTAGAATGGGGTTGAAGATAATGCAAAAAGAAATACATATTTCTCCACTTACTTACTGACCATCTATCTGGTTTTTATCCAGAGAAATGTAATATGAATCTCAAGAAGACTTAACTCTGCAATATTTTATGTTGATGAAGTCACAAGGCATCATATGATGTTAATATTAAGATCATTATATGGTTTTGACATTTGTCATTTATGTATCTTCCATGTCCCTCAAAGTCACTTCTTCCAAGGAGCCTTTATATAAATAGAAGTCTTTTGTCATTTGATGATAAGAAGAAAAAAAATTTGATGCTAAACAATTGAGTAGAGTTTTCTTTCATATGGATACAAAAATTTCAAAATAAAAACTATGCTTAAATGTGTTCCTAAGGGATCATACACAAATTATGTAATGCAAAATTCGACAATGTGGTTTGTGAAATGTTTTGGGCTTATATTCAGGTGAGAAAGATTTTTAATTCCCAATAATAATTCACTTTTTAATAAACAATTTCAATTTTAAAGGACATTAATACATTTCACCCAAATTTGATGCCATGACCTGTTAATAATTAGCTTTCCACAAAACATAGAGAGGGGATTATAAGTGCAGCATACCGCACTCCAATCGCACTCTCACTACTTCCAATCAAAACTCGCTTTGATCAGAGCTGCCAACTTTTACTGATAAATTTTGCGCTAGTTTTAAATTCAAACTTTAAATATGAAGAAATTTTGCTATTTTTGGCAGTTCTAAAACCGTGAATTTATGCCAACCTTGACCTCCCTCCCCCCACATATCAGGACCATAATGCCTGGCGGAACCAATAACCCTCCTCCCAAATTGTATTACATAATTGTGTAAGGCCCCTAAGGAATAAATATTTGTGGTTGTGATAATTTTTATCATTATTTTGTTGGTATAGAAACTTTAATACTATTTTTATTGGCTACAATTCGAAACAGTATTATTTTAAAGTTTTTGTAATATTGGCATTATAGGATTCTTATAATAACTTCTAAGAAAATTTACTTTTACAAATAAATATCATATGTAAGATAAATTTATGATTCATTCAAAAAATAATTAGAAGAAAATATTCCATATTTTTAATTAAGCTACCTAGTTTTGGAATGTAATTATGTTATCTTTAATACCTACCTAAGCAAGGAGATGCCACATTAAAAACAAGGTTCATTTTTCATTTTCAACCTTCATCTTCAATTTAACTAATAATTGTACCATATCAGATCATATTTTATTAATTCATACACCAGTTAAATTCAAATTTAGTAAAGTTCCATTTATGCCTGAATATATTCAGTATATGCAGTGATTTATAGGTGTTTCTATCTTGGCAGCAATAAAATCACTTTTGCCATTTTAATTCCTGAACTAATTTTGTATTACAATTAAATACAGAAACAGTATTCATATAAATTCAGCCCATTTATTTGAATGATTTATATGTATTTCTTTATAGTTCCGAGGAAAGGATGACAGCAAAAACCCAGTGACAAGACTGACTTCAAATTATATCTCTGCAGAACAAGCCAGTGAGATAATATTCAAATATTGAGATATTCTAGAAATAAACAAGGACAACAATTTCATGAATTTAATTTATTATTAAATTAAAATTGATGTAGATGCATGTAATATTGACATAAATTTTATAGTAGAACCATTACATTTGAAAAATTATATAGAATATAACATGATCTTGCAATGAATTATATCTTTCTGTACCAAAGAACATGAACTTCAGATCTATCAAAATATGAGATTCAGAACCATATTTTAATTTGAGCAATTGTTACATTAATATTAATTAATTAAAATTTGAAAATGGTTAGAACAATATTCCGGTTCACTTTGGGGCATCATATATTACCAACCATGCCAAATACATACTAAAAGGACTTTATTAAATAATAATATTAATGAATAATTATGGTTAGACCTCCAAATTTTTTGTAAGTTATTATCTAACTTAAAAAAATATTTAAATAATAATTCATTGTATAGTACTTGTTTAATGACAAAGCAAAAATTGTAATTCAATTTAAAAAATATCCATATTAATTATGCAGGTGTTCCATTTGTCAAGATGACATCATTAGATGAGTTTGTTATTGGAAAGGAACTGAAGATAACTTGTGAAGTTGAAAGCTTGATTCCATTTACTCTTCAATGGTACAAAGATGGGAATCCCATTGGAGCTAAAAAAGATTTTCCGTAAGTATAACAAGAAAATTTATAATAGAAGTATTTGGAGAAGTGATATGTTACCATTAATCGGTTCCATTTAATTATTTCATATATTACATCTCTTTGACAGTAATTCCTATAAAGTAAATCTTCTATACAAATAGAAATAGAATAAACTTTATTTATCCATAAGACTACATCTAATTACATGTATATAACATATGTATAATAAGTAGTCATCAGAAGCACAATATTTTTTTCCAACATTGTTGACAAAAATTAATTTACAATAAAATAAAAATGCATTTAATATAGCTTTAAAAATAATAATAAAAATAAAATATAAAAGATCCTTGAGAATGGCAGAAGTGGCCGCTGCTTAACACTAGAAGGCCCGTTGTATGTTGCCTACCTAAAAGGTCCGCGAGCGGTCAATTGATTGCTATGCGTTATTAGAAGGACTTCGCTGTGTTCGCGCTTTCAGATGCCCATTTTTATTGTTTGTCTAGGTCATGAGCTTTTCTATCACTACATTTTGGCACTTGAACCCGTTTATAGTTGGATTCTAGGCGGATTAGAGTGGTTTTACAGTTCATAAAATGGAATTGGTCGGTTATAATTTCATTTTCTTTAGATTTTTTTTCATTAATTAAAAATGTACAGATAGCTTTTATAGCATAATTACATGATAATGTTTTAAATCACTGGTTTTTAAGAAGTGAAAATCATCATACACAGCAAAGAAAAAATAGCATCTCGACAGGAGATTTTCTAGTGAAAAAGTGACTGTCATAGAGAACATGGCAAATTTGCATTTGACATTTCTTTTGTAACTCCCAAAATGAACGATTTACGTGAAACATTAGAGTTAATGACTAACTTGCACAATGAATGAGCATTAATCATGGCTAGATCTAGGATGTTATAGAAAACATGCACGGGCCATTGCCGTGTACTAGGCCAAACGCTGTATTTACGAGTCATTTGGTCAACCGTATCGACTCCGCATTTGTTCTTATTGTAAAAAAGTACCTTCTCTCGCTTTTTTCCCCGTCTCACCGTTAATTTGTACACAGGGGTGCATACTACTAAGAACTAGGACGTTTTTTTAAGATTTAGATTGATAACCGGTCTAGGTGATTTCTTTGTGCTTATACAAGGTGCGGCAGAACCAATTAAGTAGTTTTGAGGAGTTATAAAAAAGAAACCTGTGTATATAAAGAAAAAACGTTTTTATTTTCAAAAAATGTTGTTCATACCATTTTTATATTTATTCAATTTTGAAAATTATGTCCTCAAGATGGCGGCCGTTAGCAACGGTACACTTTTGGAGACGATCTCTGAAATTTTGAATAGCTCGTTCATACATATCGTGGGGTTTAGCGTTCACTTCTTCAATAATCCGCTCCCTTAGCTGGTAGGGTTTGAGGGCGACGTTTAAACACTTTTTCCTTCAGATATCCCCAAAGAAAGAAATCGCATATGCTTAAATCTGGTGACCGCGCCGGACACCCCACATCACCCCTCAATGACACCAGATGCCCGGGAAACATTTCTCTCAAAACATTGAGTGAATTTCGGGTTGTGTGAGCTGTAGCCCCACCCTGTTGGAACCACAAGTCCCCTAATCCCTCTTCTTCAATAATCTCCTCCATTCCGGGCTGCAGAAAATTCTCCATCATGGACACATAACGTCCGGAATTCACGGTCACGCCTTCCTCCTGAAAGAAGTACGGGCCTATCACCCCAAATTGTGATACGGCACACCGCACCGTTAGTTTAGGGGAATGTAGCGGTCTTTCGTGAATAATTCGGGGGTTATTTTGAGCCCAGTAGCGAAAATTTTGTTTATTCAAAATTCCACTGAGGTGAAAATGCGCCTCGTCGCTACTGAAGAAAGCTGCCTCCGGAGGGAACTTTGCAAGCATTACACAGATTTTGACGGTTAGCATAGTCTGCTGGGCTCAATTCTTGAGCCATCATTATTTTGAAGGGATTGAAATTTAAATCAAAATGCAGAATCCTCCTCAAACTGCGGTCTGATATCCCCAAGGCAACAGAATGTCTTCCATTAGAACGTCTTGGCGATTGCTCAATTGCTGCTCTCACCAGCTGCACGTTTACTGGTGTTCTGATGGATCTGCGTCGGCTATGAGTATCTCTTCTTAGTGTGCTGCCAGTTTCCTCCAACTGCCAAACCCAGGGCTGAATTGTGTTTGCATTAGGAACGGCATTGTTGCGTGGAATGTTGAACCGTCGCCGAAAAGCTCTTTGCGTCGCGATCACAGATCGGTTGTTTTCAAAATACGCGCACACGGCAAAGCCCCGATGCGCTCCGGCCCAAACCATGTTGGCTACTGAAATGGAATCCCCGACGGAACAAAGGGAGACCACGTGCAACTTAGTCCTCCCACCACCGCATTTAACACTCAAAACTGCTTAGTCGGTTCTGCCGCATCCTGTAGATAACAGTGCTAAAACGAGAATCACCACATTTCTTCAAAGTAGGAGGTACTTCTCTTCTATTTCTATTTACCGTCCCTACAAGGCTAGTTTTTTTCTTTTTGAGTTCTTTCGCAAGATTCAAGGAGGTAAAGTAATTGTCCATTGTGACGTTTCTGCCCTTGTTTAGGTAAGGCTCAACAAGTTGTTTGACAATCTTTTGCCGACACGTTCTGTACTGGGCCTTGCCTCATCTTTGTCTACATAGGGAATAATATTGAGCACGTACCTGTTTTTCGTATCAGTAGCGGCCGAAAATTTATTCCCAAACTTATCGGGTTTATTTGCCATGTATTGTAAAAATGGGCACCTGCACTTTGTCGGTTACAGTTGCTCATCAACAGTAATATTTTCGCCAGATCTCTAGCATGCTAAGCAATTTTCAACAAACTTATTCCAAAGATCTGATACCAAATAAAATTTGTCGGTTTGTTTACTGGCAATACGGCTGGCCCTGTCATCAAAACGTAAAAATCTCATGATTTCTTTGAACCGATTTCTACACATTGTCGCCGAAAAAAGTGGTTTGCCCCATTGCGTGTGAAACAGGTCATTAACATGGGTTGATTGTGCTACACAAGCCCCACGTGCATAAAAAATAGAGAGAAACGCTTCGATCTCTTCTAAAGACAGTGACCACGATTCATCGCCTAGAACTCGCCGAGCTTCTTTTTCAGCACGGTCTTTTATAAGCCTTAGCAAAGTTTCGTCAGAAAAAGCTTGGCGTAGCCAGTGCCACCCCCTGATTCTCTTAGAACATTCATTTCACCACGTCTGCCAGCATGATCGCCAAGCCAAATGCGAGTCCAAACTGTACTATCATTGGTCAACTAAGGCATGTCCAGACATGCATCGGTCCAAGCGTGTGAATATGCACTTCACACTGCCGTGGTAGCGAGCGGTGGGGTGGGGGATTTTATTCGGGGACTTGAAACAAAGCTTCAACAGTTATGGTCCTCAATCAGCAAGAAATGAAGGAAAAACGATTTTTATAGTATAAAACCCATGATTATGATCGTTTATTATGATAGAAGTAGATATTAGGACCCATATTAGGCAGAAAACGTGCCCGATGTCAACAGAAACGCTTAAAATGCAATAGCGGTCGGTTGACCGCTCGCGGACCTTGTAGTTAGACCCGCTTGTTGTGCCAAAAGTAACAGATAATTTTACAAAATATTTCACACCGTGGCTTATGCCACTAAAATATTAAAAGTAAAAAAAATCAGATCCGCACAAAAATTACTTTTTGAGTGAGGACGATAAGAAAGTTGCGAAAGGTCAATTGACCGCTATCGGACCTTCTAGTGTTAAACATTGAAACTTCTGATCATTTTTACCCGGCTGGAAACCCGGGAAGATTTCCTGCGTTATTTCACATGGAAAACATAAAATCCTTCCATAGCATAACAAGTTTAGAGATGATATAAATAAACATTTCAAACAGCAGATACTAAATTTTTGCTTGGTAGTATTCAGGAGTTCCTTCCTACCTCATCTATTCATTCACCTGGTGGCTCCTGGTGGCACCAAAACATTTCTGTTATGCACCTATTTATTTATAATGCTTTGCTACTGCTATGAGCCACCAGGTGAATGAATAGATGAGGACAGAAGGAGGTACAAAAAAGCTTAATTTTACTGAGTTTGCCTCTTTTGCTGTCCCCATAGAAGACATCTCTGCTCCCTCAGCTTCAAGTAGCTTGAATGCCTGTTTTTTTTTAGCTAATGGCATTGACTTATGCAAGAAACATCTGCTTTAACCAACATAAAACTATTGACAATGTAGGTGTTTTTTATTGAAATTTCAATACTTTAAGGTAAAAATTCTCATGGAATATATTATTTGATTTGGAAAAAAAATTTGTTTTAATAACCATTTTGGTTGGCCACTTTTTCAGGCTATTACATTTTGATCAGAAAAAAGTTGCAAATGGGGCACCCCAATGGGCAATTAGTTTGGCTTTAATGAAAGCAATCCCAGGTTTAATTCCCTGTGGGAGCCCCTATTTTCCAATAAAGTTGTTTAAAGGATATCAATTAAAAATTGGTATCTTCTTGAATGAGAGCTGCTCACTTGACTGACACTCGATTGCCTGAATGCTCGGTTGAACAACAGCTTGAACATCTAGACTTAGTTCCTTTGCAAATGCACCGTTACAAATACTTATACTAGAAGTTATGTCCTAGAAGATCTCAATGGAACAGTCGGTCAATTGAGCAGTTGGGCAATGGAGTGTTGGTCAATTGAGCGTTGCTCAAGTGAGTATTGGTCATTTGAGGTAGACCCATAAAAAATCAGTGCCAAGTCACATTTCATCTTCATCATCATGACAAAACATCGCAACCCCATGGGTGCTGGGAAAAAGGCAGAGACTCTTTATTGAATCAAATGGCTGTGAGAATAGCACAATAAATAGTGCAAGCAATCTTTTTCAATCATCTATATATTTAATAAGTTGACTTTTGATTTTACTAGGCAAAGTTCAGGGGACTCTATTATTAAGCCTAATGCTAAAAAAGAAGACAGAGGACAGTATAAATGTGAAGCAACAAATCACAGAGGATCAGATAGCAAGGATACGGTGGTCAATGGCATAGGTAAATTTCATGAACTATATTACAAAAATGTTATATTTCTCCTGTATAAAATTATTTAGTAAATACTTTTCCTCACATAATTTTTCTATCTAAAGTAATGACTGACTCTCTAAATTCTAAACATAAAAAAGATGAAGGCAACAAAATTAATTGAACTCTGTAACTGAACTTTATAGATTGAATTAAATTCTAAAAGTTTGCATCAAATGTAAAATTATTTCCTTGATATATAAATCTAGATCATATTCAGATTATTATATATTTTATGTAATGTATATTTTTCTTTCATGAAAATATTTAAAGATTTCTCTAGCCTTTTATTAATGGAGAAAAGTAGCATTTTGCTCTTCTGCTATACATTCTGCAGTAATGTAAGTAATTTTTTTCGAATCCTTTTGTGTGGTTATCACAATAATGAGAATATAATATAACAGCACCTTATTGGTGAGTGTTATATTTGCAATCTCTTTGATAATAAAGCATTACACCCATGCACATTAATTGCTGAAAAAAATTGCATTTCTCAATACAGTTTAAAAGCATAATTTAATTTTATAAACTTTAGGTAGTTTTTAAAATTTCAGTTTATATCTCTATAAATCATCAAAAGAGCAAGGTTAAATAGCTTTATGGAAAATATTTTTTGGAAAAATTGTCAGCCCTACCTCAAATAAATGGAATGGATGAGGGTAGGCTCATAGTAGCAGAAGGAGGATCAATCAACCTAAAATGTGCTGTTACCAGTGATTTACCTTATGATGTACAATGGCTGCGCAAGAAGGGGGTTGAAGGTGAGTTAAGGATTTTTAAGAGAATTTCCCTGAAGATTTACAGTTTGCCTAAAGGGAAAGTTTGATAAAAAACATATCTAATCCATTTGGTGAAGTGGTAGTTTTTGTAAAGCCCTTGGCATGAAAAATTGGATTGGACTCAATACCTACTCTGTAGAATCATTTATGGGGTTGTGGAAATGGTCACTCTCATAAAATGTTATATGGATAAAGTAATATGTTCTCTTTATTGGCAATTAAAGACTGCTTAATTATAAGCTTCACATATCCATTAAATTAATTTCTGAGCATTGAGTTTTTACATAAATTTAAATCATTTTACTCTTTAAATCATAATGGACATATGATCTATTTAATATCACTGCTTAATTAACATATATAATTTTTACGACATATTGGCCATAACGTGTAACCTCCAGAAAAAATCCGACTTTGAACCTCGGTGTCATGGGTTCGATTCCAGAAGGCCCTAAAGTCGCGATTTTCTCCATAAGAATACATGGTGGGGATTTTCGAAAAATTTTTTTAGGCACTTCCCGGTAAAGCAGAGTGTTGAAATTCGAGGGATCGCTAGAAACCGTGCAACTCCAACGTAAATCAGAAAGACATCGCCGAATATGGTCCATGGTTCGATGCTAGGTCGGGGCAAAAATCGGCCGTTTAAAATGCATTGCGGCGATTTTGATGATTTTTTTGGATCCTTTCCCGATAACATGGTTACTTGAAACTCGGCACGTGGATAGATATCATAAATATATTTCATAATCGAATTTTACATGTTCGCTGATGGTCCTTGGTTCGATCCCAGAGGGCCATTTGCACTTCTCAATGCATTTCTTACGGAGATAACGGAAACAAAATTTAGGTACTTTCCGGCATGCTATAGACTTCAAACTTTGCATGATAGAAGAGCAAGTCTTTACAAATCAAACTGTGCATTCACAGTTTACAATATGTCCTGGGTTCGACACCAGGTGTCTCTGCAATCAGAAGTAGATCCGATTTTTAGGAATTATTTTGAAACATTTTCCAATAATATAGAAACTTGAAATTCGGCATATAGATAGAGATCATAAACAACTTTCAGAAACATGTTTTAGATTTCCAAGATCGTCCTTGGTTCGAATCCAGAGAGCCATTTATATTCGTGAAAAGTAGAACGTCGTTTGAGGTAGTTGCAGCAAATATTTTTGCTTGAATTTTCACACATAGTTGGAGATGGTGATCTTCTATTGTGGTGCACAGTAAGTTCACCAGAAAGACCCAGGTTCGATGCCAGACGATTAAATTGAAGCGAATTTTAAGAGTATTTTCAATCCTTTTTTTTTCTTTGGAGGACCGTCCCGATATAATGCCGATTTTAAATTATTGTTGTCGATCTGCTTGCAGTATGCAAGCTACATTTTACTCGTATATAATAGATATATATAGGGGATCAAAATTCTAACCATGTTCCACAAGTGCCACTGCCTTGAAATTTTTACGACATAATGGCCATAACGTGTAACCTCCAGAAAAAAAGCCGACTTTGAACCTCGGTGTCATGGGTTCGATTCCAGAAGGCTCCAAAGTCGCGATTTTCTCCATAAGAATACATGGCGGGGATTTTCGAAAATTGTTTTGAGGCACTTCCCGGAAAAGGAGAGATTTGAAACTCGAGGGATCGGTAGAAGCCGTGCATATCCAACGAAAATCAGAGAGACATTTTCGAATATTGTCCATGGTTCGATGCTACGTCGGGGAAAAAATCGGCGTTTCAAATGCATTTTGTGGCGATTTTTAGGATTTTTTTGGACCCTTTCCTGAAAGTAAAACGTCGTTTGAGGCGGTTGCAGCCAATGTTTCTGCTTGAATTTTCACACATCGTTAGAGATGGATTCTGTTGTGTTGCATAGTAAATATCACCAGGAAGACCCGGGTTCGATGCCAGACTATTAAATTGCAGCGAATTTTAAGAATATTTTCAATACTTTTTTTTTCTTATGAGGACCGTCCCGATATGAAATTTGTGTCGTCTATCTGCTTGCAGTATTCAAGCAACATTTTACTCGTGTATATATATATATATATCTCAAAATATCAATAAATTCTAAAATGAGTGTATCCTTTGGATTGGTGTGTGTGTGTGTATATATATATATATATATATATATATATATATATATATATATATATATATATATATATATATATATATATATATATATATATATATATATATATATATATATATATATATATATATATATATATATATATATATATATATATATATATATATATATACACACACACACCAATCCAAAGGATACCCTCATTTTAGAATTTATTGATATTTTGAGAGGGAGCAAATAATTCAGCTGAAAGAATCATTTCCTAATATTTTGTACTTTAATATATAATCATTCCCTTTGTCACATCTCTAGATATTCATGTTTAAATTATTTCAACAAGCCCAAAGAATACTTTTTGAAGAGTAAATTACATTTCATTTTCATTTCTTGGTTTTGAAAACACTGGTAAAGTAGTCTGATAATGTGTGAATGTGGGAAACGTATCCACTGAAAACTATGATAATTAATCATTTCAGAAGCCACATTATTGAGCCCTTCTGATGCGGTCAGAACACAGAAAGATTCACTTTCCATACCATCCTTAAGGAATAGTGAAGTTGGGAAGTATGTTTGCAGAGCTTCCAACAAAGGTATGTGCAACATTTATAGAATTCATGAAGTAAAGGAAACTTAACTTTTCTTACAGCCTGAATTCTTTGAATTATTCCACGAAATTGTAATCAATAACAAATAACATTGAATTTTATAATCTTATGCTATTATTATATTATCACAAATAATATTTTGGTTCTAACAAATTATATTAACAATTAATACAATTAATCTAAAAAATCTTATATCAGTGAAACAAAATCAGTGTATTGTTCATTTCACTAAATTTTATGGGAGTCATAGTTCATTCGTCAATTTTAATGACATTTACTGAAAATATTAGAGTAAAAATATATATATATATATATATATATATATATATATATATATATATATATATATATATATATATATATCATCATCATCATCATCATCAGCCATTTTCAATCCGACGTCGGATGTAGGCCTCCCCAAGTACTTTCCAATTTTCTCTGTCCTGAGCTTCTCGTTGCCACGTTACACCTAAGTACTTGATGATGTCTCTGTTCCACCTGTCCATAGGTCGTCTTCTTGGTCTCTTCACATCTCTTGGTATCCAGTTGAGAACTGCAGATGTCCAACGGTTGTCGTTTCTTCTTGCAATATGGCCGGCCCACCTCCATTTCAGTGATCTTACCTTATCTATTATGTCTGTAACTCCAGTCATCATTCTCACCCAAGTGTTTCGTTTCCTGTCTCTTCTTGTGATTCCCAGCATGCAGCGCTCCATGCTCCTTTGCGTTGTCTGAAGTCTCTGGGTTATTGCAGCATTTAACACCCAAGTTTCACTTCCATAGGTCAAGACAGGTAAAATGCATTGGTTGAAGACCTTCCTCTTCAAAAGCATTGGCATTCCTGACTTCAGAATGTGTGAGTTCCTTCCAAATGCGCTCCAGCCAAGTTTCATTCTTCTGTTTACTTCATTAATCCTGTTTTTCTCTCCTGTTGTTACAAGTTGTCCCAGGTATGTGTATTCCAAGCAAACATCCAGAGGTTTTCCTTGAAGTTTGACTGGCTCTTGCACTGTAAAAGAATTATACATAACCTTTGTTTTTGTTAGGTTTATCCTGAGTCCTATCTTCTGTCCTGCTGTGTTTAGCTCTTCAAGTCTTGAAGTTAGATCTTCTGCGTTAGCTGCAAAGAGAACTATATCATCTGCAAAACGGAGGTGACTGATGTACTCCCCATTTACTCTTAACCCCTTCTCTTCCCAATCAAGGGTTTTAAAAACTTCTTCTAAAATGGCTGTGAACAATATGGGAGATAGACCGTCACCTTGTCGAACTCCCTTCTCAATCTTGAATTCATCGGTCTCTTCATGAAGCATTACAGAAGCTGTGGCATTCTCGTAGACACTGCGCAAGAGGCGGATGTACTCAGAATCTATCCCTTGATTCTTCAGAGCTTTCAGAGTGGAGGAGGTACTTACCGAGTCGAAGGCCTGTTCATAATCTACAAAGCAAAGGACGAGTGGCATCTCGTATTCATTCGTTCTGTTTATAATTTCCTGTAATGTGTGGATGTGGTCCATAGTGCTGAAGCCTTTCCGGAATCCCGCTTGTTCTCGAGGCTGGGCTGAAGACAGGGTCATCTTAAGACGTTCCGCTATTATCCTCATGAATGTTTTGTAGACAACTGGAAGGAGGCTAATGGGGCGATAGTTCTTCAAATCTTCTTTGCTTCCTTTCTTGTGCAGAAGGGCAATCCTTGCGTGGTTCCATTCCTTGGGAATCATTCCTTGTTTTAGACAATTACTGAATAATTGTGCTAAAACATTAGCAATCTCTGTTCCACCAGCTTTCAGATATTCCGCCAACACCCCATCTGCTCCTCCTGCTTTCCCATTCTTCATCTGCTTAATCGCCGCCATTACTTCTTCTGGGAGGATTGAGAGGAGATTTTGTGAGCTTTGGCTTTCATCTTGGTTCTCCTCTTCGGCGTTTCCTACCTTCTTGTATAGGTTGCCAAAATATTCTGCTACAATCCTTAATATTGCTGGTCTGTTATATGTTGTGGTGCCATCTCCTTTCTGTAAGGCTAAAATCTGTTTCCTACCAATTGCTAGGCGTCTTCTAGCCCTCTTTATGCTTTTGTTATTTTCTATGGCCTCTTGCACAATCTTTTCATTGAAATTCCTCACGTCTTCCTTGATTGCTACTCTGATGGCTTTGCAAAGCTCGGCATATTCGATATTATCTCTTGGAGTGTGAATTCTTCAGTTCCTTCCGTCGTTTCATCATTTTCCGGGTTCTATCACTAAATTTCTTATCCTTAGGTTTTCTTGGCATGCTTGCTACTTCCTCTGCCGCTTTCTTTACAATTTCCATAACTTTGGTTTCAAGTTCTTCCTCCTGAAGTGCTGAGAATCTATTTCTAAGTTCCAGCTGAAACTTTATCTCGTTATCTGATAGTTTATCAATATTTATCTCCTCCTTCTTGCAAGAAACCAACTTCTTTCGTTCCATTCGGGGGTTAATATTGATTCTGCATCTAACAATTCTGTGGTCACTTCCAGTGTTGAAATTATTCAAAACTTCACAGTTAGTTACAATGTAGAGTCTGTTTACCAATATGTAGTCTATTTCATTTTTTGTTCCATTGGGACCTCTCCACGTCCATTTCCTTGTAGGATTTTTCTTAAAGTATGTATTTGTTATATACATATTGGTGCATTCTGCAAACTCTACTAAGCGGTGACCTCGCTCATTTCTCTGGCCCAGTCCATATTGTCCTGCGACAGTGTCATCAGTTTCCCGCTGCCCTACACGAGCATTAAAATCTCCCATAATGACTTTATAGTAGTGGGCCTCCTTGTCATGTTCAGTGCCGAGAGTTTGGTAGAAGTTTTCAATTTCCTCTTCGCTGCTTGCCGCTGTTGGTGCGTAGACTTGGATGACCTGTACTGAGTAACGCTCATTGATCTTCAGTATGAGTTTACAAATTCTATCTGATACACCTTCGATTTTCACCACATTATCCTTCCATCTCTTGTTGATCAAAAATCCAACGCCTCCATTTCTTCCATCCTTGGTACCCCTGTAAAAGAATAAGTGTCCTTCCTTCAGTGTAAGTAGCTCCTCTGATTTTCTTCTGACTTCGCTGAGACCGATGATATCCCATTTTATCTTCTCTGCTTCATTGAGTAGTTCCAGCAGTCGTTCTTCACTCTTCAAGCTGCGGCAGTTGTAGGTTGTGAATTGCAGGGTAGTAATTCTTTTCTTCATGATGGACCTCTTCAATGCCACCACCTCCCGGACATCCGAATGGGTGGTGCTTTTACGTCCGGATAAATTTCCATTAAAGAAGCTCATCATGAAAATTGTACTTATATTTGGGGGGGTTAGGACAATAATTCACCAGACTGTCCTACTGCCGGTTGGTGAATGCCACTTTCATTATTTGGCCGGAGATATTGTTGAAGCCTTCTTAGCATGGTTGAACCTAGGCTATGCATCGCCTCCAACCTCCGTTAACACCCCTCCGCCCCGATGAGGCAATGAACTGTGGCGGTGATGAGGAGGGGATATATATATATATATATATATATATATATATATATATATATATATATATATATATATATATATATATATATATATATATATATATATATATATATATATATATACGTATTTCCCGGCCTATAAGACGCACCGGCGCATAAGATGCACCTTGATTTTTCAGATAAGAATTTACAAAAAAACTCATACTTTGTTACATAAGGTTGAGTGCCGCTAAACTCTTTATCGCGAGAGATTCAATGGATTAGCATAGAGTTGACATCTCAGTTAGCTCAATGTGTATAAGTTTTGCAGCTGCACCACATGCGAGATTAAACTAAACGTGCTACATTGTATGCATTTCCGATTTACCCGGGAATGTTTTTAAAGGAAGTTCTGTCATCGAATTATTAAAACTGTATTCCTTACTCCTTAATCAAAAAAGTGTTATTATCGAAATTTGTAACTAACTGAACTATTTTCAATGCCTAATACGGTAAAAATACTTAATGGTATGCATTTATCCCAGCGAATCGGCTTGCTTATTATAGGACGGAGTTATACCCGTATACCATCGGCGCATAAGACGCAGACTGATTTTAGAGCATATTTTGAAGTAAAAAAAGGGCGTCTTATGGGCTGGGAAATACGGTATATATATATATATATATATATACATACATACATACATATAGCTGGAAATGGGATAGTAGTGGCATATTAAAACATTCAATTTATAATTCATGGTTGTACTCCTATACCCATTACTTTTTCTACTCTCACTTCTAGCCTATTTATTGCAGTTGGTTGAATAAATGGATTGAAAATCTAATAAAAAATCAGCAGCAAATTCAGTATTAATTTTACTATAAACATAATAAGAAATGTTTTATATATTTCAGCCGGAATAACAGAAAAAGAAGTTGAAATTAGCATTATTGCACGGCCAACAGTAGAAATCCCAACTGGAGATTTATTTATGTATACCAAAGGAGAAAATATACTTATAGATTGCAAAGTTACAGCCAATTCTAAGACCAATGTTCATTGGGAATTCAAAGGAGCTGAAGTTGGCATTAGGAAAGACATATATTCAAAAGAAACAATACCGTTTTCTGTACCTGATGCAGACAGAACTTGGGAAGGCCAATATACTTGTGTAGCAGAGAATGAAGCTGGGAAAGGTAAAACTTTCCTTTGAATTACCTCAATATTGTCATGCCATACTTTGCTCTTAGTTTGCGTATTAGTCTTGCTTCATTAAACAAACTCTTAGATAATTAAACATAGGTATTTGAATAAATTGTGTTTTTGTTTCATTATTTAGCAAAAAATAATTGATATGCACAAATAAGATTCTTTTACCATTGTTATTTCCTATGAAGTACAAAAACAGGTTGAAAGCATATACGTGGAGTTGCCCTTAGTGAAAGCTGCCACACCTTATATGGCTGTAAAACTAGATGAAGATGCAACACTTAATTGTATAGTGTCTGGAATACCACCACCAGTTGTGTCTTGGGTATTTGGAGATAAGTTAATAGCAAAAGGTCACAAATATCAGGTATGTTATAGTACCCCTTTACTTTTTGAATGGAAATTTTAATTACTATTGATAAATGAGAATGTAATGTTTCCCAGGGTAAAATTCTGAAATTGATGTTTCAAAAAACTCTTATGTGGTCTATTATTTTATAGAAAATAACAAAGGTAATCTAAGAAAACAATCCAGCTTTTTGAAAACCTTAGTTACGTTGTAGGGCCCATATTTAGTCTAAGACCTTTGAAATCCATTACATGTCTCTCTTTATGGCGGTTATTTGAAACAAGATAAAATCACTAATCATGCCATGTTACTGATTATGTTAATATGTATCCTTCTGTTACAACTTCTACATAAATTTGCCGTGAACAGAATTGAGGATAATGAAGGGGTTATTTTTATCTAAATGATAGAAAGAACAGATTCTATATGAGAGGGATAATACGTTTTGCAATTGAAAGGATAAAAGTAAGCCAGAGCTTAGAATTTTTGGAGTCTATATTTATTATTATATTCATGTAATACCAGCCTTTAAAAGTCAACTCCTGAATGGTCTTTGACAAATTTTATTCTTTTTTTAAACAGGTATTAATGGAAATTGATTTTTTGATGTACAATGTGTTTATTCAATATTTTGATCCAACCTCTGAATTATGTGCCACTTTGAAGATTCAGAACTGAAAACCATTCGGTGACTCAATAACTACTCTGAACAGTAACCAGCTCGGGATATCGACAGCGAAAAATCAATCAGAAAATATGTTTCACCACTAAATATAATAAGTAATAATATTCTGGTCACAGAAATATCATACAGCAAAATATCACTCAAATTGAACTCATTGAAAATTAGTACAAACAATTACTCAATACGAATGTCAATTTGGGAAGACTCCGAAGTTACAAGATGTCGCAAACTCTCTCATACCTCCATCACCCTTCATGTCCTCTCGTAGACTATTCAGTGTGGTTCAGTGCTAACCAAAACTTCACGAATCTCTTCCCCTAGACTCGCCCTTAAGCTCACGGTCACACAGTTGAGCGGAAAACAGACGTTGATAGCTGGCTGGCGCGCCTTTCATAGGTGTGCGCGGACGATGTTCTGCTGAAATTCAAACTGTTCACAGAGATTTTGTATTCTTCCATCATTTGGTATAAAAAGTGATCAAGAGTCGAAGGCGTCACCCCTCGTCACCCAAGTCACCACAAGTCAAGCCACTCCTGCCACTCACGCCACGATCGTCACATCGACACGGGATTATCGTAAAAATTGCCACAATTAGCATGCCATCTTTTTCTTGTAATAAAATTAAACAAGCCTTACTCGGTCTAAAAGAACAAGTTAAAAAGCACTTCCAAGATTGGAAGCAACTCTCCAGGAGGAACAACTATGATAATTATAGAACTTGCATTTGCACTTGCAAATAAAATTATACAGATATATTGCTTATATTTTTAGATATCACCTGATGGATCATCCCTGAAGATACTTAAAGCAGACTTAAAGGATGAAGGCACTTACAAATGTGTAGCACGTGGACCCAGAGATTCAGAAAGCACAGCAGAAACTAAATTCCTTATAGGGAGACCACCAACTGCAAAGCATTTATTTCTAAGTAACAACATTTTTGTTACTTAATTATTTGTTAAAGTACTTAAAATGTGATCCATTAGTTTATAGATTCCATATTAGCAGTGAAGTGTTTCATGATATAAACATGCTCTTACAGATAACAGCATAGATCTAGAGCATGATGGCACATTTCCCTGTGAAAGTGATTATAATCCTGAAGATGCTTTATATCCTGGAATGAAGACAAAAATATCTTGGAAGCGAGAGGGTGGCCCTTTAGATGTCAGGCGACATAAATCTCTTACGTCAGGGGAATTGAAAATTAAAGGTAAATTACTTTCATTATAGAGTATATTAACCAGTTATATCTTTAATATTTTAATGTTTAGTAATCTAAAAGAACATATATCTAATTATACTGACAGAAATACTAGGACAGTAATCCATGGTAATATTTCTGTACTAATTTACATTCTTAATGTAAGTACAGGCATCCCTCGTCAACCGCGGCCCTTGAGTATCCGCAGTTAATTTTTTGATACCCAGTCTTCTCAACCGTGGGTGTTCCCCTTGTCAACCGCGGTCTACGGGTCAACCAACTCGACAGTCCACGATGTAAATTCAAGTACAGCTGGTGCCCAATATTTTACCAAGCTTCGCCGAGTGCGGTATCAGAATTCATTTTACTCCGTATGCTTATGCGGTCTTTTTAGCATTTCTCTTCGAATCATAAAATCTATTACCTAGTACTTAACAATTCCAACCGCAACTCAAAATTTTACCGTACGGGATCAGAGATGGTCAGGTTGTAAATTGTACTTTTCTGTGTTGGTTTGACATGGAATGACCCCCCTGTAAGTTAGGCATTTTTAATTTTATCAGGCAGCTTGCCAGCCCCTAGCCCAGTGGCTGGCGATGCCCTTGTGTGTGTGTGTATGATTTGGATTGACCCGATATGATACTTTTATACTATCACATAGTTAATCAACAAACAATATTTATCATTTTATCATTTCTGCATAAACATTTATAGAATTAGACCTGGTAAATAGGAACTCTTATATCAAGTTTCATCAAAATGTTCAGTATTTAAAACATATCCTTACATATTGATAATCATAATATTGGGAAATTCTGTATCACTAAAATTTATAAATTTTCTATTCTTATTCCAATAGGTGCCGAAGTTACTGATAAAGGGTTGTACATATGTACATTACAAAATGCCTTTGGTAAAACCACAATGAAGTTGAATTTGGAAGTGAAAGGCGTAGGTAAGTAATCATTTCTTTTTTTCAGAGAATAATTTCTATTCATATTTTAAGTTCCTTTAATGTATGAAATGATATGTTAGAAGTTTTTCCTTTTATTTTAATTTAAATAGAAGTAATAATTAATTGTGAATAGTTTCCATGTTCACTTTTACGTATCTTTAAAATTTGCTAGAATTCATTACATATTGTTTTGTTATTTCCAGTTACTTTCGTCAACTATTTTAATGTTCATTGTATCAATTCTTTGTAGTTCCTCCAATGATTAAAGATGGCAAACCAGAGTACGTACAATTTAAACATGGAGCTACCATTGTTCTTTGGTGCAATGCATCAGGAGTACCTGAGCCAAAAATAATATGGTCTTACAGAAAAGATCATACATCAGATTCTGATGTATTAGAAGATGACCTTGATGATCCAGATTCTATTAAGTATGCCAATAAATATTTTTATGATGTTCGATTTGATTGAAAGATGAATCAATTCGGCAGTGCTTATAACTCTTACTGATTATTTCTGGATAATATTTATTGACAGAATTAAAGGAGGAAAACTGACTCTCTACAATGCCATATCAGCATATGAAGGTATTTTTAGTTGTGTTGCAGATAATGGTGCTGATACCACTTCACCCAAAGACTACAGTTTAAGAATGTTAGGTAAATATGAAAGACACTTAAAACACCCTCCTTTCATTATTTGATATGGAATTTCGAAAAACATGCCATTGGTTTTATCTACAAAATTAAATATATTGGAATTCCAGTTGGCCCTCCTGTTTTAGCTGATGATGGAAAGCCAACCAAAGCCAAAGTGAAGGCAGGAGATGATTATACATTTAATTGCAATACAAACAGTACGGAGGATTTATCTTATAAGTGGATAAAGGATGATAAATATGCCATTGCAATGAATGTTCCAGGTATAACATTCTTATTAAATCAGTTACTCAACTTCAACTAACATATATCCTTCCTAATAATTTATATTTGTTCTCTTAATTCTGAACTAATTCTTGCATTTACTTTAATAAATCAATCTCATGTCTTGAAGATTAAGAAAGTTTCTCTTAGAGCAATAAATTTCATCCTTATATTAACTTCATAGTTGTTCTATTGGTTCAGCAGTCTAATCTAAAGATTCTACTTCTAATAAATCGAAATTCAGAGAATACAATTTTTTACTCCTTAAAGAAAGTTTTTTTCTGCTTAAAAATAAAAGAACCAATAACATTTACATTTACACTGAATAGAATTGATTATTTTAAGTTGAAACGTAAATATCAATACAAATTCAGGGAATTCTCATATTCATTTTAACTAAGTCACTATGTCATATCAATAAACTATTAAAATTTTCATCGCTATGAGGTGGAATAAATGAAAGGGTCCCAATTAATTATCCAACATTGTTACAGTTTTCTCAAATTTTCTTGAATTTTCTTTTTTACAAAAAAAAGTGCAAATTCAAAGTGATAAATTCAAACTAACATAGCTTTACCTCCATATTTAGAACACTCTAAAATAAAAGAAAGCTATGCTTCTATGATTAGGATATATAGGATATATAATAAGATAATTACTATAGTCAATACTAACTAGTTAGTTGTTATAAAAACTGAATTGATAAAAAAGCTATTCATTCTATGAGAATTTGACATAAATAATTTTTGATCAATGCAAAGATTTCCAATCTGTTATATTAGAAACTTTTCAAAATTGAAAATGTTACTGAAATTTCAACAATTTATGACACAGTTAAGAATTTCAGTCACTCTCAAAAAGTTAAGTATTCCAAATAATTCAGAATGATTAAAATCTAAGGTACTGCTTCATTGGCATTAATAAAAGCTTAATATTTATAGACAAACAATGAATATTTTTTTCAGGATATTTCACTTTCAATGAGGACCATTCCAGCTTAACTCTGCATTCAACAATTCCAGACTATCATAGTGGATATTACAAATGTATCGCATCCAATGGAGTTGAAACTGCTTCAAAAATATTTTCTATTTCAGTTGGTATGTAGTAGAATGTAAAATGGATGGGATAGTTTAATGTAGAACATGAATAACTGGATTATTTTTAGCAAACAAAAAATTGTATCATAGATTTAACAAGAGTAAGATTTTTATCTTACTTGATATCCAGGCATAAATAGAAAATATCTGCTGAAACCTGGATATTCATTACCTGTTTTTAATTTGGTTACAAATTGCATAAGCAGAATTATAAAATGATAGAAATTCTCAGATCATTTTCACACTGCATATAGCAATAGCTACTCTGTCCATGCTAGCCTGCATAAATGACTACTGGAGGTAAAACTCTGATTGATAATGGGAGAGTGATTAGTGTTGCTAGTCACGTAAATTTTAATTAATTTACTCTAATATAAGAAGCATTAAACAAAAAACTCTTAAGGAATTGAATGCTATGATTGTGAGAAAATAATTTTTAATAATAAGTTATGACTCCCTAAGCCCCAAGGCAGTATCACCGGAGACTCACTTTCGGGTATTCTATTTATTCTGATAACTGACAAAAGATATTTTGAATGATGGATTGAATTTCATGCATAATTCATTTTGACAGTCAGTGGATATTTGAGCTCAATTGCCATATTGACCATACCTGATGCAGTAATTAAAAGCTAAATATTAATGGTCCCATTGAGAGGTTTATATGTCAATTTTCAAGAAATTACCACTGAACATAGATCCAGTCTTTGATCATCTTTAATGAAAAGTGAATTCTTTTATATATCTTATAACAATGACATCTCTTTCTAGGAAAACCATAGCCAAGGAATTGCATCTAATCTGAATATGAATAATATCAAGAAATAAGAGGTGTGGAAACAGACATTGGCAACATGGATTTTCAGTGACATTGAATGCAGCATTCATTGTATTCGAATAATCTTGTAACATTGTATGCTTAAAAATTGCAATAAGATTCAAAATTATCTTAATTTTAATGCTTTCTAATTGCTTTTTATTAATCTGCAACTTCATGGAAAGATTACTAAATATATATTTGAATTCTAATATAATTTTTTATTTCTTTTATTACATGATACAGTAAATAATAATATAATATACATTGACAGATCATACATATATAATGAAGAAACCATCTAATGTAAAGAATTGGATATTATAAATAAATCAGTACAAAGAATGAGAAGTGGATGTTGGAGTTACTAAAATAATTATGTATGTACTTCTATATATTAGAATCTATTTCTTCCTGATTGTTAATTTTTATGCTAAACTAAATTTAACATTTAATAAAGTGCAGGCCAGACATCTAAGAATCAATTTCAAGCTGCTTATTTAATTAAGAATTAACATCTGTCTCTATTATCAACCTCTTGACACATTATTTTGTTGTTGTCAGTAACAGGTAAAATAAAAATTTCCTCGATTTTGATTTCTTCGAAGTAACCGTTACTTAAGAACTTTCCGAAAAGATGTAGAGCATTACATTTCCACATTCCATTTTGAAAATATTATGGACAATAAAAAAACATAATTATGAGTATATTTTTTTATTGTCCTTCTGTGCTTATGGAAAATATATTGTCCCGAAGTACATAGGTACATAATTGGCCATTGTTGTCAATGCGGAAAAAATACAGATTTCATACTGGAATAGGTATATTTATTTGCATATTTTTTAAATTTCTGATAAGGAATTATAGAAAAAGGATCTGAAGGTACGAGTTGAACTTTTCTATCCTGATGAATATATTATGGGCGTAGGATAACATTTATGTAGAAGCTTATTCCTGAGGTTTATTTTACTTGGATAAATTGTAAAAAATAAATGTTAAAAAAGTTACCAATAAATGTTGTGGAAATGGGGAAAGTAAAATTTTTGGGTCATCTACTGAGACATAACAGATGATAGGGATACATATTCTTAGAAGGAAAAGTGTTGGGAAAGAAAGGAAGGGGAAGACCTAGGAAGAAATATATGGAATATATCCAGACAAGGATAGCAGTGGATAGATACTGCCATCTCAGGCGATTGGCAGAAGACAGGAGCTCCTGGATGCAGAGAAGAGGCATGGCCTTAAGATAATGGATAAATATGTATTATGAAAACCATTACAATATCTATTTCTTCCACGGAAGACCCCATGAAAATTTTGACTGCCCCCAGTTGAACCTCATCCCTATACTACGAGGGTTATTTGGAAATTAACCGCTGTTGAAGTGTGATGCTTTTAGCTATTTTCCAATCACTGCCATTGCTACATTGGGGCAACCTAAGATTCTTAAAATTTTGAATTGTGCCAGTGGGAGCAAAAGCGAGGAAATGTGGTGATCAAAATGACAAAGAAATATTACGTCGAGGAAGGGGAAGATTTTTGAGGGACAGAATTTTAACGCAAACTTAGTTTGATACCAGAGATTTTAAAGTAGTGCGTTTGTGTGATTCTCACGATCTCATAACGTTCAATGGAATCGAATTCGTAATTTTTCGGAATTTAGCTAATACTCTCAGGTTAAAATTCCATCCTGATTAGTATATATTTATAAAAATAGGGAATTGATAAGTTATTATTAAGTAATCTATATTTAAATGCTGCATATTTATTAAATCGTTGAAATTAAGACTCGCCATGCATGACAGGGGAGTTTACTGGTAAATATGTAACTCCTTTATTTTATGACATCTTTCACATATTAGATCTTGCCAATTAATATTTGTTTCTTTAAATTTTAATTGAAACCAAAATTTGATTAAGTTACTACCTTAATTCTCTCCTTTGTAATTAACTTTTTGTGAATATTATGAAAAAATAGTCGTTGATTATCAAATGTTGATTGTCAATTGAAAGCTTTCCTGAGCATAAACGTAATGTGTTACCATAGAGTAACTATACTCTATAGTTACAGTTACTATAGGTATAGTTACTCTATGGTGTTACATATTAGTAACTCGGAAAGCTTTGACAGCGAAAGTCCCTCCCCGCGCGTTAGTGCCATCATGGGGAATCGAACAAGAGACCCTTTCTAACTGACTGACTTATTAACAGATAATGGAATGGCTAGAGAATAGCAGGTATGCGGAAGGGGTTCTCTGAATTCCGCGTACGCTGAGATATACGAATAACGAGGGAAATTTTCCACACTATTCATTTCTTCTATTAAAACAGAGGAAATCTCGGGTTCGCTGTGTTCTTTCTTTTTCGGCTGATCAACTACTCGATATAAAAGTCAACATTTTGGGAGATAGAACCAGACGGCATTTACAGGGGATACATGAAATATTGTGCTCATAATACAGGTTAGATAAAATATTCAATTTGGAAGGTTCCTTGATTCTTATATTACTTTATGTAATGTCGAATGATAAGAAACAAAGTACGACCAAATACGGGACGACCATCGATGCTGTATTTAGTTTGTAATATAATAATGAAGGCACTCATAATAATATATTGAAGAGAAATAAATTGGATAACAGAGGAAAAGGTCTTATATTTCATTTACACATTTACCTGTCCGTCTGTGTGTGTGTGTGGATGGGCGTGTGCGAATGGCCAAAGAAGTATAACTTCCACCGTCTGGTCCGACGCAGACCCAATTTTCTTCTATTTGTCCCGAGAGAGTAGCCATTCATCCTTCCCGTCATGATTGAGGGCTACTCCGACATCAACCGGAGGCCTCGTTAATCCGCGTTACGCGATAACCTCGATGACCCGCGTCGCGGACATGCGGTGGCTCTGCTCAGTCACATTACAACCGCGGCACAGGAGTCCTTCTGCGATCCTACGCGGAAAATTCGAGTTTTTCCCTCGGACCTCAGTGGTGTTTTGCGTTTATTTTTCTCTGGAATTCAATTAAAGGCTTAAATACGAGTGAGCGCAGTGACAGAGATTGCCCATTTGTGTCGTGAGAAAGCGCCGATCGTGGGGTGACCGTGATTTCAGTGACTCCTCGTCGACAAGTAAACTCGACAATTTCTCCTCCTGGCGCGTGTGATTTTTTCGGGTGATCCGTTAAGCAATTTCTCGGAAGGATTACTATAACCCCTCAAGATGGATTGGTGCCGGCGACCCCCGGGGCACTCTTACCTGGCGGCCCCCTGCGTCTTCTTGCTGCTCTTCTGCTTCGTCCATCCGGCGTTGGGAGTCATCGAAGAAAGAGGTAAGATGCGCTCATCACCGCTGGAGCCTGATCCGGCGAGGGAGCGACTGAGATTGTTGCATCCGTTCGCTTTCTCTCCGTGTTGATTCATCGAAATAATACCTTAAAATGAAACAGTTTTTTCTATTGCCTTTGAGCTGCAAATTCTTACTCTCTGGGAGCTATCCTATCCCGCCAATGACTTGAAAACACCTGTGGATTCAATCAAAACTCGTACTAAACACCATATAACTTGGAAAAATAGTTGTACCCGTCTAAGAAGTTCCATTTCAAATTTAAAAGAGTAATAATTTATGACAGTCAAATGCAGGAATAAACAATCTAGATTGAAAATATAATTTTCTTCTTTCAAAGTTAAGTTTGACAGCTGGCCTATAAAACTGCGATTATTAGCCACTTCGTAGTTTGTCAGACAATTTTCTTCGGAATATCTTTGAAACTATATATACATCTCTGAAGAGAATCCACCAAAACTCATTATGGGTCGCCTTCAAATATTTATGGATCTATTAAGCATACTCGCATTTTATCTATTTTATGCATGGTTTCCTGGTAAAGGGTGAGATTAGTTATTCCGCTGTTAAGTCCATAGAAAATCGTGCTTTAGAACCATATGTTTCAGGAAATAAAAGCAGGACTGTCTTGTTATTATTATATTTTAGAGAGGCTCTCGAACAGGCAAAGGGTGTATCTTTTTTGAAGGTGGTTCGTTTCTCGGTGGGAGCCCGTACGTGCGAAATGATCTGCGTCAAAAGCTACAAAACTTCGATATGGTAATACCGAGTATGCTTCGAACTCGATCTAGAGGGCAATCGAAAATTATGGAAACGACTACCCTGTCAATATTGTCGCGACCGACCGACTGTCGGTATGGTAGCGCTATGCTGCCACCACCTGAGCTGATGAAGGAGGGCTCAGGTCCTCGAAGGTTGGGTTCTTGCCCTGGGGGCTTGATGGAAATGCCGAGTAACAATCAAATAAAAACTTTATTCTCCTCAAATTCACACTCCCAGATACTCCACGTACGTCCCTCACTCTCCCCAAACCCCAACTGCCTTCCGCTCACGCTTTCCCTCCGGCCTCCCTCCTGTCCCGTTATTTCGGTTATCCTCAACCTCGGAAAAACCCGCTGTGGGATTTCCGCCCACCCAAGGTTCCTGACCCTGGCGAGTCCTTTCCCCTTTCTTTCCCGCGGTCGCGGACGCGACATTACTCCCCCCTTAAGAAAATCAAACCGTCTTCCGAAAGGCGGTTTGCATTTATTCGGCTGCCGGAGCTGGACCTCGGCTCCTAAGCAGGTACGGGCTTCGCGGGCGAGGTGGTGGGTCGATGGCCTGGGGTTGAGTTGCTCTGGTCGCCTCATTGTCCTCCCACACGTAAGGGGGAGGGGGATGGATGGTACCTGGCCTCTCTTTGACCCTCACAGTGGGGCGCTGGGCAGGCTCTTCTTCCCTCTCTGGCGCCGACGCTCCTTTGTACCCTTTCATTCGGTTGGCGTGCACCCACTGCCTATCCCTCGCATTGAGGAGGTGCTGGATCTCGAAGGAGACCTCTCCTCTCCTCCCTATAATGCGATACGGACCCTTCCACCTCTTCGCAAACTTCTTGCTCAATCCTGGACGTGATGTGTGGTCCTGTAAATACGCCTTATCTCCAAGCTGAAAGGAGACTTCCCGACTGCCTTTATTGTACTGCCGCTCCTGCCTCTCCGCGCTAAGATTTAGCCGCAACTGCACCCTCTCGAACGCAATATTAAGCCGCGCCCGAAGTTCGGCGGCATAATTGTTATCCACACTGTAGTCCCGCCTTAGAGGGGTGAGGATGTCGTCGAAAGGGAGTTCGATGTCCCGTCCATGGAGAAGGAAGTATGGGGTCTCGCCGGTGGAGCTGTGGGTGGTGCTCCGATAAGCCAGAAGGGCGTAAGGCACCCAAGTGTCCCAATCCCTTTGATCATCCCGCACAAAGTGGGAGATGATTTCTGCGAATGTTTGGTGACTCCTCTCCACCAAGCCATTGCACGCAGGATGGTAAGCGGTGGTTTGCAGTTTTTTGACCCCCAGAAGATCATAACTGTCTTTCATTACTTTAGAAAGGAAATTCTTCCCCCGGTCGGTGAGAAGTTGTCTTGGCGCCCCATGACGCACAATTACATTTTCGACGAACGCACGCGCCACTGTGTCCGCCTTCTGGTCGGGTAAGGGAATTGCTTCCGGATATTTGGAAAAGGCGTCTTGGAATGTTAAAATAAATCGGTTTCCCCTATCTGAGGTGGGAAGCGGTCCGACTATGTCCATGGATGTCCTCTCAAATGGCCTCGTGACCTCCTGAAACCTTTGAAGAGGAGCGCGTTTCCTCCCGTGCGGGGTTTTCCTCTCATTACATGAGGCGCAAGCCTGGCAGTAAGTCCTCACATCCGCTTTCAATCGCGACCACCAAAATTGGGCGCTGATTGCTTCCGTTGTACGGCGAATCCCCAGATGCCCCGCCCATGGAGAGTCGTGGTAACTTCGGAGAATCCGCCCCCTCATGGATGCGGGTGCGACCACTTGATCTTGCCTCTGCTCACCGCTTCGGGTCCGGTAAAGGATTCCGTCGTCGTCCTTAAAAAATGTCTCTCCCAGCTCTCCTTCCTCCAGATCGCGAAGAACGCCTGCCGCGTACTCGTCCTTCCCCTGCTCCTCTTTAATGAGCTGGCGGTCCCAAACCGGCTCGTACTCCGGCGCGATCGCATTGACCGCGGTCCTTGATAAAATGTCGGCGTTTACGTGTTGTTTCCCTGGGCGATGGATTATCTCGAACTCGTATTCACTAAGTAGGAGGGCCCAGCGGGTGAGGCGGGAAGAAGGGTCTTTCAGGGACAATAGCCATCTCAAGGGCCTATGGTCGGTGACAATAGTAAATTTCCTCCCATACAAATAGCACCGGTAGTGTTTTATGGCCCACACTACCGCGAGGCACTCTCTTTCCGTCACACTGTAGTTCGATTCCGCTCTATTTAATTGGCGGCTGGCATATGCGATCACATGTTCCCTTCCATTAACTTTTTGTGATAGCACAGCTCCTAGAGCGGCACAAGAGGCGTCCGTAGCAAGGATGAAAGGTTCACCAAAATCGGGGTATTGTAACACCGGTTTTTCACAAAGGGCGGCGCATAGTTCTGAGAAGGATTTGTTTGCCTCGTCACTCCACTTAAAAGCCATATTTTTCTTGGTCATCTCGGTGAGGGGTTTGGCTATTCTCGCAAACGATGGGATGAATCTCCGATAATAACCCACGAGTCCAAGAAACCCGCGAAGTTCTCGGAGATTCCTCGGAATCGGGAAATTACGGATCGCTTGCACTTTTTCTGGGTCAGGCTTTACCCCTTCCGCTGACACAACATGTCCTAAGTATTTAACCGTCGTAAGCATCAACTGACACTTTCTAGGGTTTAATGTCAAATTCGCCTCTCGAAGCCTCTCCAACACATCCCTTAGCCGCCGGTTATGCTCATCTACGTCCCTCCCAAAGACAATAATATCATCTAAATACACGAGACAACGCTCCCCCCGAAGGCCCGTGAGCACTGCATCCATTAACCGTTGGAAAGTACTAGGGGCGTTGGCGAGTCCGAACGGCATCCTCAAATACTCGTAATGCCCGTCGGGCGTGGAGAATGCCGTCTTTTCTTGGTCCCGCGGTTCAACCTCGATCTGCCAATATCCACTCTCCAAATCCAAGGTCGAGAAATATCGGGCGCTTCCCAACTGGTCCAGCGTCTCCTGTATATTGGGGAGGGGGTAAACGTCCCTCTTAGTCACCGCGTTGAGCCTTCGGAAGTCGGTGCAGAACCTTGTTTTTGTTTTCCCATCCTCTCCCTTCTTCGCCACTAACACCACGGGTGCACTCCACGGAGATACTGATTCCCTAATTACTCCCTGTTTAAGCATCTCCTCCACATGTTCTTTTATCACCGCCTTCTGTGAGTGTGGGACCCGTTAAGGCTCCTGTCGCACCGGAGCCGCGTCCCCCGTGCTTATTTGGTGCTTCACGCGATGGGTGCAGCTGAGGCCGGTGCCCAAGGGCCGAAAAACGTCCTTAAATTCGTGGAGGAGACTCTCCAATGGCTTCCTCTCCCCATCCTCCAACGCATTCAGCTCTTCCTCAAGACCCTCCAGCGCATTTATGTGAGCGACATCCCCACAATCAATAGTACCCCTTTCCTCAACGGAAACATCAAATAAAACGCCTACATTGGTATTTTTATATACCCTCACTTCAGCCCCACTCACATTGCTTATCCTCAGCGGCACCATCAGATCTTCCCTCTCCGCTATCACGCTCCGTCCGACGATTACTCCGTGCACGAGTACTTCCGTCGGTTCCATGATGAGCTCTCTGCCCTCCCCAACCGCAGAATTCTGACGGCCAAAACACACCATCTCACACCTTGGCGGTAGAACAATATCCTCACATAACACCACACGTAACCCTATCTCATCACATTTACTCGATCTCTTTTCCATGTCTTTTGAATTCTCCGCAAATTCATCTCTTCGAAGCACCCTTTTATCCGCGCGAGTCTCCGCTGCACCGCTCTCTGTCCGCAGAGCCATCGCAAGTTCCCCTCCTTCATTTCTATGTGAGCCCTCGAAATGGATTTCCTTTGAGCCCAGCCGCAACACCCCGTCCTTTACGTCGATTACTGCTCCTAATCGCCGCAGAAGATCCCACCCCATAATCCCGTCCGTTTTAATCGTCATCCCCTCTCCACAGATGTAAAACGGGTGGTTGATTTTCCGATTCCCAATTATCAGATCCAGATCTGTGGTGCCCAATGCGGGAAGCTGATGCCCTGTAACTCCGAGGAGCCGAACGGTAGGTGCGTTAACTTCCGTCGTCGCGGCGATACACTCCCTAATTAAAGATATGGAGGACCCCGTATCAACAAGGAGACGAATTCTTCTTTCGCTCCCATTCATCTCCACTTCTATGACTTGTTCAATGGAGTCCGGATAATGAAGAGCAGGAATCATTATATTAAGCCCCTTATTGTCTATCGCCTCTGATGTTGACGATTCGCCTCCGCGAACAAGGGGCGCGTTGCGGAGGGAGACCCGTTTGGGGAACTCCTGGGGCGTTGGGAATAACACTCATTGGGGAGTCTCGAACCACCACGGCAGTTCTGCGAAAGGTGCCCCTTCACTCCACACAGATGACAGATAACCTCCGGACACTCGCGAGAATAATGTCCAATCCTCCCGCAGGTAAAACACCTCGATCCGCCTAAGGGCGGCTCTTGTGTAGCCCGCGGAAATCTCCCTCGCCGCTCCGGCTCCTCCCCCGTCCTTCTGCGATACGTTGAGGTCTGAGGGCTCGGTGGGCGCGTTACCTGCGCCACGAATACGTCGTTGTCCTCTCCGATGCAGAAACAGCTGCGAGGACTTGTCATCGCCTCGTTTTCTTCCTCCTGTACGGCCACGCGAATCGCCTCGTCCAACGTCTTCGGATCACGGGAAAGAACGAACCGCCTAATCCCCGAACGAAGTCCCTTTAAAAATTGGGCCAAGAGATTCTCGTTGTGAACCGTCCAGCGTGTTTACTCCCGCTGCTCGTAGTCGCGTTGCGAATTCCTGTGAGTTTTCTCCCGCTCTTTGAGTGCACGTCATCAGCCGACTTAGAGCAGATGAATATGATTCCCTGGCCTTAAAGCGACTGCGGAGGGTCTCCTGAAATTCCGCCCATTTCGGCGTAGCACTCAGCACTGGGTGATGCCTCAGGAATATTTGAGCGGTCCCCCTTAGCCTCAGTTTCGCGATGCTGACTTTTAAGGAATCGCTCCATTTCCCGATCCCTGCTATTTCCTCCAGGGCCTCAAGGAAACACTCCACATCACTTCCCTCTTCTCCGGAGAATTCACCGACCAAGTGAACCAACGATCCGAAGCTCGGGCCAGCCATTGCCTCCTCAGCTTGTGTCCCCGTAGTCGCCGTCATTCCTCTCCTTCCGTAACCACCGATTCTCTCCGCGTCCGTTCTTCCTCCTCTCGGCACTTCCTAGCGCCGGCGGCGTGATCACTTGGAGCGCCGCCGTCCCCGGGCTTCTTCCGTGGATGATTTAATCCCACCTGCTGCCACCAAATGTCGCGACCGACCGACTGTCGGTATGGTAGCGCTATGCTGCCACCACCTGAGCTGATGAAGGAGGGCTCAGGTCCTCGAAGGTTGGGTTCTTGCCCTGGGGGCTTGATGGAAATGCCGAGTAACAATCAAATAAAAACTTTATTCTCCTCAAATTCACACTCCCAGATACTCCACGTACGTCCCTCACTCTCCCCAAACCCCAACTGCCTTCCGCTCACGCTTTCCCTCCGGCCTCCCTCCTGTCCCGTTATTTCGGTTATCCTCAACCTCGGAAAAACCCGCTGTGGGATTTCCGCCCACCCAAGGTTCCTGACCCTGGCGAGTCCTTTCCCCTTTCTTTCCCGCGGTCGCGGACGCGACAATATTACAGAGTATTTTTAAAGAAAAGTTGCGTGACTTTTTCTCGAACAGCGTTGCTTTCACCGAGTAATGTTTTCATTGATGGAATAAATGCCAAAATGAATGAATTCATAGGATGCATACGGGATTAAGGGCATCTTTCATGGATTTGAATGCGTAGCAGTGCCTGGATTTTCGGCGATTGAGGATATGCACGCTATCAGAATCAAGGAAGAAAAAGATGATATTAGCGTTTAAATAGCAGAGATAATCCAGGACTAAATGTGAAAAACCTAAACAAGTGAAAACTCCTTTACCTTTCATCTCTCTAAATCAAAAAGGAGTAATTGTAGAAGTTATTTGATCCAAATAATTAATTTTAGTTGTTTCAAAGAATTTTAAGTTTTTACGACTAATGATATACTTGCTTTTGACTAGATAGGACTATTTAGAATTCGTATATTTGAACCAACGGAGCTCGTAACATTACAAAAGGAACTAACTATTATTAGTCCAAAAAAAGATTACTTTTGAAAACTATAGTCATATTTTGAATTAATTTCTTCCCTATGTTTCTCTCAAAACTCCATTGGTTTTTCCGAGGTCACGGGTACGACGGATACTTCTCTGCATTTATCACTTCATAGGTGAACTGATACTGTCTTTTTTTCTGCAGTATGCCTCGGCACCAACGGAAGATTCTCCGTGCCATCAAACAGGGACCGTCACTATATAAACTTAAGGGAACGGTACACCAATTGCACATATGTGGACGGCAACCTCGAGTTAACTTGGCTTTTAGAAGAAGACTTGGATCTCAGTTTCTTGCAATACATCCGAGAAGTCGCCGGTTACGTACTCATCTTTCAAGTGCATGTCAAGAAAATTGTTCTCCCTCGACTTCAAATTATTCGAGGAAGGATGCTGTTCCAAGTGAACAAACACGAACAGGAGTTCGCTTTATATGCAGCTCTTTCAAAAGTGCACAGCCTGGAAATGCCAGCACTTAGAGGTAAGCATTTAAATTCCCTATACTTGCTCAACTTTCTTCAGAATTCCTCAGAGATGATGATGTCTGCGAAAATAGATCGTGCCATTTTCTAGCCTAAGAAAAAGCATAACAAATATAAATAATAATCAATATTTCATCGATTTTTGTGTTTTTTGTAGGTATTTATCAACTAGGTACATGAACTTTGATGCTATTATATTCAAAATTTACCTAATCATTGATGCATATGAGATTTAAATTACTGTAAAGTTCCATCTCAACTATCAAAAAAAATTGTGTATTTTCGATTCTGATAAAATTCTTTGATTAATCAATCAGTTTTAGAGCTTTAGTTTTCTTTAAATAGGGAATATCTGAATTCACGGTCTGTCTAAGGCAGGGTTTCCCTAATTTTTTCTACGATGGAACACTTGGTAAACCTGGGAAGTTTAACGGAACAATTAGCTTATTTTTAGGTTAGGTGATTCTACTCGTAAATTTTTAAAATCATTTTAAATTGAAAAAATAAATTTTAATTTGAATTATGAAATGAATTTAAATTATTACTTGAAGTAGATAGTAGAAGATCTTTAAATGCATTGCAGTGTGTAACACCTTTTCAAATTGTCATGAAACACCCATTCAGGTTCAGCAGAACATAGTTTGGGAAACCCTAGTCAAAGGTCTCAAAGGAGATGAGCCTTCCATGCGGATGCTCACATTTGTTAAAATGTGCTGTTCTTTCCTATATCTTAGAAAACTGGAGTAGTGCAATAATTGTATTCTGCGCTGATGCACTCCAATACCTTGAGATGATGTTTTCACATAGTTGCACTTCAGAGAATTATTCCGAAAAATTTTTTTCCTCAGCATAACCTTACCTGAAAAAGTAAATGTTACAATTTTAAAAATTTTGTATCTTTCTTGTGCCGCAGATATTCTCCAAGGAAGCGTTGGGATGGAGAACAACTATAACTTGTGCCACGTGAAGACTATAAATTGGGAAGAGATCATAACTGGCCCAAATGCAATGCATTTTTACATTTACACAATAGCCGTCCCTGAACGTGAATGCTCACCATGCCATCCATCATGTGAAGCAGGATGTTGGGGTGAAGGTCCAGAAAATTGCCAACATTTTTCAAAAATCAACTGTAGTACCCAGTGTTACCCGGGAAGATGCTTCGGGGGAAAGTCACAAGAATGCTGTCATCCATTCTGTGCTGGTGGATGTACTGGTCCCAAACAGAGCGATTGTCTGGTGAGTGAACATTTTAATTTAATATGAAATGCAAAAGTAGAAAGACCAGATATTTTCATAATCTAGCTTTTGGTAATAAATTCTAGTTACAATACAAAAATAACTGATATTAACACATTATTCTTGGAAATAGTGAGAGCGTATTTAAAAATTAAAATGAATTTTCTGATTTGTAGGACATTAAATCTTCCTTATTTCTCCTCTAATGTTTGTTACCTTCCTTCCTCAGGGATGCCGAAATTTTTATGATGATGGTGTGTGCAAGCAAGAGTGCCCCATTATGCAGCGTCCTACAAAATACTCATTGGAAACCAATCAAAATGGAAAATATGCTTATGGTGCAACTTGTGTGAAGAATTGCCCAAAACATTTACTGAAGGATAATGGAACATGCGTCAGAAGCTGCCCCAAAAAGAAGATGGTAAATTTTATTAATGGCTGATGCCCATACATTTAAATGTGAAACCACTCATGTTATCATCTCATGTTTTTCATTCTCTTGTGATAAAAATTTCTAAGCTGATGACTCTCTCTTTTCTAGGCCGTGAATGGAGAATGTGTACCATGTGATGGACCTTGCCCAAAGACCTGTGAAGGAGTGAAAGTATTACACGCAGGGAATATTGAGAGCTTCCGTGACTGCACTGTCATTGAAGGATCACTCACAATTCTAGATCAGAGTTTTAAAGGATTCCAGCAAATTTACACTAATTTTACATTTGGTCCTCGCTATCCACCAATGCCTCCAGATAGACTAGAAGTATTTAGTACCCTCAAAGAAGTCACTGGATATGTCAATATTCAAGCATCTCATGAAGCATTCACCAACCTTTCTTACTTTGAGTAAGTATCGTAAAAACCATTTATGAAAATTTAAATAAGTTCTATCCAGGAACAGTCTTGATCATCATGAATATCTGAATTGTAATATAACTTTTCCTTCATATAATTGGCATTCATTTTTTCAGAAATGTTGAGGTAATTGGAGGAAGAGCTCTGACTGAATATTTTGCATCCTTGTACATTGTAAGAACGTCTCTGAAGTCACTGGGCCTTCGTTCATTGAAAAAGATACATTCTGGGAGCATAGCAATTTTAGAGAACAAAGATCTTTGCTTTGCCGAAGGAATCGATTGGGATAAAATCAAAAAGTCTCATGATCATTCTACATATTTGCAAAGCAATAAAGCGGAGAAAGACTGCAGTAAGTACATACTTGAGATGTTTTTTGACCATAGCATATAAGGTAATGCTCATATTCTGTCACACTTTTTTCCAACCTTTTGACAGTCCTGACTCCTATTAGATTAAAATGATGTTTACAATTCCTCTTACTCATCCTCCACATTGAATCCATTGAACAAAAAATAAAGGATTTGACAAGATATATTTAAGGACTAAGATATGATATTTTGACTAAGAATTATTTATTAGTGATTAATATAATAGTATAACTTGCACTTGCTAAAGAAGTAATATAATTCCTCAGATTGCAACTGCCTAAATAAGCCTTAGGCTTTTGTGGGTTGTGATCCAGCAGTTGGGAGCCATTGTTCTATTATATCCAGTGGCGATTGGTTAATACGTGCTACCGGGCTCCAGCACTTAGCTTGGATCAGTAAGGAATTATTTGTATTGATTACAATGGTTAGGTGACCTTTCTTAGCCTTAAGTATGTCATGAGTTTGCATTTTGAGAAAATTTGGAGGAGATTTACGCCTAGCATCGATGCTGGGCGTAAAAGCGATTCTGCCACTGCCCCTAGAGAGTAGCATCGTCGGCTCCAAGGGAATAGTATTGCTGTCTCCCTCTAGCGCCCGAAAGTGAAGCCAGGGGTAAAAGGGCAGATTGCGCATTTAGCCATGCTGGGTTGCACTTTTCGTATCTCCCATTACCAATACATTGTTTTTTCGTGATTTTGCGGCTTTGATACAGAGTTATCAAGCTTTGATTGAGTAAGTCGAACGTTTTGGAACACAAAATGTAGTTTGAGCAATGGCTAACACGAAGCAATTTTGTTATTTTCGCGTTTCTAAAGGTTTTATAGGTAAATAAACAGGGGCTTGATTCTGCCTGCAGCATGGTCAATTGCTATGCACAGCTGCCCCCACAAAATGTTCCGAACTAGAATCTATGCATCTTCCTTAATTTTATTATTTCATTCATTATCTGAACTCTATGAAGCAGAACGAACGTCAGTATTAATCCACGGCATTTTAATGAAAATTTCATTGTGCTCTCGGCTGCACCTGCAGGTCTTGCATGGTATACAAGTTCTCGTATTCGTCATTTTGACAACTTTTACTGCATTGAGCCCCAATTATGAATTTGAACAAACATTTGCACAAGCGGAAAATCTCTAATTGCCCTGATAAGCTATTATAATGTATTATAGAGTAGCTTTATTTCATTGCGGTAAACGACTATTAAGGAATTGTATACCGTATTTGGTATTTATCAGTTAAAAACTAAGAGGAATTAATGCATTATAATATATACAAAATTAACATTATAATAATCAACGAGGTTTTAATAGAGTTTTCGGGACGGAGGTTGGCAGATGATTCGTTTTCTATATCGCTCTAGCAGACGACACCGGCATCCGAGAAGTTTACATTGCAGGCATGTTTTATTTTCCATAGTAAAAGGAATCAAGAGGACTTAGAAAAAAAATCGAACATGATCGTTAAGTGAAAGGTTCATTTAACCTATCTGAGTCCATTTCATAGGATAGACAATCTCCTAAGTCACGTATGAGAGTAAAATAAAACCCCAAAAATACATGTAGTTAAAGGGGAGCTGGAGAAAAGTGCAACCCAGTGCTCTGCGGGTTGCGTTATTTTTGGCTTCACTTTTCTGCCGGTAGACTCTCCCTGGGGTCGGCTCACACTCAACGATAAAGCGAAAGTGGGAGCAATGTAAAGTAGACACAATGTTTTAATTAAGTTTAATGTTTAACTGATGCTTACATAAATATTTATTCTCCTATAGTGTCAATAATAAGGAATTCGCCTCTGAGTTTAAGTATCTTAAACTGACCCTTAAGGCTAACCCGCATTAGAAATGTAATCATGCTGTGGGGGAGGTTGAAATGATTCGGTTGGCAAGGCTCTCAGTTGCATTGTGAATTTTTTGACCGAACGGTGTTTTTCTTTCGTTGTGATTGTGCTAAGATTCATACGGAGATTTATCCTTTTATTTATCAACTGTAGTGAACATAAAGTAGAATAGAACTATATATAGTGTTCCTCGTGAGAATTTACATTCCGAAGACTATTTGCTCTGACTCCAGTTGAGGAGGCGAGGCTGCAGTATGAATAGCGTTGACAGTTTGATGAAGGAACCATTTTCTCAGAGAACATTAGAAGAAAAAGTAAACATAAAAAGTATAGGTCGTCCCACTCCGGCCTTAAAGTTAACTCAGAGGGCTTCAAGAGGGAAAACTTCCAGTTATATCAGGCATTTCAATAGTAAAATTTACGACAGTAACAGTTGGATATGTGGCTGTGACGTGAGAAATGCTTTGTTTTGTTTTCCTTGCGTCTTATTCGGAAATAATGATACGTGGGGTACGAAGGGCGTGAAGGATTTGGGCCATTTAAGCGAGTATATGAAGAAGCATTCGTCGAACAGGAAACACATCAACAATGTAGTGGACCTGAGTGCTCTAGGAAGTGTGAACATTGCAACACAACTAAGCCGGGCATATCACGACTCTTTGCAGAGACATAATGCATAAATAGAGAACAGGTATGTACATTCCTGCATTCTTTTCCAGATCTCCTCAACGTCTGGCGGCTTTAGAAAAAGTAGTAGCTCGACAAATTCCTGGATGTTCATCAACAAGATGGAACTTCAAGTCTAGAACGGTCAGTGTCGTTTATGAAAACAAAGATTCTTTGCTGAAATGTTTTCCGGACCTGGAGAATTCAAAATTGGATAGAACAGTTAAAGAGGCTTTCGGACTCAGGCACAATTTAGAGGACGAAGAGTTTTTATTTTGGCTGTCCTTCTTTCACAGAATAATGCCTCATGTGGATATTTTATACGCACAGCTACAAGCAAGATCGACGGATGCCATTAAAATTGGAAATGCTATTGACATTTTTTCGAAGACTGTTGCTACAGTCAGGGATTCTGTCGATGCAATAGCAAATGAAGTTTCTTCAGAAATGCCAAAAAGCAAAATACACAGAATGGAAGTCTATAGGACAGCTGACGCTAAGGATGTATGTGATCGAATCACTGAGAAGCTAAGACGCAGATTTGAGTCAGTGTCTCATTTAGAGGTTGCAGCTTTATTAGATTCGATGAATTTTAGTGAATATTCGAAACATTTCCCTGCAAAAGAAGTTAACACCGTGTGTGACGTCTACAGACTCCCAGACAAGAATAGACTAATGACTGAGATTAGCGTTCTCTAGGAAAGAGTTGATTTTAGAGAAATAGGGGGTGCAGTTCCATTGCTTCAAGTAATACAGAAGAATAAATTGCAAGATACTTTCGCGCAAATAACAGAATTGCTCAGGATTTTGATCACGATTCCAATGATGACATCAGAACCGGAAAGATGCTTTTCGAGTCTAAAAAGGATCAAAACATTCCTTAGAAATACCATGTGTCAGGAACGGTTAAATGCGTTAGCAATGTTATCCATCGAGAAAAACTTATATCGGAGATAATGAACTTCAACCAAAAGGTGATTGATAAGTTTTGCAGCAAAAAAGGTCGCCGCATGGACTTCGTTTTTCGCCATTTAGTGAGTAAAAACAATATTTGTCTTGAATTAAGAATTTTTCGTAGTTGCAAAACTAGTAACTAATCTGCTTCCAAATTCTCGATGGTTTGTTTTTCATTATAAATCGTGATTGAAACTAAAAATTATTAACATTATCATTATTGTTGCTTTTATTGTCTTTTTGTTATTGTTTACGTTGCAAATCAGTGTGCGTTTGTCATTATGGCAACATGCAGAATTTATTTAAGCGTATTTACAGTAGATTTTTTGTAGCACGTAGGACGATTTTTACACGAGCCGCCACTGATTATATCCTCTTTATATTTCTAACTTATGAATTGCATTTATTTATCAATCATTGAATTCTCCAGGTGATTATAAATAATATAATATAATTTTCTCTATCTTGAACTTGCAGAAGCTGAAGGCCTTATTTGTGATAGTCAGTGTTCATTGGAAGGCTGTTGGGGACCAGGCCCTGATCAGTGTCTAACATGTAGGAATTTTCAAGTGGAGAACGTATGTTTGGAAAACTGTGATTATGTAGCAGGGTAGGTATCAGTTTTTATAAAGCTGTATATACATTGAAGTTTTACTTTTGTTTCTGTAATTTTAGTTCTTAAGTATTTTAATGTTTAATTTTAATGAATCTTTTTACTGCTTGCAAATGAATTCTGTATTAAGATAATTGTGAGAATTTTTGAGACTTTGAATTGATAGTAAGTTAACTTTTATGCTAATTCCTAAATATTAATTTTCTCACCACAGGATATATAATGGTGGTCCTAAAGTATGCATGCGCTGTCATGAGGAATGTGAATCAACCTGCTATGGACCTGGCCCTGGGAATTGCACTCGCTGCAAGCATGTAAAAGATGGTTCATTCTGTACTGTAGCTTGTCCATCTGGTAAATACAATGATGGAGGAGAATGCAAACCATGCCATGATAATTGTGATCATGGTTGCACTGGTCCACTAAATACCATTGGTACAGTCGGCTGTAACTCCTATGAAAAGACAATCCTCAATGGAGATGTTTCAGTTGTGAGTATCATAATAATATGAAATAATTTTTTTCTCAAACAAGGTTGCGTAAAATCTAAAATTATTTCATTAATATCTAAATCTAAAATTATTTCTTTAATATCTAAATCTTAAATATATTCAGATTATTTTTATCTTTGCGCTTCCATGAAAGTATTTGAAGATTTCCCTAACCATTTATTAGTAATGGAGCAATTTGCTCTTCTGCTATAGATTCTGCTGTAATGTAAGTAATGATTTTGGATTCCTTCATTGTAGTTATCCCAATAATTAGAATATAATATAACAGCACCTTGTTAGTGGGTGTTATTTTTGCAATCTTCTTGGTAATAAAATATTACGTCCATGCACATAAATTACTGTAAAAAATTGCATTTCTCAATGCAGCTTAATATCATAAATTAATCTCAAAAACTTTGGTTGATTAAAATAAAATGTCAGTTTATATCTCTATGATCCATCGCAAGAGTAAAGTTAAAATAGCTCACTGGAAAATATTTTTTTGGAAACATTCCCAGCTCTACCTCAAATAAATGGAATAGATGAGGGTAGGCTTATAGAAATTTCTGAGTTGATGACTCTCTCTTTTCTAGGCCGTGAATGGAGAAATTGTACCCTGTGATGGACCTTGCCCAAAGACCTATGAAGGAGTGAAAGAATTACACGCAATTGATTTTACATTTGGTGCTCGCTATCAATTACCACACAAAGGTAACATTGACCTGAGAAGATTCAGAGAAACCTTGAAAGAGCATGGTATTAGAAATTATTCCAAAGCTCTGTTTGAAACTCAAGGAGAAACGGACATGGAAAAAAGTCCACCAAGGCCGGGAATCGATTTATTATCATTTTTCTTACTGAATTATCATTTTTCTTACTAAAACATCCTCGATTTTATGGTCAGATATATTGACGTGATATGATTTTCCGGAAACGAAATTCAATTCCATTCCTCTACGTTTGATTAAATGAGCTACGCTTTCGTTTACCTGGTATACTAATGAATAGGTATTCTAATCAAAAAGCATCTGAAATTATCTGTGTTCCAAAGCTTTGACTCACAAAGCGTAACATCAAGGCAAGGAACTCGCAATGCATCGAAAATATTGAGATTTAAATATGATATACGTCGCAGTGAAATAAGATAGATGGGAGACGCCCACGAAAGGTATAAGGTAAACACTTTTACGAAAGCCTAACGCTGATCTGATAATTTCTAATGGTACGCTCGACTAATCTCTAGATCAGATGTCGTTCAGTAGAAGTTCAAAAAAACCGAAGAAGATAAATCATGATAAAATAAGGACTGTAGAAGATAAACCTCATAAAATTCCGTAAATAAAAGAGCAAGATTAAAACTGAAAGCGTTTCAACAAAGAGTTGATAGGAAGTGTGATAAATTCAGAAACCAAACAGGAATGGGAAGAGAAAGGATGAAAAAGTCGTTTACCGAAGTATCTGAATGGAGGAAGCGAAGATCGAAATAGCTTCGTAAGCACGGAAAAGGGAAACCAGTGCTTTTTATTCCGGTTCAATCGCGGGTGAAAAGGGGTATCGCTCTCAAGTGTAACACTGTCATATGGAAATCACTCAAATGTCTCCTTATCAGAACTATTTCTGTTACACTTGTGTGTTCGTAGTGCTAGGAAAGATGCTTTAGAGACAATTGAATATTGAGAGGCCTCCTCCTCTTCCTCGAATATTGTGAACGAATATCTTTTTCCAATCCCTCTCTCATTTGAAAACCATCGTTTCCCACCTCACCCCCTACCCTCCTTCACTCCTTCCCGGACATGATAATATGTCAACCTCGGCCACTGTGTCCTTAAACGATGCTTTTTTCATATTTTTGGCCTTTGTTGTTATGCTTCCGTTCTTACCATTAAACCTCTACATAACCCTTCGACTCCCTTGCCAGTGAATTCCTCTCTTTTTCTTCTTCTTTCCCCCCCCTACCTCACCTAAATCCAGCTCTTCCATCCCCACCCCTCCCCCTTTCGTGTTTCTGATTGGTTACTTTGACAGCTCCATTGGTATATATTCCTGTAAATTTCCTTGTATGTCACCTACAGTTGCAGCCATGCTGCGAGACCATGGTAACTTCGCCTTGTGGTTTAGTAAACGATTTGTTGAAATGGAGTTTTTTAACGTAAATAAGTATTCGTATATAAGTATAAGTGGTTTGCGAAGGTTTGGAAGTACAGAGAATAAATCAAGGGATACATCCCATTGTGTTGATTTCAATTAATTTTACAAAGCCAGCAGTCAATCTGGTGGTTATTTAGGGCATTAATTCTGGATTTTCTACAAATCTTGTCTCTCTTACTCTATGTTTTACAAATGAAGGAAAAATAAGATTTATTTCTGGCCCCTGAAACCGAATCTGACGTACGGGTCTGATAGATGAGACTTGGTCATCGTCCAATCCTCCTTAGACCTCGACTTGTGGTGGTGCAGGAGTGTTGTAGCATTGTTTAGGTTGGGGGTGAGTACAAGAGAGAATCCGAGATAACCAAAAAGAGCACAACAACCAGATCGGCTACATCCATCGTACGGTTACACGACTATAGATCGACAGCAATTAGGTCGACGCCAATAGGTCGCCATACAAAAAGGTCGACACAAATGGGTCGCCGTACAAAATGGTCGACAGCAAATAGGTCGCCATACAAAATATACAATTATATATGCATATAATATACAATTATGTACAATATTTACAAAAAAATTAATTATCTATAAATTTTATTTGAAAAAATGTTCGGTATCAAACACTGTTTAGGAGTCATATCATAATTAACCAATTTTCTGGTTATTGCGACATATTTACGTTGACATATAATTTTCAATTACACCATTTCATATTATTATTATTGTTATTATTAGGGGTCTTTATTAGGCGAGATTGAGACTAAAAAGTCTCCTCTTCCATCTAACCTGAAATTTCATTTCATTATTTCATAATGATGTTATATACAACATGATAACTATATTTCTTCAAAAATCTTTAAATATTCCCAATTGTGATACGTTGGTTACGAATAAATACTATGAATGCATTACTTTTATCTCTGTAAGGGATCATAGTGTACGAGCATATATGCATGGTAATGCGTATAACGCCTCAGACACATCTTGAACATTGTAAATTTCTTTACAATTTTAACGAAAAACTTTTATTTCTCGAAAACACCCATAAACGTTTTAGTTGCTATAAACAAATCTTAGTTGCTGCAGACGCTGAAACAAAATTGGAAGTACGTTTCCATGGCCTTCCAATTTAATTTTTCTAAATATAATCAATTTGCAACCTTGAGTTGCAAAGATTTTTTCCCACACCCTACTCTTTTTTTGTATTTTTTTAATAAGTTGAGTTTATAATAAGTTTAAATGTAATCGACATACGAGGTTAGATGGGAGAGAGGCCCACCTGGGCCTAACCTCGCCAATAAAGGATCAAACTAACTAACTAACTTACTTAATTAGGTCGCTCATTTTTGCCGACGGTGAAATATACGATGTTGTAAATAATTATGCTTCATAATTGCAACATTTACACGTATATGATTTAATATATAAAACTAATTAATTCCGTGATTCGTTTTATAAATACTAATCAGAAATGAATTTTAACTTAAGAATATTAGCAGAGTTCTGAAATATTACGTATTCCATTCCGGCGGTACTTTTACCGGTAACGACATCGGTCAGACTTCCCGCTGTTTTTCCATTAGAGCAAAAGAACACGAAAGATCCTTTTTAAATAATTCTCCGAAATCGTGGTAAAATTACTCACCCTCTGCCAAACACGCAAGAGGTGTCGCGTCAATCTACCAATGATACATATAGATTGTCTCATGTCATCAAAAACTATGTTACATGTAGCTTAGTGCATGTAATTAAAAATACTCACCCACTACCAAACACCCTAAAGGTTCGACCTTTTTGTATGGCGACCTATTTTCGACCTTTTTCCACGGCGACCCATTTACTGTCGACCTTTTTGTATGGCAACCTTTTTGTACGGCGACCTATTTGCTATCGACCTTTTTGTATGGTGACCTATTGGCGTCGACCTTTTGTCGTCGACCTTTTGTCGTCGACATTTTGTCGTCGACCTAAATGCTGTATCGTACACCGTATGTTGATAAGGAAAATCAGCTGTGTCCTAAGGCACTTAGACCGAATTGATCCATTGTGTCATCTGCCATGAAAAGTGTTTAACCAAGGAGTCTGATAGCCTTGCAAAAGGCCAAGATACCACCTATTGGTAAGTCTCTAATATTCATGGGCTCATGAAAAAGTGTGCTTATGAAGCGAAGCCTTGTCCTTTAGCTAGCCAGACATTCGCACAGAAGATGAAGTATTGACTCCTCCTCTTGGTTGCACCATCTTCAGCTTGGAGAGTGGGTGATTCCCATGTTGTAGAGATGCTTATTTATCCTGTTAAAAGTCCTACCATAGCGCTCAACCTCCTTCTATCTAGAGATAGGAGTTTCCTGGCATAGTTGGGTTCGGGCCATCGTTAGAACTCCTAGCCTGTCTTAATCCCTGCGTTGATTCCCAAATGATAAGATTCTGAGTCCTAGCCCAGTCCCAATCTCAGCCCTCAGAAGAGCAGATGAAATAGGTAGAATTGACTCGGGACAAACAGGATTGCAGAGAGCTCCCTTTCTTGCTGGCTCATCTGCCTTTACATCTCCAGGAATACCTTCGTGACCTAGTACCCAGAAGAGATGAATTTTATTCTATTTTGCAAGATCCTCAAGATTTCTGCGACATTCTAGCACCAGCTTGGAACTAAACGAAGACGAGTTACGAGCCTTTAAGGCAGCTTGACTGTCAGTGCATATGTCCGCAGGGCTAAGTGACCTACACTCGTTAATGGCATGAAGACAAGACAGTAATGTGAATACTTCTGCTTGAAAGACGTTCATATGTTTCCTTAATGAAATGGCTAGATTTGTTGAGGGGGATTCACAAAAAACACCTGCTCCAGATTTTCCGTCAATGCTGTATCCATTTGTTTACCACAACTTGGAACCTTGACGGATATGCCTACCATATTTCCTCTCGTGTCGAGATGGAAAGTGGATTTTGAACTCATAGTTGGAGCTTGTGTTCCTATGGTCATCCCATAGCTTCCTATGACCGAATATTATTCCAATGTCATTCCATTGGCCAGTGTGCCTCTATCAGAAAGGCCGTATTTCTTGCCTGCTTCTCTATCTCCACATAGAGTGAAGTAAGATTAAGCAAGGTCTCCAATGCGAGGGCTGGGGTGGTTCTAATGGCCCAAGTGAAGCCAAGACATGCCATTTTTTTATGTGTCAAAAAATAATTATTTATGCTTTAAAGACTCTTGAATAACGTGGTACCTTTTTAAAAGGAAATCCTTGGAAATCATTAGCTCAGAGATATTCACCGTTTTAATTTTATTGCTTAAAGTATACTATAGTATGATTATTTAGAATATACCATTATGAAAGGTAGTTACTCAGGCAAGGTTTTATCATTGACGAACCTAGGCAATCCATATCCATATAACCATCCAAGCCAGCCTAACGTAGCTGGCTTGGAAGTACCACATTTTGCTGCTCTGTTCTGGGAGACAGCGACCTTTTCAGTTATTAGGAAAGCGCTTAATCGTTCTTGATTTAGCACTAAATACGTGACCTGAGACCTATGGAAAATTAATTTCTTCCCTATCTTTCTCTCATAACTCCATTGGTTTTTCCGAGGTCACAGAGCGCCGGGTACTTCTCTGCATTAATCACTTCATAGGTGAACTGATACTGTCTTTTTTTCTGTAGTATGCCTCGGCACCAACGGAAGATTCTCCGTGCCATCAAACAGGGACCGTCACTATATAAACTTAAGGGAACGGTACACCAATTGCACATATGTGGACGGCAACCTCGAGTTAACTTGGCTTTTAGAAGAAGACTTGGATCTCAGTTTCTTGCAATACATCCGAGAAGTCGCCGGTTACGTGCTCATCTTTCAAGTGCATGTCAAGAAAATTGTTCTCCCTCGACTTCAAATTATTCGAGGAAGGATGCTGTTCCAAGTGAACAAACACGAACAGGAGTTCGCTTTATATGCAGCTCTTTCAAAAATGCACAGCCTGGAAATGCCAGTACTTAGAGGTAAGCATTTAAATTCCCTATACTTGCTCAACTTTCTTCAGAATTCCTCAGAGATGATGATGTCGGCGAAAACAGATCGTGCCATTTTCTAGCCTAAGAAAAAGCATAACAAATATAAATAATAATCAATATTTCATCGATTTTTGAGTTTTTTGTAGGTATTTATCAACTAGGTACATGAACTTTGATGCTATTATATTCAAAATTTACCAAATCATTGATGCATATGAGATTTTCGTTACTGTAAAGTTCCATCTCAACTATCAAAAATATTGTGTATTTTCGATTCTGATAAAATTCTTTGATTTATCAATCATTTTAGAGGTTTAGTTTTCTTTAAATAGGGAATATCTGAATTCACGGTCTGTCTAAGGCAGGGTTTCCCTAATTTTTTCTGCGATGGAACACTTGATATACCTGGGAAGTTTAACGGAACAATTAGCTTATTTTTAGGTTAGGTAATTCTACTCGTAAATTTTTCAAATCATTTTAAATTGAAAACATTAAATTTTAATTTGAAGTATGAAATAAATTTAAATTATTACTTGAAGTAGATAGTAGAAGATCTTTAAACGCATTGCAGTGTGTAACACCTTTTCAAATTGTCATGAAACACCCATTCAGGTTCAGTAGAACATAGTTTGGGAAACCCTAGTCTAAGGTCTCAAAGGAGATGAGCCTTCCATGCGGATGCTCACATTTGTTAAAATGTGCTGTTCTTTCCTATATCTTAGAAAACTGGAGTAGTGCAATAATTGTATTCTGCGCTGATGCACTCCAATACCTTGAGATGATGTTTTCACATAGTAGCACTTCAGAGAATTATTCCTAAAAATCCTTTTCTTCTGCATAACCTTACCTGAAAAAGTAAATGATACAATTTTAAAATCTTTGTATACTTTCTTGTGTCGCAGATATTCTCCAAGGAAGCGTTGGGATGGAGAACAACTATAACTTGTGCCACGTGAAGACTATAAATTGGGAAGAGATCATAACTGGCCCAAATGCAATGTATTTTTACATTTACACAATAGCTGTCCCTGAACGTGAATGCTCATCATGCCATCCATCATGTGAAGCAGGATGTTGGGGTGAAGGTCCAGAAAATTGCCAACATTTTTCAAAAATCAACTGTAGTACCCAGTGTTATCCGGGAAGATGCTTCGGGGCAAAGTCACAAGAATGCTGTCATCCATTCTGTGCTGGTGGATGTACTGGTCCCAAACAGAGCGAATGTCTGGTGAGTGAACATTTTAATTTAATATGAAATGCAAAAGTAGAAAGACCAGATATTTTCATAATCTAGCTTTTGGTAATAAATTCTACAGATACAATACAAAAATAACTGATATTGACACATTATTCTTGGAAATAGTGAGAGCGTATTTAGAAACTAAAATGAATTTTCTGATTTCTAGGACATTAAATCTTCCTTATTTCTCCTCTAATGATTGTTACCTTCCTTCCTCAGGCATGCCGAAATTTTTATGATGATGGTGTGTGCAAGCAAGAGTGCCCCATTATGCAGCGTCCTACAAAATACTCATTGGAAACCAATCAAAATGGAAAATATGCTTATGGTGCAACTTGTGTGAAGAATTGCCCTAAACATTTACTGAAGGATAATGGAACATGTGTCAGAATCTGCCCCAAAAAGAAGATGGTAAATTTGATTAATGGCTGATGCCCATACATTTAAATTTGAAACCACTCATGTTATCATCTCATGTTTTTCATTCTCTTGTGATAAAAATTTCTAAGCTGATGACTCTCTCTTTTCTAGGCCGTGAATGGAGAATGTGTACCATGTGATGGACCTTGCCCAAAGACCTGTGAAGGAGTGAAAGTATTACACGCAGGGAATATTGAGAGCTTCCGTGACTGCACTGCCATTGAAGGATCACTCACAATTCTGGATCAGAGTTTTAAAGGATTCCAGCAAATTTACGCTAATTTTACATTTGGTCCTCGCTATCCACCAATGACTCCAGATAGACTAGAAGTATTTAGTACCCTCAAAGAAGTCACTGGATATGTAAATATTCAAGCATCTCATGAAGCATTCACCAACCTTTCTTACTTTGAGTGAGTATCGTAAAAACATTTATGAAAATTTAAATAACTTCTATTTAGGAACAGTCTTGATCTTCATGAATATCTGAATTGTAATATAACTTTTTCTTCATATAATTGGCATTCATATTTTCAGAAATGTTGAGGTAATTGGAGGAAGAGCTCTGACTGAATATTTTGCATCCTTGTACATTGTAAGAACGTCTCTGATGTCACTGGGCCTTCGCTCATTGAAAAAGATACATTCTGGGAGCATAGCAATTTTAGAGAACAAAGATCTTTGCTTTGCCGAAGGAATCGATTGGGATAAAATCAAAAAGTCTCACGATCATTCTACTTATTTGCAAAGCAATAAACCCGAGAAAGACTGCAGTAAGTACATACTTGAGATGTTTTTTGACCATAGCATATAAGATAATGCTCATATTCTGTCACACTTTTTTCCAACCTTTTGACAGTCCTGACTCCTATTAGATTAAAATGATGTTTACAATTCCCCTTACTCATCCTCCACATTGAATCCATTGAACAAAAAATAAAGGATTTGACAAGATATGTTTAAGGACTAAGATATGATATTTTGACTAAGAATTATTTATTAGTGATTAATATAATAGTATAACTTGCACTTGCTAAAGAAGTAATATAATTTCTCAAATGGCAACTGCCTAAATAAGCCTTAGGCTTTTGTGGGTTGTGATCCAGCAGATGGGAGCCAGTGTTCTATTATATCCTCTATATATTTCTAAGTTATGAATTGCATTTATTCAACATTTATTGAATTCTTCAGTTGATTATAAATTATATATTACAATTTTCTCTATCTTGAACTTGCAGAAGTTGAAGGCCTTATTTGTGATAGTCAGTGTTCATTGGAAGGCTGTTGGGGACCAGGCCCTGATCAGTGTCTAACATGTAGAAATTTTCAAGTGGAGAACGTATGTTTGGAAAACTGTGATTATGTAGCAGGGTAGGTATCCTTTTTATAAAGCTGTATATACATTGAAATTTTACTTTTGTTTCTGTAATTTTAATTCCTAAGTATATTAATGTTTAATTTTAATGAATCTTTTTACTGCTTGCAAATGAATTCTGTATTAAGATAATTGTGAGAATTTTTGAGACTTTGAATTGATAGTAAGTTAACCCTTTATGCTAATTCCTAAATATTAATTTTCTCACCACAGGATATATAATGGTGGTCCTAAAGTATGCATGCGCTGTCATGAGGAATGTGAATCAACCTGCTATGGACCTGGCCCTGGGAATTGCACTCGCTGCAAGCATGTAAAAGATGGTTCATTCTGTACTGTAGCTTGTCCATCTGGTAAATACAATGATGGAGGAGAATGCAAACCATGCCATGATAATTGTGTTCATGGTTGCACTGGTCCACTAAATACCATTGGTTTAGTCGGCTGTAACTCCTATGAAAAGACAATCCTCAATGGAGATGCTTCAGTTGTGAGTATCATAATAAAATGAAATCTTTTTTTTCTCACACAAAGTTGTGTAAAATCTAAAATTATTTCATTATTATCTGAATCTAAAATATATCTAAATCTAAAATTATTTCTTTAATATCTTAATATAATAATATCTATATGATAATTGTGTTCATGGTTCACTGGTCCACTAAATACTGTTGGTTCACTAGGCTGTAACTCCTGTGAAAAGACAATCCTCAATGGAGATAATTCTGTTGTGAGTATCATAATAAATTGAAATCGCATTCTTTCACTCACATCAGAATTTCTGTAAGAGAAAGTATATTATTAATGTATTATTAAGTAATATCGATCACTAAATATATATTTATATTCTAGCCCCGTTTCTTACATATAAAATTATATTTAAAGAAATCTGGGCATAGTTCTTCTCTTGTATTCTTGGGAATATTTCAAAATCTTGTGATATTTTTCAAAGAATTCTAATATTTAGATAAAGATTAAAGTTTTTCCTTTTTCGTCTGCCTCTTTCTTTAACCACTACTTCCTGCATCATTAGCAAGAAAGGAATGTTGAATTGTTATTTCCACAATGCTCATACTCTCTGTTAAGAGCTAGCACCTAATAATAAAATATTTCCTTTTTTGAAATTTATTTTCTCTTAGTATGTAATTTATCAAATTAAGTCATCAGTGCTTACTTGAATCAATGGGACACCCAGAGAAAAAGAACTTGGTTACTCTTGGCCTGCTTTTAATTCAGTTACAAATTGCATGAACAGAATTATAAAATGATAGAAATTCTGAATTCATTTTCACACTGCATAAAACAATTGCTACTTGGTCCATGCGAGCCTGCATAAATGACTACTGGTGGTAAAACTATGGTTAATAATGAGAATGAGAGATTGATCTGTGGTGCTAGTCACATAACTTTCAATTAATGCACTCTAATGTAAGAAGATTTAACTAACAAATCTATACACTCCTAAGGACCTGAATGCTATGAATGGGAGAAAATAATTTTTCATAATAAGTAATGACTCCCTATGCCCCAAGGCAGTATCACTGGAGACACACTTTGGGGTATTCTATTTATTCTGATAGCTTACAAAACATATTTTCAATGATGGATCGAATTTCATGCATAATTAATTTTATCAATCAGTGGAGGTTTGAGCTCAAGTGCCATATTGACCATACCTGATGCAGTTATCATAAGCTAATTATTAATGCTCCCATTGAGAGATTTATGTTTCAATGTTAAAGAAAATACCACCAAACGTAGATCAGTGTTTGATTGTCCCTTATGAAAATTAATTCTTTTATATATCATATAACAATGACATCTCTTTCTAGGAAAACCATAGCCAAGGAATTGCATCTAATCTGAATATGAATAATTTCAAGAGATAAGAGATGTCTTTGTGGGAACAGACATTGGCAACATGGATATTCATTGATATCAAAGCATGTGCCAAAGTTCCATGGGCTATAGAAGAATGGCTGTCAGCGTTCATTGTATTAAAATTATCTTGTAACATTTAGGGCAGAAAAATTGCAGGAAGATTCAATATTTTTACCTTAAAGGTTAAAAAAAGGCTTACATCTTAATTTTAATGCTTTGTAATTGCTTTATATTAATCTACAGTGTTATGGAAAAAATATAACTTTTAATTTTTTATTATATAATTCCTTGTTTCTTTTACTTTAAACTTTCAAGGATATTTATATACTGTAAATATATAATCTGCATATATATATATAAACACACACACACTCACATACATATACAAGTAAAATATTGCTTGCATATTGCAAGCATATTACTATGATACTATATTATGATACTTACTATGCAACACAAAAGAAGATCACCATCTCTTACTATGTGTGAAATTTCAAGCTGAAATATTTGTTGCAACTACCTCAAACGATGTTCTACTTTTCCCTTATATTCCTTATGTGAGAAATTTTAATGTGCTCTAGCATTGAACCCAGGAACAGTGTGGTCTTATCTAAATTTTTTTCTGAAACAAAGACTAGAAGATGTATATTAATACATCTTCTAGGAAAGCAAGAACTTCCTATCATTTCAATAAGTGCATTAAAAAAATGAAAAACTACCCCAATGTAATTTAAATGGGAGATATATTTACTGCCAGGCATTGATCCCAGGACTTCCTGGCAATACTTTCTATGCAGCATAATAGAAGATCTCTGACTATGTGTGAAAATCCAAGCAGAAATATTGCCTGCAACTGCCTCAAACGATGTCCTACTTTTCACATATATTCCTTATGAGAGAAAATTTAATGTGCTCTGGCATCTTGCAAAGCTTAAACTTCCTATCATTTCGATAAGTGCATCAATACAAATAATGAAAAGTACCCCAATGTGTATTAAACTGGAGATTTATTTAATTCCCGGCATCGAACCCGGGTCTTTCTGGTGATAATTCCTATGAAGCATAGTAGAAGATCACCACCTCTAACTATGTGTGAAAATTCAAGCTGAAATATTTTCTGCAACTGCCTCAAACAACGACCTACTTTTCCCTTACATTCCTTATGTGAGAAATATTAATGTGCTCTGGCATCGAACCCAGGAACAGTATGGTCTTATCTAATTTTTTTTCTTAAACCGGTTCTTAATATACATCTTCTAGCAAAGGAAGAACTTCCTTACATTTCGATAAATGCATAAAAAAATAATGAAAAACCACCTTACGGTATTTTAAAGGTGAGATTTTTGCATCGTCCCCAAAGTCCCGATTTTTCCCATTTATAAGCATTGCTTTGATTTTCGGGAATTAAAAAAAAATTGGTTATAGGTAGAGAATCAAAACTCAAGGAGCCTATATATATGGTCATGATCTATCGAAAACATTGATGACTTTCACGGAAAAAATCCTGGGTTCGATGCTAGGACGATGCAAAAATCTCGCATTTAAAATACATTGAGTCAGTTTTTCATTATTTTTTTTGATGCACTTATCGAAATGATAGGAAGTTCTCGCTCTTCTAGAAGATGTATATAGGGAATCCGTATAAGAAAAAAAATATATAAGACCATGTTGTTCCTGGGTTCGATGCCAGAGCACATTACCATTTCTCACATAAGGAATATATGTGAAAAGATGAACGTCGTTTGAGGAAGTTGCACCAAAGATTCCTGCTTAAATTTTCACACTGTGTTAGAAATGGTGATCGTTTATTGTTCTGCATTGTATGTATCACCAGGAAGATCCAGGTTCGATGCCGGTTGGTAAATATATCTCCAATATAAAACACATTGCGATAGTTTTTCATTATTTTTTTCATACAGTTATCTAAATGATAGGAAGTTCTTGCTCAGATAGAAGAACAGAAAATATCCCGGATTCGATGCTAGGATGATGCGAAAGTCTCGCATTTAAAATACATTGAGGTAGTTTTTCATTATTTTTTTGATACACTTATCTAAATGATAGGAAGTTCTTGCTCAGATAGAAGAACAGAAAATATCCCGGATTCGATGCTAGGATGATGCGAAAGTCTCGCATTTAAAATACATTGAGGTAGTTTTTCATTATTTTTTTGATGCACTTATCGAAGTGATAGGAAGTTCTCGCTTAGGTAGAAGGTGTATATTAAGACTTTGTCTAAGAAAAGAATTTAGATACCACCATACTGTTCCTAAGTTCGATGCCTGAGCACATTAAAATTTCTCTCATAAGGAATATATGTGAAAAGTAGGACGTCGTTTGAGGCAGTTACTACAAATATTTCTGCTCGAATTTTGTCACATAGTTAGAGATGGTAATCGTCTATTGTGCTGCATAGGATGTATTGCCAGAAAGACTCGGGTTCGATGCCGGGCGGTAAATATATCTCCCATATAAAACACATAGGGGTAGTTTTTCATTATTTTTTTCATGCACTTATCGAAATGATAGAATGTTTTTGCTTAGATAGAAGATGTATAACTCACATCTCGAAGGCCTCCAAACGTTTGACATCTTCCTTTCTGTAAGTCCACGTTTCGCACCCATAGATTAACACACTCCAAACCAAGGATTTCACCCATCTTTTCCTGATTCCTTTGTCAAGACCTTTTGTCATCAGTTCCTTTCGCTTCATAAGACTTCCTTGGCCAAGGCTATTCTTTTTCGAATCTCATCTTTCATCCATCCCACGAAAGAGTACTTCCCAAGTAAGAAAATTTATCCACCTGCTCTAGTTTTTCCCTATCCACCCTTATAGTTAACTTAGCTTTCCCTCTCTTAGTGAACCTCAAAACTTTAGTTTTACTTACGTTAATTTTCATTCCAAACTCCCTAGCTTTATCGTTGAGAACATTCACTAATGTTTGCAAACCCTTTAGGGAATAACACACAATAGCTTTATCGTCTGCAAACCTTACAGACTTCACTACTTCCCCGCCAACCTTTACTCCCTTATCTATTTCTTCCCAGGCTTCTTTCACCATTTCTTTTGCATATACATCAAAAAGCGTTGGTGACATAGGATACCCTTGTCTTACTCCCCTACCCATTGCAGCCCAATCCGATTCCCCATCAGCTACCCTTACCGCGAGCTGTTTGATTTAGATACAAATTTTGAACCAAGTGGTGGGGCAGTACGGAATACTAAATTTTCTCAGATCTTTTTGGGGTGTAAGGAAAGTAAAAAATTACGATATTATGGTATGAAAAACGTTCTTATGATATTAACTTTGTAGAAACTCATATATTTGGTACTGCACATTTTGCATTTTTACCTATATTATTAATGATTTTTCAAAACAGTGTAATCTTCCCTGTTTTTCCCCACCCCTGGGGCAAAATGAAATGCTATGTTATAATGATGAGAAAATATCATCGACAAAAATTAATTTGCAATGAGGAGCGAAAGTGAAAACAAACTTTTGCTATACCACAGAATATTTTATTTTGAAACGACCATGGTTTCGACCCATGGAGTCATCCTCAGTCGCGGCCCAAGCAGTTGATTCAATTTGAAATCCTTCAAGAAATTAAAAGATAACTTATGTAGAGCATACAATACATAAGTCATTCACATAATACACTTATGTGGGTGGCCTCATCATTATCACTATCTATTCCGGAACACATATTGTGTTCTCCCTTATAGCAACTGCAAAAATCTGATGTGGCCAACACATGACTTTCTCCGTATTTAAATGTTTCATACAAGCTTTGTAGTAAAAAACATTATCTATAACTTTGGTACATAATTGTATATACCTAAATTGCATTCTGACAGAGATATGTCTGAAAAACTTCCTTTTCTGGATTAACAACTTCCGGTTAACCATTATTGGGGAATAACTCCTAAACAATCAGTGTTACGAAAATATTTTTCATACAAAAGTTGTAGTAAAATACATTATCTATAACTTTTGTATGTAAATGTATATACCTAAATTGCATTCTGACAGAGATATATATGAAAAACTTCCTTTTCTGGGTAAACAACAACTTCTGGTTAACCATTATTGGGGAATAACTCCTAAACAATCAGTGTTACGAAAAAATGTTTTATACAAAAGATTTATCAAAGCACATTATCTAAAACTTTTGTGTGTAAATGTATATACCTTTATTGCATTCTTACAGAGATATTTAAGAAATAAAATTTTGTTCCGGATAAACCGCAACTTCCGGTAAAGCGATATTCACCAAAAACTAATCAACTTTTGGCATTGTTAGGAAAATTCTAAATATGAATTTTGAAAATGATCTGATGATTACTTTTTAAGATAAAGCGCCCACAAACTTTTTAACCACAGACAGACAGACAGACAGACACACACACACAGACATACAGACAGACATGTTCGGGAAAATAGCTAAAACATGCTCTATGGGCCCCAAAACATCTATTTCCGTCGAAATCTGGAGGTCGAATTTTTTTGCGAATACAATACTTTCTCTATACTACGTATAGGGAGAAAGTAAAAATCTTATCCAGCCCTTCGCTGAATAGTCAGGACAGCAAAGGCAGTCGTCGTCTTATTTACTGTCACTAGAAAATATAGATTTAGTTACCCTTGGATTACCTCGGTAGTATCCCTTAGGGGGCGTCCATTAATTACGTGAGGCGTTTAGGGGGGCGGGGGGATAAGCCGATTCTCACTCACTCTCACGTGGGGGAGAGGAGGGGTTCTCGCGAAGATTACGTAATTTTTTATCCGCAAGAAACAGTGTAGAATTATGAGATAACTGGGTTAAATTGAGTAAAACGTGTTTCTCTACTAAAACATGACTAAATTTCACACAATAATATTTATCACGGTTATGCGAGCGCCAGAAAGTAGCATAGTAGCCCGTCGATTGTTTAACCACCGGCTAGCCGAACACGCGATCTCAGTAGTCTCAAATACTAGTCTCAATTAGTCCTAAATAAAAATAATGAAAAAAAATTACGTTTTTTTAATAAATCCAATACAATGAAGCATAGATTAACATATAAGCATATTTACACTGAAAACACATATTTTGAACAATCTCACGTGAGATTAGAAGAGGGGGGAGGGGGTCGAGCCAAATCTCACTATGGGGGAGGGGGGTGGGGGGTCAAAAAATCGCAAAAATCAGCTCACGTAATTAATGGATGCCCCCTTATCCCGTTCTGCTTCACAACTTCATTTTTAGATTAACCAATTCTATCGCCACAGAATTTTTGCCAACTAGAAATTGACCACATAGAAACGTAGATTACGATTCATTTGACAAAATGCTTGACGTAATATTTAAATATTCCGATGAGTTACTACTTAGATGCATTAGGAATAGATGCCCAAAATTACAAAAACGATCACTGAAAATTCGACCAAATGTTCTGAAACACAAAGGAGCACGGAATGGCGAAATTTGCTTGAACACTAGTTTGGCATGTCAATCCGATGTAATTGAGTTATTTTTCCTTATTTAAAAGCACTAATTGGGCTGAAAAACCCCTGTATCCTGTTTTGCCACACTACCTCGTTCTGCCCCACGTTCCCGTAAGTGAAATAAATCTATATCACTAAAGCTCAGCGATTCTACGAGTAGTATTATTTCTAGAATTCTATAAGAAGAAACCTCAACTAAGGCCATCACCTCAGATGCTTTCAAATTGTCACAAACGTGACAGACAGAGACGAAATATGGAAGATATCTATTTTCTGTCTTTTACCGAAAAACAAATAAACGATAAATAAATCTCTTAAAAAATAAACAAAAAATAGATATTTCTGGTGATGTTAATTCAAAACCTTGGTGGTGAAATATAATTGTAGAAAAATGAGCAGTATACAAACGCTTGTGAAATTCTTATGCCAAATACGACAGGTGTAAGGATATTTGTTTCGTAAAATTCCAGTGGGCTTGCTATATCATGGATTATCATTTATATTTATATTAGAAGAATGTAGTTAGATATACGTATTCTCATCAAGGCGATGCAAGCATATATTATCATGATGAAGGATTCTGCCTATTTTATTTGATTTTGCACTCCTAAAAAACCCTAGAAGGTGTTAAGAGAAGCTAGAAGGAATAAATAATGTTAATGGCAAACTTATTGTAATATTAAAGGAAACAAACATTTAGATTTGCATTATTGTTGTATCTAGTGCTACTTATTGGCAAGTAGTCACTTTTGAGGTTCCATGGTTAACTCCAGTGAAGTATCGGTGGTCTTAAATTTCAACTTAATGTAATAAGGAATTTTATGATCTGGATAGTTTAGGAGGTCACTTTAGGAGGATTAGTAAAAACATATTATAATAATGTTAATACTTTTACGACAGAAATATTCAATTTGTAAATTCTAAGCTTTAGATCAGTGATTCTCAAAGTGGGCAACAACGCCCCCTTAAGGGCGCTATACTATTTTAAGGCTTGATGCTACAGAATTTTATTCCCATTTCATCATATTCCCATTTATACTCAATTTTACAGGGCTCTGGGCAGTTATTAAACATCAGACATCTGCCTGTTAATGATTTGATGGGCGTTTTAAGTAGTGTAGCTTTTATTTTGTTTTCTTTTATTTTGTTTTCTTTTATTCATTCTCTGGATTCGATCTTTCGGGATATGATTTTATAAATGTCGGTCGGAGGTATGGAAATGGGCGGTATCATGAAAAAGTTTGGGAAGCACTGCTTTAGATCGATTCAATCGAAATGGGGTCGGAACCATCCTGGGGCCCTTGTTAATCGCCCAGTGATCAATGGTTTGGTACGCTCCTAGTTCTGAGAAAGAATTACTTTATTCGCTATTTCAGATCATGATATCCTCTCCTTGATTTATTTGTGTATCAATTACTTCCCATTTATTCCCTTCCACCCCAGACATGAAATAACAACCATTCATATCATTCGGTATATATGTTACACCCCAAACGTGTAATTGCCCATTTCATGAATTGGGCAATTACATTTTTGGGGTGACAGGAACCCTACCTCCCTACTCAACCCATCGGCGCCGCGCATATTTAATTAATTAATTAATCTCCGCTACAAATCGTGAAATATTCGCGGTGCCAATGGGTTGAGTAGGATAGTTATGGTTCCTTTCACCTCAAACGTGTAATTGCGCAATTCATGAAATGGGCAATTACACGTTTGGGGTGTAACATATACACAATATTGAAAATTGGACATATATAGGTAAATAACAAGTAATAAGTTACCTTGTATCAAACTTAGGATTTAGATTAAATATTGAGGAAGAATTTAAGATCATGGTTCCAGTTTCGGTCGCCTTAAACTCTTTCTTTCTTCTTTGCTAATTTACACAGTTTTAAACTGGCGAATATAGAATATCACATGCCCGAGACGCAAAGATCAGATGGAGGCCCTCATGATAGAGTATTCGAGTAAGAAAATAGAAACTACCCCTTTCCTAGTATATTTACAGAAATGTTTCAGATTTTAAATCAATACGCAGTGGCAGGGAAAAAAATAGCATTGAATAAAATCATACGTAAAATAGGATATGGATACATTTTATTATTCATTCAGACATCTTATAGCATAACATAGCATCATATTTTTTAACTAATAATTAAGAACTATCCGTGGAATTTATTCACAAATAGAAAATACTTGCTTAAAGAATGGCTAAACCATGGAGGAGGCTATCGTAGCAAACAAGTAGTAGTAGTACACAAGCCAGGGAAGTATTCTTGCTAAGTTAAATAAACGTAATTTTCAATGTTTACGTTTATGGCATAACTCCCCATTTGACTCGAGTGACCTCCAGAAATACAGACTTTATCAAAATTGTACTCTCTTTATTGAGGCACTTCTTTGTAAGAGGCCCCCATAACAAAGGACGTTTACAGATGTCCGATGTTGGGTGCTGATGGACGAGTGTTATTTGGCTAAAATTTCTACTTTTAGGCGGTTAAATAGTAGAACAATTACCTCAATATGTTTAACTTGGAAATGGAAGGATTAGCAAAGAGATTCATGTAATTATCATCTTAAGATCGCCTAAAAAGTATTCTGTCCCAAGAGAGGAGCCATCCATTCTTTCCGCCATGATGGGGGGCAACTCCGACATCTACCGGAGGCCTCGATAACCAGGGAGTGCAGACGCGGACAAGCGGTCGCTCGGCTCAGTCACATAACGACCGCGGCGCAGGAGGAGTCCGTACTACCTTCGGCGATTCTATGCGGGGCATGCGAGTTTTTCCCTCGGACCTCCGTGGTGTTTTTGTTTGTTTTTCTCCGGAATTCAATTAGGGGGTAAAATACGAGTGATCGCAGTGACACGACAGCACTATTGCAAACATAAATAGCTGGAATCAAAGCGACAAAACAGTGACATATCCCTCGATTCGAATGGTGGCAGGTGGTTGCGAAGTCGGAGCTATGAACGGATGCACCGATTCTCCCTGGAAGACACTCGTTTACGTGTGACACAGTGTATGTAAGCGAAGGAATATATAGGAATATTTTGAGTGAATTCGTGCCTTGACTTGGATAAGAAAGCAAAGTGTTCCTCCGAAGATTTAATTCTTCCCGGATTTATTAGAAGGGGAGAGATACAGCTTGGATAAGTGACCAATTGTCTTCTGGGAGTGCTATGGGCGAAGATCGCCCATTTGTGTAGTGAGAAATCGCCGATCGTGGGGTGTCCGTGATTTCAGTGACTCCTCGTCGACAAGTAAACGCGACAATTTCTCCTCCTGGCGCGTGTGATTTTTTCGGGTGATCCGTGAAGCAATTCCTCGGAAGGATTACTTTAACCCCCTCAAGATGGATTGGTGCCGGCGATCCCCGGGGCACTCTTACCTGGCGGCCCCCTGCGTCTTCTTGCTGCTCTTCTGCTTCGTCCATCCGGCGTTGGGAGTCATCGAAGAAAGAGGTAAGATGCGCTCATCACCGCTGGAGCCTGATCCGGCGAGGGAGCGACTGAGATTGTTGCATCCGTTCGCTTTCCCTCCGTGTTGATTCATCGAAATAATGCCTTAAAATGAAATAGTGTTTTCCATTGCCTTTGAGCCGCAAATCCTTATTCTCTGAAAGCGATCCTATCCCGCCAATAACTTGAAACAACCTGTGGATTCAGTCTTTACCCGTCCGAAACACTGAAAACCGGCCTCAAATAAAGTAAGAGCAAATTATATTGCTAAGAAAAGATAGTTGCATCCGATCAAACTTCAATCCCAAATGTAATAGAGGAAGAATATATGACAGTCAAATGCAGGAACAAAATCTAGATTAAAAATTAAATTCCCTCTTTCAAGACTCATGTTGATTCCTTTTCTGTCTAAATCTGCGATTATGAGCCGCTTTGTAGTTTGTCAGACAATTCTTTCCTGTTTATCTTTGACAATAGTTATACCTTACTGAAGAGAACCGCAACAACTTATGATGGATCTCTTGCAAACATATATGGATCTATTTAGGATATATGCGGTTTTATCTCTATTATTGTATTTTTTCCTTGTAAACATTAGTTACTCCGCAGTCACGTGCATAGAAAATCATGCTTTAGAACCATATGTTTCAGGAAATAAAAGCAGGGCTGTCTTTTTACTATTACGTTTAAGAAGGGCTCTAGGTGCGTCTTTGTTGAAAGTGGTCCTGGGTTCGATTCTCGGTGGGAGCCAATACGTGCGAAATGACTGTTACTGTTAAAGCAATTTTCAATTCTGCCACTGCTATTTTTTTTAGAATAGGCAGCTCATATGCAAGAGAAATTTTGGCGAATGAATTAGTACTGCGCTTTCTCGCGCCAATGAGGAGTGCTGTATAGAAAGGCTGATGTGATGACAAAGTCGTTTCGTTCTCTTTGATAAGATACACTTGAAGATAAGTGGACGTGAGGACGGAGCTCATTCCACTTACTTCATACCTTGGTTTACTTATTGGAACGCGGGAATTCTACCTCTTATCGCGATGATCATTTAGCTCGAAGAATCGCCATGGCACGATCCTAGTTTCTCCATCGCGATTCTTTTTCCTTAGAGAGTTTATCCCGCATCGGCTTTGGATCTTCATCGGAGAAATCAAGTGTCGACAGGTGAAACTCGTACGAATGCGCGATTTCCAGATGTCTGCACACGTTTTCGTGCTTGTTTACTTTGTTACTGTGCAGCAAACTAATTGTAAGATTAAATAACATTCTAATAATGACAAATAAATGTAAGAAATATTACAAGTACATTTAAGAAGATGATTTTTCACTGGGAGTAGGTTTCTTTTTACTATGAGAGAATATGATATCGGATTCATTTTCCATCTCGAAGTGTGCATGATACTCGCTTACAACATTCTTGTGTCTGAAATATCTGAAAAGCTAGTTGAAAATCATTGGAAAATCTCCACATTTGAACATACTGGCCAGTCATATAAGTATTGTGTTTTCTGTTTTTTATATTTTTATTTTCATAGATAAAAATCTCAACGTTTAAGGATAATCAATAGAATAATGGTGAAATATCTTTTTGTACCGAATGCGTTCTTAGAAAAAAGTTTAAAAAACGTTTTACAGAACAAGATCCGTTACTCATAATTGCTGAGAATTATCCATTATCGTGGAACGGAGAACTTCTTCAATGCTGCTTATTACCGCTATTTTGTGAATTGAATATATCCATCGTAATAAGGATTTTAACGGAATTGTATAATGCAGAGTTTCCCAAACTATGTTCCGCGGAACACCGGTGTTCCGCTGAACCTGAATAGGTGTTCCGCGAAAATTTGAAGTCTTAATGGAGAATTGGAGAATGAAAGTCATAAAATGCTTAATTATTAACTAAATAATTTGTAGTAATTCATTGATTTTTAAAATTTTACAAGTAGAATTACCTAACCTAAAAATAAGCGAAGTATTCCGTTCAACTTCCCAGGTTTGCTTAGTGTTCCATTGCAGAAAAAGTTTGGGAAACCCTGGTATAATGGATTGTATAATTCCCGACGTGCTCATTTGCCGAGTTCTTATCCTTCTCTTTTGGGGCTTTCATCAATTTACTACCTTTACTTTGGTACCACTGAATTTAATCACTGAATTGCATCGTACTTTACATATCTAAATCAACTCAATGGAAGTAAATGCACGTGGTGCATCTCTATTAGTAAACTATTGCAACGGAGTGAGGGTCCGCGCTGCTAGGGGACACTTGTTGCTCCGCGCAGGTGAAAGGAGTGAAAAATGCGCCGCTATAAACATGCGAGACTGATAATGGATCGATTTCAAATCATTGCTTGAAATCATGGCACTCTCATCGAACACATATTGCTTTCTCATTACTCTTCCGGCAGTGCTAGGCCCTCCTTAGAGATATTCTAAGACTCAGCGCTTTTCCCGCTGCTGGTTGCATCAACTTTAGTCTCGTGAATCGTCTCTGTTCCTATCCAAGATTTAACTATCTAGGAAGGCGATTCTCCTATTTAGCCCAAATATCAAGCCTGCTTACGTATCACGTTCTGTCCTTATTTTAGTGAAAAAGGGCTTACTGTTTGAAAACTGATTTTTGTAAGATTTTTCGGGTTTAAAAAACTCAAGCGATATTGATTTCTAAGAAGTAGAAAGTTTCGTGTAGTAAGCATTGGAGACTCAGTCCTTTCAGAATGAAATCGAGGGAGACTTAGGAAACATGATCGATGTCATCTGATTTTCCGATACAGTAATGGTTAGTGCACAGGCCAAGTTAGGTCTTCCACTCCTGGTACTTCAAAAAATTTGTTCATCCCAATTATTTCTCTTAAGGAGATTATCAGGTACTAAATTTCTGTATTGTGTATGTCGAGATTCAGGTAAAGTTTTGGAATCCGTTTATAAAGTCACATGGTGATTGCTGTGATTCTAGATTGCTATGTGAATTATTGCTGTTTGAAAAGTGAATTGGCGTTGTCTAAAACTATTGAAGTGAACGGAAGGGGTGGTCAAGTGATGTTCTATGGTTTTATATGTAAATTTTTGTAATATTCTAGTAGTGGTTGTAGTGTTAGCATCGCCACCTAGCGTCTAACCACGACGGTATAGCATAATGCATTCTAAGGATATTTAGAGTTGTGGAATGTTTGATTATTGGGATTGACGGAACCGAACGATAACTAATGCACCTGCGCGAGAGCTCATAAAAATAATGTCTTCACGTTTAGTCCCTCCAGGATGTTTTCCTTCGCCCTCGGAAGGCCTGCGACCAGCCTTCCACGACAGATCTCTTGATCAACTCCACGTGCGACTGGAGGGAATTTATTTTGGCTCCTCGGCGAGGGATTCTCGGAAAAGAGGAATATAGCGTTCCAGCTTTCTTATTTTCTCGAAATTAAATTCTCCTTTCGTACTCCCTTATTCAGCCAATCGACAGATAAGGATCAACGGAAGGATCTCGTACTTAAAATTCTGAAATTTAGGCGGATCGAGCGGCGACATTCTACCTGCGCCATCCACTCTTTCATCTTGAGTCCAATTTCGTCGAGGTCTGCTTGTAAGGAATTTTCGCGAAAAGGGACTTATCTGAGATGAATGGTAAAATAAATTGCAATTGATCGGAATCCATTCCTTTTTAACTTTCGATAAGTTCAAAATCTCCTTTTACGACAGACTGTATATTCGTGGAAGTTCGGCTCTTATCTCCTCCCTGGATCGAAATTTTCTCGTCCTTTGTTCTTGACTCAACTGTGGTCATCGTCCATCGAACATTGTTTAGTGTGAATACCTGACTTCGTCATTGTTTTCGTCAGATATGATTTTTTTGATTTTCTATCGATCGGCTTTTAGAGAATCTCAAATTCTCTAACCGCTAACATCCGTGTATAAATATAACGCCATGATATTGCGTTCTAATTTTCGTATTGATTTTGATAGCTGAAAACTGTAGTTGAAAAAATCTTATATAATCAATAAATAGTATTTTTAATTTGTTAGATCGAGGCCTACCGCATAGAAATAACTTTTACCTGCATTTCGGGGAGAAATACATAGGATGTAATTCCATACAATCCATTATTACCGACTAGAAAACTTGGAACGTATTATAGAAGATCCACAGTAGTTTTATCTTTATTGAAATTTGCTCAAAATTAATGAAATAATCGTTGCGACCTTCATAAATTACGTGGTTACAATTATTTATTATTATGTATACCTATTAAGGCTTACAAGTGAATTATTTACATTAATAATTGATTTAAATGAAAGTATACTTTATTTCAACATTGGTAGGGTATAAGGGAGAATTCCCATTTTCATCTCATGGTAACGTTTGCTCCTTCTACAAGCCTTCAGGAGAATCGAAGACAGAGCCTCTTCCCAATTCTCTTGACTTCTCATCCAGCCATTTCCATTTCCAGCCTCGATATCACTGTGCGATATCTAGCCTGATTTATACCTTAAGACACTCTCTTGGCAGACATCCTGCGTGAGCCATTGCATATCGCAAACAGACATTCGAACGAAAAACTCCATCATCGCACCACGTCAGTCCTAACGGTCCCATTTCCGCGCTTCGAACGCTCTGCGCCAGCGATGCCTCTCGCGTTTTCCGACTTGAAGATGGAACTGAAAATCGAAGTTGGGGGCATGACGCAAATTTCGATCGCTCTCTCCTCCTTGATTCCGTCCGTCGCATTCCCTCGCTAACAATTGTGATTACGCGCGAAGTGTACCGCCTGACGTCATCGACATCTCCGGGGGAGGAGTCTGCAAGGCGGTCCGGAAGAGGTCAAGGGGTTGCGCGAGGACAGCGCACGAGCCGCAGCGTCTGCCCCTAACTCCTCCTTTCTCCTCACCCCACCTCAATTCGACGAAAAAACAATCTCCCACGCAATATTCCGCCGCACTCGGTCGCGGAGTTGGCTTTTCGCGCGGTCCAAAAGGAATTGCTGCTTGCCTATCGACAATAATTAACACTTTTGGAAAGGGATTTCTTAGAGTCAATTGTTAAAAACATCGATATAGGAGGGAAAGATCAAAAAGTAATGAAATATTCTAAATTTTGTTTCGATATCACTTGGATTGGAGTGCTCATCAGTCATTGCTAGTCGTTCACATTCAGTCACCTTATCGAGATAAAATATGGGCAGGAATATCTTTCGTGGATTTATTTTGGTTCAGATCATACTTATGCTTTGAAACAACTCACTCCGAAATTTGTGAATGGAAAAAGGACAAAAAATAATGAAATGCACGAATTAGATAAACTAAAAGACTTTCAAAGTTTGTCTTAACATTACGAGAATAACGGAGAATTGAGTTAATTTCGTTATCTGTGTTCTCAATCCCATTTCTCATTTCTTTACGTAACCGTTACTAATACAGCATTGACTTTGCTTATGAAAGCAAAATGTTCAGACTAGTTGTGCAATTAATAAACCCTCTGATTGCTGGAGGAATTAATATCAATGAATGGCTAAGATTCAACTTAACTCTCCCCAAGAAAGTGAACGACGCGTTTTGAATAGACAGCTTTGGGCTATTATATTTCATTTAAGTTTTTTTCCTTCTGTGAATATGAAATTATATGTATTACTAATTTTTAAATATTCAGGTACGCGGTACCTGAAGTTAGTTAGGCACTTCCATAATTGACTTAAATTGTCTGTCAGTGGTGGAGTTGAAAGAAAACGTTTTAGGCAAGCGAAATTGTAATCTCATGAATAGAAAACTGCTCAACAACTCATCCAAACACCTCGAATAAATGAAATCACTCTCGGCCAAGAAGTGGTGCTGTGAATGGAAGAGAAATTGGCAGAAGTTTTGCTGCGAGTCTCGGCGTTAACCGAATCCGTTTCTTTAAGACAGGCATAACTAACTTAATGTTTACACCATTTTGCTGGGTTGCCAAAGAACAACAACTCTATGATGAAAGCAAATTTAGAAGTAGTTAAGTATCGCAGATCATAACAGTATTTTAGTTGGCATGAAAATATGCACGGCTTTCCACATTTTAAACGGGGAATTGATTGGGTAATTCATTAACCAGCTGATATGTTTTCTTGATAGCTAATAAGTTAGTACAGTACATAAGTATTCTAAATCGCCATATTCTAATTTATGATTACGAAGTAGCTGAGACGTAATTTTCGTTTGGTGCTGCTGTGACAATGTCCACTGTAGGCACTAATCTATCAATCTTCAATTTTCACGGGTTAATACACCCTTATAAATTCCTCTGGAAACCTCATTTGGGTGAAGAGTGAAAACACGGCGCTAGAAATCATAGCGTGTAGGGATAAAGCTTTAATTTTATGGAATTCCACTTTCGTCCTTGTGTGTAAATGAGCTTCCCCGGCAAAAGGTCGGCTCCGACAATGTTCTCTGCATTGCCCTCTCTCTCGACTGCCCGGTGACCGGCGCTTCCGAGAAGCGAGCGGCGTGGGCGTCGCAGACCCTGTGTCGGAGGGAGGGTCCCCAAGGGTCCGTTATGGCTGAGGGAGTGGAGGAAGACGTGCGGAGGAGAGGTCGCGGAATTGTTGGCACAGGGCCGCTCTTCGCCGAGTTTTATGGCCGCGCTGAGGGGCGAGTGGGTGGGGACGATTGTGTATTTTTTCGAGGGTCACTTAAAGAAGTTACACCTTAAACGTCCTCGAGGGACGGGTGGCGTTGAGGTTTAGGTTAATTAGAGAAGTGGAGATGATAGAGGTCAAGGCTGAAGGTCTAGACGCAGGTAATGAGATCAAACTTCGTATCGACTCGGGGCACCTCTATTTGACACACTCTTCGAAAGGGGATAGGAAAACATGATTTCAAGAGCGTGATGTTGATGTGAGTTTGTTCTCTTGAAATCATATCACTCACTATATGGGCGTATTCGTTGATTCTGAATCGAAGTTCTGCAGGAATAGCGGATTACAATTTTATTGTATCCTATTTCAATACTCTGAATATTACTTATTACTATTTTAATACTTTTAATACTATTTTAATACTTCCTGAGTATGTCCATCATGGAAGGACAACGAATTAAATTTTGTAAAGTACTCTAAATGATGCTTTGATTATTACGACCTTGTCTTAGTTTCACAATAAGAACAACAGGTCCCATGATCCAGAAAAGAGGTGTTCGACTCGAAAACGCTGCTTTTAATATCTACGTATTTTATTTGTGACCCCAGCCATTTCAGAGTTTTTCTATCGCAATGAATTTATAGATAAGTTATCATGAATTACGCACAGAATTTGTCACGTCGAAGAAACGACTATTACTAAGTATCTGCGTCTAAGTTTCAACATTTGTCAATTAAAATTTCAATCCCATTACAGTAGCGGTCATGTTTGCACACTGATGATAGTAAGTCAAAGTGAAATATTTAATAAGAAATAAATTGAACATGTATTTACGAAAGTGAATGACTGCGCTCATATATGACACTAGATATTTTAACCTTTCCAATGTAAAAATTGCTTTAGAATATTATTATTATTATATAATTGGTGCTTCTTTTTATATATGTTCACATAACTGATCAACGCCTCTTTAAACGGTTCTTATTGTCTCATGCTAACATAAATACATTATCTTACATGTTTATAAATATTTAATATCTTGTTTATAAATATTTAACCATGATTTAGTCAAAATTTAAGAAACGCAGGTGAAGAACAAAGCTTAAAATTTCGTAATCTCGTATTGAATATTGCACCCAACTTTTCCTTCTCATTAACTTTTTCTAGTCACTGAAAACCTGCGCGTTTGATGATTGCAAGACTCGACGCGCCCTTGCCGCTCCGTGTCAGCGGAATCTATTCCTAGTTTCTCGCCTTCGCACCCACCGTTTGAAGAGGGGATTTCCCACCATTATTCAATTTTGCCTGCGTTGCCTCGCAAAAGTGCTTGCTTTGGCATTTTGCACCGTTGGTGGGGGCGTAAAGAGAAATGTTCAGTGCGTTACGAGGTGCGCGTCGTCCAACGAACGGTCCCTCGTTCGTCTCCTTCGAATCCCTCGTCTTTCGCCGATCTCTTTCCCACCATTCCCTCTCTCGCTGCACTTGCGTCAGCGCGGGATAGCAATCAGGATCAAGGCTGCTCAGAGCGATGCTATCGACGGAGGCCACGGGCGGAATAGAACAGGAATGCACCAGTAATCATCATTGATGTTAATCTACGATTCAGACGTACGAAATGGCTTTTGTTCGTAGATAGATTCTCCCAGCACGTAGCTTTCTTTCCTGTCTATCGCGCATGTCGAACGATTCCAGATCTCCGGATGATTTTCTCCTAACAATCTCGTTTTGCAGTCACATTATTTTCCCGACTCTTCAAGGATCAATCGAAAAATGTCAAATAAAATCAATGTCCTGGTGACGTCAGAATGATGACGTCTTATCAGGATAAAATATTACGACCTATTAATCAACTTTAGCATTAATATATCTAAAAACTTGTGTATTGCCGCGAATGCAATCATAAACTGTGGAGATCATGAGGAAAGGGGTCTTCATCAGCCCGATTGCAGGAATATGGCTGATGTTGTTAGATTTTGTCTGGCAACATCTTTTTTCTTATCGATTGTGAAAAAACACATTATTTACTATTGATATACTCCTGATGGAGTTACCACATCCACATGCCATATGCCAATGGCGGCTCGCGTGATATAGGTATATCTAGATCTAAAAACTAAATCTTGGAAGACAAAGGCACGGATAAGCATGTAGCCATTGATATAATGTTTTTTGGAGAAGGAATTCTTCTATGATTACGAAATAATTGCATGCATATATGTTTAGAGTAGCTAATGGCCTAAATTTTTATGAAAATGAGTTGCTAATTACGAGAGGCCGTTAATAATTGAAAATTAAACAAAAATCTTCGTTGAGGAACACGTTGAGGTATATTGCTTATTCAAACTATTGGGTTTTGAGTCGAGAAATACTTATATTTCCGAAGGATTGTTAAATATTTCTTCCAGTAGTCCTTCTTGGGAGAAACTAATTGATACACAATCCTAATGAACAGCATAGACTTATTTTCCCTGACCATCAACGAGGAAGACGTCGGTAATTTCTAAAGCGTCCCATTAAGCTCAAGCACATTTCTGTTAGGCTTTTTGCTTACAATGAAATTTCGCTGTCCATCCAAAGCCGCACCTCCAGTAGCCACCGCGGCACAGCATACGTGCTTCTGCATACTAACGACCAATCTTCAATTACTCGAACAAGGAAAGCACTCACGACGGACCCCTTTTATCACATCCTCAGAGTAAGATTATGTTAACGCCTGGACATGAATAGTTGACTTATTCGTCCTTCTTCAGGTGACTGTTGACACTCTCCTTTCTTTCCCATTCCGTCACGCTTTCCCCGCCACACCCCACTCCATCGCGTGCACTGGGTTCACCCTCGTCGTCGGGGACAACAGTCTCTTTCGCTTGGCAACCAGACTCAATCCACCCGCGGGTGACGCAGTCAAGAACCGTAGAAGGAAAAAAATATTTCCAGAGTACGGTGTCATGAACGTAATGTCCGTTCCCAGGGATAAAGGAGTCCTCTCATGGATTAGGAAGTACGCCTACGTGGTGTGCCATATGGTTATGGTGGGAAAATTGGAAGGACGAGGAAAGTATTTTGCGATTAACGGTCTTAAAGTGTTAGCTGATCTCTCTTCTATTAGTTTCAGGAGCTTTCGGACAGTTTATCGTGATGAAAACGCGGAAAAAAGGAATGATTGGTTGCGTATACCCATCTAGATTTAATTCACGGCTTGCGTCATTGATACAATTGGCACGAGGTTTGCTAGTTTGCAGTTAGACAATTTAATTATATTAATTTGGACATTTTTACAATTACGTGTTGTGTTAGAAATAAAATTTGTATACTATCATACATGTAGATTTATCTTCTTCGTATTTCAGTTAAGCACAGACGTTTATTTTATCAATATTTACAAACGAAACTGATCACATGAAACACTAATCATAATGTTTCTTTTTTATCAGGGGCATGATTGTAAATACTAGCCTGGACTAAATCGACAAATCAAATTATTTCTCCATGGATGAAACGTTCAATTTCGAACTTCCTTTCGTGTGTATACTCTCAGGCACAAATATTGCTAATAATGGCATTAATGATTTTCATTGAAATATTTTCTCGGGATCGGCTTTGATTTTTCCAATCCTTCTGTTTACTACGGCGCCGTCTGAGTACTAACAACAGTTGCCCCAGGGCCCACTTAGTCTACCCGATGCTGCAGCTTCGAATCTGTTACGCTCCCCCTTCATTCCTGAAGGCCACAGTCGTGAGATAGCCGCAGAAGATCCTTGAAACTGCTTACGTGAGACTCAAGTTCCTTTGTCCGAGCACCTACGCGGCTGTTTAAGCGATCGGAACTGCCTTTCCCTTGTAATAAGTGCCGTTTTATATTGATTTCACCCGGCGATCTCTGACAATCCCCTATAAACTTCTTACATAAATTATTTTTTATGAGTCTATATATTTACTTCGACTCGGAACACCGTCGAATTTGTTTTCCCGCTCTCTTTGCCCAGCAAGTATCGTGTTCTGTCATTCCCAAATAATTCAGGGGTATTCGATCGTATCTTTAAGATTAGCGAACAATGGCTAAAGTATGCTGTAATCATGATAAAGTAGCATAAAAATCGCTAATATTCAATGTTCAGTTTTACAAGTATTGGTCGGTAAATGACTTTCAGCTAACAATTTGCCCACCGGAGGAAACATTCCTCAGTGCTGGGTTGTGCGAAATTTTTATCGTGGGAGTTAAGGAGTAGTTAACCGCACTTAATTTTTATCACCCCATTTCTTGCATAAGAATTGAATTATATTTAAGGCGAATAAAAGGAATCTAGGAATAATTATTTAAATTTAACGGTACATACTTGCTGAATTCATTCATTAATACTTTATGGGCTACATTTTATCAACCCCTACCTCATTACATAGTAAGGGAGATGGACATCGGAGAATTATCTACCATCCCATGTACAGTACAGTTAAATACTGGCCATATTACTGTAAAGAGCGATTCCTTAAGGAGAGACAGTTCTGAAGGCACTTCTTCTCAGGTAAGCCCTTCAGATTTCTCTTTTGGATCCTACATCAGATTTTTTATCAATCCCCAATGAAGCCAAACGCGACGATACAGCGGCACATCTCTTGAGGAATGAATTCGAAAAACAAGTGTCTCCTGTCGGAATGTATTGTCGTTCCAAGTCAGCCACGCGTTTCCCTCCCCAGGAAAAGGTGTCATTATCTCTGTTTGTTGTGGTGTTTCCCTCCGGTAGTGATCCCAACCCCTTTTGTTGTGCTCACGAAACTCGCACGCTCTCACCCACAATCCATTGCTGCTTTCGCAGAGGGGAGACGCGAAACAATTGCTGGCGCGAGGACAGATTCGAGTCGGGGGAAGGGGCGTTTGGGGAGAGACTCAGCGGGGGAGCATGCAGACTGCGAGTGGCTGCACCAATATCCCCAATGCACTTAATGCCTTTGATTGACACATCAAAAGAAAAGCCTTTTCAGAAGCAAGCAAATGACACGTATCGATTCCGTTTTCCCCCATTGATGCGAAACTTGCTTACACTTCCATCCGCATTTTGCATTAGTCTTTTCTACCTAGTTTTAGTTCACTCTATAGATAAATTCACGGAGGCGGCCGAGATATTAAGGAATTCCGACATAATCGAGAGAAAACTGTGTGTGGATGAGTAAAAGTTACTTTGTTGTTTTGTAAATCTTTCTTTATTTAACATTTCTTTCACTCTATAGATGATGAAATCGTCCTAAATTTGCACATTATTGATAGTTTTCGTGATGGATAACCATATTTCTACCCAAAATAATTTGAAAGGACAACTCCCGTTACTTCTTATTTTATACATTCACAGCTTGAGATATCTGCATTTATTCGGGAATAAGTAATAGCAATCAGTTTTTGGTTGATAACATTTTAAACACCAAAAATATCCATATTCATCACGGAAAATTCAGTCCAATTCCAAAGAGCAACCGCGTTTATTTCAAACAATTCGTTTTCCTTAACAAATATACTGCCTCCCACTTGTGACTTCATGTCTGTATTTATTGAAATATGATTTTTTCCTTATCCTATTAAAAAAATCGATTTATTTATTTGATATTAATAAGCCATTCCTATAAGTGCGGCCCCTCTCTTTCCGGTCGAAACTCTTACAAATATAACAATATCTATCGTATCAAGGAATCAATCCAAATACTATCGTTTATCATTCTGAAGCTACATTTACTTGAATGCGAAATTTACAGAGAGATTCCTTATTTCCGTATTTTTGATTTTGTTTTTATTTCTAATCATCTTTGATTTTTTCATGATGCCTTTTAGCCTTTTATATTTAACCAAATAGAAGCTCGAACTATGTATTTTAAGTATTGCGAGTTAATGTGAAGAAACGACTAGATTAGTGGAAGAAGGCACATCGTCTACTTCTTTTCCGGGTCTATTAGAAGACGTTGCTCGAAAGCTGGAATTCGAGAGGGCGCAACGTTCCCAGAGGTTTCTTTTGGGCATCTCCATTTTGTGGACTTTCCTTTGAGGAACTGCTGGTAAATCTCCCTCTAGACGCTGACCGCTCTTCATGGGGATCACCCTCTTTATGTGCTCACATTCTTTCCTTATTCACCGGCTTTGTAATTCTTCTGAGAAATGTTCTACTTCTATGTGGGTGCTCCTTGACGCCATTCCTTGGACTCCGAAGATATATGCCAAGGGGTATTTGCCTTTCGTTTTCATCTCTTTGTCCACCTTTTCTAACCTTTTCCTTTCCCGCTACTTCTCGAGGTATATTCTGCAACATCTATTTTTCTGTATCAATTCCACCGTCTTTCACAAACCACCGAAATCTTTTCTTGTTTCTTCCTTTCCTTCAACTTCGAAAACATTCGTGGCGTTCATCTGAGTATATTTCTCAGAATCTTCCAATCCCTCTGATATATAGCTCATTACGAAACCTCCGACTAGCGGTTTGTCGTTTAAAGAAGGGCGGAAATGGATTTCTTCCCTTTTCTAGTATTATAATTATAATCCAGTATTTATTGAAGTTATGAGGCCTTTATTTAGGCGAGATTGGTACTGCCAAGTCTATTCTTCTATTTAACCTGTTAACAGTGATATTAATAAAATACATAGAATGTTTGGGTGTTTATAAGTAGATAAAGATTGTGGGTGTTTACGTTTACAATTTTTGTTCAAACCTGTTCCTTGATGTTCATTGCGGATGCTTACAACAGAACAATTTGACATGCATTCTGTATTTGGAAACAATTCTAAATATATAGGTCATTTTCAAATTTTGATTCCTTCGGAGACTTATACTGTCAGATTATTTACTATTTTCAATGTGTATGTTAACAAATATTGACGCAAAAGCTTAATATAGCAAGTATTGGATTATTTATTTTTAGTTTTCTAAATTTTCCACTTTAAATATGAGAAAACGGATTTCGTAAGAAAAATGCAATCCAATCAGAGTATTTTGCGCGCGTAGATCGTTGCTCAGAACAGTTTATACACCTGTTTCAAAGAACTGGCGAGATCGAACGAAATCGTCAACCCACGGAATCCGTCCTTCGTCCTAGACATGACTTAAGCTCCCGGAAATGAAGTGCCTCTTTATAATAACATATCCAGCACATCTCCTGTTTGAAACACGTAACCTTAATCGTTTTTCTCCTGGATCGTTTCCTTTATCCCAACGACAGCAATCATTCGCTTTGCATAATACTTCAGTGTGATGAGAATCGCCAGGAGAGTAAAGCGAAGAATTGAAAAATGAGGAGGTGATGTGGGTGAACTGCGAAAGCGATAGGGGAAGCGGAGAGCTGTTTACGGACAGAGGAAAGAGGGAGAAAGTGAGATTGATAGGCCGATTAGAAGCCTTTATTGAGGCAATTAGGTTGATCTCTCCGGCGGGAGAGAAACAGTCGGAGAAAGAGATAAGATGGAAATCGAGAATAAATAGACGGGGGAGAGAGGGAAGGGGAATCTTTTAGGCGTGGGAGGAGGATAGTGCAGCGATGGGGTCTAGCTGAAAGGTTAAAGGGCCGCGGTAATAAATTTAAATTGCCCTCTTGGCTAACAATTTCCAACGCGGGGACGGCTTACATTTGTGGGAATCAGTGATTCACGTTCATTTAAATACCTTTCCGTCCGCCACTCCACATTCCTTGTTTACATCGCTGAGACCTAGTTCTCGTTTGTTTGTGTTGCGTCTATGCATTCATGCTCCATATTCGGGTGAAAATATGTTTGAGAATTTTCATTAGAAATTCTTATAGGCTTAAAAGATCTCCAATAACCGTCTTATTTGGCATTTCGCACCCCGTTGCCACCGGTTTTCGGGAACTACAGTAAAGGCCGGATTACCGGCCTTCTAAGAAACACCCACTGCGTATTTCGATAGCCAAAAATAATCTTCTTCCTCCCCTGAAAGTGGTAGCTTGGTGATCGAAATGCGGATTGGGTGTTTCTTAGAAGGTTGGTGATCCTGAATTTTCTGTTATTTCAAACAGAATACAATCAATAAAGACGTTTTGTATTGTATTGTATTGATTCTTAAAACTTGTGGTACCAGGGTGCTGAGAGCCTAAAAACATGGCAATTGGAGATCTTTTAATACATTAACAGCCGTGTTCCATTTGTCTTTCCCTAGAGGTATTCTTGGATTGTTTTTTATTGCTGTTTCCAACTTAACTTTCTTGTCAGCCGGGTAGATTCCATGCCGCCTAGAATGGTAAAAATACATAGAATATCAATAGTCTTAGCCTAGTTGTACTACATGGTAAACAAAAAATGAAATAGGAAATTTTAGTACCTATAAATTTGTTATTCCACTTGCTGTTAAAATGCCTAGAGCTTTTTCGTAATTTTTGCCTACTATTTACATCCCAAGTATTCCCTTCGCTTGGTAACCAACCGATCGGTTATCTGTCACTTCTTGCTCAATAGATCTAAGGTTTTCCTCTACTAGCCCGCATTAATACAATTTATGCCGTGATTAGGAAACCCGGAAGACTTGAGATGGGTAATAGTTTCTCTTAATAGAGAATTGAGGGATCTCTACGAGGGCCAGCTGCGAGGTTTTAAGGTTAATAACTCGGAAGAGACAGTGTCGTGCGACGGAATGAGTGACAGAAGAAGGCCGAAGTACCGTCCGTGCGCTGTCATAGAAAACGATACCCGTTGTTGACACTTGTTTCAGTCTCAATAAATGTAGCAACATCCATCACTTTCACCATGTGAGGTTTGAACTTTTCCCACATTCCGTTTTATCTTAGCAAGATACGCCATTAAAACTACAGAGGCCGTCGCGAATTCTTTCGGCTTTTCAATCGAAATGTTTATTTATACAAGAATCGTTCGATAAGATATTTTATATAACTTGCTTTTTATTGCTTGAATACACATACTTATCTGTCGCGTCTGATAATTGTCATTTAATGTACATACTTATAAGTGATCTTCTGCCTCGTGTAGGTTCTAAGTTTGTATTGGGATTGTACAATAAGCCGTTTACAGTTTATGCTACCATACACTTACAAATCACATCGAATATTCTATAACACAGACGAATTGGATGTTAGCAACAAGCTGACAATTATTCATGATATTATATCTTAAACCGCAAATAACAACAGGACTGTCATTAAAATCATTAATCATAGTATCCAACTCTTAAAGTAAGTAATCTTTTAACTTTCAAGCATAAAATTGTTGTGTTACGTGCAATTATTAAACTTTAACCCACTTATTCCGAAGTAAATTCCGAAGAATCAGCCCGCGAAGTATCTCCAATTTCATAACGACTAAGCTGTAGGTTAATTTATGTTAACTTTATTTTATCACGAGTAAGTGACTTAATTAAATTCAACCATATCGCTGTCTTCAATCGGTAAATAGAATAACGTTTAGCTCCTTCGTCTCTCTATCATGGCTTCCGTCCGCATCGCACCGAGTTTTTGCAGCGACCTTCGCACATTGGCCGTCTCGAGAGGATCCATTCCTCCCGCAGAGCAAGCATTTTGTTCTTTCTCTGTGTCAGTCTCAGACTGTAAAGAAACCTTGAAATGATTTTGAAAACCCGAAACAAATGAATTTGATACTGGTTCCGAAAAGCAGGTCACACCGGATATAAGGGGAGTCAACTCGATTTCACATCCGCTGATCACCTGTAAAATATTTTCTTAAGTTTCTTACGAAAATTAATGGTTGAATGCACTGTTAAACTCTTTACCTTACTATACTCACATTGCGGAATTGATTTTTCATTAGACTTAATCACCATTTGAATCCATCAAAGGGATTCAGCACGAATTCCCCTCAATGAATCCGCTGGGAGGAATTGATGGAATAAGACAAACAGAACCAGTTGCTGCAGTAATAGAAGCTCCCCATAAACGTCAAAATATCATCGCCGACGCATTTCGGCAGTATTTTAGCGTCAGCCTTATCGCATCTGCTCCATCGAGTGCGAACATCGTGTTTACTCATTGGCCCCACTCTCTCATTTCTTAATCGCCCAGTCTGTTCGTTTGTCATCTCTTCCTTATTGCTTTTCCTTTTATTGGAATCAGCTGACTATCATTGCGTTTCTGAAGTCATCATCATAAGCTTTATCTGAAATTAATTCCTTGCATTTCCACAGTGTAAGTAAAGAGATATCTTCGATTTTTACGTTGATATGCAAGTCGCTTGAGTAGATATTAATAAGATAATGAAATAGCGTTCTCAGATCAATATCGAGTCAATGAAACACATGATTATAGGATGGTTATAATTACGAGTACGATATGATTACAATAATTACTCGTGTTGATGAAAATATTATACAAGTAGACGTATTTATTGTTTTTCTTTCAAATTTAGCTGCAAACCTCTCTAAAAGATCAACTGCTACGAACTGGTTTCCTCAAATATAGAATTAAAAGTAGCTTATTCCACTAGTATCTGACCCAAAAGATTCGTCTCCACATAAAAGTTTTCCCGTTATATTTATGAAAAGTATGCGTTTTTCAACGGCTTTACTCGCCTAAATAGAATGTGCATTCCAAAGGAGATTGATCCTTTGTTTGGATTTTCCGTTTTAAATTTTTCTTACTTTAGTAAGAAAATAGTTATAGCTATGCATTACGTAAATTGTACCTCTTTCCTCTAATAGTCTGTCGTTTTCAACATTAGGATAAGAATCCCTTATCCTCTTCCGCGACTTGATATGTTACTCATGACGTTCCTGTATTGTATTATCTCGATAGATAACTTATATAAGCACAACAATAGTTGATAAAATTCTATTATTGAGAAGACTGACGAGGGAACTGGAGTGCTACTAAACATTTAGTAGTTAGTTTCAAAACAACTTAGCCACAATCTCTTGAGTAGAACAACAAACAATGGATTTTCTTTGGCTAAATATACCACGATCTGTTTTCTACTCCCGAAGAGGCGTTCATCCACTCGGCGAGAGTGTATTCCGTTTCTCTTATTAACGTAGCCATCTTTCGCCGCCCCTCCCACATCAGCCTCTGTTTACAAGCACGCCATTCCCAAACAGTTGCGCCGTGGAACTGTTGTCCGATTTTCTCTTACTTGTTCTTCCATCTCTCTCTGTTTATCTTTCCTACTGTACGCCCGCTGAATCCCGTTGGCTGTTCCTTATAAAAGTCGTTTTCCCCTTACTTTCACGATCACTGCATTTTACCGACCTACGCACAGTTTAAATTGCCTATTTCCTTATATTTGAACATGGTTCTGCACATACTTCTATTAAAAACAATATGCTCGAAATAGTTGCCCTAAAAGCCCAAAAAGCCCTAGGTAAAAAAATGAGGTAAAAAAGTAAAAAATATCTATTGCATAGCATTATTTTAAGATAATTGACAACCCATTTTATTGAATTGAATAGTTGGATTTCATTCCTAATGCCGAATTATTTCCTCTTCATTTATCAGGACTTAATCATGGAATGAAAACGACTTGGGGTTATATTTTAGTTATTTATGAGATCTTTCGCTTACATTTAGTTTTTTCATGAAGGTTTTATTTCATGGCATGATCGATAGAAAAAATCGATATGAGATAAATTGGCTTATATCTTTCTGTTAACACCAGCTTTTTATTGTCATTGAATCTCTCCTAACTACTTGAAAACAGTTTTCGAACTTTTATTTATCCCAGACCTATGACTCACTACTCACAAACTACGTGAGTCAAGACCGTTTTTTGTCTCACTCAGCTGAAATGAATTATAAAAATTCCCCCGGTAACCCCACGGTACGCCATCGTCTGTCGTTGGTTGCGTGGTACGTGTTTCTCAAAAGCTGCACATGATATCGGATGGGGTTTTTACTGCGGCCCCTACAAGCCGCCTTGCGGTCCTCTTCCCACCCCACCTCCCAGACAATGGTGTCTTTTGTGCCTCTGAGTTCAATCTCCATAACAACTCTCCCATACTCCCTGTACTGCCGCTTTCAGACTCACTCCCCCACCTTTCTTATTGTCTGCCGTTCGCTACTTATTGAATTTTGTCGCGGAAGAAAGATCCAGTAGAGCCCATACTTCTTCCTCCGACTCCCTTTGTCTTCCTCTTCGCTCTTTCGTTTTCGCCTGTTCATTTTCTCCATCGTTTCTTCCTCTTGTTCTTTCTCTCAGGGAAATCTCGCTCCGTGCCAAAAATTAACCGACTCACCAGTGACCCACTTCACACGTCTCCGTCATATGAGATCCATTCCGCCCTTCCATGATTTACTCCTCTTCCGTCACTTGTTCCTTTCTTCTAACATAAGCTGCGGTCACTTTGTTGTGCTCCTTCTTCGGCCTTGCTTCGAAAGGGCAGTGGGGACGCTCTCAAAGGAAAACCTCTTTTCCGTTTCGTTCTAGGAATACCCAAAATAGTTCCACATAAAGGTGTCGCTCAATGTCTTCAAGAATTTGCTAGTTACGACTTAAATATCTTCTACAAGGGCAACCATTAAATGGGAAATACTCAACAACTAATTCATTGACTGAGTCAATGAATTACAATGAGTTTTGGGCTACGATACATCTACATCTACATCTACATTAACACCCTGCGGTAATCCCAAGATAACTTATTTATACTCAACCAAATACAATGCGTCCGAATACTCTTCGTATTTAGAGTCAGAAAGAAATTTTGTTCGGATGAATCTGCTTAAAGTATGTTAATTTAGAAAAGTAGATGCATCAAAGTACCAGGAGGCCACGAGATTTTAAAACTTGAGATTAAAATGGCGTCTTCTCCATTTAATTCACTGTCCTATGGGAAACAGCCCGAACCTTTTATTTTATTAGTGCCTATTCTTTGAATTTGCTATCTTTGAGATGTTATTAGATAAGGAACTTATCAATTTATTCTATGGGTTATCCCATTGTATTACTATAATAACTTTAAGATTGTCTGTATAACTGCCTGCATTGTTCGACAATTTAGAATGATATTGTGCTTTCATCGCTTTGAAAATGTTTAGCAGCCGTTGAATTGCTAAACTAGATAGTCCAAGTTTGATTACGTAGTATAACATTTATAAATGCACCCGGCGAGCCGAATAGGGCTACAGTAATAATTAGGGACAAAGTACCCAAATATTTCTTGGTCGAATCGAATATTCACCAGGTTTTTAAGGACAGTCATTAGCCGTTGATAACTAAAGAACTTTTTTTATACCTACAACTTTCCTCACTCCGCAATAGATTCCGTTATCTTTTAATTGCTCTTTCCGTAAGGATTTGTCATCGGGAGAACGTGCTTCTCTTCAGCTTTTCGTCCGCCTCGCAAACTGAGACCTCTCCTTCATCACATTCCAACGCTATCGCATATTCAAGGGACCGCCTCACTCCCCCGATTCTTCGTCCCTCTCCTTTATTCGCTATCTCTGTTTCTTTACTGCAACTTAATTGTTTATCTTCACTGAGCCGCAAAATCTCCCACAAAGAGTTCACAGACTGTAAAGTTTCTCAAGAGTTGATGATTATCGATGTGATAAATATTGCTCTAGCGCTCTTTTTCGCCAGGATTAATTAAAGTATATTTACAATGTCTGAGTTTGTTTCAATAAATAAAGAAGGCTGTAAAGAACGTACAAATTGGTCACATGCTGCCTGAAGCCCGACAAATCCTCACTCCTGGTGTAACTAATTCTTTCCTTTCACGTAGTTATTTTATCTTTGGTGAGAGAAACCTAATTAACAAACGGTGGAATATTACTTAGTTCGGCTCTAGAAATAAGTTTCTGAACCATTCTCGGTTTCACATTATTTCACCATTCATTATTCTCCAGATATTCCCAGACAAAATTTAAATCTCTTCTACGATATAACTGCAAGTTATTCACAAATAACGGAAGTTGTCGAAGAATTTAAAAACTTTATCATTCGTTCGAGCAAACATTGCTAGAAGATACATATAAAATCAATCGAAGAAGCCTTAACTGGAATTTTGAAATTTTATTTAATATGATCCCGATAAATATAAAAATACTCTAAAGATATGCTAGGTTTTGTATATTGTAATGGCAGGATTATTAATAGTTCTAGGCTAAAATCTTCTCCAGTGAATGGGGGTAAAATGAGATACTATTCGCCGGTAAGAAAGAGAGTTTTATGTGATATATATTTGCATGTCTGGAATTTTTTCTTGAAAGTAATCCTGGAATAAATTGAATTTCTAGCATAGGTATTTATATTCTTCGAGTTTAGTTTGTATGAGAAATCTTGGGACACTTAAGTACGAGTATCTAATATCAAATTGGAAATTTGGAAATTTTCGCTAAGTTTAGTTTCCGGTTTGCAAAAAAACTCAGAAAATTAAGGATTCTGATGTAGCTCATATGAAACGATTCACGTCTCAAAGCATCCCCTCGTGGATATTATTCATCCTCGTTTATTTTTTCCAGACCGTCGAGCTCGCAAACTTTGTGATCAAGCTTAAATTTTACATCAGTCTTCCAAACGCGACAGGATTTTAATGGGACGAAAACATCGTGACCATAAAAGTTGTTTATCTTCTGCCGCCCGCCCCCGCATATTGAGAACAGTAGAACGTGTGAGCGGAAGTCCTGACCTCCATCACCTACAACCCTTTTCGAACATCCCTCTTCTCGCGCCATCTTTTTATAAAGCTTTCGCACTTTCTCCGACGGATCTTCGTCGCATATTCCCCATTTTCAGAATTATGTTCGCCCATCCCACTGCCGAAATCGCGCGAATTAGTCGGTGGATGGGAAGGAAAGTTCGCGTTGAGAGTAGGCGATGCCGCGCTACCTCTCCGCTTTGCTTGTTGTTGGCGACGATGGTTGTGCAGAAGACGGTATGAGTTCGGAAGGTCGGCGGAGAGGGAGAGGGTTTGCGGTCAACAGGGGCTCATCTGCGGCAATTGGCTCCACGGAGGGGGAGGCTGAGAAAGCTTCGTCTTAAGGCCGCTGCAACTGGGACGATGATACTGGAACTCTCACGTGCTGCAACTCTCTGCAACATGCTGGGTTTACAACATCTCAGCTGCAAATTTCTATGATTTTTCTATGCTTAATAAATGAAACGTATTTCTCACTTGACAATTATGATTTTTTTATTATTGATACCGTGAGGAAGATCAGGGAAATAGATGCTAGAATCAAGAGATTCAGGAATTCATTTTTTACGCGAAAGCAATCAACAGAGTAGAGCCATGGTGCTTGAACCCCCTGCCACATGCCAAAAAGCGACTTAGACATACATAAATAGACATAGACTCAATGCGTCTTTATTTGGGCGATAATGAGGCTAAAAGCCCCCATCCATCCAAACTTAGATAATATATAATAGGCGCCTGTATCATTGACGATTTAAGGATGTCTTGCGTGAATTGTACTGTCGAAGTAATATATATAACGACACATTCAACGTAAATGCTATAATAACTCACTTACTTTAAACGTGTGTAGTACTCGTGATAGTACTGCACTATATTTATTTACTGTTAATGAAAATTGCCCTGTATTCTCCTCAATATTTACACATTTATTTTCATTTGTAATTAATCTGCATTTCAGATACACAATTCAAGATAGGAATCTGTAACGATTTTCAATAAACTTAAATTCCGAGGATTAAAAAAAGAAAACATTGGCAATCAAACCGTAAAAAGTTTTCTGTCTTGAATGAAATTTATGATAAGACACCCTATTATAAATGCTTATTTCTATTTCAGCCGTATAAAAGCTCGGCAGTAAGTGTTTCTGGCCTGTGTTTTACGTTTCACGCTCCCCGTCGCATTCTTTGGTTTATTTGATATGTGGTATATTCATCTAAGGATGACGAGCATCAAACATCTGAGATGACGGAATCTGTTGATTTCCTTATCTCCGTTCGAATTCCATTGTTCTGTGCCTCGTTCGCTGAGTGTACATGCAGTCGGCAAGTGCTTCGGAGTCACGCTGCTGCTGACCTCCCGAGGGAGCTAATGAGAGGTCAAAGGGTCGAATCTCACCAACCATTTTCTACTTCACACCCTAAAATCATATTACCCAATAAAAATGTTTAATCCAGCTTCATGAAGTGCTTGTTAGTTTGGGATCTGCTGTGTTTTTCTTCTTGAGCTCGCCGGCAAGAGTCGTTTTATTCACACACTTTCGACAGAGTACAAAGAATATGTTCTAATTCTCAGAAAGATATTGCGACCGTAGAAGTTATTCGAAGATAGGTCGGATAGTTGGAAAAGGCCTCACATGATCTAGAATTTGAACTTTAATTTCTGATGAAAATGACAATTAAAGTTTGAGTCCTATTTACTGCCGCTTACATTTCATAAAATGAATCTTATACATATATTCAAATTGCCCTTAGATTTGTAGTTTTTACAATATGTGATGTTGCTATAATTATGTGATAGTTATGGGCAGAGTTGCGACAGGTGGTAAATGTGTTTTTTCAAGTTCAATTATAATATTTCATGAAATAATGAATGGATTTCGTGAAAAAAAACAAATATGTATGTTATTTGAATAACTTCGTATAATATTGTATAAGTATTCAGGAAAACCATTATTTTTCATATTTTGATCGAAATTGTGTCCAAATTGTGGATGTGAGACGAGTGACTTATATAATTTTCCTGCAGTTTGTTCCTGCCTGGCGTTTCATTAGTAGTTTACTTCCTGTATTCCTGTAGGAATATTAGCTACATTTATCTCCGTTTACTTTACTACAGGTATTTATCATAGGTATTTTCTCTAAATCTCAGATCACAAGGTACGGGGTGTGCCAAAAATGACCGGTGAATTTGCATAATGAAATGAAGAAACACGGAACGCCAAAGAAACTTGCCGTTTGCTTCATTACCTTTGGATATGTAGTAAATGTTTAGCCACACAGAATCCCAAAATTAGGTGCGGTGGATTTCTCCTTCTTTTCGCTTCTCAATCTTTAATTGTTGGAATGCATCTGTCAGTTTTTGCAAGCAAGAGAGTATCTTCTACCCAAGTGTTTTGCGAGTGCATTTATGTACACTCATACACTCATTTATGTACACGCAGCACCTCCCTAGCGATCCTTACGGCCGGTGCGGCGTTAATTTTGGGCAGGAGTGTACATTACCAGCAATATAAATAAAAATCTGGTGTAATTAGGAAGCAAACTAGTTCTTGAATAGACATTACGGTAAAAATATTATAAAAAGGATCGAAGTCACGAAGTCTCTAGAGAGGTGAATCACCTCTTATACAGAATCGAGAGTGGCTAAGAAGAGAAAAGCTTGTGAAGGAACTTAAAAACATTTCAATCCTTTTTTCCTGGTTCCGCTTTAACTTTCCTATGGAATCCGCTGGAGGGTGTGGTGGGAGAGGTGAATAGCCCGAGGGGTCACTGGAGCCTGACAGCTAGGGAGAGGACACGTCTCGCTCAACGTAAACACTTTCCCCTTCCCACAACACTCCTCCGGAGGATTTTTCAGATACCATTGCGTATAACGAGTATCTTCGAATTTGGCTATCACTTGATTGCCAGCCAACTTTTCCGACTTCTATATTAAACCTTACAGTTATATCCGAGGTAGGAATTTTTATGCGATTCATACGTGATTGAAAGAGACCATTAGTAAGTAATAACGATTTAATGATATAATCATCATAACAATGAAACTTTAATGACTAAAAACGCTTTAAGCACGTTTTGCGTTCAATAATCGTTACCTTTTTACTTTTCGAAATCAGTTCATTGAAATTATTTTAATAAATAGGATATTCAGAAATTTTACTTTTCCCCGCCACCATGCCGGTCTACGTAGTAAGCATTTATGTATTAGGGATGGATATAGATAACTTCCAATTGGTAAATAGCTTCTATAAATTAAATATGGTCATACTGCAAGATAATAGTTCAAAATTAGATCAGTAATGATATTAGTTAGGCGAAAAAACAGAATTGAATCAATAGCGATATTTTTTGTCAATTTATTCCTCTTAAGATGCTCTGGTAAAAAAAGTTACGCAGTCGGTAGGATTCGAACCTACGCTCCCAGAGGGAATCTGATTTCTAGTCAGACGCCTTAACCACTCGGCCACGACTGCTCCACAAGCAATTTAGGGATTTCTATAAAATTCAAACTCTTTGATTTGGGTAAAAATATATCTTAAGTGAATCTAATTTTCTACAAAACTTATCTCCAAGAGAAATTGGAATAATATCTGGCTTATTTTCACGATTCCATGAGGAAGAAATGGAATGAATTTTCCTTGCGTTGACTTCATGGAACAGATTTTTTTAAAACAACAAAAAGTTGAAATGAATTAACATGATAAAATGCATGAAACTGATTGAAATATTTGTACGCATTTCACCAAAATTATTTTTGGAGAGAGTTTATGAGGGGCCTCTAAAAATATTTTATCGAATAAATATGAAGATAAAATTAATTAAATTATAACGCATACTCATAGCTCCAAAGGGCACGAAGAATTACTCATTCAGCATCTCTTTATATCGTCCCAGATTTATCCATGATTAATTCCTACATTTTAAATTATTCGCGAACTTAATTATAAAATGACTTTCAGTTGTTCACTTTTTTACCTAGGAGAACGATTAATTTTTTTAACGCAACACGAAGTCCATCATGATACAAAGGAAACTTCGGCAATCTTCTATTCTTAAAAAAATGCACGTACACTGAAGTTCTCTGTACCTCAGTTATTATTATTTTTGAGATTTTTTACTTGTTAATTAATATTTGTTATTTAAAAATCTTTTTAGATTATTGTAACGTTTGATATGATATTCTCCTCTTCACGTTAAATAAAATTTTATTATAAGTACACATAATACGTATCATTTAAAATGAATTCTAACTTCTCCCCATGTAACTGACGTGGTTATATAATTGCTCCCTTGTTTTCCAAGTTAAACGAGTTCTGCCATAAATCGGAAAGGGTTGAATTTTGTGGTTGTAGATTTGATACTAAGGAAGATGAATTGGTCAATGGAATTACAAGTAAGCACTAATCCGTAGAATGAGTCCATTGGGTTCGTGATTATAGTCTTACGTGCAAATGGCATTTTAACACCTTATCCGCACCGAGCGATAATCTCGAAGAGATAGGTATGTGCTCTAAATTTGCTCCGATTTCCCGCTCTGAAGAACAGCCATGAGCCGCCGATGTAAGCTGTGACTGAACGATGAGTGTTGCATATGACTCACGCTGAGGTTGTGACCTTGCCAGTAACTGAGGGGGTTGCTATTCATCTTCTCCACTGTGGAAATTATTGGATCATCGTGGTCACCGTGTGACTCACTTTTGTACCAAGTTCATCTATAGTTTATCGCACGTCCATCGTCGCGTGCAATGGAACGCTTTCAATTAATATGACTTTAAGGTCGATTGGAAAAATTGGTTTGTTGGAAAAAAAATAGTTGTTGCATACTGGGACAGGGTAATTTTGTTAGGACGAATGTGTAAATAAAATTAAAGCAACGTTCGTAGTCAGGAGACTTGAAAACTCCTTCAAATGTTACTGCAGCTTCTTTTCCGTTCCTCTCCATATGATGAAATGGAGGGTTTCATTATTGGAGTCTCTTTTTTGAATTTCAATCTAATTTTGAAGATAATTCCTGATAGGAGAAGCCACCAATTGATGATTACCGTAGAAAGTAGTTAAGTTATATGATTTTAATGAAAAACTTTGTCTCCAGTCGTGAATTGAATTTCTAACTAGGAAGTTCCGAGAAGAGTTAAAAGTAAAACTCTATAGATACTTAAGGTATATCATTCGGACACAACATCAAATGCTGCATTTACATATCGCAATGTGGGAGGAAAAGAAATCTGTGGCTTCATTATACATGATGATGGGATGGGATGGGATAAAAAATGCACAACCTTAAATTCAGCAAAAAAATGATAAGATATGGGAATTGTGGTCGATAACGTCCGTAAAAGCAGCAGAAGTAGAAGTGGATATGCTGCAGGCTTCATCACTGAATTAAATTCATTCAAATCAAAATTGAAAAGAAATTTGAGAGAATAAAAAGGCATATGAAAGCCAATCGAAACTTATTAAATTATCCTTTTATATAAACATTTATCATGTATAATACTATTAGAAAACCATTCACTTTATTAGGGATATAAAATTGCGGATTGATGGAGAAAGTCCAATGATAAATCTTAATCTTAGCTTAACAAAGACAGCGCGTGCGTATTTTCGTGGAATCGACCCTTATCTGTAGACTTTTTCCGCATCAGCTGTCGGTGTGGTATTTCGGAACGTTTTCCGAGTGTAGAGGTCGCGGAGACTTCAAAAAGGCGACTAGTTGATTTACTGTCGACAGTAGGCATCATCAATCATGCACACATAAAGTTCGCTACATTTACTAGATTTCTTTATTTTAATCACCCGTTAAGAACCTCGTGTACTGCTCTGTATCTAACTTCTGTGGAGATGGTGGAGGGGGACTCCATAAATTATCCGTTGAGGTTTTTTTTAAGAAATTACTGTGATAAATTTATTGAATTACGATTTTTACTGTATTTCAGGGAAGTATCTCTTGTATTTAAAATATGAATGTTCTTAATCTCTCGTTGATATACGAGTCCATTGTTTTTAGAATTAATCATAGCTCAAGAAAATTGTTCTTGTGAATATAAGTGTAATGTGTTAATCTCCAATTTTAACCTTAAGTCATCGCCAAAATTTAAGCCTCAGACATCACGTTCATGAATATTGTTAAGTGCTAAATTATCATATTTGTATGAATCGTTTCAGTTTGAGATTCTTTGATCATAACCGCATGCCTTCGCATTTCATTTTCAATTTTAACTTTGAGACCTCCAAAATCGTAAGACCTTGTGACCTCCAGCAAACATGTTTTCCTCCATTATCGTAAGACTTGGTCTTTGGGTGGTCTCCGACGTATGCGAGGAAAATATTGAGGAATTTCGACGTCCAGATGATCGATGGGTAGGAATTTGCTGAATATGTCAGTGCGATTTGAAAGAGGTGACCGTTTAACGAATTCCGGAAGTGGCGTGAGGCAAGGTGAGTTTTACGTTCCCACAATTAACGCGCTTTCCTTTGAATCGTGCGCAAAAATCTTCCTGATTTTCATGGATTCCATCCACTGAGTATTTGCACTGGCAGAGAAAAAATCCACGCCACAGTCACACAATCCACTAACCGTCTACCAAACTGCCAAACTTAGAATCGCTGCTAAGTCCCACTTGTAGACAACTAAATAGCAAGCTCACTATTAGGCTGCTCTAATCAAATAACATTTGGTGTTCTAGTATGACAATATGGTTTTGGAAATGTGCACGTGAGAGAAAGAGACGAAAAGAGAGTGAGTAAGAGAAATACGTAGGTAACCTCATACCTAATTTAATTTTGCCTTTGTTTTTTCGGTTAAATTTACAAAAATAATGGAGCCAAGTTTAATTTATCTAGAATAAAGATATAGATAAATAAACGACGGGTGTATGGGTCGATCAATATAATAGTTTTCAACTACTACGTACCGCTCTGGAAAGTATGAAATCTTACTTATTTTACGCTCATTTGCACATCTGCCGAAACAGCAACATAGCCGCGCTTTGACGATAATGTATTTCTCATGCTTATTTTCAATTTTCAAGCTTTTCGCAGGATTTATCAAGCAGTCGCAGTATAGTTTATAAAATCATTTCTTATGAAGGATTCCCAAGATGTGTCAGAGCATTTTCGGACTTGAGTATAGATTTTAACTAAGCGTATAGCCCAGCGCCGAGGTGTATATATATACATAGTACGGGCACCTTTATGGTCAATAATTTTGATAATCTAATAAACAAAAGAGCGACAGCAGAGAAATTTCTTAAAATATGACAGTAAGACGCAAAATTTGCCGTCGATCGCTGATTCTTTTCACCGAAATTTGGAAGGGCGGAAGTTTGCGTACGAATTCCACTGGATCCTTCATCTCGCCGCATTTCTTACTCGATCTTTCACACGTGTGCTCTCGATGAAAGATCCTCCATTCAGTAGCGGGGGAGTGAGAAAAAACACGAGGCTACGGGGGGTCATACAAGTTCCGATGGACCGGATGTGGGGCTGGTCGTTGGAGGAGTCATTCACACGTCTGAATCGAGTCCTCTTATTAGTGGTAGAAAGGGTTGTAGACTCCCACGCTACGACAGAAGCAGACGGATTGAAAGGGTGTCTAAAGAATACCCTTTTCTTAATAGCGCAATCCGATTTTCAGAGGTGACCTCTCACCTTCCTTCTCCCTTCCAAACCATTTGCTGTTTGGCTTATCTCGTCGTGGGTGCGTACGGAGAACGTCAAGGCAGCTTTAGAGATATGTATTGGGAAGATGGCCAAATTCTAAGGAGTGCTACCAGGAAGGAAAAATGCAACGTTCTGTTGATGTGGGTGCCAACATATTTTCAGGTGAATCCGGAAGCAATATGGCAAGTTGTGCCTGATGACGTTGTGCCGATGAGCTAGGCTGTTTTTCTGAAGTTTGTGATGCAGTATAGATTAAAGTACATTTCAAAAGCTGAAATTTTACTGCAGCTCGTTCTTTAGTACTGCGAGTATATGAGGCTAGTACAATTCAATTTATTTATTTACAATTAAATGTCTCGATAAATTTGAGCTATTTCATGAATGAGCCTTTTTCCCCCTTGCACGAGGTTTTTTTTGGATGTTCAGGAGATTCCTCATCCATACTCTTACGCTTGATATCAGTTAAGTTTGATTAGAAGTCGAACTTGTTGACAAATATTAAGTGCTATCCTTTTCGTAAACAGATCATTAACTCGATGTCCCTTAGATAATTACATTTAGTCCAGTTTAGTCTGGTATATTTTTTGAAAGGTGGAAGTGATCTATCAAAAAACGTTTAAGTTTCGACTATGAGTTATAAATACTCTCCTATTTGGAATAATTAATGCGAAATCAACTTTACGGTCAACTTTCTATCTTCGATATTTTTTTGGATCTTGGATAAATATAATGTTTACCTCCAACTAAACGCAAATAAATATGTATTTTTATTCCTCTTGTAAAATTTTTCTTTAATTGTGATCGCTTCTTAATGCTCCGTTCACAAGGTCTATCGGTTTGGAAATATTCAATGTTTTTACTCATAATATCAAGCTTTTCACCCATCTCGTTTCCCAGCTTATACATTTTTGTTATGCCTTCAGAGCTTAATGAATTTGTTATCTGCCCGACATTTCAGATTAATTTTTCATGTAATTACAAGTACCTCCATGTATGTGTAATTCTATTTAAACAGACAAAAACGGGTAAAACCCATGTCTGCAATCAGTTTTTGCACGCAACAGCTACTGATAAGCGAAGTCTCGTGTTTAAAAGTAATATTTGTGCTCTCTCCCCCAATATTCTGTTTCGGAGATATTTTACATGAACACAATCAGGTGAGCGATGTCGACATTGAATATGTGTTTGATAAAAATATTTACTGAATAACCTTAGGTTAATTTTATAGGCATTGAAATTTTTTATCACCTGAAACACATATTACAGGCCTTAGCTTCGTTATGAAGCCATGCACTTTTTGCATTTTTCTTTGAAGTCGTTCGGATTGAAACAGAAGAAGTCAGTTTTTGAGTCCGATATCCTTGCATGCATGATCTCTGTGTTCACTTCTTATGCGATGGCGCAACTTGAAGATTGTGAAATGGAAAGGGGAAGGTGATGATACGGAGGAGATAAAAAATGCGGCGTTATTCTGCAATTTCGAGACGACTTGTGCAAATATAGGGGCATAAACTGTATTGTAGAGAGGAATCTTATCAAACATGGAGGGATTGCGACATTGGTTTTGGATTGGTTCGGTGTCTTATTATCGGGCAGTTTATATGAAAATATTTTGGTAGTATTTGCAAAGTAGTAGTCTGGTAATACTCTTGTATACCTGAAGTAATATTTTCTCTGTGAAAACGAACGATTTCTGCAGAGGAATGTGTATCTAAAAATAGAATATTTTTACCTTAGTAGCAAACGGAATCTTGAATACCTTTATATGTTCTTTAAACAAATTAATACAAAGTTTTACACGATTCAAAATGAATGCGATAACTCGAGGAAATTGTATTTCTACAGCGGTGTTCTTAATTGTTAAGCAAAGGTTTTTCCTGTCAAGATCACTGTTCTTTATATGGATCTTATTTAAAAAAACAATAATAAATTAGGGGAATTAAAAAAATAACAAATATAGTTCCTATTCTATTTACGCATGCCTATGTTTTATCAGATTACATATTAAAGCCTGAGTTTTAATTCTCTTAGCTTATCAGCGGATACTGAAAGAATGTCATCAGCAGTAATTTGAGTGTCTTCGAGTATGAGGCCTTTAAGCTATGCAATTGCGTAGTTTCTTAGACAGAGGTGGTGCTTCGTATGTAGCTTTTGTAGAGTATAAACGTAATGAAAATCTCCCGCATATGCCTCTGAGGGGTAGGGGAGTTAACACCCAAACCTTTCCCTTTGTGTAAGCCACTTTCTTACCTCATATAGCAAATATTTCAGCCTTTATGTTCTCTCTTTAATCGCTCAGCAAATGTAACAGACTTTATGAAGATTCTCATTCCTAGACGATGGGAACTTAGGATCGCAACCGCAAGTGACCATCATTTGAACCATTACACACTAATCAAATTTTAGCCCAATAAAAATTAAAGGGATCTTCCCTATGTCGAACTGGAGGCTCCATGGGTTAGGGTCCACCTGTCAGATTCCCTCTGTTTGCCCGTGATTCCCACGCAGGCCCCGAACCTTTTCCACCCCTGCCATATGGCTAACAGGAGGTGCTCCAAAATCTCGAAGGCATCCCTTAACGCTTGATGACGCGGTTCATTAAGTTGGTCCGCAAACTAAGGATCTCTCGGCTCCTTGGGATCGGAGGAAGCTACATCCTGCTATTCTCTCCGCCCTCTTTTCTCTTACATGGAAGAAGAAGCTTTCGCCGAGGATAGCAGCCATATTATTCAAGAGGAGGCTCTCTTTCATGCCCTTCTTTAGAGCGAATAAGTCGCATCTCCTTTGGGAATGATCTTCCCCTCCTACTTTGACCCCGTCCTTCCGGCTGACCCTTATTCCCACCTCTTCTCACCTCACCCTCCGCAGCTTCCGGCCTCAAACAGTTTCGGCTCCTCCATTGGTGTCTTAAGGAGCAGATTACGTTGATTTAAGTCCTCCACGTGTTCTTGCATTTCCCGTTCCCTCTCTTACTATTTTGTCGTCCTCTCTTCCGCTGTTAACTGGTGTTGTTGATGGATGTTTACTAAACGATACTCGCTGATGACGCCTTTGGTTATTTCGCGTATCCGCGTAGGTAAATCGTTGATTTGACGTTTTCCGAATAAATCCACAATTTGGCATGTGTATCTGGAGTAATTATACCAAAAATTTTCATGATCAACAAAGAATTTACGGACTTTTACTTGATGATAATGAATGAACGTACAGTGTTAATATACTTTCGTTGCATTATTTATTTTTTTCGCGAAAACGTTGTATGTTCAAGGATTAGTTTCCGTATATTTCCCCTTGTCTTAGAAAATGAAAATACCATGCGATTATACTGATTGATTAGGTCTTAAATACATTTTTAACATAGTGGTAGGTAAACTGAAAATTGACAAATATGCGGTTAATTATTATAGGTATATATATAATACGCAATAGTATAGTATTTCCGAAGCTTTGTAGAAGCTTTTCGTGTACGTTAACTGATTAATCCTACTTGATTGCCTCCATCTCCTACTCTGTTATTATGTTACTCTCCTTTTAGTGAATGGAAGCATGGAATTTTGTCTATCAACTATACACAGCCTCAAGATTCTTCAATTACTACTGGGGATGAATTTTGAGGTTAGAAAAAACAAAGACCTATCAATCAGTCGACTGTTTCAATGGCCCCTCCTTAATAATTTTCTCATTTCCGCCTGCCCCCAAGGGCTATCGCCGCGCAGATGCCCCTTCTTCTTTCGTTTCTTGAGGACGGCGAAGAAAAAGAAAACCTCGCACGTCTTCGTAGGTTGATCTAATTTCCTTGCATTTAACGTTTTATTCTCCCTACGTGCTGGGTTGTTCTCCACGTCGGCAGTAAATAATAACAGGTCGGATGGGAAGCAGTGGAACGCTTAACTAGTAAGCAGCGGAAGAACCAGGTTTTCTTGGTCTATTATGGTATATTAATTGTTGTCAGAGCTAAATGCAAGAGGATCGAAGACTAAGAAAGCGGGCAATATTTTTTACTTATCTACTTCCTCTTCATCTCATCCACTCCCAGCTCACCACCTTTAGATATTTCGTGAAATTATGCAGCTAACATCGAAATTATCCACCTTTCAGCATATCACTAACTTATTGTAGTGTAATTAGGCAAATGAAACCAAGCTTCTAATTTTCAGAGAATATTAATATATTAAAGGAAACTATATTTGTCTAAAGTTAGATATCACAATGATGTCTAAACGTTGGACGAAACTACTATAGTTGAAAACTTGTGGAAAAAGTACAATTTGCTATGATTTTTAGTTTTATTTTTCTTATATGGCGCCTCTTTGGAAAAACGAGCTTTTAGAATATTATATTCGTACTGCAGCTGTCTTGAAATGAAAATTACTTTCTTTGATATTTTGCTTATCTTAGATTTTATTTACTGCCTTCTTGCTCGTAGTAATCCGTTAAACAAAGCTCAGGGCATGTGCTCTCTTCATTGTCGCGTAAACTAATAAAGCCCAGATACTCGTGGCAAACTCAGAGCTCTAAACACTGAGATGCGCTCGCTTCGACGCGAAACATAACCATTTTTCTCATTAGGGAGCTTCTTTCCTCCCAAGTTTCTCGACCTTTTTTTTGCCCGGTATCGCGCCCATAAATTTCCGCTCCTCCTCAAAAGGGTAGTTTTCCTCTGAACTCTGCCTCCTTAAACACAACAATCCTAGCGTCTTTCCCCCGCACCCGCTCTTTCCCCGTATGCCTCGGATCCCCTTTTCCCACGCTCGATATCAACCGGCCTTTTCTTATTCCGACTCTCGCTCTCTTTCCGCTCACGCAACGCCTTCCATCAACCGAACTGCGATTCCCTCCTCCATCCCACGGCTCTCCACGCATCCGCCAAAAACCCTTTATTAGCCGCCCACTTTTGCCCGTTTAATTTGGGTGCAACCCTCCTCCCTCCGCGTTTTTGCCACCACGTTCATCCTCTCCAATTATCCCCTTAAATCGTCACGACTTTTCGAAAACCGATTTGTCCGACGCACAAATACCTCATTTCGGAAGCAGATATTAAAGTAATCTTGTTCCTCGGGATGATTGCCGTTCTGATAGCTGGACGAATTTCTCAATTCGATTCCTACTAATCGGTTTGGCTGGACGTAGGAACCAGGGCTTTTGTTTAAATAGTGAGTGAGGCGAGGATCGAAAAGTGATTGGGAAATTATATTAAAAGAGATCGTAGAAATCGAGCTTTAAATTGCTTTCGATGGCCTCTTCACCGACATCTTCCGAAACGAGCTATCCTCTTGAATGATCTTTAGAGTGATCCATTGAAGTTGGAGATAGTTTTTTCACTGTGAAATCTTATCTTTTTGTGATCTTATTATCTATTTTCGAATCATAATGTTTGATTTATTTTATAAGATTTAGTAATGGCTAAAATTTCTCAACAGGTGGTAAAATTATCAAGCAAGACCCTCATAAGGCGCTAGAATATTATTTTATAGAGTATATCCTGTGATATGATTGATATTTAATTATCCTTCAATTGCTTGATAATTTTATCCCACATGGTGTATGTATTTTCGGGTTGGGTTTAAAGCCTATGTTTTATTCAATGAAATGATTCGTGCAATTAACAGATATGAGATCAGGTACCTGAAATATCCACTTTCATCTACAATTCCACTGAACTGCTAACTGAAGCGATGATGTTAACAGTTCTTAGCAGTCTCGCGTAGAATATTACCTGAAAACAATTATCTGATAGATGATTGTAGTAATACTTCACTCGATCTAAATTTATCTCGAGAAAATTGAGTAATTTTTAGAGTTATTTTTAGCACATTTTGATAATTTGTGAATGCTGTCAGCAAATATTATATGCCTCTTCGCCCACAAGTAATTTAAAAATGGCTTTTTTTCTGATTCGAAAAAACTTCAGAGTGAATGGAATATAAAAACAAAATATACTTTCACCCCTTTTCTTCATAGAGGAATGAATGCGATCCGTATGATGTAATCACGCTATTAAAGAGGAACTTGTTACTCAGGTGAATTGATTTTTAGAATTAAAAGACTTTTTCTCTCTTCGCTGTAGCCATATTTTGCGTACTGTGTCTTCCTACTCTTCCTTTCTTCATGCAGCGAGTCACGAAGTTGATATTTCGGATCTCGCAATATTTTTTTTAAGCATTCTATTATTTATCCTTTCCGCTCTGTTCCTTTCGGCTCCTCCTCCTCCTCCGTGATGGAGGATTGTATCGCGGCATCTCTCCTCCTCTTCGCAGATGGAGTTTCTTCGAGGCTACCGATTTCGCATAATGATCGGCTTTAGGGCAATCATTCAGCTTGAGAATCTCCCTCGAGGCACGCATCACGCTCCCTTGCCACCGTTTCGGCGGGCACGAAGCCGTTTTTGCTTCCACTGACGCGGTCCGTTCGTTTCCTTGGAGAAATCGCCCTTCTGCTTCGGCCGTATCGCTTCTAAGGCACTTTTTGAAAGATCCGCTACTAATTATGCGTCAGACATAGTATAACATAGTATAGGATTTGCATCATATTTAAAATGGAGTTTCTTATTCGTTACCAATTTATCAATTTATTCTGTTGGATACCATTTTTTTCTAAGCTTGAGAAAGAGGTAGCGCTGTGGGTTCTTACTTATTTCGTGAAGTCATCGAGTAAGAATAGATTCAAGTGGTAAATTCCTCTCTAACGTTTCACCGGGGAAAAAGAGCTCTGAAAATATCAGTTTTCTTTCACTTACATTTCCATCTGAAGTACGCGCGCATATACACAAGTCTTTATTCGGGCGAGATTGAGAAATTTGAGAAAGTATCCTCTTTCATCTAATTTTTTGACATAAATTATATAATTATTATTTTGAAAGGGTAGTATGAGAAGAAAGTAATAAATTCTAGATGTAAAAAAACCTAAGAAATTCTGAGAAAAAAACATACACTGCACGAAAACACTCACGAGGAAGGAGTGTGAGTAAAACCCACACAAACATACCGATAGAAGTAACTAAAAATAGAAGAAACATGACAAAATATAAAAGTGGACTATAATTAAGGACATGCATTCGGTCCATCCATAAGCATAGTGTAGTTAACATTCCAATAGGCTTTTATTAATTAGGACATTCGTTGAAATTTAACAGCCGTTCAAAACGTATTCAATACTTCCATATACTTCCAGTATTACAATGAGACTCACAATTTCATTTTCAACGAGATTTAAATTACGAATTTCATCCAGAGCATGAATACTTCTAGCGATATATGCTTGAATTTTTTCATCGTGGTTACCAGAGAGACGACATCTCCTTTCAACTTCTGGACTGAGTTTGCTAATTCTGCACATATCCCTGACGAATTGGCCGCCTCCATATTGCGTGCATGACCAAGAAGTGATTTCGTAGGGAAAGAGCCAAGAGAGGGAGAAAATGCCCGTTTGTGGCTCTGAAATAGAAAGATTCGCGCAAGAGAGCGAAGGAATGGGCGTCACAAAGCGTGAAAAACGGAGTGGATGGTGGGCATAAAAACGAATTGGAAGATGGTTTCCCCAAAATGCTTGGCCAGACAGCGTTAAACAGCAAATTACCAAGCTAGGGAATCTAAGGATCGTTAAGGCATCTGAGAGCATGGTGGGTGTATTAGGACCATTTTTTGCGGCAACTCATTCAAAGAAGTTAATTTACGTAAATGAGCACGATACTTTGTTTCCACTTTCAGATTTCGTGACGCGTATCTTACCGCGATCTTTCGTCTTCGAGCGCAATTATTAGAGTGCAAAAATTGACATAAATACGCATCTATTTCGTAACCAATTTCTCAAAAGTATTTACTTTTTGTTTACTAAAAGAAACATAAGAGGAATTCGATATGTTTTTCCTTGAGACTGCTAATTATATAACACCCATTCGAGTAAATTCGTCCGTTAATTCAAACATAAACTTCAGAGATATCGAATACTAGAGTGTGCAATAATATCATAATATCATTCACTGAGTTATCATCATGACGCTGTGTCTTCTAACGAGCCGCAACGTGCTACAATCATCTATCTAGAGTCATTGTTTCTTTCGCTAGAGTCGTAAACCGCTTTCCCCCGCATCCAGCTACCCGTCCGGGATTTTTATCTTCCCTCCGGGCCGGAGTGTGATGACACCCGAAAAAAATTCGAATCCCGTTTTCGAGTGTGCGCTCCCTCTTCATTTTACAAATAACGCGCTTTCCGAGAACTTGTGGGCGTTTCTGACACCGGAACTGATTTATGTTTTGCACATGGACAGCTTTGTTTCAAGGCAAGGAAAAGTAGTTCCTTGGAGGAATGATATGCACTATCGTGTAAGAAAGGTAGACTTTATAATGATTATTTTTTTATTTAAATTATATAAAAGTTCTATTAGTCTAGTGGTAACATTATAAAATACTGGTTTACATTAATACATATCCTTTTTATACATTGTTACAATACGATATACGATGCAAATTACAATAAATTCAATAACATTGACTTTACAGAACGTATACCATCTAGCTAAAGCAATGCATTCATTACAACACGTTTATCACCAACCTGCAACATTTCACTATAAAAATACTATTGACTCCAACTGTATGTATACATTATTACTAAAAAGCTATTACCTATTTACAACTGCAGTCTATTACAATGAAGTTATTACCCTTACAAATGATACATTTTCACCTTTAAGATAAGTTAATCCATACAAATTAAAGCACTTACACTATCGTTAATTTACATCCTTTATTTGTCACACAAGTTTTTCCATCGTTCATTCAGGATCTACAATGCAATTATTACTATACATTTATCATTTAAACAGCGTCTAGGAACAATTAAATGTAATAAGTAAAAGTGCACAGTTTTTATTATCGCAAACAATTTACCATTTTTACCTTATCACTAACTTCTAATTTTCATTTATCTTCTATTTATTTCACAATTTCTTGAGAATTCTCAATGGCTTCTTGGACTCACCTGATCACGTACTCCTTATCGTAGCTTTGTCTCCTTCGCTGAAGCTAATAATATAATTTTTCGTACGCTTTCTTTATATCACATATTCTCCCCAAATCATGATTTTATTCCTCCTGTGCCCTCCGAGGGAGTATTTCGATGCTCTCAAAGTTTTATGCCCAGAATCGGTTTTTATATTCACGCGTTTTCGAGGATAACTGTGATTTTATTCCATTCTCGTGGGTCTCATGAGGTTTCCTAGAAGTCCCTCGTAGAAGGATCGTATCGCTCCCTAATTCAAATGCTGACTTGGTCGGACATAACTTATTATTCTCTCAGGAAGGGATTTCTCGAAGGATGATTTTATGCTGGAACAGCTTAACGGGCGATGATTTCGCATTCCAACCCTCGATGCGAAGCAAAATCTTGGAAATGGATATCATACCTTGTAATTTCCCTAACTCATGAGTTCATGAAGGGTTATGTTCACGGAAGGAAATGCCACAGAATCGATAAAGATTCTTCCATCAGGATTAGCGGAACTCTTCTTATTTTACGCTCGGAGAATCTAAAGTAAATGTTCATGTTCTCGGAAACATAACTGCGAGAAAAACATGGTCGAAGACACGATTGATCTTAATCACATGGTTGTCGTCTCCTATTGATGGTGGCAATGTTATGTCAAGGTAATCTGAAACGGTTTTTCTGAAGTCTTATTCGCATCGTAAACATTGAGTGATCTGGGAGACCTAAAGTCAGGTTGTGAAGTTTATTAGGACCAATATACATGCACTACTTTGCTTTCGAATTTTCATTTAAAAATCAATTGGAGATGAGCTCAAAGAGAAATTGTCGTAAATAACCCTCAGGAAAGTTTTTATATCATCAATTGATAAAATTTTTACTATTCTATAAATATTCCCCTATTCGTTGCTAAGTATGCTGGAATTTGAAGCTATAGATATAGTAAGATACTGAAATATCACTTTAAATTACCTGCATGAAATGATAAATGACTTTTTATATTTTCTAATCCGAGATATTTTGATGCTGATTCAGTTCTCGATATTCTGTATCTCCTCGTTTCTCAACAAGCGACATATTGGTTTTAAGGTTAAGATTTTGAGAGATATTCTACAGATAAATGGCATTTTAGTAATAATTTTTTTGATGCAATAACTTTCTTTTACCGAAATTAGTCTGGTTATTGTCATGCATCTTAATGGTTGATTAGAAGCAGTCTTGCCCTCCATAGTAAAAAATTCCTCATTCTTCTCTTTCATTATTCCAACAGAGTTTCCCCGAACTTTTACTCCAATACGATGTGACATAACATCTTTAGATGCCATTTCTTGGATATGATACATTATTTTTAGAATTATAAAAAGTCAAAATACATTAAATAGAGGTGCAGTTTTAAAATCATTGGATTTCGACAAATCGTTGCCTCTGTCGCTAAATTTATTGTTTATTACTCCAATCGCTCCTTACCCTACTTTCTATAGTTACCTTTCCTTCAGTATCCAAGATTTCCAAGTACTGGAGGATAAATTTAATGTCCTTTAACATGCCCAATGTTCAGTGATTACTCCTCCTTATCCCCCCGCACACTTATAATCGCGTAACCTTCACGGTGGAAAGCGAACACAAAAGAGAAATATCGCTTTTAATGCTCAAAATCCCCTTTTCCCTCCGAGTGGAAAGAAGTCGTCGTATGGAGTCAAATCACGACCCTGTATATGGGCTCGGCTTCAGTCATTCTCCACCGTTTGAAACACGGCGCTCAACAACGTTTGGAGACGTAAAAACGGAGGACTCGAGGTCTAGGCGATGCGTTGAATAATGCAGAGGATCGCTCTATCCCACCCACCCTCTGCATGTAATACCGCCTCCTCACTTTCGACTTTTTTCTCCGCGTTGGTATGACGGCGGCGACGACCAAGTATAAGTATGAGGGATTCGAAGTAGAATTCGGAATCAAGGTGTTCTTCTGCACATCCCCAATTCGCCTCTCTCACGATCCGACCAATCCCTTTATATCTGACCCGCGCGCGCGCCGGAGCCAAGAATATATTGCGCATGTTTTTTGGCAGTGCAAAGCGCAGCTGAATCAAAACATGGGCTGATCCCCACGTCCCTTCTATAACTCGTAAGGAGCCTGAATGCTCTTCCCTCTACCCTTTACATTTTAATGTTCGTGGCCCTATTTTGCAACGCTTGGAAGACGTGTGAAACGGGCTTTGCGGAAGCTTACGTTTTTAGGATTGGAAAATTAAGTATGGGTAATATTAATTCGTGAAAAAGTTTAACTCATTCCTCGACTGCAAGCGCATATTCTAGCAGCAGAGATTTATTTATATTCTCTCACATCTGTGAGCGGTCTGAACAAAATTTGAGTGATAATAAATTTGTGCATAAATGAACACAGAATACAAGTGATTTTCTATCGAGCTCTGTTCCTTTTCTTGTCTGTAGATGTAATGTAACAAAAATCCATGGTGATTAAAAATATCTCGATACTCTCCAAACTGATGCATACCCAATACTGTTTAGTATGTTTACTGTATTACTTTTTTAGGCAATGGGAATTTCTCTATTAATTATCAGCAATAAATTCCTATAAATTTAAATTCAACGATTATCACCTAAAGATTATTAAGCTGAAATTTAGATGATAGTCTGTGCGTAGAAAGTTAATCTTTCTTCTTCATTCTAAATGATCATGTAGTGGGTTCTTCCGGATATATTCCTTAGCTAGGAGATAGCAAAACATAAAGGGTAGACAGTAGGCTTCAGTAGAATTTCAGGATTATAACCGAAAAATATAACAAACGGGAATGCAAAGTAAAAAAATGATTAATATTTGGATTCAAAGGACATCCTAGCTAGTCGCATTGTGAAGCAACTATTCTTAATTTTCCGGGTAATTTTTTAGACTATCCAATCCGTTAAATTAATTTTTAATATCTCTAGATATTTTATAGGAACCAGCGTTTGGCCTGTTTTAAAATAAAAATAATTTCAATTTGACTGATTACGACCATTCTGCATGGCGGGAAACGATATAAGGCGTCCTTTGATTTCTTCACGCGATTATCCATTGACAAAAGCGAGTGGCGAAGATGATGATGGAAATTGCATGTAATCTCTTTATTTGAAAATGTAAAACTTCGGTAGGAATGGCTTCTTCTACCGTGTGAACCCATCTTCTCCGGCGTCTCCCATTCCAGTACAGAGAATCAAAACCGCATCGAGGCCTATCTCATCGGCCACAGGAATGCAGTTCTCTCTCTTTCCACGACTGCTCTGCTTCGAAATTTCATCAAGGAGAAGAAACGAGTTCTGTTTGGTGTAGGCCAGAACACATTGTGTCAGGGGTTCTAAAATTTAGTGGAATGGATGATATAAATTCATGTTTCACCCTAGATTGTCTTCGATAGGCTTTATTTGTTACTCAGACATTTCATTTCCCCCCCAAGCAGAATATTCGATTTCCTGCAAATTTTGACGTTCAATAAAAGTTATCATATACGTTTCCTCAGATAACTCAGTTTTAAAAATAGAAATCAATTTTAGTTTTGTTTAGGTTTACAAGAAACCACCTTAAGAAGCAAATTAATTCCGTTGGTATTTCATGCAGTATCAAATAGCTCTACTCTTGCGTACAAGTATTCGGATGGAATGGCGCCAAAACCACTTAACAGCACTGAGTGGAATTCAGTGAAGAATTGCATTTTGATATTGCTATGCAGGTCAGTTCACCTCAACTCAATTTTGAGTGATGGAATATTCGTGTATCAAAGGGTGCATTTAATTTCACAAATATGTTATATTTTCTGTTTGTCTGTAGTTTTTATAAGAGCTATTCTATCATATAAAAATGCAAACATCAGATGTTACGAATCATAGTGAAATGATTTTCATACATCACAGCATATTCCAACGCGTTAATTACTGAGGGAATAATTAATCTCTACGACGGATAGTGCTGTCAGTATATTCATCTTAAAATTACAGGCTGTATTAGAACTGAGGGCTATAAAAATAATCTACAATATAATTTATAACCATATTCAATAGTGGTAAAAATAGGTATACACACATAGTATTTTCGCAATACGGCAAGGAATTGCTATATTCAGATGAACTTTAATGCAACGGTGATTGCCAGTGCCAGTTATTTTGAATATTTTTGACGAAACAGTTGCGTTAATCCCTAATTTCAGTTTGGTCTGTCTTCACTACCTTCTGATTTCCTCACTTATCTCCTCTCCACTATGGACCCTTCCCCGAATTGACCACCCGCCGTTCGTCTCCTATTTCGCCTCCTCCTACGCTCTCAATCATTCCTCCCCACTGACTTCCCCATCACCTTAGCCGCCTCCTCCCGGTGGAGGACTCCGACGGCGAGGGGCAATCTTCAACGCTCTCTTATAATGTCCTCCTTCCTCTCTGCGGCTCCTTCCTCCTCAGAAAGCGCATCATTGCTGACCCCCGTGTTGTGATTCACGTGTCTAATGAGTCCTGTGTCACGCGAACACACGTGTCGTTATGAACGCACTCGAGGCCGTGATATTCAACTTGGGATACATGAGCGATTTGGGACAAGGAAGCATAGAGAAATACTTCAATTTCTCTCTTTGTCAACGATTTCTATCTAAAATATACTGAATATCCGCTTGAATACTGGTAGTTCGGTACTTCTTATGATGTAGCAAAAACGCGTATGGTCTTCGTTTATCCAAAATCGTCCACTTCCAAAAAGTACGATTAGGTGCCTTCCTTTGTGCTAACATAGCTGCTGGTTAGTGACATTTTCATTAACTTTATTGCCAAATGTGCTTCTGGAAAAGCAAAAAGGGTAACAAGCTCGCCTTTGGTGAAAGGGTTCCCGGGTTCGACTCCGGGTTGGAGCACATATGCATGAAATGATCTCAACCTTCAAAGCACTTTTAAATACTAACTCTATTCCCTAGTTTAATGACTTACAGAAATTTCCCAGCACATTGTATCTCAGGGTAATACGAGCTCATATCTGTGAATTTGTAAGTTCGTAAAATTTCCATTTTTGTCAGGATTGTGAGCTTTGAATGACAAGAGAAAAGGCAATTATTTACAGCAGTTTTTCTCATGGCTTAATGCCATACCGAATTTTGGAAACCCGAAAGACGGAGAGTGAATGTCTTCTGGTTACCAATTCGTTAGTTTCTTGAGAATGGTTGACTATGGTTCGCGGAAGCTGTTTGAATTTTTAAACAGATTCGCCAGCCATTTTCTAACCTGATGCCATCTGAATAAAATATGACTCGTCCGAAGCAGTATCCAATCCTTGAGGCAGAAAAAATATTTATTTTCTTTTTTCTGGGAGTGATTTTGTGCTTCTTATTCGAATTATAAGTATTTTTCATCGACAATTATCTGGGAAGTATAAATAATTAATAGGTGGTACCGGAAATCAGTCACGATTGCAAGTTTTTTGGAAACAATTTCCTGTAAACCTATATAAAGTTTAATTTCTGAAAAAGTAATTTTAAAGTGTTGAAAAGTATATAGTCGTCTTTTTATATGTCATCTGTGGTTTCTTGTAGAATTTTCAGGTAAACTAAGGTAAACACCTTCACTACCTTCAGATACTATTTTCATCCTAAATAAAATATTACCTTTCAAGCAGTAGTACCGCCGAAAATATGAGGAATTATAGAATCCATGACGTATTAGCTCATAGTAAATCAAATCTTTTCGCCAAAGATCACGGTCTCGCTCAATTACGCATCAAGTTATTCTGCTCATTACTTTTGAGAATACAGAAAGATGCACCGTGACGTTCTCCATGCTCGGTAGTGGAGAATAACTCTTTACTTTGGCCCCTAAAGGGTTAAGGATCGGGCTCAGATTTAGCGATACAAGTCGCAAACTCCTTTAGGACGTAGCGCTTACTCATTCCGCTAGCTTTTTCGCTAATCTATGCTGCAGTGAATAATTTTCCATATAGAAGATGTGAGCTGCCACTCTTAGAAAAGAGTGCATGACTTTCACCTGAATTTGTTTCCTCAAACAAGTGCTATCCGTGGTAGGGATACTTAATCTTGGATCAGGCCTCTCACAAGAGTTGTAAGAAATCTCCGATAACAGTCTTTGCCAGTGTTCCGTACTGCGTCACCAACGATTCCGGAAACAGTACCCGATGTAGTACATTTCAATAGCCATTATATTATCTTCAGGGGTAAAAGAAAACAAAAATAAGATTTCTTAAACGACTAATTCACTACCAACCGAGTTCCAATTTCTTTCCTCACGGGCTTCTCACTCTATTAGGAAGACTTAGCTTCCAGGTACGCCATAGACCTCATCTTCGTCAACCCCTCACGACCCTCTGGGTAAACACACCTTTGTAGACACCTTTTGTTTTTAGCCTCGGTCCCTTAAAAACGGTCGACCTCGGGCTGTGTATCCTCTTTCCCTCGCCGCAGCATCTCTGCTTCCACCCGCTCTTCTTCTCCTGGAGATTCGCACACACGCACACCTCTTCTCCTTATGCGCTCTTCAGATCAGCCAGCAGGATGTCGGCAGTTGAGGGCCGTGATGGGACACGGCCGGAGGAGATGCGGGAAGAGGGTGGGTTAGGCGTCCCCTTTCGATGCAATAAGCCTCCGCCGGTCAATCTCTGTCTGCCGCGGCAGAGGTTGCGGCTGGACGAAGGTTCTTCCATCACAAGGAGTGGGTGATACGGGGAAGTCGCCACGAGGGTCCTCACCAAAGGAAGGGCTTTAATTTCGCCTCTTTTTTATTCGAGAGGTTGATTGCTCTCCGCGGCGGTGGATGGCCGGAAGACTTGCTGTATATAAGGAAGTGTGTCGCGGGGAGGGCTATTGTTATATCTTAATCGGTTGATCGTCGAAAAAAATAATGCGAATGGAGGAGGAGAAAATGGCGGTGTGGGTGAGAGGGCGGAGTTCGTTGGGTAGGAGTTGGGAGAGGGCGAATTTAATCCTGTTGAGGGAAGGAGCTCTCGAGCATCGGCGTTTTTGCCCCCACAAAGGGCTTTGTGTGTTTGATTGGAGATCCGTGACGTGATTCCGAATTCTTTGTATTGGCGTCCAACGAGGGGACCCTTTGTGGTTTCTGCGAACTGGGGTCGCTTAATGACATTAGGAATGAAATGGCGAGATTTGCGGGTTAAAGGGAAGGGCTCTCTAAGGGTAGGGTTAAGGCAACATCGCTACCTTTTTAGCACCTTACTTCGAGTTTTTCTCGTTAAAGATTTAAAAGCCGATTGAACATTTTATCCAAGTGTGAAGATAGGGATTTACCTTAGACTGAGTTCCAAATTTTGGTGAGATTGCTTCAACGTTGCGGTATTTATTTAAAGCATTTTTTTTAGAATATAAATCCTCCGAGCATCCCCAACATATTTTCTTGTTCCATCATCTAGAATTGTTTTGTAAAGTTTTTAGTACCCACGTATTTCTTGTACTGAAATTATCCTGTAACTTAGTTTTCAATACGTCTCCCAATTTTATTTCTAGGTGCTTTTCCTTAAACTTATATTGATAGCTAAAATTATTTCCTAATTTTAGATACGCCTATATAATTACATCAACGTATATACCTTACAATCATACATTACTTAGATTATTTACAAACTGTATCATTTTTCGTTGTTTATATAGATATAGCTATGAAAGATGCATTATTTCTTGATGTTATTATGTTCAAAATAACTAAGTAAACCAACATTTTTTCGCTAACGCTACAAGATAGTATTCCTCCCGAGTTCGAGTTGTCTTTCGACTTTCAGATTTCCATTTTCCTTAGAAACGAAACCATGTTGTTAAACAACAATCCACAATAGTACGTGAACAATAAGTAGCAATTAGAGCTATATTCATTGCCTTATTCTTTGGCAGAAATCATACAACGCTTTCTTACCTTGTAACAAATTCCGTTCTTCCCGAAAGCTTTAATACGCCTTTTCATAATTACTACTGGTCTCTACTCCGCGTCACTTCCCAGTCTATTCATCTCTTCCCCCTTTAATTGCTGCGACAACAGCCTAAGGCGCTCTCTTCATTTGTTTGAGCAGTGGCGCAGGTGTTCTGCATCCCCGGCTCCTCCTAATAGAAGGATCAAAACCGGAAGATCCGTGTATTTTTTATCACTCTCCTGCAATTTTTTCCACTCGCGGAGGACAATGGATGCTTTCCATCCTCATTTAATCCAAGCGTGAAACATTGCAATATGGTCTCTGTTGATACTGAATGCAACTCTGAAAAGTCCCGGATTGCGGAAGAAACTCATTTTTCCTCGTTCTTTATACGTCGATGATGGAGTTGCAATATTTTAAGAGAAGAAGATAAGCCGTGAGATCATATGTGGAGAGCTTAAATGGATACATTTAAGCGAGTTTACACCAAGAATGATGGAGGTTTTCAGTTCTCAATTCTATTACTTTAACTTGCTGCTGATATTATAACTTGACTGTTAACTGCATGGCAGAGCGTTTTCAAAAATATGGAATAAATACCTTTTTCCATTTACTTATTATATTTCGAAAGGAATATAAGAAGTGTGGAATCATGCAAGTGCATTAGGGTAGCCAATTCTTGCTTTTCTGTCTTCCACAGCATTTGATACGTAGAAGTGGTAGTACGTACAAAGGTGGCACAAAGAAATGCAGATTTTGATGGCAACGTAAAAATTTTATTGGAAGTGTATCTATAAAATTCGCAATAAAATTAATGAAATTTAGTTTGTTCCCAATATTTATAAAGGGGAAAGTTATTATCCTTATTGTTATCTAAGGTTGTTATCATTATTGTTATCAGAAATCTCCCTGTTTCATTACAAAACTTACGTTTGTACCTTTTATAATAAGTATCGTTTGCTTATTCAAGCAGTCATACAATAATAATTATCCTGTGAATCAAACCTTCGTCTTTGAGATGGTGGAAAAATATTACTGGTTACTGCTTGTCTTTTCGTGCGGAAGTGGATGAAATACGGTATTTTTCTTCAGACCGTCAAATATCCACGATGGAAACCTGGGAATTCCGTAGTTTCTCAAGGTCCATCTCTATTAAGAAAATTATGCTAATGACGGAACGAATCAAAATTCCCAGTTGCATGTACAACCCAAATGTAACAGGATCCCATCGTAATAAAGGACATTTCTTGTCGATACCTTGCGAAACATGAGCTTTCTCAAGTTCGCATCGGCGGGAAACGGAAAAAAGGCAATTAAAAACATTGAAGCGACCTAGATCCGCCAGGAAAGCTCTGTAATATCTTTTTCGCCTGCTTTCTCGCATCGCTGAAGCCTCTGGGAGTTGGATGGAATTCTTCCACGTGCGGGAACTCATCAAATCGAACTCTTTCAGCTCCAATGCGCTCATCCATTTCAGGGATTTGCATTTTTTCAATAGGGCAACGACTCCTCGGTAACAATAGGAACTCAAATGAAAATATGCTATGCTTCGTATACACATAGACGACGCTTATTTGGTGTAACACCTCAGTGATCTCGGCAATAATTTCTTCAACAATGAATCACTTTTCAAAGATGCTATAAGTGAACATGACGTCGAGTTACAACAGTGTGATGACCATGAAAATCGCGTCATCTAAGATCAAAATATCATGTAAAAGGGTGTTTTTATCCGTAATCAATCGTAAACAACATTTCTCATGAGATGATCTGCTATGCATTCGAAGGAAAGCATTAGGTAGCTCATCAATCCCAAAAAAATGTAGGCCTCCCTTCTGTCCACCTTGAAAATGTGGAAAGCACAAATTATACATAAGAGATCATCGTTTTATGTTACCAATTAATTATTTTTTCGATCTCTAGCGCAAAGAGTGAAGTATGTGACAAAATATCCCTTTCGTATTCTATAATTTTTTCTTTCATTTCAACGGGATACCAAAAGGTTACCAACCTTATCTTAATTTACTCAATTTAAATTTTATTATCTTATTGTATGCAAACAAAACACGGCTTTGAGAGATAGCTGAAAAATGACCAAGACTAAACTGAATTCCCTTTCACACACTGTTGATCTTTTCTCATTTTCCAAGGAGACATTTATTTATAAAGAATTTACTCACGCCAAGTAAAACCCCTTGGCTTTTCTTAATCTTTCTAATTACTTTGTTTTATATTTTGGTTTTGTTATAATTAATTATTTGTTTTGTATTATTCCACTGTAAATTTGCGACACTGCTGTATGAAAAAATTGAATTATAAATAAATGAATAAATATGTCAAATATATATAAATAAAAATCTTTTATAAATAAATGTGAAAATAAATATATAAATAAAAGATACGGAACAGTGGAGAGAAATTGAAGTAACTTTCCTCAATATGGCCATATTTCTCATATAGCTCCATCGCTTTGAAAAAAGCGCGTTTCCGTTCGATACAAGTTGGTGGTGTTTCGTAGTGTCTTTCCCCACTCGAATTAAGGCTCCGCAACATTCCCACAGACGGTGCACGCGTGGGAGTACGTGTGTGTGTGACCTCACTCCCGCACCTATCCCACACTACTCACCATTTTTTCTCCTCCAATTAAAACAGAGAACCGTTTTATTGAGAAATCCTCGATCAAAACGATGCGAAAACGCTTTTGCAGTTTTCTCCTTTTAAGAATAAGATACCGTTGGTTTACTGATGACGTTAGACGCAGCAATTATGTCACTCCTATTGGAGGAAGTTGGCGGAAAAACAAACAGTTCATCCATTACGTTTCGTCATCAAATCTCCTTACCGGCCGTGGTGGCGGAGTGGTTAGCGTGCTAGCGCGTTAACGCTCCAACCTCACGGTCCCGGGTTCGAATCCCGGCTAATCGGATTTTTCCGGTTAGGGAATGGTTGTCTCTGTGTGTGTGTCTTGTGTTTATAAATAAAGGAAAATGCAAAAAAAATGATAAAATATAAAGGGGGTTAATTGGTAGAGTAGCCTTCAAAGGCTAAAATTCGCCCACGAAAAAAGACGGCATTATTATTATTATTATTATTATTCTCAAAACTACGCACTTAAACGTGTTGAACTGTACGTGGAGACCCCGTTTCTCGGTATCGTAATCTAAGTTTTGTAAAAGCCTTAATCTTAATCTTAAAAGTTCTTGAAATTTTTCTACAATATATACTTATCTTATTTATCATTATCATATATTTATTATCATATCGTAGTAGTAGTATTATTAAAAGTGCCTCGACAGTTTAGGTTATGTCGCGCATTGGCTCCCACCGGGAATCGAACCCGGGACCGCTTTCACAGAAGGCAAACGAGCTGTCCACGTGACTATCCGGGAACCTTATTGTCATATCATTACTGTGTCATATTATTTAATTTTTATGAAGATTATTTTCATTAAAATGCATAACTGAGGCCGGTAACAAGGAAAAATGTAACGGCTAAACTGCATTTCACAGATATGTCTCTATAAGAATCCACCACAAAATCAATACGCAGTTTAATATGGTCTTGATTCAGGATGCGATGAAATAAATTTTTAAGGATTTATCCTGAAAGCTCATGGTAATTCTACTATTGCAATGCCTCATAACCTTTTTGAGGAGAGAGAATATGGTAGACCACTGATGGCAGAGCAATGAATAAAGAAAAACAAGAAACTATAAATAAATGTGAGTAAACCCAATACTGAAAGTAGGAAGATGTTTTCTTTGAGAACGTAATGCGCTTTGGCTCTACTCACATTTTTTAAGGTTTATGTGTTTTTCTGAATTCATTGTTGAGGAGAAACTATATTTTAATCCCGCAAGCGACATCGAAGACCGAAAATTCTACCCAAATGAATTACTGTTAGCAATAAACCCAAATGTCTCCAGTTTACCTGTTGATACAGTTCTAAGTTTGCAGACATTTGTATCGAATTTCGTCTGAGAGACTTCCGCCGGCAACAGTCGTAGTTTACATGGCGAGCAAAATTTAAAAAATTATACTGCTGTTTTGGTGCCTTCTTCCCAGTTTGCGGTAGAACTGACGAAAACTCGTCGCAATTAAGATGCGGATAATACAATGGCGATCATCAAGGGCCTTTCATTTCCCTCGGCGTTTCTCAATCCCGTTCCGCTCTAGGGCGCTCCTTCCACGCCAAGGCCTCTCCACCCGCACACACAAGAAGGCTGAGCGAAGGAAAAAAGCCTGAGAAGAGAGGGGAGTCGGCGCTGCCAACCCAACGGAATGGAGGGAAAAAGCAGTGGTTCGGAAATGAAGGAGGCGAGATTTTCAAATGCTTGTTTGTTTTAGCGCCATTTTCGCTGCCTTGGCAACTCCTAATGTTTTATTCATGAGCGGGCCTCGGAGCACTTTTTTCGGCCAAGTGGTTGGAATGCGCCTCGAGAAAGTCTAGCGAATCGATCCTTCACTCTGTGGATGTTGTTTCAGGGATTTACAAGGGTTGCTCCCGTGCGGATCTATCCTCCTTTGTATTCCGATATTACGACTAAATTGTGCAGTAACTTGGAAGTTCATCGTTAGACAACTGCCGAATTACTGAGGTCACGTAAAAAATACCTGTTGCTCTGGTCATGTTTACATTCCACCGAATCTTATCCTATTAAATGAGCCCTCGGTTTCAATTTTAATGAAAATCAACGGTATTGGCTAATGCTTTACAAACAATCCATAAAAATTGTTTCACTCATTCCACCTCTCGAAACACGAAATTAGTATGTTAATAAATGCTCTAGGAAAGCTATAAATGGCTGCAGAATTCAACTCTCTCGTCAGAAGTTCATTTTAAATTATCTTTTCGGTGATATTTCCTACGTTTACCATCTTAGTCAACTTGATATTTTCTTTCTAATCAATATATATATTTCTTATTTTGCCCTATATAATATTGCATTCAGTAAGAATTTTTATTTTTTCAGATTATTACGTTTCCGACGTAATATAGCACTGCAGATCTTTTCTGTGCAAAAATGCAAGATATAACCCAAAAATGTTAATAGTAAACTGATATTTTACAACAAAACGTCTCGTTTTTCGCACCTGGGAGCCGTTTCGATTATCCCTTCCTCAATAACTCCGTCTAATTTGATCATTTACCCCTCAATTACTTGCGTACCTCATCGATTTAAGAAACCCAGAAGCCGCCGATTATTCCTCCACCAAACTTTCTTTGTTTACCCAAACCCCAATTAGCTTTGATTCGGCTGACCTCCCTTAAAATCCACCAGACCGAGCATCAGCTGCTCTTCCCATTGATCCGACACTATCTGTTGCCTCTTTCCCCACTGCGTACAAGACCTAATGATCCTTACCTCACCTCCGATCATTTCTTATATTTGCCTCACCTATAACCCCGGTAGTTGATCACTCGAGCGAATGAGGCCAGGTTCTTCATTTTTACATCGCCCTCCATTCATCGCGATCTTTTTCTACGCTTTTCGATAGGAAGACGGGAAATAAAAGCCTGGCGAATTGACGTCTAAAAAGTGCGTTTCTTTCTCCGGATAATGGAGGGCGTTGATTTATCCGCGCCTCCCCTCGGCCGGTCTGGTAACTTGGAAGGCGCCCCCGACGGCGGAAAGTGGAACGGAAGGGGCCGGTGGGGATGCGAACGGGGGTCGCGAGGGGAGAGAGATGGACGCTCGAGTGATTTCGCTGCGTGCGACGCGAAATAATGGCAGGCGGAAGAACGAACGATCCACCTGCGATTCCTCAAACGTGTGTGGCCCTCGAGGAATTTCAGATCCGAGATTCAAATGCTTTACCTGCAGATTGAGAACCGAAAGATTCCCAACTTATTGGAGAAGAATCGTTTTTCGGTCGCATTTTGGCGATGAATATCACGTAAGGATGTAGGAGAAGTTTGTAACAGTTCTATGTTTACTTCATTGAGTGCCGCCATTTTTAGACTGATTTTGAAAGAGTATATAAAGCAGCAATACCTGGGTGACATCTTGTAGTAGTATTTCTCAAAGTGCTTCGACAGCTTAGAGTAATTCGCACATAGGTTCCCTTCAATTCCTGATGGGAACACATGTGAACCCGGGACCGCTATCAAGGAAATCCGAACGTGTTGCCCACTCGGCTATCCGGAAGTACGGATGAAATCTTATTTGCTGACCTTTCGTCATAGTGATTGCTATTAAGAATATTAAATCCAACATTTTGATTTAAAAGACAATCACTTTCGTTAATATTGTATATAATTTTAACATTGACAATTTATTCACGATTACCTTTTTCAAACTTAGTCGACATTTGACCACCACTTCGTCGTTTGTCTTTTATTTTTCTCTTTCTTCATCATGTCTTTCTTGCTTTTTCTTTCCCGCAGCCTGATGTATATAAATATTTAAAAAAATTTCATGGTGAAAACTATTAAAAGTTTTGAATCATCTTAATAGCTTCCTGCAATATAAACCATAAATTAAATTTTATTACAGCGAATGGTTTTTAGAGCTTTTAACAGGAAATGGTTAGTAAACACACGTAATGCGAATAAGGCAATTCAAAAATTGTAGCAAAACCTAGATATTGGCAATTCTTCATTACAGATCAAACGTCCGAATGATTGCAAAAAGAGGACTCCCTGTTATTTTAAAAATGTTACTGGGAAAGTTTCCATATTGGCCGATGACAAGGATTCGTTCTCCCATGAACTTCTCTGAAATGAGTATTGGAATGTAGAAAATACTCCCTGCGCCTTGAAACGCATTCTCTACAACTAATTTGTATTCCTGTCGTTACTTAAGCAATGAACACGATATATAAAGATGCCAAAGCCTGCTAAAGACTTGTTCAAACAGACCATTACGTATTTTACAGATGCAAAAATGCTGATTAGCATTAGCGATTTAGCTAAGAATTATCGTTGTTTTCATCTCGTTTCGCTCCCTAAAAGCAACGCTCTTTCATATATATTTCCTTGGTCATTAAACACCTTTATTTTGTTATTCGCGTATCGCTAAATGAAACAATTTCGTGATGGAGTTTCAAAGTGCAACTCTTCAGCACACCTAACGGAAAACTCTTCGCAGGAGAGTAATCTTATGCCCGAGACAATCGACGGTACGCTCCCTGTATGGGAGGCTCTTATTATATCTAAGTGAATGTTCCTGCATTCCTTATACGTTCCTTTATCTCCGGTGTTCATCCCTTTTCATTCGGCGAGGTTTTTTATTTAATTTGTGCGGAGCCGAGAAAATAGCCATCCGAGCAACGGATGCAAGACCTCCTTTAAAACGAACGCTGCAAAAAATCCCCGGACAGGTCTCCCTTATTCAACTCGCAAAAGTTCCTCGACCGTTAGTTAACTCGTAAAGTGAGTGCTGAGGCGGAGACATGCGATTGGTCAGCGGCTATTGCTTGATGGCCGTCAGCCCAAAGATATTCACGTACACAAATCGTATCGCTTTCGGACGAGCGGTCGAAAACGGAGGAAATTGGCCATTACTCGTGGATGGAATATCCGGCAAAGGAGATGCGAGATGCAGTGTGTTGACGGGAGGAAAAAAAGGTGAGGGTAACTGACTGAACCATTGAGCGATCAATTCAGCAGAATTAAGTTGGCACAACCTCGAAATCTGAGCCGATGGCAAATCTTCTTAAGTACGTCCTCGAACCGACGAATTATTTTCCTTCGTTAAAGAAATATAATAAGCGTTTTGTACGCGTTGTTTCATGTACATTCATTAAAGTTTTATTTTATCAACGGATTTTCACACTACGCACCTACTCTCGTAAGGTATAGTAAAACGCTATAATCTTTGCAAGTTTATCAAAGTCAGATGAACATATTTTAAATATGTATCCATATCAAAAGTCTTTCTACAAGCAAAGATTTTAATGGAAAAAACCAGTATTTAAATATATTGTTTCACAGAAAATAGATAATTACTAGTTCACACATAATATTATGGTAATAATTTGAAATGGAAATTTTCTCTTGAGATCCTCTCGAAATGAAAAACCACATTTTCACTCGCAACTTTGTCCTCAGGCGAATTTATATAATTGTATTTTAACCTCCATGTCCTTCTGAGACTTCCAATAAAGTGAAATTTATTATTATCCCACGGAAGGGTTGATAAAAATAGTAGTAGTAGTATTGTAAAAAGTGCTTCGACAGCTTAGGTCATTTCGCACATTGGCTCCCACCGGGAATCGAACCCGGGACCGCTTTCACCAAAGGCAAACGCACTGTCCACATGACTATCTGGGAGCTTGATAAAAATTATATATGATTACAGTATATAATTTTTAGCTACACTCAGTTCTATAAGTTTTAAACATTTGTTATGTCATTCCTTGCCTATCAAAGGCGATGTGAAACGCCTTCGGGAATTTTAATCTTCCAGTCGTCTCCATAAAAAAAGTAAACTTAATTTTCATCTGCTGAAAATTGTGACAATTTCTGGGTAGACGGTTTCCTTGTACACTTCTTATCGATTTCCAAGAGGGATAAATGGATCAAGGGTGAGTCAATGGACAATGTCTCGACCAACAGGCGTCCCTCTCTTGTGTGGCGTCTGATTCTCAAGTGCGCTTATGAAGGACGCCTTCGAATTGATGACGTCCCAATCGCCTCTTTCCCACGCTACATTTTATGTGACATTACAGTTGATGGGGAAAACAAGTGATTGTCATCTAGCAATTCTTATCGTAAGAAACAAAATATTAATTTCCCTTCATTAAATCTGAAATATTTCCATTCCTGCAATTACCATTTTTTTCTAAAAGATATTTTTGTGTTTTTTTTATTTTAAACGGTTAACCCCAGAATGATTCTATTTTCATATCAACTCGGCAAGGCTGGGTTTGTTGAAGCAATACCTAGAAATTCTCGATTGGGTTTTTTAAATTCAAAATTGGTGTGGACTTCATAGAACTGCGAAAAAATACATCGTAATTCATGTATCGTCCAGAATTCAGCTGCAATATATCAAGCAAACTACTATTTAAATACTGATTATGAATTTTTATAGAGAAGAGGCAATAGAGCAGTTAAAGGTGAGGCTACGTGGCTGAAGTTGTATCCAAGCTTATCATAACGTATCATAATATATACCATACATATCGTAATTTATTATATTGTGTTAACTCACATGAGTTTACGTTGTATTTTACTATACAGCGACATTTTTAGAAATAGTTGTATATAGAAAAACTCAGTTCGCAAAAAGGGAAATATACTGAAAGAAAAATTTGCTTTACGAAAAGGTGACGAGAACACGTGGGCTAACAGATATTTACAAATAATTCATGGGATAACAGACATTTAAAAATAATTCATGGAATTAATTTTATATACCTTCTCTACTATTTCCACTTTAGATATGAAAGACTTTACAAATAGATCAAATAGATATTTGACGCGGCTTTTGAATTGAAACGATAGTTTACTAGAGGGATGCACATGGAAAACACCACGGAACGGGATTTTTCATTTTACTAGAAGGGAATTGTTTTCTGTTACTTTAAAGTATAGAATTTCTCATATAAAAATGCGAATTTAAGCTATGTATGTAAATCACACTAGTTGCACGCCATTGTAATCACCAGCCGCGTATTGAGCGATATAAGGTCCCCGGATGAGAACCTAAGGAGGCGCCCGCGTGTGTCGCAGTGCGTTTTTGCCTCCGTTCGCCATATTGTCACCGTGAAACCCGAACGAAAAATATTGGCCTGGGGAATATATGTGCGTGTTCGGAGGGACATGTGGGAGGGACTGAGGTGACGCCATACTTTTTCTCACCCTTTCGTATCCGTTCGACCTCTCCTTCGGAATGCCTCGGAGGCAACCTGCCAGGTGTGAGGGCCTTTGTCAAAAGGGTACGACTGGACCAGAGATGTTGAAAGAAAGGTATTCCGCGGAGGGAAATTTTACGGACAAACATCTCGTTTCGGTAGTTCCTGGAGACATGTTCTTAGGGAGCGGAATCCTATGGAAAGAACGTTTCGGTGGGAATTCCAATTTAAAGCGTCGCTGGAATTGACTATTTGATGTAAAAAGATACGCTGGTAGAATTTGTTAGTGTTTAAGAAATCTGTATCATCAGTTAAAACTGGGCATAATTTTTTTTGAACTTTCTATTCTATTCCCAAATGCTGCTATAACTCCCGCTTGGGTAAAATATATTTTTTTCTAGAGATTTCTTCGCGCTATTGTTCATTCATTGAATTTTTATGATTGCCCACATCGAAACCTTTTGCTTATATTCTTCTGTAAGCAGTCGTCAGTGACAAGTAGTAAGCAAGGATTGACTGCAGGTTTATGTGGCCTTAAAAATTCACACATTACGTTTTTACTATGATTGTGTTCTGAAAAATGAGTATGTTTCGGAAATTGTCTCATTTAGGAGACCGTTAAATATTTTTAGATTTTGTTTGGAAATCCTTTCTCCACATAGGCATCGCTGCATGTTCAATGGGAATTTTTCTCAGAACATCCTCGTTATTCCCACATGCAGGGTCAGTTACAGACAATTACATACACGCTTATTTATTGGGTGAAACTGATACAAGAGTGTCCCATCTTCTATTTAACCATTGTCTAATAGAAACCTATAAAAACAAGAATATAACCAAGGAAGATGGTCTTAATCTGAAATAGAATCTAAGAATAACGTTGGACCAAAGAAGAATAATTTCTTTCTGCCGAATACAACTATTTAGTCTAGGTGTGATGAATCTGAGAGAGAATAACTTGCGATGAGAATGGGACGGGCCTTTTTATGCGTCTCAAACATTGACGCCATATGTTGCAATGTTTCGCCAGTCAACTCTCAAGGGGATATAACCCGACACCACAACAAAAAGAAAAGCAGCAAAGACTCCACCTCTAAGAAATCCCTCTGGTCCAAAGGAGATGTTCCGCTTCCTTCGGAGACTTGGGAATAGTAGACAGTCTATCTCGCGGTTCAAAGTCGCCATAATCGCCGTAATTGGAATCAGCAAACGGCTCTCTTCGATTCCCTTATTCAGAGCCCTTTACCAAGTGAATCACCCGCCGTAGTCTTGCAGACGCCTCTTTGACCAACCCGGTATCGAACCGGTACGTCCTCGCTCCGCTGGTTCCGCCTATAAGATTCTAAAAGAGAAAAAGACGGACGGCAAAGAAGTGGCGATGGACGCGTAGGGAAACATGATCAGGCTGGAAGATGAGGAGGGGTCGATGAAGACGCTTTCGGAAGATGCTGAGGCGGCCTCTTCCTGGGATGCTGAGGAACTACCTGTGAGCGAGGTTCTCTCGAAGTTCTCGAAGTTTCGTAGACCAGGACCAGGGTAAAAATATAAAAAAAACTCTTGGTAGCCAAGCCAATCAGAAATGCGGCGAAAGAAGGTTTATCAGAGGTTGGCTTACATTACTCTAGCCTTTGAATGGTTAAAGTTCCCATTGAGCGTTTATTGCTGCAGAGCAAGGACTCAAAATTTCTTTGCGACCTATGAAAAAGCCTAAGAAATATGATTCATCGGAGCTAACGTCTTAAACCTTGAAGGAGAAAAATTTTTAGGATGCTTTACCTGTATTCAACAGATAGTTAAGTTTTGAAAAAAATATTTGGTTTACTTACGATGACCATTTCAATTAAATTTCGTATCTAAAGAAGAATATCAGAGGAAAAAAATTCTTCTTAAGGTATTGAATCTTAAAGTGGAAGGGATTATTAGTAACGTCTGCAACTTTACCACGGTATTTCGTTGTTAAAATATATCGGATTACAGATATACCCTTATTTAAATTAATGAAATATATCAAATTTGCATATTACTTCGCGGAAGAAGTTAGCCACGGAAAAATTTGCAATATTGATCCAGAATGTAACATATTGTTACTATACCATCCTGACCCATCCAACCATAATATCCTGATGCGGCAAATCAAATTTCTGATGGAATCTTATCTGATCCATTTTATCCCAAAAGTCCTTTGATCTGCACAAAACGGAAGGAATCGTTGGTCATTGGCCGTTTGTAGATCAAGTTTATAACTTAGTAGTATCTAACTTCCATTCGAAACAGCCTCGCTTTGTTTGTAAACTCCGTTTAGGAACAAAATGTTCCTTAGATGTTTTTTTTCTGCTCAAAGTTGAGAAGTGGTCCAACTAGTCCTTATGACAAAGCTGAAAAAAAGCAAATTAGTTCCGTCACTGAAGCGGATTAAGAGTCTATCACGGGTCACCCGGCGGACGAAATTAAGGCTTCCATCTTTATCAAAGCAATTAACGAAGATAAATGGCTAAAATTCGAGTTTCGTAAACAACAATAAACTCGTCAGTAGTTATCCTCTCATAATTAGACGTCTTGTGCCTCACGAGAAAAAAAATAAAAGTCTAATTATCATGTACAAAATTAGTTGGAAAATCGAATTTCTTTCGCAGAAATTTGTAGTTCTTATTTTAATAAGTTACGGCTAAAAATTAAGGGTTAAGTTCTCAAGAAAGATTGAGAAAATTGATAACTTCAATAAAATTCAATAAAATTTTTTTGCATCCGAATTATGCATTGTGTTTCTGTTTCAGAAACCTTTAAATAATTTGAGGATTTCGTCGAGTCTCTTATCAATGAAATGTTAACTTATTTGTTAATGAGCTAATTAAATATATTTATTATTTGATTCATTCAAATGCAAGTAATCCATACAAGTATTCTTGCTAGTAAAATCAATGCGTTGATCAGTCATATATTCACTGTGGCTTGTGAGGATGAAGAAAATTCCACTCATTGGTATCTTAACCAGATAATGATCGCTTTTACAATTAATGCATGGTTCAGTGTAGCTATATTTAATATGTTGAAGACTCTCGCAATTAATGAATCCAAGAATCTCTCAAATTTAATTTGCGTATTAGTAATCTTGGAAAGGATAATTCAATTCGAAAAGAACTTCTCCTTTTTCCATCGAGATTGAAACGTCACTAATAGTTCCAATCTCAAAATAAACTAATAATAAAATATATTATATTGTTAATAATTAAACTTCGTTAAGAAATTTTTCCCCTCAATTTATAAAGTAAGTTTTTGATCACTTGAAAATTCGCCGCTTTTCTTGAGAATTCTCAGTTCAATTCACAAAATACCTTCAATGGCGCTATTTTAAATTGCAATCGGTAAGGAAATTCATTTCGTTTTCTAATTGACATCTTTTTCGAGATCAGTAGATCAGTTTCCGCTCCTGTTACGAGTCGACTGTTGAATCTTTAACAAAGAAATACAAAGCAATTTTTCTTTGCCCGTCGCAGAATTATTTATGTAGAGAGATGCGATGTTATATCCTCAATAAAAAGAAGTCGAAATTAAGGCGAAGGAGTAGTGAGAGTGAGAAAAACAAGTTCCGTAGTTTAATTTCACATTCCCGGCGCCCCTTCGACTTTTTTGCCCAAGGTTCGTCGTCCTCCGAGACTCTTTTCATGGAGGAGAGCGCTTGACTTGAATTTAATGGGTTTCGGAGACCCTTCGGTATGTAGTGATGGATTTGAGGGAAAAACTTTGTCTGGTGGGACAAAAAACGGAAAGAATAAAATCCCCCTCCACTCCTTCGGGCAGGTAAATGATTATCCTCCTCTGTGCCTTGAGGCGATCTCTGCCCTCGAATTTCGGAGATTGAAATTATGGAACTAGATGAGATTTGTACCAGGTAAAAATGGTGGCCATTGGATAAGAAGAGTGGAGGCGCCTACTATGTCTTATCGATATTTTCATAAATGTCAATTGCCTTGCTAAGAGGTGTTTATTGGGGAATTTTGAATGTAGTCGACGTGATGAGCTTATAATCTAATATGGGAGGTACGTAGTTCTCAGAGGAAATGGTATGGAAATTGGAATACTTTCAGTCGAAAATTTCGAACCAACCGGGGTGTGAATCTTTCATTACCGTTTGGGCAGTATTATTTCAAAATCAGTTCAAACCACCTTACTTTTTGTCCTTCCTTATGTAGATTTATTGGAAATACATGAAGAACTCGTTAATGGAGAAAAAGTTTTCTATAACATTTGCATTAACACATTGAATGATTATAATCTATTGCTGTAGGTCGGACTCCGTGGAACAAAATTATACAGAATGAAGTAGAACTTAGTAATCTCCACAAGAAAAGTTTTACTTAGACGACTGGTTTCAGCTACGTAGCCGAGATCAGTCGTCTAAATAAAAATGTATTGTAAAAATTACCAGGTTCTTCATCGCCATTTATATTTAATGATATTAATGGAAATGAACCTCAAGCCGGTTTCGTGTCATTGCTTCAGAGAGTCAAAAATTTCGAAAAAATAGCGGAATTATCTTTCCAAAAATTTTAAAAAGTTAAATGGACTGTTTGGTACTTTATTTGTGCCAAATGATTTATATAGCTTCATTCTTAATTTCCGCAGAAATTTTGACACTTAAGATCATATGATACGAAAGTTTCTGTCTGAAAAAAATTATGTAAATGTTTCATCACTTCCATTTCTAAGTCTTTTCCTTTCACCAGAAACACATAGGGAATTTTTAATCTGATAGATGATACATCTGATAGAAAATATTCAAACGCGATGATGTTTACGTACCAGTGGAATCAAGGAAAACCATTCCATATAATGCATTCCGATGCGTTTTCAAGTTCCGAAAGCGAGAAAGTCTTTCCAGCCTTTAATCTGGTTTTTAACGACGACTGCTGGAATGGAAGGCAAATTGCCGGCTCTTCACTTTCCCACGCAAACCCCAGCGACGACAGCTATGTAAAATAAAGAGTTCAAGAGCCTTTTTATTTTGCCTCTTGCAACAAGCCTCCCTTCCGCTCGCCATTCCTCCGACTGAGGTGAAACTTTCCGTCTTCTTCCTCGACACCATCTCTGCGCTCAATTCCGATTCCATTGGCAGCCAAGGACGCCTTCATCGACGTCTAATTCTTCGTTCTCCTCGATCCCTCTCCGTCCAGACACAACCTTATAATTAGCATTGGCGATCGCGCTCTGTCAATGTTGTTTCTCCCTTTTGCCTCTCATTAAGCCCTTTGCTAAGTATTTCTCTCAGGAGATGGGGATCGATAAGGAATTCAGTAGACTATGGAAAGTGGGAGAGTTGGGAGGGAGAAGTTCGGAGGCGTCTTGCAAGGCTGAGCTGTTCGAACGAAATCTCCTTTCAGATTGATACTGTTAATTTCCAAACCCGTAATTTTTAGCGGAGTCCGGTTAATTTGCGAGGCCACCAGTTAGCCAACCCGTTATCAAATAGAGGGTCGGATTGTTTGAAATTAATTAAGAGAGTAGCACTACTTTTTAATTGTCTGCGGATCCCCCGCTAGAAAATCAACGGGAGAACATATAATTAAGTAGCAGCAGTGTGTACGTACGAAAAAAGGGAATGGGTGGTAATAAATGATGATTTTGTTTTTTCAATTATGTTTACTTTTAATGATTTGAACTGAGAAATTTGTACAATTTGATGGTGGAGAGGCTATTTTACATCCGCAGATCTAGGTTTTGGTTTCTAGATCGGTCATGGGTGCTGGAAATCGAGTTGGTTGTTATCTACCGTCGATTTAACTGGTTTTGATGACTGTCCACGGTGTGTTAACACGTAAATAAAGAAATGAAGACTTACGCTTGTTGAAACCTGAAATTGTATTCTGTGTTCTGTTGTTAGTCAAAAGGACATACGCTTTTCTTTGAAGAATGTTCTATATTTAATTTTTATAATTATCAAATTTGCACAGAATTTAAATTCTTCATATGAAATCAATACTAAGTCATACTAAGATATTTATTATAAATAATATTCACTGTAATAATGGAAATTTCTATAATTTTTCCTCATTAATTAAGTTTATATTTCCAGAGTAGAAAGGTTTAAATTATAATCAGTTTGATAAAATCACCAGCGATTTCCTAGCAAAATATCCTTTGTTCGCGGAGAAAATATCAGTGATATTTTCTCCGCGAAAGACCAACTCTTCGGCGTATTTTATTTCATTGGCCTTTGTTAATGACCATAATGTTACTTTATTATAATTTCCTCAAATATAGTTTATCTCGGTTATAATACAGGCTTTCGTTACTGTCAGAAACCTGTATGATACGGAATTTCAATCGAAAAATGAGGTGATCTTTAGAATCAACAAGTCTACATTCCTTTCCGAGCATTTGGAGGATCAAAGGGGTCGCCGCGAACGTGATTCCGTCGGTCGTCATTGCTTTAAGTAGATAGACGGCGAGGGGAATAGGGAGAGCCACTGCGTTGGATTTAAAAGAAAAAAGCCATCAAAGTACTCTTTTGTTGGCTCTATTTGGGCTCGGACACGACACCATCCTCTGGAGGCAATCACCGCTACACCCCTCTCTGGCTAGTTTCACACTGTCGTCTAGGATGGGCGTGGGAGATGGCAAGAGAAGTTGTCCCTGTCGGAAAGGGATCTTCATCGAGAAGGGCCGAACGAAAAAAAAAAAACAAACTGACAAAAACCGAAATGACCCGGCCTGTTAAAAATGTAAATTACCCTCCCCGTGGAAGCGAGTAGGTCTTTCAGAGGAGACCCTTTCTCTCGTCTGGTGTGTCTCCCATCAACCGCCACTGGGGCGAATGGAAAAAATATGCGGGAGCGAAAAAAAAGTGGGCGAGAAAAAAAATCGTTTTCATCAAAGGCGGCCGCGCGGTCATCCGAGCGACACTTGTTCGCTCCTTACTCGTTTGATTCGGGGCTGAATGCCACTTCTCGATGGGCGCGAATACATCGTGAAGTGGGCGGGATCGCTTTGGGGTGTAGATGTCGTTCGGGGTTGACACCGGCAGGTTCGATGAGACAATGAAGGGGCCTCTACTCGCTTCCTCCGATGCTTTTTTATTCTACCTCAATAAACCAATATAGTAATACAGTCAAAGTTGTTCTCATTGACAAATTAATGATCCTCTTAAAAATGTGTGTTATAGTCACGCAGATAAATAATTTAAGCTTTCCCAACTTATAATATTGCCTCATTTAACATTTTTCGAATGTAATGTTCAATAGATTTTAATTCAGTCGGTAGCATCATCATTACATTAAGTTAATGTTCCAAATATTTTTTTAAGCTATCCAGGTCATCATGTTCTCAGAATATTGCCTCATTTTCTCATAGCTCCGAACCTTAACAATAAATTACACCTTCCTCTCACAATCTGACTTAGGTTCTCTCATATGGTTCCTTCGCATATCACTCCTTCCAATGCAGTCTTCAGTAGTCAATCGTGTCTCGAGTCCGATGAAGTATTCTATTCTCTTTTGTCAACATTTTATAGTCCTCTTTCCTCGTCCAAGCAAGCATCTTATCTCTCTAATAATTTCAATTAATTAGATCAGTTATGGAATTTAAGCTTTTATTTTTCGAAAAATTGATCGCTGAATTCACACGACTTTGAGTGTCGACTTAATATCTCAATTCCGAAAAATATTGGACTTCATTGATCTCTAACGAATGTGGAATATAAATATCTCAAGTATCAGTGATTAGCAATATTATAAAAATTATGCGTTAAATGTAAGAGAAAAGTGAATTTTTCGCGTACACTTTACTACCTGCATAACAAAGACAGTCACTAAAAATGAAACGTATGAGGGAATGGGAAATCCGAAGAACCCAATAATGAAGCTAACGTTTTTTTTTGGATAAAGAGAAACACTTGTCTGAAAGGAATGTAATTCTATTATCAAAATAAATGGTTAGAAATATATTTAAAGTTAGTCTGCTTTTGTTCATTGATAATGAAAGGAGAGAAATTATAAGTAGTTACAATCAGTGTACTCTGTAATTCACAGCCGACGGACGGACCTTTTTGACATAGCTCGTTTTCGTTGTCTTAATTTTTTAAATATAATAATTCATTTATTTGAATGTCTCATTTGTTTGCGTAGATTCATGGTTTTTAGTATGGGCTTTCGATCTTAGTATCTACTTTTCGCATCAAACAACAGAGTGAGAAATGAGCCGCCTAAGAAACCCTAGGAAGCTCTCCGATACGAATCTTCCCAATCAATCTTACGGCTGGAAGCGATGCCTCCCTTCGTTCCCCATGCAGATTCTCGCAGTTGATCAGAGGAGTAGCGTCAGCGTGAGACCTTTTCAATTATCTCCCTCCGTCGGGCGCAATTACGGGCATTCTCACTGTTACCCTTTGATGGAAGTTCCATTTCATCGCTTTTCCACGGAAGCGAAATGTCACCTACACGAGTATTAAACGGGAGCTCTCGGTTCGGCGTCGATTCGTATCTGCCGAAGGACGGTTTGTACACGTTTCCGAGTGAATGAACCCACGCGTCCGAAGGGGAGGGAAGAGAGGTCGCGGAAAATCGCCGCTGGACGGAGATGATAAAATCAAGAACGAGTTTTCCCTGCTCTTTCGCCGAGCTACCTCTCTCTCTTTTCACGGCTTCTTTATCTTCCTCTTCACTCTGCTTTTAATCCCGCGTCGGGATTTTATAGGTGTCGTAAACTGTTTAGAACTAAAGGTCAAACCGCATTTTTCCATCATTCGTGTTGCAGATCCTGTGTGGACGTGCAGTAAATTCAATGGCTCCATTTATTTTGTGGGGGAAGTGATGCTGTTTAGTTGTTGCACGGTCTAATGAATCTTAAAGTACGTAATGAAAAGTTGGTTATATTGGACGAGCTACCTTCAGCATCAATTGATAGAGAAAATACATTTACATATATTTTTACGAAGTATTATTAAAACATAAATAATAGTGATCGCCCTCTAGGTATGATTACACTCTTTCTTCTTTAACTCTCACGCATGACAACATAATTTGGTAAGTACAGAGTTGATTTCTTGAATTCATAGCGCAGTTGTTTGCTTTACCTCTGGAATTGAATTTATGTCACCATTAAATTAAATCAGTACTGCGGATATTCATTGAGCATTTTTTCGCTAAAAAAATTAGCGTTCTTTTGGTTGCGTAGATGGTTGTATAACATAATTGTCCTCGATATTATGGTAAATTGATTGAAATTAATTTTCAAGAAAGAATTCTCATAGAATAAACAAAACTTTGGAAAGAAGTAGACCGACTTGATTCTTCATAATTTGAATATTACTGTTTGCATCGCCAGTGGAGTTCGTCTTCGTAAGAATATTAATTGGATGAACGATAAATACATAAAATAGATATATTTTTATCATTTCAACGTTACAAGAGATAGTAGCTCTATAAAATGAAGAGTAACATATCTGGTGTCACTTTTACCAAATTAATGATTTTGCTGGATTAATTCATTCAAATATTTGAATAGCTCCGTTCTCACGGTTTTATCTCTCCCATCATTTTATTTCAAAGTCACATAGGAGGGAGGAAAAACCTTAGGTGTTTACTGCTGCTGTATCTCTTTTATGATTAGTAAAATGAAAATTTATGAGTCTGATCTCTCTCTGAAAGTAAATTAAATTCAAGGTTTCCTCATTTTAACTGCGTTTACATTTCCTTTGATGCTGTTAGACATTCTTATCTTGATTAAAATCTTACGTGACTCCACATTTTCATCGATGAAGTTTAGTTGTTGGCATTGAAGGAGTAATGAAAGAAAGATAAAGGAATTGATATGAGAGGAAGTTAACAGCGATAGTCTGCTTATCGTGCTGCAATTTCACCTAAAATAATCGTCAAAACCTTTTGAAAATTTTAAACCCAAAAGTAGGTGTAAGATCTAAAAAAAATAGTCAAGTACTTGGAATAAATGAAAATATTAACTTTTACTAACCACAAGAAAGTTTTATTTGGAAACAATCATGGTTTCGACTCATGAATTCATCCTATAGTCGTTTCCTAATTGAACTTTTTTGTGGTTAGTAAAAGTTAATCTCTTCATTTATTATTGATAGATATTTACTACGAAGTCACGGCCCAAGCAGTGGTTTATACTCTTTAATTTATCCAAGCATACTTTTCATCTCTTTCTTGAAGTATGGGTTTCTATAACCCATTTTAATTTTTATAGCATTAGATTTCCAATAGAATCGGAGATCTATCTACCAGATTCGTCATACTTTACATTCGTTGTTCACGATGAATAAGGAACTCTATAACAGCCGTGGGTGAATGTCGATTGAGGAAAAGCGAAGTTAACCATTCGGTTGAGTATCTCGTCACGACTTTCTCGAAAGCGACGTATATTTCAAGTAATATAAGTCAGCGCAAAACCGCGCAGGTATAAAAGTCAGGGACGCATTATATTATCTCCAGCATTTTTATAAGCCCCAGCTTACGTTGATTATGGGGAGCATTATTTCTGAAGGTACGACAGGAGAAGGTAGGATACACAATATAAATACGAGTGATCTCCGCGCATCCTCTCCTGCCGCGAAGGGGATTGGAGATGCTTCCCACTCGTCTCCTCTCGGACTAATGAATGGGAGTCCACGAATGAGTATGATCCAGGTGAATGGATCTCCTCCAGCAGACCAACAGTATCCGAGGAGAGGGAAAAAGAGCTTAATGGCATTCCTCCGACACGGCAGCCGAGGGATTGGTTGGGAGGAGGGTGAGGACCTCAACGCCTGCATTCCACGCTTTTGCTTCTCCTCAATGGATGAAAATCTCCTTCCATCTCTCGGGGACTCTCACCTTCGCTCCCATCTCTCCCCATTGAAAAACACGTTTAGAGATGCGCTCATCCCTTCTCTCAACTGCTCATCTTATTCATACATCCATCTCTCTCATCCCTTTAATTTGTTTTTGCCTCAATTTTACATCTTTCGCACTCAATAATCTTTCAAGCAATATCTTTTATCCACGTATACTTCGAAGAAACACAGAAGTATGCAAGACATTCAGGTAGATTAGTGGACTCGATTCCATTGCATCTCTCTCCGTTCTTTCTCCCATTTGGTGGCTTCCTTCTTCAGCTCTACATATATTCGCCCCAATAATCTTTTAAGCAATATCGTTCATTCATGTATACTTTGAAGGCACACCGACCTTCGGTAGATGTAGATAAGGGATACAATCAAGGGCAAATCGATGTAGTAGACGTATAAGATAAATAATTGAAGAGATAAAGATTGATTGAATTGATCGATTGATCCGTTAATATAAATAAGAGAGGGAAAAGAAATATTTTCGATGAGGTATTTTCATACTTCTAACTGAATATGGAGAATATAACTTTACAGAGAGGAATATTTTCTCTAAACCTTTGCGGAAAGACGATTGCTGGTGATGCTTCTCATGACACTTATTCTTTTCCTTATCTTTATTATTTCTCATTTTAAGTTTTGATTTGAAGTAGTGAGGAATATTGCTTCTTCGCTGTAAATAAGCAAGGCTCCATTGAAATTATCCACCACTTTTTCTCTCTCTTACATTTACATTTAAATTAGCACCCTGCAAGCTGCAATATGACTTGCGGCAGGAGGTGCTAAAACATCAAACTCCCCAATTATTTACCTGGTTTGTGCGTCTACCCAGAAAATATACCATTGATGGTTGTTAATGTGTTCTCCTTACAAAATCGCGCAATATCGTTGACACCTGGATACACGTTCGCTGAGAAGGGGAATCAATGTCACGTATCTGTTGATACAGACTGATAAACCCATATGGTGTTTGTAACTATCCTTTTACTTGTGCTGTAAATAAGATATTTCGCTGTACTAAATTGTGTAATTCATCCTTGCATCTTCTCTCGTTGAAGAGTAGAGAGGCGAGTTCTGATTCCTATCTTGAATCAAAGTCGTCTATCCGTTCATCTCGAAGGGGGAGAGAGACAAGGTGTTCTTGCGCTCTGCCATTTATGGAAGATCCAAGTGGCCTCGGCTAATCTCATTTTCCCCGGGATGAAACTCATTCATATTCCAATGAAAGACGGATGGCACCGAGGGAGGATGAATGGGTCGATTTGCCTTCAGATTAGCATTCCTCCACTTGTTTTATTTCCCGTTGAGAATGCTCTGCCCTCCAACTATCGCGCTATAACCTATCCATTAAAGTTTCATTTGGCCGCTCGTCCCGAGGAATAGGAGATTACATCGTGGTCTTTTTCCGAGCATCTGCATGATTACTCGCTGTTGGGTGTGCGTGCATTCCTTTTTCTCATTCATGCTGGATGTGGCTGATCATTTTCCCAGATTCATCTTTGAGATTCGAGCGCGCTCGTACTTGCCGAGCGACCCTTTCGAATTATCTTCTGAATGGGGACGGAATACATTTGCGAACTGCGAATCGAATGGGGAAAAATGCACCAATTACCTTCGCTTGATTGGGGCATTAATTATTTCATTGAATGGTTGAAGTTAAATTTGAAAATTGGTAGCTCACGTTTCAAGCTTGTTTGCTATCCTATTGATATGGAGAGTAAACTAGACACTCTCTTCGAGATGAATGGCTGTTTGGCCCGTCATATCTGTTGTAACTAGGTGTTAAATGAAAAAAAATAAACTTTTACTTATACACCTTATGTTTTCCAGAACCTTTACATAATGAGTAATATATTTCAATCATTATAAAAAGCTAGATTTTCATCGTTGTGCTGATGCTGTCTTATAACGTAACATTACAGCTGGAATTTCAGGAACATGTTAGTCAACTTTCTTGCATCTAGAGATTTAAGCGGTAAGAGTGAACCTTTTTTTAATACCAAGGAATTCATCGTCTAAAGTATTATTTGGTAGAGAGATTTCAAAGGTGAAAGCTTCTTATCAAACTGTATCGTCATTCTTCTGAAGCTTTTTCCGCTGATGATACTGCGCTGTTGTCGTAACAATATCCTTTGCCTTAGAGGTTAAAACTAACCAAATAGTAGCATTCCAAGAACTTTCCAAATATGAATTCAAGGTTACTTCTTATCTGTTGTTGTATATGTTGAACTCTGTGTGTTTAACGTATCTCTTACAGAATTTCTCTTTTCTTTTTCCAGGTAAGACAGCACTTTCCTTATGCTTCGTCAACGAAGTGCTTCGATGCTTCTGCAGCTTTCTACCAGGGTTGAAAAATAAGTATATATCCTAAAAAATCTTCCTTGAGTATCGCACGTCATAAATTTTCTTACGTTCAAGTCATGCACGATGTTCTTTTTCATAACTTAATCAGCATAATTATGGATACTTATCGATTCCTATCCTGAGTTTTTTAATAATGGGAATTGTATTAGAATTTTAATTGGTAAGGTAGATTTATTATTCAAGAAACGATTTGTACATATAATACTTATTTAACCACATTTCATAATCTTTGTGTCCATTCTTACAAGAATGTTTTCATTTGGAATTATATTTATTATAGGAATTCTCGAAGTAGCATTATATGGACAAATCGAAATTAATCGCAACATGGTTGTTGTTAAAAAAAGTCAAGATTTGTTAAGAGGAAATGGTTAATTTATTGTTACGGTTTTGGTTACTCTGTTGTTCTTGAATTTTCGAATATTACTAATTAAATTCGAAGATACTTATTATACTACTGTCATTATTATATTTTGGGCCTTTAAATGTGTCTCTAGCTTATCGATAATAACTTGTTAGAGATCGTTCTCGGCTGGAAATAGAGTAGATGTCGATTTTCTCTCCATCAACTCACTCGCAACTTCATAAACTTGTTTGTAGTAAATTTACTGTATCCCAGTGGTTTAATTTCGCTTTATCGAAACATAATCCATTTTTCTGTCGAATGATCATCTCTTTATCACTTTGTCGTTCCCTACTTAAAGCTTATGAGTGAGCGAGTAATAGGTTTTGCATAGAATTCTCATGGTCAGGGAATTCTGCCAAGCAGCTGCAAGGGTGGATTAATGTCTTCATCTTGACGTATCAATCACCTCTTTTGACTCGTCCAAGGGCAGTTTAGACTTCGATTTGAAATTCTCCGCGAGAAGATGAAGTGATCGTCTCCTACTATTAGCCAATGGAGAATAAGCATTGTGAGGAGGCGATAGGAGGAATTAATCGCACTGGTAGCTTGGAAATGGAACATATTTTTCAGTGATTGATTTCGGTGTTCATTAATGCACAGGTGGCTTCCTATCCCCTGGTTGAGTAATGATCTCGATAAGGTTTTGATAAATGAAGCTTTGACTTAATGACCAGTGGTGACGCGAGAATTGGATAAGATTTCATTTTTATTTCTCTTGTCCATGATTATATTCATTAGGAGCCACGCACATTCCTAAAATTGGTTACCTAAGAAATCCGTTTTGATTGTTGTGAAAGTCACCACATGGTTGAATTCTTTTTGCTCTTACCTACTAGAGCTGTAATAAACCTTACGCCAATGTTTTATTTATCGAAAGATTCACATACAGTTTTTTTCAGACCTTTTGAAAGCGAATACTATCAACAGACAAAATATATAATCTTTCTTTAAAATAATCTTCCTGGCGTTCCTTGTACATTAGCCATTTTGAATATATTGGAGCTCAGAATCATTTCAAAGTATATAACACTTGTCTCTGGATTGTACTTTGCTCTAACTCTTACTCAATAAGCTTCTCAATAAAAGCCTTTGTTGATTTTGTGTAGAAAGGAGCATCGATATTTACTCACAGAAATTGATGTTTAATTTCTTATGCAGGTATCTCAGTTAAGAATGCAATTTGCGTGAAATAAAGACGATGATGTTGTTGACAAGAGAAAATTCATGGTCAACAGGAAAAGAAGTAGGAAGAAAACTAATCCTAGTATGTTTGTTAGTCTTAGTTCAGACGTCCAACCTCTCGCACGTTACATAGGCGGGTCAGCTTTGGTTATATCGCTAACCTGTTTGTTTCTTAGAGTCCCTCCTAAGGAAACTGCGACTGGGCGTGCGTGTGTGCGTCTGTGGTAACGGGACTATTCGGAGCGGAAGACGCAGCGAGAGGAAAAAATCTGCGAAGGGTAGAGGAGAGGGGAGTGAACTTTTAATGAAAGAGAGAGCGGATGTGTGTGGGAGTTGTATAGCAGCACAGGTATGAAAGGGGCTGAACCGAATTCTACCCGAAGAATGGGAGGAGAATGAGATGCAAGGGACGGTTGCTCTCGAACAGGCATTCTGAAGGCGATCCGCGAAGGCGCTTTCAGAGCGCTGCACCAAGGACGGAGTTATTTGAATTCCATTTGCTGGAGGAATTTCAACCGAATATATCACCCCTCCAGAAGACGGTTGCAGGACCAAGAATGTTGTCTTAATATATGGCTGCCATAAGAAGTAATCTTCGTTCACGGAAATTAAAAGAGATAGTTAGAGTTAGTAGCTATCATAATAAGTCAGTGGTATTTATTTTAGGAGGACCCCTACGTCTTGCGATTGATGCCCATTGGTAGCGTCATGATTAAAAAAAATCATGAAATCTATTTAACAAAGACTAACTCATGAACTATAAATAACTAGTAGTAGTATAGTTTTTTTTCGACAGCTTAGGTCATTTCGCACATTGGCTCCCACCGGGAATCGAACCCGGGACCGCTTTCACCAAAGGCAAACGCGCTGTCCACAAGACTATCCGGGAGCCATCTATAAATAACTTAAAACTCGTGAATTGTTATGATCGTAAAAATTAAGTTTTATGAAAAGTAGATAGAAGGACTTTTTTTATTTTTAAAGGAATATATAAAAAAGTTCCTTGTTCAAAAAATGTTACATTGAATGATTTTCGAGTCACGTAAGAAGACCACTGGATGCAATATCCACTTATTGTTAGTCAAACTTTCTTTCTTTATCGACTTCTCCCCAAAGATTCTTCCTTGGCAATTACCTTGTGATTTTGATCGTCAATTTATTACCGTAAGATAGGATTTCAAAAGTGGATCACCTTTAGTCGATCGTTGAAACATCCGTTTCGGGTTAAGATATCCGGCGCTATTCCAATTACGTAATTTCGCTCCAGAGGTTGGAAAGTCTGCTCCAGGGCGGTAGTTGAGCTTCGAGGAAGCAAGTGCGATTGTATGTATGGCTGAAGGGGGTTGAAGGCCTAATTGCCAAGCAGTGGAGGAAGCGGCTTTTTTCGAAATTGCTTTCACAATGGTGAAATACCTACTATAGCTCTCCTTTTACTTGGTAGTTCTTAGAACACCTTCACAGTCTTACATTTTGTTTCATGATGGTAGTAAAGAACTGTTAAATTATCCTAAGAAGGTTTCTATATCTTTAGCAAATATTTCTTCATATATATTGTGAGGAGCTTGTTGCAAAGGATTTGTTCATGGAGAGAGAAAATAATTCAATCAAATCAACATCAAATCTTTGTTTTATTTTAATAAATTCGGGGTTAAGTTTCAAAATAAACTCACATGAACATTTAAAAATTATTGGAATGGGAAAATCACACGGTCTTAGAAATACCTATGCTCAACAAAAATAATGTAACAAATAAATTTTAATTCTAATCATTATAATCTTCAGTATTATACTTATTTCTGTAAATGATTAGCGTGTTCATTGTTCATTACTGCCAAGAATGTTTCTTTTATTTCCTCCTTTTAAATCCTCGAGCAAGGTCTGCTATTGTCATACACTTCAGTTTATTGCTCCGAACCTATCACAAGCTTTGAATTGTGATACCAATTAAAATTGTTTGCGAGTAAACAGGTTCCAGCAATACCATTTTTTCTTATAATTAGTTTCATTTACCGTTGAGGTTAATTGCAACGATTCTCCTCGAAACGGTTTATTTCGAATTTCCCGGATGTGATTTTACTTCCGTCGATTTTATTGTGTATACCTTCGTTTCTCCGCTGTGAAAATAGTAAATACTATATTTTGTATACATTCCGATCGAGTCAATTTTTTTTACTTTAAGTCAGATAAAGTCATCGCTCTATAAAAGGCACGCTGCAGGACATTACCTTGACTATATATTTCCAGTACAATACTAGGGATCGAATGTATGGAGGACGTATGTTAACTCGATTGATATTATCTGTCATTGACACTTGAATTTCTCTATACAGTAGCTATGTGGAGGAACGATAAATCCATATATCCTCGAAAGTGTGAATTCTTAATATTCAATTTAAAATTAGGATAATCAAATGAGTTAATCTCGCTTTACTTTCAAAATATTCGCATTTTCTATGATTATTTATGCTTGCGGCCCTCTTTTAAGTACAAATGATCTCTGCAATCACTTGCTTGATGACTGTGGTGTTGATTGCAAAATTGCTCCAGAGAACACAGCAAAACACTATAAGAAATCAACTGTGCGCCCTTATTCACCTTCACAATGCATTTTGTGTTAAGAGGTACATGGTAAACAAAATAGATAAATCTTAACTAACTCTTTGAAGATTTTAGGATCAATTTCATGACTAATGACTCCTCCATGCATTCTTCGAATGAGCTTTGCAATTAAATACGAGTTTAAATGCCATTTTAAGAACTATATTTGTCTAGACTCCTTCGCGATAGAAATACAATAGAGTTTTATCGAAAAAATGGACATGGGAATCAAATATAAACTGGACAATATGAGAAGAACATATAATCTACTTACTGTTTTTTATTCTCAATTCAGTTTCCCATCGCTCTCATTCTTCTTATCCTAAATTATCTCATCATTAATTTTCTCCATCTCTTTCGTAATTTCTCTCGAGTTTTCAGGTTCTCATACAGTTAACGGTCAAGGCATCGCGATATCCCACCGTTTTGACCCTTAACTGTTGTTCTTTAAGAAACCCGGAAGCCGGCCATTTCTCAAGGCTGGGGGTATCCCTGGTTGTATTCTTTATGGGATCAGATGTTGATGTTTCGTTATTAGTTGCGAATGGCTCATCGAAACTGTGCCGCCATTTTTTATTTCCCACCGCGGAAGTTTCTTTTAGCTGCGAAAGGATGGTGCTCTGTTGAACGATTTTGCGACAGAAAGACAGTATAAACTTGTAATTTGAAGAAGAAGGAAATATAACACCATTGTTACTATTATAATGCTATAGTTATATAATACGGCCACTTAACGGTAAAAATTAACCCTAGAAAACTCTAGAAACCTAACGAAGTTTCAGGTTTCAATGAAATGAAATCAACGAATGAAGTGCATTTTTCAAACTTTTACATTAGTGGAATCATGGCGATGTACGGAATCAATGAATTTGTCAATCGATGACAGCTCGTTCTTAGTGCCGTCTTATATACACATAAACTTAGAAAATATGAGCTTTTTTTACGTGAATAGCAATAACAGGCAGTTAATGCGTATTTCACCATCCAATTGTCTGAATTATTTTATATTTAAGACTTCGTAGTATGTATGCAATCACATATCCGTTATTTGCATATATCTATTGTTGTAGAATGTTTATTTTCCCTCCTCCTTGCTTAGTCATTTCTCAATCTGACCTATTTCCATAAATAAGATTCTGAAAATGTATCTAATACTATAATATAGATGGTGAATTGCATATACTTATAATATCGTCTGTCAGTATATGCTGCGTGAAAATATAACTGGATTGGTCATCCTCTTAAAGTGGCGTTTCCATCAATTTTTGAAGGTATTTAAGACGTCCTGTCGATGTTGTATTTTCAATGGTGCTGTGAGCGAGGAGCAATACCTGTAACGATCAACTTATTGATGATTGTAGTTCAACGATAGTGATCCAAAGAGCATCGCCCTCGCCCTGGTTGGTGAAGTGCATCACAATTGCGGTAGTGCGCGAGATGTATCCAGTCGAGAAACATTTTCCATTCGCCCTCAATCTTTATCCCGTTGCTTCGAGGAACACTCTCCTCGCCTTATCGACATAAGTTGACTCATTATTCTGTGATTAAGAGGTGAAAAAACTTGTTGCGGTCAACCTTTCATCGCTGGCTTACCTCGTACGTACAACAAGCAACCTTTGGACCAGAAACTTCTACTCTTCCAACACATCCCCTCGCCGTATTTTCAATTTTTAATCTTCTTATTTTAAGGGAGAGTTGGAGTTATTTCTGGCTTTATACTGCAAAACCTATAGTGTTGTTTTCATCTAAAATTTATCATCAATAACTTGAGATGCTCAATTTTACTATTATATTCTATCGGAATATTTAACTTCATCCACCTAAAACTGATAATTTATGCTTACTTATTATGACGATGTATGTAAATCAATATATTTGCTCCAATATTTGATATATTGTCTTAAAACTCTTATAAATATTTACCAGATATAATGACTGTTACCTGTACTTTTTCGGTAATTTTATTGGTAAAATTGTGATGATTGTTTTTGCTGTTAGCTCTCATGTAAGCGGGAAGGTTATCACAACATGATCATTTAGAGTAAAAACAAAATTATGCCGAGATTTATTAATGTCATAAATTAAAATTTAGAGAACTTTCTGTCTTAATGGTGGTCATTAGTGACTCAATAAATTGATCCACGTAACGGACATAGGGCGCGTCGAATTTTCACGACCGCCCGACATCAATTTAGAATACAGGCCCAGGAAAGGGCTTTGAAGCAATACGATTAACCTCTTGGGATTTTTTATTGCGCAATAAATTTGATTCGGAGCAAATCTACAGCTGAAAGTAAATTACTTGCATTTGATAAAATTATCTGATTTATAGATAAATTTTTCTTGGATCGAAGAGAGTATTCTGCAAACTATATCAATTTATTATCTTTCAGCTTTATTTGCTGTCTTTGCTGAGCAACTGATTGTATTTAATAACACTCATTATATTATTAATGTTCATTATTAACGTCACTATGAAGATAATAGTATTAAGTCTTGAAAAAAGAGGAAAGGGTAAATCTTACAATGTGAGTCTAAATATTAGAAGTTAACTACTATTCATTTTATGGCTTTGTGCTGCAACGTGAATTCTCGCAATGATATCGTATCTAAAACATTCACTTGTTCACGATTAAATCTGATGATGATATTATGCACCATAGTTCCGAAATGACCTCCTGAAGTAGATAATGATATCGAATGACATAAGAAAAGGTAAAAAAACCCTAAAGTAAATATTCATGGGCATTTCTCGTTGTTTCTTCAATAATATTTTTTATAACTTTCAGCATATTCACTAAACGAATGAGAAGCAAAATTTCCGTCATCTATGATTGAGGTCGGTCAAAATATCAAAGTTTTCGTTATCCATAACAAGCGGTTGAAAGGCCATCCCCATTGATATTCCGTGTTTGCTGTTGATTCTCTTGCGTCGAATGTCCTTGTCGTCTTCAAATCTCTTTCCATCTCCGCCTCCCTCTCCGACCCTCCCTTTTTTCACTACCAATATAAACCACGATGCACGAAGCGAGCAAAGGGATCGGCCTAACCCTACCTTTCATTCCATGTACCTCTGCTGCCCACGATCCTCATTTCTACCGATTCTTCCCCTTCTGCTCACTCACACAATACGCATATTCTTTCCGCCCACGACGACATCGGATTGACCTCCTCCTCCCACGTCAGACATCAACTTACGTGCCCTCCAAACTCCCATTACATTCTCCTTCGATCCTTTTCCCATTACATCACTCCTTTTCTCTCCACTCATTTTCTTTATTGCTCGCTGTCACTTTCCTCGACTTTGCCATCTTTCCGAAGCATCTTTCGCTCGGCTGTCCGCGATCATTCATATTCAAGGCGCGTTTGCTCGCAGTAATTGATTGTGTGGTTGAGAACGGAGTTCTGCTTTATGGAAGGGAAAATTCATAATTAATAATCCTGTTCAAACTTTCTTTCCTGGATATTATTATTCTGGCGCTGTCGGACTACAAATAAATCGCTTATGAAAATAGGAAAAGCCAAAGATTACAGGGATAAGAGTTATTAGTTGGTGGTTCGATGGTTCAAGAATGAGTAAATTAAATATGTTATGTACATGTTATAAATAAATAAGGAACTAAGGAAAGCCAAAATTCTACATATCACAATAATTATTATAAAAAACCGTGGTTTCAACTTCTATTGTCATCATCAGGCGAATGATAATCTGATGATGACTCTATGGGTTGGAACCATGGTTAATAATATTTTAGTGTGTAAGATTTTAAATTTTCTTGGTTCCTTATGGATTTGTACCACGAAGTCATGGCCCAAGCAGTGGATTCTAGTTTCTTATCAGTTCTACCAAAGCTTATGCTGTAAAAGAGTATGAGCTTGTTATTACTTTATCTTGATCTATTGGAATTATAGCACATCATCATCATTTCAGGAAATCGATCGGATTAAATGTGATGTAAGCAGTTGACAATATATTATCAGTAACTTTTCTTGAAGATCGGTTCATTTTTTACTGTTTTCCCCTCATTTCTTCTAGCATCATTCCCAATAAAGAGTGAAATTACAATGTCAACAACGAGTTCGATGACAGTTTAATGAAAGACAGCTGCTGACTACAGTGCTCATTGGTGCTGAGACGAATGCATCCGCGAGATTTGAGGCGACCCTCTTTTGTGTCTTCTGAAAAGCGGCGGCGAGCACCACATGATGGGAAGTCTCGGTTTTCCTGCAGCCACACGATTCAATGATACTTGGAGGTCGCGGGATACCCTCACGTCCTCTCCTTGTGTATCGGCATTTAAGCTCCATCGGAATCTCCGCGACGTCCTTCCATCGCCCCGGCGCCGGAATTTGTTACGTCAATGATTTATCTCCTCGTGATCTTCTTCCATTCGATGCGATTCTTCCTCCGAAAATTCACGCCCTTTTTATTCCACCTTTCATCTTTTTCCTCTCTACACTACAAGGAGCGATTTCCGTGAATTATTTTATTACCTGTTCACCTCTTATCTGTTAATTCCTATTCTCCCTGTTAACGTTTCTGATGCATTTTTTGTTCTAATTAGATTTTCTATCATTTATTCGTAGAAAAATTACCTGATCAAATTTACGGTGTGTTCATAATTTAAACGGAGATTCATTTCAATTAACGGCAATGTTTTAGAACAGGACCCTATGCACGTTAATAAATAAGGCAATTAAATAAGGTTAAATAATATGACGTATGGAAAGTTATGAGCAATATTTTAACATTTAACCTTTTTGGATTCGAATCTTACGATTTAACTGCGCAATAATTCTTTTCTATCCAGACTTTTATCAACCTAAGATATCTTTCATTTACTTACTTCGATTCAGATGGCGTAGAACGTAGAAATGATCCTCATATTACTCATCAATATAAAGGTAAAAGCGATAAAACTTTATATTTCTGTGTTTAAACATCGATAGCTTCTCGTGTTTGGAATAGCGCACCTTTATCTATCGGAGGAGAGGAGTTAATATTGATAGGAAGCCATCTTATCTTCGCCGCCATGAAATTCAAAAACAGGGGAAATCCATTTCCTATTTCATCCACAACGAATCATCACCTCGATTTCGCTATCGTATTTCGATATGCTTTCCAGTCTCTCTCCTCCATTTCCTAAAGCATCATTTTTTCTTCGAATGCCATCGCAAATCCCTCTTCTTCTTTCCCATTTTCATGCTTTCCTCTCTTACCTTTGCTGAGTCAGGATGACAGAATGGAAAGCTCTCGCACCGTCTTTTTCTTCCTCCGCTCCGCCGTGGCTGGTCGTCGACTTCTCAAGTTGGTTGACTCGACGGGAAACGTGTTTTCTTGTTGATACTGCGGATGCCCGCCCAAGGAATGAGGTTTCCCTCCGCTCATCAAAGCACTCGCTCGGGTAACATTTTTCTGGACTCTACAGGATCAAACTCGATTCACGTAGTCTAGCCTAGTGAAGGCTGGTTTTGTACGTACGTAGTATAATATAGTTAAGGCTAATGTGTCTGCAAAGTAGTCGGCCCGAAGGCAGGTTGATACCTCACCCCCTTTACATTAGCTACCATGATCCATTCTGGGGAAAGGAGGCTTACTAGCCTAGATGAGGAGTGAGGTAGTTCGCTTTCGCTTTCCCCAGCAAGTCATGAACAAGGCTGTGACAAAAAGGCTGATCTAGGATGTATTTAACATAGGTTAGTTATTACGTGGTTGCATATATCAAGGCATATACATACACACATAGGTAGTCAGAAATGTTTTGGCGTGCTTGGTAGTCTAAAAAGTTTTGGTTTTTGAAAGCGTTTTCCGAATCTTCTGAAAGGTAGTCACCAATATTTCTAATCATCTTAGATGTTTTTTGTTGTTTGACATTCAAATAAAAATAAATTTGAAGAAAAAAATGTCTTGTATCTTTGTTGGTCGGAAACTTTTCGAACTATCATGTATGGTGGTATACTCGTTCTCTCCTTCTCTCGTAATCATACCAATATAATTGTTTCTATGGCCCTTTTCTTCGTAAATACGTATCCAAGCGTGTATTTTTTCCCCTTCGCCGTCTTAGGAAGGATTCAAGTTCGATGCATTAAAGCGTCGCATTCGGATTTGAGCCGTTTTATGGTTCTGAGTTCTCACGTATTTTTGCGTCTGTCAAGTATTCGTTTCCAATCGTAACGTTCTCTTTAGGATCTGTTAAGTTTGAGTGCGATACCCCTTTTCAGCGGCGCAATTGAACGAGAATGAAAAGCTCTCGTTTCCCGTTTCCGTGCTTACGAAGCTATTTCGATCTTCGCTTCCTCCATTCAGATGCTTTGGTTAACGACGTTCGCATCCTTTTCCTTCCCATTCCTTTTTGGTTTCTGAATTTATCGTACTTCCTATCCACTCCCTGTTAAAACGCTTTCAATTTTAAGCTTGCTCTTTTATTTACGGAATTTTATGAGGTTTATCTTCTATAGTCTTTATTTTTATCATGATTTATCTTCTTAGGCAATTTTGAACTTCACCTGAACGACATCTGAGCTAGAGATTAGTCGAGCGTACCATTAGAAATGATCAGATCAGTGATAGGCTTTCGTAAAAGTGTTTACCTTATACTTTTCGTGGACATCTCCCATCTATCTTATTTTGCTGCTGCTACGTTTTTCGTTATTTTGACCAAAGGAGATGCGGATAATCAAATATTTCTGTAGGTAATACAGTAATTTTCCCATGATATTACGTTTTGTGAGTGGAAGGTTTGATGCACTGAGAGAAAATTAGATGATTTTAATTATTCTGGTAGCAGATGAATATGCTAAACATGTATCATCACAAACTACGGGGCGGAATTAATTTAAATGTCATTATTTTGATGCGATAGTTCAGAATCTAGGAAACCGGACCTTGCGTGCAGCGTTAGAAATATTACGGAACATGTATATCATCTCCGGCCTAGTATTAAGTGTATTAGGGTAAAAGTTTCAGATTTAGAATAGCTCTTTTAAGCCGGATGGAACTATTTTTGAGGTATGTTTCAGTTTGGGTTGTTTATTGTTAGGAGAATCGAAGATGATGCATTTTTTGACCGTGCAACTTTCTTTTACTTAATTTTTTTGCCCATTAAGTCTATCATCTAATCATATATCATAATTTCCACTAACCTCATCGTTGTTCTTTAATATATTGACTGTATAAATATATTACATCCTCTCTGATTTTTATAAATCTCCAGTATAACGCGAATATAAATTGATTTCTTCCTGTGTAAATAAATCGTATTTGCCTCTGAAGATAAGCTTTTCATTACTTCCGTTCGTGTGCTTTAGAGTCGCCTTCTGCCTCCAAACTTCTTCTAAGTTTAACATTCCCTTTTTTCGTCTTTTGTTGCATCAACCGGTTTCTCAGCAGTTTCCGCCGTCAATCTGTAAGCTTAGAGTTTCTTATGGATCATTCGAAAGTCCCTCTTGATCAACACTCTGTTTTGCAAATCGCCTCCGATCATTTCCTTTCCTTTATGCCGGGCCACCACTTTCCGGTCCCTTTAATGCACTCTTCGTTAGGTGCGGCCGCTTCGATTCTTAAACTTTCCAAATTGCTACGCCATCTAGAGGAAGGGCCTGCTCTCGTTCTCCGCCCCGTTCCACTTCTTCTCCTTCCATCATTTCGCCTGCCTTCGTTAACGGACCTCTTTCCGGGACTATTGTTTATTCCTTTTTTGGTCTTTGCCGGAAATCCCGAGGCGCAACATGTGAGATGGACGTTTCAGAGAGAGCGTTTAATAGGAAAACACGCAAACGACTTTATTAGGCCAAAATGACCGCCAGTATCAAGATATTACGATTAAGGATGGAACGAGTCATGAAGTTTATAGATAGAAGAGGATTTTCGTACGTTAAATAATAGCTTCACTGATATTTTAGGGTATATTTGCGTCCAATGAAGATTTTGCCATAGTATGGTATTAGTTATATATGTAAGTACTACCCAACATTTCATCCACGATTAAACCATATTAAATTTATTGAAACTTAACAGGTCACGTAACTAAATGATTCACCGTAAGCTCATATTTAAGTAAATCGAAAAGCAATCACTTTAATAAAAAGTTTGGAGTGTGATCTTCAAATCACGACGCAATATCAATTGATACACAAGTGGACAAATGTTGCGAAAATTTTTCATCAGGTTAATTACTATTTTACGATGTACCAAGAATTTTTGGTAAAAACAGAGTGCTGTGGCCCTTTGCATGGAAAGCAGTACTTCAGATAATTCACGATGCAAGGAATATTTAACGACTCTTATACATAAAGGAAAGCATAGCAAGTCCATGCTTAGCCATTTTTACACTATTGGAATTCTATCAAAGAATCAACGTTACTTCTTTAATGAAGTTGTAATTATTCTTTTTACTGAGATAAATATTATTATTTTGTTTCCAAAATGCCTTATATTGCTTTTTATTTCACGAGTTAAAGTTACAGCTACGTGTTTTTGAAAATTTTGCATTAAGTTAATTCAAATATGAAACTGTATTTAAAATAATAAAAAAAAACTCCTGAGGATTATGCAGTAAATTATATTAATATTTTGACGAGATGGTTCGTCACTCTCTTATTGAATTTACCTCCTTAATTAATTACTCCGCCTATGCTGCGACCATCTGCAAAGTCGCGGTTTAATCAGCAACACACATCGCATATCTCTCCCGCATTACTTCTTTTTCTTGCGATTCGTTGCTGCATTCTAACAATACGAGTGGCTCTCCTTTTCATGATATCCGCCCCAGCCATTCATAATCCAATTAATCCATACTTCTAATTGACGAATGAAATAACGAGGACATCTCAGAAATATCACGAGCCTTCATTCTCGTCACATTTCCCGTTTACCGATTCTCCATTGTTCTAAGGTCCGCAAAATAGAAAAAGACGACGACCGCCGATTCTGAATTCGCCGCCGAATGGCCCCGATCCTTGGAAAAACGACGCCCACGGATGCTTTGTAAAACAAGATCCGGGCGGAAGAATGCCTCGCGGAACCCGAAGAGAATCGGAAATCCCTTCTCCGTGGACGTCTCCAGATCTTCTTCCGAAGGCCGATCGGGCGATTTTTCTTTTTTATGGTCTTCACTCCATCGACTTTTTAGGCCCCTCATCGTACTCTGAGGGAGCGGCCATGGGCAGACCTCGGAAGGAATGTCCCCTTCGGACGTCCCCTGGATCGCCGTACTCTGCTACGTGCGCCGAATCCCTTAAAATCGTCGCTCTGTTGTCGTTCGCCTCCCTTTCTGATTTCGGCCGGGATCACGTCTTCCACATTCGCCGTAAATTCGGAAGCCTTTACTTCCCGCGTTCTCACAGTTCGGCGTACGTGTGGTCCGCATTGACTCCTTGGCGACATTCGGGCCCTCATCGACGCCTCGTGAATCGTGATCGTTCTCCGATGTTCGGGAATTATTCAATTCGATTGTGTGTCCACGGAGGAGCGGAATGGGCTTACGACACCTTTATAGCTTTCGAACGCTTTCAAAATGTAATTGTCTCCTTTCATTGTGCTTTGAAAACTGGAATTATTAGTCGTGGTAGGTCCTCAGTTCCAGTATAATTTAGATTTGTTGAACATTTGATAGGATCTACCATTCTGGCCCACCTCCTGAAAATTATCAGTACGTAGTTGCTATATCACCGTTTGTGATTAAATCTGGGTACGTAGAAATCATTCTATTTTTCGAGGTACTGATCTTGTAAACGAAACAAATCAGGAAAAACAGAGCTGATAATGCCCAAGTGGAAAGGAGAGCAAAAATGAAAGAATTGATAGTAAATATTTGCATATTGAATATTAAAGGAAACATTTATTGGCGAGAAATGAAGTGCGTTATGTAAAATGAAAGTCAAATGAAATGGAGAAGTTATAAGGATTATCCGAAATGTATAGGAAGTCTCACGAAGCAATTTCTATTGTAATTTCCAAGCTGATGATGCTTTCCAGATGCTTGGATGCTCCAATAGAACAGAGCTAACTCGCCAAACGGTTTCTTCCTGTTTTACTATAATTTATTATAATGCAAAAATTACGAGAATTGATCCGAAGTTCTTATAGCGAATAGCGTTCGTTGTTTTTTGAATTCTTGCTTTTAAATACTACAGCATTCCTCTAAAATTCGAAAATGTGTTTGTATTATTCATTATGTCTCCATATTCAGTCAACAAACAAAAAAAGTCTTGTGCAGTTTGTGATTGCTGTTTATAATTCGGCTTCAACTCAGAGTTTTCCTTGTTGAGGTTATTCACATTTAGTCCTGGATTATTTCTGCTATTTCAAACGCTAATATCATCCTATTCTTCCTTGAGTTTGATAGCGTGCATATCCTCATTTGTGAAAAATCCATGCATTGCTGCACCACGAGATTGCTAGCGAATTCATTTCCGGCAGATATTTTTGGGAGAACCATTGACGTCTGCTGAACTTCCTGCAGATTGGGTTGCGTTGATTAAGGCAACTGAGGAAGGATAGATTCCCTTAATCCCCTATACATCCTATGGATTCATTCATTCTGGCATTTCTTCCATCAATGGAAACATTATTCGGTGAACTCAGCACTGTTCGAGAAAAACGTCACGCAACTTTTCTTTGAAAAATACTCTGTAATATTGACAAGGTAGTCGTTCCCATAATTTTTGATTAACCTTGTGATCGAGTTCGAAGCATACTCGGGATTACCTTATCGAAGTTTTAGAGAAAGTAAATGCTCTTGACAAAGTCCCGTTACTATCCATATTACTAGACTATTTAAGAATACATTGCTCAAAGTGCTCATGCATTACATTTTGGAAAAATTAAAAATCCCACGGAGGTAACTTACCAACATACAATAATAGCATTGATGTAACTCGGGTGGTGTTTATAATTAATCTAATTCATTAAAACATTTGAATTCCATATTGCTAAGGACATATTCGAATTCCATTATTGCTTGACCTTTACATCGATTTCATTACTCTAAGAGACAATTGATCTTACTTGAAAAATGCTGTTTTTCTTCTCGTTCTTTCGGCCGAGGGCTTATTTCTCGTTCCGTAGGTAAGCATAGCGGTGAATTGTTTCGTTTCTGAATTTATTCCCACAATGCACAAAGCCCTTGACAAATGTGTCGCCGTAATGCGCGGTAAATCGTTTTTTAGACGGCAGGACGCGGTGCTTGGTGACGAAGATTGCGCAATGCTCGAGGTGACGCTAATTTGCCGCCATCTGTTGCCTTCGAAAATAACCGGAAAATTTGCTTTCTTGAGATGAATCGAATGGCATTGAGGCAAATCAGAACTCCTGACAAGGAGGTGTGACAGGATGTGTTCACGGGTTTGCATAGAACAAAGTGAGAGTAGGGGTATACAAACAAAGGGCGTTGGATTTTCCTCGAATTCACACGAAACGTCGAGGAAATAAACGAGAAAAGTTACATAGTTGCGTTCAACGTCCGTCGAAAAATTCCAAAATATTTGTGGAGTCGAATGGAGGAAGGTAACCGTGTTTCCTTGTGCGTAGGATGAAGTTCCTTTCGACCATAATCTATGAATTTCTTTTACGTATGCATTATAACTTGTCTCAGAGTTCGAAAGAAAATTTTAAAATTATCATTGAATTCAAATTTTCTTGAGAATTTTTAAATAGATTTGCAGTATTAAAAAAATAAAGTTTTGCTTAAAATATTACTGAATTCAGATAAAGAACATTTTAACTTATCAACTGCTTAATTTACGTGCCTTTTGTTGCTGTGTGCAGTGCACACACACTCTGTATACCGTAATGTACGTACGAGAAATTCTTTTCCTACCAATAAAGAAAAAATGAGATAGAAAAGGATGCTGGAGATTTGGATTTTTTTCTTACGTGAGTGATTAAAAATTCGATGAGAAACTGAGAGGATGTATCAATAACCATGGTCATTGCGGAATCTTTTATCTCTTCAATCTTTTTAGTGGTTTTAAAAATAAGGTTACCAATTTTTTGAGGACGTGCACCATGTAAAACAAGCGAATCTCCTGGAATTTCTTCAAACATTTCTCTACTTTTCATTCTTTTTTCAGCACTGTTACCTCTGTCTTCTCCCCTGTACATCGGTAGCCCAGGTACCCTCTTAGACTCCGTCTCCACAATTCGAAGGGATGAAAGATTTCTATAGGCTACAACGTCAGTCTTATTCTTCCTAAAGAATCATTTCGCGGAAGCCTCAGTAATAGCTTTTGGTAATCGGAATTTTTAACTTCTTCTCGCTTACTCTGGCGCCTTTGTCCTCTCGTTCATATTTTTTCTTCTTTCTCGTCGACGTCGATTCTTTCCTTAATTTGCCATGAAAATATTCAGAAAGAACCTCCTTGCGTATAAAGAACCGTTACTTTGTATTTTTCTTGCAATCTCTTTCTAGTGATAGTGTATTGAAAAGGTAACGAAGGTATTTAGGACAACTTTTTAGACTCTTGCAGAGCTGTGCGGATACCATCCACGTCGGATATACTTTGTAATTTGCGACAGTTATTTCTCTTCTTCGTCAAAGGCGGGGATGTTGATTTATATCGCCGAGGAATAATGTCAAATGATATATCCGCAATTACTTTTAAATGATTGCTAAAGTATGAAATATACCGTCATTTCTCCAACTTATCTAATGTATGCGTAGATTAGTTTCTATGTTTTGTAAAATATTTTTGAATTAAATTGATTTCCTCATAGCATAAAATAACAGCCTGATTGATCTTTGAAGTCTTTAAAGTTGTGAGTCTTTCGACACGACAATGTCTCGTGATATGTCTCTATGTGACATATCACGTGATCTTAAAGTTTACTTGGTTAGAACGCGTTGCGTTAAAGGTAATTCATATGATTTCCCTCGTATTTTTTCAAAGTAACCAAAATAAATAAGTAATTCTTAAATAATCTAGTAAAATAGATAGTAACGAAACGGAGTACAGAAAATATACTTTTTCTAAAACTTCGATATAGTAATCCCGATTATGCTTCGAACTCAATCACGAGGGTAATCGAAAATTATGGGAACGACTACGTTGCCAATATTACAGAGTATTTTTCAAAGAAAATTTGCGGGACTTTTTTCTCGAACAGCGTTGATTTCACCGAGTAATGCTTCCATTGATGGAATAAATGCCAAAATGAATGGATCTATAGGATTCATATGGAATTAAGGGCATCTTTCCTCAGTTGCTTTAATCAACGCAACCCAATCTGCAGGAAGTTTAGCAGACGTCGATGATTCTCCCCAAAATATCTGCCGGAAACGAATTCGCACGCAGCCTCGCAGTGCGGCAATGCATGGATTTTCCGTGAATGAGGATATGCACGCTATCAAATTCGAGGAAGAATAGGATGATATTAGCGTTTGAAATAGCAGAAATAATCCAGGACTAAATGTGAATAACCTCAACAAGGAAAAATTCCTGCCCTTTCATATCTCTAAATCATGAAAGAGTACTTGTAGAGAATATTTGATCGCAATAATTAATTTCATGATTCAAAGAAATCAAGGTTCTCAAGATTTATGATTTTTTGCTTTTAACCAGCATCGACTATTTGGAATTCGTATATTTGAACCAGCAGAGCTCGTAACGTTATAAACGCACCAACTATAATTCTTCCAAGGAAAAAGATACTTTCGAAAAATGGTCATATTTGTACCACTCAAGAGGCTCAGTTTCGATATACGCTCTGCTCAGGATAAAGCGAATTTAATAAAATAATTTTCGTCGAATTTTGATACGTCAAGTACTCCTTGTGGCGGGGAAGGCACTTGCTCATTATTTCTCGCCTGTTTCGGGAATGTTCGCCAGGGAATCGGAGGAGGTCCATAGCCGTTGGGATAGCAGATGACGGACGGTCGAGGGTCTCCTAAGACACCGGAGACGAAAGCACAGGGAGCACCTGCCTCCTTCCCTCCCGACGGCAGAGGCGTGGAACCTGTTTGCGGGGGTGGAGTCGTCCCCAAATGACGTTTTAATGGATCCCGAATCGCCTCCCACGCCCACGACCGCCCCTTACCGGCCTCTGCCCCTCTTCCTCCTCCTTGTCCGGATCCTACAATTCCATTAAGCCGATGCTTCTTATGCCGGAGGACGACACTGCTTTGTGTGTAGAGTTGATTGGCTTCCACTCGTGGAAAGTGTTCTCTGGAGTCTCGGTCTCTTCTTTTTCTTTCTTTTGGTCTGTGAGTCGAAGCGCCGCAGCTTGTTTGCTTGGCTGAATGTATGAAGAGCGGTACTTTGTTTATGGTGGAGATTCGTATCCTATATTATTATTCCAATTGAGGAGTCAGGGTCTACACGTAGAGGAAAAATGAAGAAATATTTCCCTTCGTCACCATGATGTTGCACTGATTTTTTACATGCAACATCTGGCAAGGTTTCTCATTAAATTATTTTCATTAGTCATAATCGAATTTTGCGAGTTTCCTAACAGTTGAGTTAATTGACAGATGAATAAAATAAGGAAATTTTTGCAATAAAACTAAAATAAACAATTGAATGAAAAACTGAAATAAAAATTTAAATATGTTAAATATTTAAAAATAATTTATTCTATATTTTTAATAATAATATTAGTTTAATAATCTATTCTATTTTTTTATTTCTTTTGAGATTCGTGTTTTTAATGGGTTTACGAACCCAGAACTTACTCCAATGAATTTTATTGCTCTATTTTTGGAGCATTTTTACACATAAAGATATAGGTATATATACAATCTAAGCTCGACATTAGGGGCGCAGGCATTCCCCAATCAGGAATATAATAATAATAATAACAACAACACACACATACACACAGACATAATTCCAAAAATGACTAAAACGTGTTCTAGGGACCACAAAACATGTATTTCCGTTGAAATCTCTCTTTCTATAAAAAACATTCAATAGAGGATGTTAAGAATAAGGTTTAACAAATATCCTCTGTTATGGATTTCCACACGGTAAAGCCTGCCACAATCGATTTTATTTAAACATTCAATAGATGATGGCGACGTTCTTGAACTACCAGAAGCCTCCATCCAACTTACTTATACGTAATTTATTACTCTTTAGAATCACTGCTCACTGAAGTATCTTGTACGTACATGCATTACTTTCCCTACAGACGCCTTTTTGTTCGATTTTCTTATCTGAAGTACATATTTATGGCTTATGGGAATCGAGGGCAATATGATATTCGTTCCCACGAGCATTCGCCCAAAGGATTCGATGGATGGGGGTGATAGATCTGTGCGATGACGAAGTGGGGATGCAAGTGGCGCCAAGAGCGATATGGACCAGTTGGCGGTCAATCGGTCTGTTTGTGCGTCAGTTGCATGGTTTTGTTTGTGGAGACTGCTTCCAGATGTGTGTGCGACCGTGGTCCAGTGTGGGAAAAGACTCCGCCGACTGAGAAGGGTCGGGGGAGTGACACCAAGATATATAGGAAAGTAGAGTCAGGGGCGTGAGAAAGGGAAAAATGGGGGACGTATATGGATGTCTCCTAGACAGCTTGAGCTAGCTGAAGTCTATTATAATTGTTGCGAGTCAGTAAATATGTTGCCTTTTATGAACTGCTGTTAACTCAGTTCCGTTCTTCCAATTTAATAAATAGTATACGCATATGTGTATTACATATTCTACGCAAGACGTAGCTTATCAATTCATCTTTTCCTAGGAGGCTGATTATTTTCATAGTATAATCAGTCATCATTAGATTCATGCATTGAATTCTTCAAATTCTGGAAAGAATATACTTTTCTCAGTAAGATATCAATAAGAACATTTACTTAAAGAAGGAATCGAATGAAATTAGTTGAAATACAATCTTACCTCGTATTATTGATTATTGAAAATTATTACAGAAAAATCTGGGTATAAACGTGAAATAAATCCATTGGGAACTTAATTTCTCCGTAGAGTTTACATTAATGTTAGAATTTATAAGTCTCTAAGAACTCCTTATCGTTCTGTTAAGTTTTGCACCGAGAAGAGCTATCATGGTCAGAAATGGAAACTGCTATTTACTTCCGATTAAACACATTTAATTGTTTATTTTACCCTTTGGATTGCATCCGATGAGCAACAATGCCTTTCCCTTCGCCAATTCCTCGCACACTTGCATATTTGTGATGGCATTTCTCTTTTGAAAATCCTTGGAATCTCATTTCTTTGAGGGATATTCTCCACCCAAGCAATCCCAAAGCTTCAGTAACCAATCTGCACTCGGACCGACCTTGTTCTGCGCGTGGTCGACATCGAAGTAAGAAGATGGCGTCTTCTGTTCGTGGGAGGTCGAGGCATCCGAGTGGTGGTAAGAATTCCCGACAGTGGCTGAAGAACTGCTTCTGAGAGCTGTCTGGATAGTTTCCACGCCCATCTCCATAGCGACCGGGAACGACCTGTTGAAGCGATTCTCTTAAAACCTTATATAGAGACCCCTTCATTCCTGGCGTCTCGTGGAGTAGACGTTCTCTTTTTTGTCAAACGACTCTTTTGAGCCTCTTTAAGAGGTAGACAGGGTGAATCAGAGCGCGTTCGAAATATATTCTAGGCATGTTCTGCGTCTAGACTGATGTGAAAAACCACGCTGTGCCAAGTATGATTTAGTGTTCGCTATATTCAATGTTTTCTTCATGAAACGATAAATTTACAAGGATATCACGGTGGTGACAAGTGAGATATGGCTTGATGTTAAAACCTTTCCCTGAGAAAGTGGACGCTCCCTTACAATTTGTTCACCTATTGTCGAGGTATTCCTTGGCGATGACGGCTCACTTTCCCTACTCGTATATTTTAATTCTAAATAGTAAATATACAGTGTCAATGCATGTACAATTATCGTACATAACAATGCTACATTTTATAAAGGTTGCCACAGGTTTGTTTTGCTACGTGTATATATCGGTCATCTTACCCAAAGCTTATACCAATACAATACTTACTCTCATTTTAAGGGGCAGTTTCTATAAAATGCTACTCACGATATCATTCCATTATATTGAAATATTTGAAGAATCCACTTATAGAGGTAAACATATTCCTTTGTAGAAATTTTTGAAGATAGAAGAAATTATTTGGAATAGATGAATTCCAGCCGCAGTCTTAATGTTTTAGAGAAAATAGCTGCGGACGTCTACACCCTATCTCAGAATTCAATTTATATGGTCATTCAGTTTATTACTTTCGTAAAATTTTATGATAAGGTGAAGAAGTCTTAAGGTATTCTCTTCTGATGGATTTCTGACGCGCGAAGACAAGTATTTTAATTGTAATGAATATCAATCAGCTATACTTGGTGGAATTTCACTATAGAAGAATCTTTGAACTCATATACAAGTGTTGATAGTAAAGATTCTTTTATTTGAACTGTGTTGAAATTAATCGCTTACGAGGAAGGTCGAGAAGAATAATTTTCCCAGCGATACGCCTTCGCTGATCTAAGGGAAATTAACGGAATGATTGTGAGTATCAAAGTGGAAGATGCAATGACGACGTCGGATTCATGAGAGGTGAAAGGGATCCAAAAGCAATCAAGAAAGAATGGGAAAGGTGCATGTGGGAGTCTTCCTCGCAGAGAGATAGGTAAAGAAAGGATTGAAAAGTAAGGATGAGAAAGTGCACGGCAATAAGGAAGCCGCGTCCAATGGGAGATATTGGATGTAAGGACAATGGAGCGAACGTGCCTACTAGTGGAGAAGGGACGCGAAGAAAAAATGAAGTGGAGGATACGAGCTCTAGAGAGGGATGGGAATGAAAATAGCTTTAGAGAGAGAGAGGAATCGAAAAATAAGAATAGGAAGAGATGGACAGAGATTCCGGAGCCCTTTATAAGGCCAGGCATGGGACGCGAGATGATCGAGAAAAAAGGAAATAGAATGTCTCTTGGGAATGGAATCCCATTATGGTGAAGTCCTTTAAAGAGGTGGTGGGAGAGGGCGGCTCAAGAGCAGTGTCAACAAAGGGTCGTTACCGGGGACCTTTTGGTGGAGGCAATAAAGCTATTCGTCGTTCACCTAAACATACGGACGAAGAATTCTCCGGGGAATTTTATTAAGGACAATGATGTTGTGAGAGGAAGATTATTTCCGGTTGCGATTGATTCCCCTTGAATCTTGGATGCATGATTACAAATCGATGCGTGGTTTGTTTTTATCGAGCGGAGCCATTGTTCTGCTTATTCTCATGGTCATTTGGAAGTAGTTACCATTTGCCTGATAGTCTTCAAGAAAAAAAGCTTCGCAAACTTTTATAAGACCTGTTCTTCTCTCTAGCCTATGAATTCGTTGCAATTACACTGTTCTCTGAGTCATCTCTCTGGACCTCAATATCTCTCATCTACTCTCTGACTTCAGATCTTTATCTCCTTATTTTATACTGTTTAGAATTGATTGATTGATGAATTGATGAAATTAGCTTGTTTGAAATTCAAGTTAACCTTTTTGTGAGTTCAAATACTCAAATTATGTTAACATCACTTCATTGATCCGTTAGCATCCTTTGTTTAGAGAAAGAAATCGAATTGGGGAGTATTCAAGGTCTCTGTAAATGGAACTAATACTAGTTTTATATCTGAAAGGCAAACAATCTCAATAAGTCTTGTTTTTTCTTATTTATACGATATTTATCTAAGTATTAAGCTTTGTCGCTATCTCGGGAAAACTTAAGGATGAGTTGTTTTAGATCAAATGCTTTGACTTCCGTGAGTTTTGGTAAAACTGTCTTTTGGGGGATAACAGTCCGTGATATATCTTATAGAAACGGATGTAAATTGACGTTTCCGATATGGATTCGTGAGTGATAACGAAACAGCCCATAGTTATTTAGACATTAATTAGGGAATTTCCTTCCTTATTAGTTCTAGACATTCAAATCAGCGAAGCAACGAGGCTCCTTTTCCATCCACTCGTTAAAGTCTCCGGTAATTTTCCGGCCAATTTCCTCCGAAGTCGACGATTTTCGTACTCGCGGAGGTGAAGATCCTCTTCGAATCAGAACTGCCTTCAAACTTTTCCACTTCAGCCAATCGCCCTAAGTGGGAGCGAGCATAAATTTCTCTTGCCCACGCCTCAGCGTCCTACTGACGGACGAGATGATCGTGTCTGGGGATGTTGTGATCGCTCCCCTTCAACTCCCAATCTTTCTGGGTGGCAGAGGACGTCCGGATCGCCGCTTCGGAGGAGTGGATCACGTCCAGTGCTCGGCCGTTTGATAGAATGAGCCCTCAGAGCGGAAACCGTGCATCGCGTGACGGCAGCACCTCACGCACCTGAATTCTTTCGTAATCATGCAATGAAGTTAACCATAAGAGAATGATACTATACGATATTATTATATATGTAGAATTAATGGTAGAGATACAATTTCAGATGGCGATTTCCTATCGTAATCGAATTTTTCGTTACTGTTTTGAATGGATGGACCATCGAGTACACTTTTACGCGCGACGACTCCATTCAAGGCGTTGCGAAAGTTTTGTGAAAGTTCGGAGTCTTCAAGAAATCATACTATCAAATTTTATTTCGGCGAGGAAGAATCTAAAAAAAAACATTCTCTTCCCGAACGGAATCCTCGAAAAACTCATTTAATTTTCTTTATTTTAATTTAGATAATGATGATAATTCCTGATGCCCGCGATATGAAAGAAATTAGCCCATCAGATTCACAAGCAAGGTTTCTTGCCAAAAAGTATGAGATTAAGAGTGAATGTCGAAATGATGTTTTGTTTCCCATGTAGCCAAAATTTTTATTTTATTTTTTGTTATTTTAATATTTTAATTCGCATTTTTTTCTTTATCGTGAATTAGAGTTGTCGCTATCAATCTCTAGGTGTGATCTGTATATAATTTTTCTTAATTAAGTTTACTTACTTTCATTTTTGTTGATCTATCCATGGAAAACTGTTGAATTTACAGCCTAAAATTATCTTACATGATCGCCATATGTTTTGTAAGTTTACTTCGTTAAACTTGATTAGCAACCCTTCGAGATTTCACCCCGGAATACAGAGTCACTTTTTTAAATTATAAGATTTTACATAGGTGGACTCGATTATTCAAAGAGTAAATGAATCTTTCTTGGTGCAACTGCTTTATCACCTCAGGGGTTTTTGGGTAGAATCCTAAATTTCCCATGTTTAACTGGATACCGGATCCTGAAAACATTATGCTGACGATGCGGGTTTGACCGTGTCACATTTATCTTAGAATGCGGGAGCGACAGATTTTAAGATAGCCACTTCCGTCAATATGCTGAAAGGATCCATTTTCCCTATTATTAGACTTTTGTGCGCAAATGGTAGGAAAGATAGGGGATAAGTTACATAAGGCATATTTAGTGCGATTTATTGCCCGTAAACTTTAACAGTTCTGAAATCGATGGCATCTACCTAACTATAGCCATTGCTATGCTGGTAAATTATCGAAAAACATGACAAGTCTTAAAATCTTTCCTAACTCAGCTTGTATTGTAACATCAAGATAAAGACTTGCTTTCTTGAAAGGCCATAATTTCATTAATTGATATAATCAAACAAGTAGAAATGACTCCAATCTTGATACTGCTCTATTTATATTCTTTTAGTCACATTTGACCTTAGGTTCATACTGAATTAGCTTCATCATTTAATTAAAATTTATCATGTATGATATGATAGAAAATATTAATGTTGGTTGGTCGATGAAATTTATCTTTGAAGACCTCTGCGAAGGAAATTCTTTATTTTATAACAAAAATTTAAAATAACACAAACTTTTAAGGATAGTTAATATGAATTACAATCGAAATTCTAAGCGTTAGTTCACATTTAGTTTATCTTTTTATAGAATATGAGGTTTTATTACTCTTGTTTGTTCTTGAATATGTACTTAAGATGGTCTTTTTAACCATTAGCCATTTCCTCGAACAAAGGGATTTCCCGCTCAGTTATTTCATCACATTTGCTTTGGAGCATTTTGCTCGTCATTTCCGTTCCTTGGATGATTCAAATCTTCAACTCTCCGCTTCTCTCCAGAATCTTCCTTTCGTCTCTTGATCGCTCCGATTTTTTATAGAATCCAACAGCCCCTTCCCCATTCTAGCCTCTTTTACCCGCGTGTTTACCTAAACCCTTTACTTTACCGCTTTTTTGTTCTCCAACCAATCTCACTTTTCTCTCCTTCCACCAGACTCCTGTTTTGATGGGAATTTAGGGAGCATCTCCAACCTCGTAGACCGACGAATATCTGATGCTAGTGGTGAGAGCAATTGCTTTGAATGCAGCTGGCTACATTTGCTGTAATTTATCACTGTAAGCGACCATCGTTACAAATTTGGGGTCTTTCAAATTCCTCATACCTATTTACATATTAGGGTTGGAGGTAGATTATCTGAAATAGGTGTAATTGTGGAATGAAGAATTTTTTATTGTCCACGGATTCATTTAAATTTTACGTGAACGGGCTCCTCGAATTGCTGGGAAATTCGCTGAGAGAAACATTCGGGAATTGCCATGTTTCTGGGCTTTCGGATCTCTTTCTATTGCGGAAACGTGCCGTTTCTATGTTGAGTTTCGCAATTAAGTAGTTTTTCTGAGGAGATCTGAAGTGTTTATTTCGTAAAAATGGCCCGATTTGAAGTCAAAAAGTCCTCGATCTTACAGATAGCGGGGATAATCGCCGGAAGTTAGATTTGAAGATTGCATTCCTACGCCGACTGGGAGTCCTCTACGATTATAACGCCTGCCTTTCATTATATTCTCTGCTATACAATCTAAACATATTTAACTTTAACGTTCCTTTTTTAACAGCGTTTAAAATTACTTGGAATTCGGGATTTAGCCCTAATTTTTTCATCAACTTTGTTTTGCTGCTTGTTGGAAATCACATTTATATTTATCTTCTTCGTTTATTCCTGTTGTCCTAGACTTGATACTAAAGCTTAAGGTTCATAGCTTGATTTTAATTTTTGCTATTTTTCCGTTTGTCAACAACGAAATCTATTTAAATTTATATTTTTATTATTGCTGCCTTTAGCTTGATACTAAAGGTTGTATTTCACAGTTTGGTCACAATCAAGGCCTTATCTCACTCTTTAATCGCAATAAAATTCTTTTAGTTGAATACCTTAGGACTTTGGAAAATTCAATAAATGATACATTCCGAGAACTAGATTAATGTTAAAAATATCGCCTATAGTTGATGAAATAGCTAATGGATGCATTTTCTCCGTTTTATTCGCTCCCTCGCTATGGGAGCAAAAAGTTTTATTTCTAATTCTCTATTATCTTTGTCGTTTTACATGTGCGATAGTTAGCGTATGTACGGACTATGAAGTAATGTATTAAGAAATGCACATTGCGTCCGTCTAGAAAGACGTAAACGTTTCGTTGTTTACTATACTCTCCCGTGTTCTTGACAAAGTCATTAGTTGCTTTCGGGAGCGAAGACTGCGGTTTTTCCCACTTGGTTCGGCGTCCTTCATTATCCGCTCTCCGATCCTTTATCTCCGTATCCGCTCTCTAACATTCTCTCTATTCTACGCAAAAACTCGCCGCAGAAAATTTCCTTTTGCTCTTTTGTGGGGCACTTTGAACGCCGTCGTGTTGGCAGCGCCGTCGCCTCCCACGCCCCCACAGCACACTCATATGCACCCCCCTCCGTGTCTCCTCACCATGGGGATCGCGTTTCAAACCCAGCCAAGCTTGCCTTCCTCTCCCACCCCCGCTTCATACGTGAACGCAGTGCCCAAGGCTCCTGAAGGCGGTCGCCATTGCCTCTTCCACCGCACTCTTTTTCTCCGTCTGCCTCTTCTGGAAGCAGGTAGCAGGTGAGAGAGGCACACCAATTTCCACGCTGTTTCCACGGCACTGCGAACCGGTGCTGAAGCTAAATCGACCGGTATACTCTCCGTAAGGTTTAAACCTCGCCTCAAGATATTGAATTTAAAACCTTCCCGACCCTTAGTTTCTCTTTGGGTTTTCTTTCGCTATCATGAAGCGTAAATGTTTCAATAGGTACTCGAGATACATTAGGAGCCGTTGTATGCCGTTAGATTGGTGAAAAATATGATGAAATGCCCTTTTGTGGTAAATGCTATCAGACGCAGGTTAGGAATCTTTGAAAGGAAGGAAAATAGAAGCTAGGCTGAGATTGCTTGATAAATTCAGGGAATATATTTGGGGTATTTATAAGCGATATCATACGACCCCCTCTCTACTTCTATCCGATGATGAGCTTAAATTACAAGGGAAATAGATGCTAGGACAAGTCATTTAAAAAACCATTCTTTCCGCTAACAATACACTATAGTAACAGAGTAAAAAATTAGACGAAGCAACTGCTGTTTACAACTCCTGCCACTCGCCGAAAGGTGGCTTGTAGAGTATTAGAGTCGATGAAAGAATTTTAAGATGACTAGAACTGTATGCACGTCTGAAGAGTCTCAAGATTCAGCAATAATACTGGTAAAAACTGGGTGTTAGTACTCTAATAATAAAGTCAAGAAATTGAGAAATCATAGTAATCCTAATTTTGTTTATTTACGGTGATCTATGACTCTGTTGGTGAAGTATTTTCTTCTGCTCTCTCTCCAAAGTTGTGTCTATATATAGACATTTAAAAAATACGCTAGTACCCCTTCCCCGATTAAATAAAACATATTAAACTTTACGATTTTTGGTCGCTTTCTACTATTACTGCTTTCTGTCTATTCTTTACCTTCCTTTTTCATTTCATCTTCATATTATTTAAATGTCAAATGCATTCTATTACGACATAAATGTATTCCGGATAACATACGTGAATGGAGTCGCATCTATCATTTGCATTCTTTCAAACAAAAAATATTTCTGCTTACAGGTAGTTTAACCTTTTCTTGTAAACGTGATTTGAGAAGTTCCAGTATGTTTGCATTTTGAATGTAAATGTCTTCAAAATTTGTGTTATTTTTTTACGCCGTACATTATAGAAAACTGCACGCACATGCCGAGATTTTTTCTCATCACCCTCTTTAATTCCTGAATATTTTGAGAAAACAATATTTTTTTCTTTCGTGCAAGGATTTCCTTTCTCTTATTTCAATTCCCGAAAAGGGCTCTCCTTCGACTTCTCTTCTGCGCTCGTTAATTTGGCGGAGAACTGGATCTCGACGGAATGAAAAACGCACGACGTCGAGTGACGATTCAAATTAAAGTCGACGCGATTCTTTTCATCCCCGTAATTGGGATCTCGTTCGTATGCGGAATCCTCGCTCTCGTTCGTGACCTGGTAACGAACGCCTCGCATTGCGAATTCGGCGCTAATGCGATGAATATATTTCGAGAGAGGCGTTCCGTGGAGTCAGAGAGACCCCCGATAAGCATCGACCGTCGCTTTTTTCCACACTCACTCCCGAGATCGTTCATCCATCTCTTGGAATTCGCCGCGCGTTCATCTCACGAAAACGCACTGTGTCCGTGCTTTTTTCCGCTCCTCCTCCGATGCATATTTAGGGCTCAGTCGCCGGAAGGACAGTCGACGGCCTTCCCCCGTACCTCTGCGTTTTCTCCCTTTCCTCTCACACCTTTCGCCTCCCCCGCATCATAAAAAACTCCCCTACGTTCATCGAACCCCTCCGCTTGCCATCAAACGTCCCTTCCTCAAGTCAAGCTCCAGCATTGGCCTATTGTCCAACGATGTTGTCACGTCTACTGTTATTCGCAGCTCTTGTCTCACCGCACTAGCGGTGATTGGCTGAAAATCAACTCCATATCCAGCGACCTTAATTATCTCATACTCTGGGTTTGCTTCATGCAGGTACGAAAGTTCGGAGGACAAAATTAAATACACCTAACTAGCTTAGTCTATATCTGCGGTAGCCTATAAAGTGTACGTGGGGTTTGAAATATAGTTCCGAAGAGAGGGAAATGGTGATGTATGACTTGTACATACATACCTAAAGGCGTACATACCAAAGGAAATTCCCAAGGGAAAACGGACACAAACTAAGTCTGATGAGACTGGAATACGAACCGGGACTTCCACTTGCCGATTAGTTGCTATTACCTTCGAGCTATGTTGGCAGAATGTTCGGAGATACCGCATTTAGGGACATACAGGCAAATTTGTAGCCTCGTCAAACAGTTTTTCATGTTCGTTTTGGAGAACTCACACTTTACTAAGGGTTCTTTAACAGGAGTTTAAGTTGTTACATAGAGCTCTCCTTTCCATCCCAAGGCTTCATTTTCCCCCGGGGAATTCCATCCAAATCTGTTTTCCTCTGTCCATCGGAGTGCTAAAGGATTTCAATTGCAACAAATCACTCCTTTCAGAATCTGTGAATTCTCCACTTGACTGTTATCCGGGGCAATGTTGTAAATTCTTCTGAATCTGCAAGCCAAATATTCGTTGCTCGGTCTTGGTATTTTACATCTACTTCATATCGTATCTCAGTTACTTTGGTTCCTCTTGTTCTCGATAAAGGAATTCTTGTTCGTGATTGCTCTTCACCTATTCTAAACACATCGTCGAAAGCCAATGCAGCGTATCAATTTCATTTTCATCTGATGCATTTTTCATTTCCCATTCATTATTCATCCTTGCAACTGATTTTCTCCTTCAGATTTTCTCATACATCTTTCTTAGATAAACCATACCGAGATTGAATTTACCACCTCCTGCCTGGATAGCAGCGGAATAATATTATATTCTCTGCTCCAAAATCTGCGACCTTTTATGTGGAAATAATCCACGCTATATCGGAATTTGTTACCTAGATTTGAATCCAGAAAAGGTTGGGATTTTCAGCATATGTTTGTGTTCGTGTTTGTTCTATTCAGCCGTTAGGTTTATGTTATCTTCTGGTGTATGAAAATCACTCAGATCTCTCTGGCAACACCGGCGTGCGCAGTCAGTCGGAGGACCAAGGACACGCCGTCGCACATGGCCGTTTGGAATCCGTGATTGGGGTCCTTGCGGTGGTGTTCACCCTTTCCTATGAAGCCGTACGCGTGCGTACCGAAAGCGGGAAAGAGCCCATTGCGTCACGTGGAATTTTCCGGAAAGGTGTCGATTGAAACGGTTATATTTTAGCGCATAGTAGAGCATATTTAACCTTACGGAACAATATTTAATTTCAAATAAATGGGTGGAAATAACTGTGCAAAATTCCACTTTAAAAGCTTTTTAATACTGCGACCGGTTTCGCACTACTCATTATCAAGCAATGAGTAATACTCATAGGTATTACTCATTGCTTGATAATGGACTAACGACCGAAACCGGTCGCAGTATTAAAAAACTTTTAAAGTGGAATTTTGTACAGTTATTTCCACCCATTTATTAGGATGGAGTTCCGCAAAGTTAAAGCTTCTTTGATTGGATATTTTATTCCATAGAATTGCGCCAAATCAATACTTTAAATTGAAAAAAACCGACTTGATTATTTTCCTAAATTCTAAAAAAATTATTCAAATGGTCATGTGAAATTTCGAAAGTTCGAAAAAGAGGGATTTTTGAATTGAAAATTAAGAGGAGTTCGTGGTTTATTCCAGTATTTATTAATCACATGACCGGTTTCAGCAATCGATTTCCGTGGTGAAAATTAGCAGGGAATATTTCGTTCTTGACCCTTACGATCAGTCGTGGAAATCGGTAAGGTTTTCAGAAAATTTTGGGAAAAAGAATAACTCCTCATTTCACAGCTCTAAAAATACCTTTATAATTAGATAAATTTTTAATATCTACCACATGTGACAAACGAGTTGCTACCATCAAGCCTTGAGATTCAAGACTCTACCTTGGAGTTACAATGTGTGCAAAGTTTCATGTGCTTTAATGGATGCTTTGGATTCAGGCTCAACGCAAACTTCGGAGGACAATAGCGTATAGTATTCCTGCGACTAGACAATCTTTTCGAAAATGCACGCATGCAACCTCGTAGAAATTTCTTTGCATTCGTCAGTGAATGGTAGAAGATGTAGAGGTAAATAAATTTAGATATCTTTATCCAGTTTACTTTTTGTGGGTTCTTTACCCTTTTTGCGTAACTATAGTTAATGAATACATCATAGATTCAAAAACATTTCAATGAAAAACTAATGAGTGATATTTTTCTTCTGAAACGTTCGAATTTTTTTTTTTTAATTTCGTTGTAATCCAAATTATGGATTCTAGGAGAGAAGTAAATTACTATTAATAGAGTTATAAGGCTAAAAACTAACACAACGTCACAGATGAGGTGTATCCTCCACCTTTGGACGGAAAATAAGAAAAAAGCTGTCCACCTAACGAACGTCTAATTACTTTTTAAGCAGCAGTCGTTGTTTGCAAAATTAAATCCCCTTCGCGACCTCCTCGTGCGAACACCTTGCATTTCTAGAGACAGCCCGCATCAGGTGTTCCCTCCGAGATTTAGTTCTGCTGCGGTCACCGAGGGAAGCCGCTGGGGAGGCAGCTGTTGCTAAAACTCCCCTTCTCTTTCACTGCTTTCCACAACTCACCCCTTACACCCCATCCCCCGACTTACGCGTTTGACCGCCGAGGAATAGAGGGAAATGACCAACATCGGCATCCTCCATTCATCGCTTCACAGGTATCCCTCGAGAAATCCAGTAAGAGGAAAATAATGGAAGGCTTCCGTTTGCTGCCTTATAAAATGGTAGGCTGCGATTACGTAGCAGTAATGAACTCTTCTCGAAATGAAGTGCATTTTAGAGGATGTAACTTTCAGCAATGATTGCCGTTTATGCAATAAACATGAGTAAATGTAGGCTGTTAAAGTTAAATTGACGTTTGAAAAACCTCATTGGCAATACGATTGTTTATGGAAGTCAGCTGAAAGTCGTTTTATTCATTTATTCATTTTTTTCATTTATTCATAGTCATTTCACACTTGATGTTAAGTACATAATAGAAAGATAATACTTCATCATGGGATTATCGCGATGCTGTGATATTGAAGCCTCCATGAGTTTAATCGCGAAAACACTCAAGAGATTTTCTCCCGATATAATGTCAGCCAGAAAATATTTCATCCATCCGTTATGATTAATAAGAATTAAATAGATTCCTTTTTCATAAAACTTCTCTTAGCAACACCCTGATATAACAATTAATATTTTATTACGCATATTTCTATGTTTACCCGCATTTATTATATTTAAACAGCAATGATTCTCTAGTGGTATGGATTCGTGACTTTTATTTATTCTCGTATCATTGAGACGAACTTTCTTTTAATACCTGCGTTTCCTGCACCACATTACAGTGCCTCTGAACTTTTTCTTCGGTGCAATTAACTCTTTCTAGTTCTTTAACTCTCGGAAAGGTGGAGGATTTGTCGGCGGTGTGTTTGATTTGGTCGTGTCGGTGGATTCGTTCTTTCGTGGAAGAGTTACTTCTTTTTTATGGACTGCCCTTTCTGTTCCTCAGACATTCTTTACCCTCTCTGCACTTCTCTCGGCCGAGTGCGGTCACTTCCCTCAAATCTTTAAGTTGTCCCTCACCTGGTCACGAAAGGGGTCCTTAATTCCTCCATTGTCATTATCCTTACCCTTCCATCAAGGCGTAGAAGAAGATGGAGCTATTTTGGTTTACTGAAGACTTCGGGCTATTGGGCCTCAACTCCAACGGTTCGAATATTGCTAATACAAGGTAGGGTTTCAACGTTCGACATTCGAAATTTTACGTCAAAATATACATAGTATAGTGTAAAGAAAGGAAAATTGGAACACGGCTGTTAAGAAATGAAAGATTTAAAATCTCCAATAGCAGTTTTTGTTGGCGTTCCTCTTATCGTTTCCCGGTATTACGAGAAAACAAAAAGGATACCGCACTTTTTGAGAGCACTCAGTACGTATTTAGGATGCGATGCATTCTTCTTCAGGAGTAATTAGATACGAATTAGACAAACTATTAAGTGCTATCAAAACGTGCGGTGTCCTTTATTGTTCTACTCGGAATACCGAGGAATGAAAAGAGGAACGCCGACAAAAACGGCTATTGGAGATTTTAAACCTCTAACATAGTGTAGTGTTATACTTATTGCTATATTTTTTGTATTCTTGCTTAAAGGCTGTATCTAATTTAAGTATTTTGTGTTAGAAAAAGGTTAAATGGAAGATTGGACTTCCTATTCCCAATTCCATAGAATAAAGACATTCACTCATTAAGACAGGTAGTGAATTTATAGTTTCCCTGACCTCAGAATGTCAGGACAACTACATACACTCTTTCATGGTGCAAATAGTACCTTGAAAACACGACTAGGCAGTATTAGTAGGCGATATTTGGGGCTCTCACCCTATGCATGTATGAATTTTCTATTTATTATAATCACAATTAATTCCTCTTCTTGTCTCAATCGAGTAAGCAAATTCAACCTTATTGGAAGTTATATGAATTATGTTTTACATTCGTATATTATCGTATTTACATTGTATAATTAAAAACAAATTCCGCAACTCTGTTCGGAAGTCGATGGTAGGTAGACTATTGCATTTGAATCCCAGGATGTTCGGAAAATAAATTCTTCTTCTCGCTATTGCTATAAAGCCATTTGTGAGTTATTTTTTCGCGCCTTTCCCTTAATGGATTCGCTCATCAAAGGCCTTCAAGAGATAGAACTTCCCTTGGGAATCGCGTCCCTTTTCGGCTACCATTGGAACATTTCATGTACTTTCTCAGAAGAGAAAGAAATAAAACATACATTGAAATCCTCGCATAAGCCATTATTTTTCCATTCTAGACATGCGGTATCGTTCTTCTGTGACAACGCTTTTTTCCTCATTTTCTTCTGCGAAAAGGTCGAATTCGAACAAGTGGCCCATTGCCATTTTGCAGTTATTCTCTCTCTCTGCCTTTCTCTCTGTTTTCCTTTGGTCACAAGCCGACACGATGATGAATGTACACTGCGAAAGGGCTCTGTCGGTACTCGGCGAGGGTGGGGACCTCTGGGTGGGGATATTTCGTGTCCCATTGCGGGTGGATATGTGGGGTATGAAGCGGAGAGTTGCAGTGCGGTATGGGAAGAACTTCGCTCGAGTGGGCGGAGATCTTTAACGGAGGTCGTTGGGGTGGAAAAAAGAAAGACTTGGCTCAGGTATAGGTTTCAGCGCATTGTTGGCCCGCCACTATTGTCGGGACGACTGCGAAAGGTCTGTTGGGGTGGGGTTGGATAAAATGAAGGGAGATATTTCTGGTATGGAGGAAGAAGCGGAGGGAAGTGCAGCACCTGGGCGTGGGTGCAGGGGTTTTTGGATGGGGCGTACAGAATCGAAGAATGGGGGAGAGAGAGAGAAATGTTGTGATGATAGAAGAGGGCACTCGTGCGGATAAGAGTTGGTTGCGTTTTGGGAGCGGTGACATGAAGAATTCCTCTGGACTTTGAGGAATGTCGAAATCAAACATTTGACTTTGAGGAGATACAGCTTTTCAGTGGAAAATTCCTTACGTGTAGTTAGAAATCCCTGAGAAAATATCCTGCCCCATACCATTGGTATTGTGATTCTAAATTTGACTATCTCATCACGAGGGAGTTCCCAAATTGAAATTATATTCTGTATTTACGCACTCTTACTAGCTTTCTCGTTAGATGTTGAATAGAATTAAAGTAGTTTACCCTGAAATGACGAGTTTAAAAATATCTAAGTACATAAACAAAATTTTAATTTTGAGATGAGCTTTAGATGTCGATGTAAGTTTACCGCGGAAAATCTGATAGTATCTACCCATGCGTTGGGCTTTGATATCACAGTTTTAACCCTGCCATTTTTGTCTCGAATCAGTCACATACAGTGGCAAGTAAGGGCAATCTGTACTATACTGTGCTACCCTCGCGAATCATCAAAGCTTGAGCTTCTATGAAGTTTTCTCCAAATTTCGCAGAATAAACTTTCTGTAGAGGTGTTTTGTCGCATTGGCGAGATTAAATTAAAGTAAATTGAGGTTTCTTCTTAACTGCGTCGGGACGCTTCTTTTTCCAGTGACTCTCAATCTCTTTATTAATCATTTCTTTAGTATCACCTCTCCCAATAATAAATTGCTAAAGTATCGATATCTACGATATCGAACACTTTGTCCGAAATCTTAACGTATGAAATAATACCGTTCATTTATTCTTCAAAGCATTTTCTTCAAGAAGAGCTATCTCGTTACAGCAAAAATGGCAATCTCCCAATCCAGAGCAAAGAAGTCTTTAGTCGTCTAATTTCTTTCCCTGAAAACGAAGTAGCATATAACAGTCGAACGTAAAATTTTATTGCTCTCCACTTCTCAGAAGCATTTACGAAGTTAAACAGACTTAGTTCCCACGTGTTAACCCCGAATTTCGACCATCGTTGACTTATCCGAATCCTACCCCCGCCCTTGGGTACACAGAAGGTGAGAGAAATAGATGAAAGCTTAGCTTACAAATGAAAAGGAGCGGGAACTAGCGTCTGGGAGGGAAGATGTCGTAAACGGAAACTTCGGAAAGCCAAAAGTCAAGGCGCGAACCCAGTCGGCCCTCATCGGGTGTGAGGACGGGGGATGACTGCGGAGTGCCGTGTACTGGGGAAAGAGGTCTGGCAAGAGAGAACGGAGGTGTGAATAGTACCGAAGGCAAGGGCAAGAGGGCAGACAGTGATTTATTGTAGGCTCACGGCACGTTCTTTCGGTAAACAAAGGCCCTTCGGAGGTGTCTCCATAAGAATGGTCTCTGTGGGAAACGATAGGAGGCTTATAATTTGGAAGTGTATTATAACCTTTGGAAGTGTCCGGATCAATTATTTACGGGGACCGAATATTTCGGCCGTGCGTTCATCATCTCCGAGATCGCCGCTTAAGGGCTCCCTCGGATTCTTTCCGAAGCTCGTTAAACGATCCGCAAATTTCCGATCGCTGTATATGGGTTGAGGAGATCGACCGGCAAATTTCAATGAGCCGCCGTCGCAATTCCTCGAGACCATTAGTCCGTCCGGAGGTCCCCTCGGCGTCGTTTTATGATTCCGTGTGGTCACGGAGCGATCCGGAGCAATTCGGCAAGGGGTTCGATTGTTATGGATTTCACGATGCGGAGCATTTTAAATTCAGTCACGCGCGTCCGCTGTTCTTACCTCCGATCGGGCAATGGATCTCCGTCTGACCGTGAGTTAGTAAAAATCTGTCAGCGATATTGTCATTGCTCCTTAAAAAGGCCTCCGTGCAGCGAGGGAATACGAAGACTCTGTATATGGTTTGCTCTCCTCTTCTTGAGGCCCCGTACAGATAGCGCCGTACACAATATCAAAACGTTTTTCCCTCCCTTTTATTCCCTAAGTAGGAAATTTTATGAGCCGTAGCAGATTATTGTGCGAAAATGACCAGCTTAGAGTCATTAGTATACTACTCTGATATTTTATATTTTCTCATCATTCGCTGAGAATCATCTGTCACAAATACATTATTACTACATTTTCATCCAGATTAATGCAAGTAATCAAACATAGATGTTTTTGATTTTAACAAAACAGCTTCAGAAACTTCTGAAAGCAACTACTGAAGCACACAATAAGTTAATAATAACAACACGACCATGGTTTCTTAGCGAAGCTATATAATCACGTTTTGTGTGAATAAATTCCGCGAAGTGAAACCTGAGACTGTTTTTTATTATTTTTAGCTTAAAAACCTTAGTTTCGCTGTGCACTACCTTACGGCCAATCCTCATAAAACATTTTCTTTTGAAATTTCGGCTTTTTAGAGAAAGGATTTAGTAACCATCATTGCAGACAGTTATACGCAAAAAAAAGTGTTGTCTTCTTTCACTTCCAATGTCAGCTAAACCGCCTACAATTATGTTTATGATATTTAGACAAATTTTAGGGGAAAGCCGAGGGAAATTTAGTTCGTGGAAACATCATTAAATTTTAGTTCAGAGATTTTAAGCTAAAAGCAGACTGCTGCACCAAGGTCGAATTTGATGAGTGCCATTCTCAATTTGTTTCAAAAATATTCCGAAATGAAAGAAGATATTCCAATATATTAGTAAGTTTTGTTTCAAGTTAATTCAATCTCACTAGAGAAAATCATAGACCTTTTATTTTAGGAAATACATGTTAAGAGTGTCTTATTTTTTTACAGTTAAGAGGAAAATACATTAATATAATTTCTCTTGGTTTATTAGTAATTAACTCGGTTTTTTTAAAGGCAGTTCTTAAAGCATTAAATATGCCAATAAAGCTGAAGCACTCCGAATATGCATGGATTTGAAAGACTATACGTAATTATTGAATTTTATTTGAAGTAATGCGTTGAAATTTAAAGAACAAGCAGCAATGGTCCATTCGGGAATACTCTCATACTACAAATATCCAACCATCGTTCATCGTTCCCATTGGCTTTCGGATGGTGCCTGATAGATTCCTCCCATTGAGACCGTTCCTTAATCCTACAATCATGTCTTAATCTAAAATCTTAAGATAAGGGTAATAAGTCACGATCTCCGACCACCAAGGTAGAGATAAATCAAACTGACCCCTTCCCATTTTTATTCAAATCGCTCATTCTTCATCGAAGAATCCGGCTCTATATGTTTACAGGGCCCTATTTCAACAAACGAAACAAATCGAGCCCAAGGCCAGGAGCATGGACCCCTCCCAGCTCTCGTTCGCCCACGCACCTCCGAACCTGTCCTCCTTCCACTCCGATCTCACGGCAGAGAAATTGCGCTCTTCCACGGATGAACCCGTCGAAGACGTCTACGCCTTCGATTCCACCCCTCGCGACCCGTCTTTCCCCCTTCTGGCGCGTTCGAATCTTCCGATGCTGTGTACGCTTTAATAGGCCCTGTGGATGTTTCCGCGACTGTGTTATTCGTCATTGTGTCGGCGGAAGAGAAGTTCAAGGATTGGGCGGGGGCGTAAGAGGAAGATTTAGTGGAAGAAGGGAGGGAGGGATTCGGAGAGACGCTCGAAAGATGGCACTGACGTCAGCGATATTTGAAAGCACTTCGATGGGACGACTAAAAAGATCTCGAAGCTATCGATTTGTTTTGGGTATCCAGGTTTGAATGAACGAAAACACCATCCAACCTAGAGTTGTAACGCTTTGATGAAGGCGAAATTATGAAAATATTCAACGCATTTTATTAGGTGAAGAATTTTCCGGATGAGGATAAATGGATAGTTAATAAATTCGACTGACTGGCAAGTAACTTTCAATTCTTTCAACTATTTAAACTTGAAGATGACTCTTATGCATCAAAAGTAGTCGTAGTGTTCTTTATGTATTTTACTGTTTATGCAATAAAAATAGGATATAGTTTCCCAATAGAAATGTGGTAACTGTTTAAATACCTACCGAGGATAATGAATACTTTTAAGAATTTTAGAAGATGGGTCGATAGTCTTTCAAGAAGAATTTTACTTACCTCTTTCCTTTCTAGTTCCCCTGCATGATCACTATTGGAAGCACAATCACCTGGTTCTTAGAATTTTCTGTATCAGTGGTTTACTTTTCTTGCATATGCAGGTCAATCTCGAAGTGTATTGGGCGGAGAAGTCTTTCATCGCAATCTTTAAATTCGAAACAGAAATTCGACAAACTCGAAAAGTCTCCGATGGCTAAAGTAGAGGCTCTCGATTTATTGACATAAAGATATGTCTATCATTAAAATATTTTGCTTCATAGCTCCATACACCGGCAAAAAAGGCCGAAAGAAATCGTAGTTGATAGATGGTAGGGGACGTCTCGGCTTCCTCTATGCTAAGGCAGTCAAAAAAGGCGGCGTCACAGAAATGAATTAGTTGCCGCCCCTCCGTTCAAAGGAACCGAATCGGAACTAAGTGGCAGTGGGCAATCGGATAACCCCTGGAAAGAGACGCGGCGTGAAGGGCAGAGGAGACTCATATCAAAGTGTGAAGGATTGGGAAAAGGATAATTAGCCGTGCGGCTAGGATTGTGAGGACGATCCTCCACCGACGCTTTTCTTATTCTTTCTGTTCACGCTGACTTATAAATGAATCACGTATACATCACGATATCCAGCCTCGACGAATTAATATCTGATTTTTGTAAGGAAGGGATGCAAAATAATTTTTCCTGTCGAAATATCAAAGTCCAACTTATGTGTTATGTAATCGATGCTACGATTATATACAAGTCTTTTAATTCATATTATATTGTTTACTTGATGGCCTCCGGTCCGCAGACAGGGTCAAACCCCAGAGTCATTCTTGAGTAAGGATTACAACAATCGCAAGGCTGTTGTTAAATCGTTCTATAGCCGATCCCTTTTTTAACACGATTTCCAATAGATTAGGAGATGAATAACATTAAGTGTATGTATGTAGTGAATATATCAATTATATCCAAGAATATATACTGATTGTGACATTTATACGAAGAATCCGAGAAAAAGGAATAAATTATCATATACGCATTAATATTTTATAGATTTAAGCCATTTTAGAATCTGTTCGTATCCTATGAAATTCGCCCTATATAAACAATGCTGTGGTTACTAAAAATGTTGGAGAAAGAAGGCAAGCATAAATGAAAAGAGAATATTAACATCCCAAATAATTCGATGGAGATGGTTGAAAGCCGGTGGTGAAAAGCTTTTATTGAGCCCATTGAGTTCCATTGAGAAGCCAAACAGCGAATTCGGAGCGACCATCCGCAGAATTAATTGGCGAGGGTCGGATGGGGTTGATCGAGTGAATGACTTATGAAAACATTCGAAGCTAATATTTATTCAGTCGAAAGATTTGGCATATGGTGAAAAGGATCCATTTTCATTCTTGACAAACATTTACTCGGCTTTCAAAGTTAACTAAAGGACGTAATCTAGATTCAAGATTAACGGACTTAGAATCGGTAGCCTAACGAATCGCTAAATCATCGAAAAATGATCCTGGTACTGATCATATCCTCCCATTTTCATGTATAGACGTGAGCACTGTATCGTAAGCAGCTCAGAAAATGTTATTATGCGAACAGTATTTATTGAATAAACTTCACTGAATCAGGCTAGGTATTGTGTTAATCCATAATGGAAATAATCTTCGAAATATTTGTACTTTTACCACAATTTATTTATTATAAAAAACAATCACACGACCGGTTTCGACGATTGATCGTCATCTTCTGGTGAAGAAAATTATTTAATATATGTATGAATAATATAATTTAAGCTTATGAATACAAAGTTTCTTCACCAGAAGATGACGATCAATCGTCGAAACCGGTAGTGTGATTGTTTTTTATAATAAATAAATTGTGGTAAAAGTACAAATATTTCGAAGATTATTTCCAGTATTTATTGAATAATTTGATGTCGCGTTCCTCAATATATTGCTAACTACACTTCTGTGAGTTATTGTTAGCACTGTTAGTTAATTATAATGGATGATTTAAAGGAGTCATAATTTAACGGAAATTCAAGTATGCATCATTTCTTGATCGAAATAAATATTTTTAGCGATAATAATTTTTATTTCTCTCTTTTACGAAGTGTTCATTCCTCTTTCTTTGAACACTTCCTGTGTCTACTTGCGAATGAAATACGCAGTGTTTAGCTACGGACGTGTATATTTTTTCTATGATTCTGCTCAGCATAAGCCTTCATTTCTGTTTTGCTTCTGCTGAAAATTGCGTCTGACTAAATAAGCCCGATGAATTTCCTCTTTTGATGGAATTATCGCTTTGTTTGTACTCCTACTTTTCATCCTCTTTTCACTTCACCCGACGGTGAGCAGCCCTCATTTATGCAGACACATGATTCAGGATCTCTGTTGAAGCCACATGTGCTAATTCACTGCTTGAGAGGGAATCTTTCATTAATTCATTAGAATGGAAGAAAATTTAGCCTCATCGTGTGAGTGCAGAAACCTTTAGTTGAGAAAAATATGATGAGCCATAATTGATCCACACGGAAAAGAATTTGGATCACTAGGAGCAGCTCATTTCAAATGGAGTTTGAAAAGTTATGAGTTAATTGATAACCAATATTAAGTAATGACACTTTAGAAATCGCGTCCAGTTTATTCAACCTTACCCTCAATATAAATAAAACCACCTTGTCTTTCTTCACATGGCCAGAACATATATCGCTGTTTCCCCGGATTATAATCAGGGGAATAATAACTAATAATAATATAATAACTATGTAATAATAATAACTAATAATAATATAATAACTATATAATAATAATAACTAATAATAATTATTAGTAGCTGTAGTCGTTTGACACTGAAATGCGACGAACGAATTTGTTGAAGAAATTTTCTATTACGGAAAATAATTACTTCGTACACTCCCACAGAATTGATTGGTGCGACATGTGTCGCTAGCGGAATAGTACCCTCAACATTTTCTTTGCAGTACTTCAATTTATATATACCATGGCCTCCTACGAGGTAGCACCTCCTCATATTGAGTAAATTTTCTATTCTTTAACTCTGAGAATTAAAATTATAGTAATTCTGAATGTGTCTAGATAAACAACTCAAAATTGTAAATTAATTTTCGGCGATGTTTTTTACGATTTTGTGGAGTTAGGAAAAAATGCCATTTTAATCCATCACATCAAGATTTTTAATAGCAAAATTACGGACGAAAGTCTTCTCGGAGCGAGCGAGTGCAATTCTCGCTGGTTACGGGGTGGGTTGATTTACTTTCAAAATTTCTTGGCGTCAGTCAGTAAAATGTGCTGTAATTGAACTAAATTACCCTTGTCCATAATTTACAAAATTCACAGTAAATAACATACATCACATTCCTTATCATAATTTTTATTCTATACACGTAAATAAAGACAATGCGAACAAAAAAACAATAATTTCAGGTTAGGTCCGGGTAACATCTAGGAATGGACTTTCATATGCGTGCGTTTCCTTGATCCTATAAACAAGGACTAATGTAATATAAATTGAAGTTTTTATTCGTTGATTTATTGCGATTAATTGCAGCCGCTACATATCTCCTACGCAGCTGCTTAGGCCGAAAGATTTACATGGCTTTCCGGACGTTGAAATATCGGTAAATGACTATTTTGTAGCGGTTCCGAATACCATCTCTCCGAACCTTGAGGAAGCTGAGAGGTTTATGGAGGATCCATATTTTTCCTCATAGGCGTGGCGTTCGGTGCTAATGACTGGTTTCTCATGCAAATGAATTCGAAGGGCAACAGTCATAAACGACCCGAGACCATTTATATAAAAATAGAGTTCTTTGAAGCTTTTATACGGTGTCATCGAGTCAAAACATCGGTAACGTGCTAAAATATAAATTTCAATAAGATTTTCAACACATTTGTACGTACCAAATCAAACCGCTACCGATCACGGTATGTATTTTGCATATCGCTCGGATAATAGTTAACTTTTGATATTCATCCCAAAACAGAAACAAAGTTCAAGAACGTTTGAAACGTTTTACGTGTTCTGCTTCCCCATCTGAGTGATTAATTATATTTTCATGATTTATATCCAGATGCTCCAAATAAAAACAGTGTAATAAATCATATTATAATATTAGAATTAAAATTAATAGAATGATAAATCGTTGGTACTATTTCCCCCTATCAATTTACTACTATCATCCATAACTGAACCTCCGTGTTCTTTTTCTTTTTTTTAAGATTGTAGTATATTTTCCTTCGTTTTGATGTTTTTTCCTTGTAAATTTTAATGCTTAATTTGATATTACGATCCAATTTAGTTGGATTTGGATAGCTGTTTTTGAATCTAAATGAATAAGTAAATGAAATTCTACTATATTTTACGTTGATCGCAGTAAATCATGCATTCTTGTCACAGAAATGTATATAAAAGGCTTACTGTTAAAATTACTGAACTTACAAAGGTCACAACGAATACACTGTTTTCATGAAGTTGAGTATTTTATCTTTTAGTATCTACCTATGCTTATTTGAATGAAATTATTTATGTTAAAAATACTGAAAGGTCACCATGAATACATTTTTTTCATGATGATGAGTATTTCAGCTTTCGGTTGCTACCCGTGGGTTTTTTAAATGAAATTATTTGGTATTAGCTCGCCTTCTGCTGCCTAATGGAACTTTCAAGGAATCGCGTCCTTGCCAAGGCCTAATAAGGGCAAAAGACTATGAGAAGCAGCAAAAAATGCTGGAGCACGGTTATAATGAGAAATTATCCATGAAAATATTTTTCTTTTTTCCGAACATGAAATTATATGCGGTGGAAATGAATCAAGGCGCAACTTCTCTTTTTTTACTCCATTTTTATCGTTGCTCGGCCGACATCTTCCTTGCGATTCTTGAATCATCCACTTCCGGCCTCGAGGCGATACTTGATTTCGGGAATAACGCAGAATTGTCTGGATCTCGAGCAATTCCAGTGTTAATGGTTGGTTAATGACCCTAATGCGGATTTCAGGAGTGCAAGATTTTTTCTCTCTAGTGGAAGGGTAGTTGTTAGTAAACTATAAAATTATTCTGCAAACTTAGAACGGTCTCAAACACTTTTTCCTGTGCAACTCCTGGAACGATCCGACCTTAGAGTCTCGTTATTTTGCCCCCATTTGCCGAAGAAAACGGTGGTTGAATTATACGTAATGGAAACGCGTTCGGAGTCCACTTGCGCTCCATTTCTTGCCTCGCAATCGCGCTTTAATTAGATTTATGATGGTGCGTTGGGATCGAAGGAAAAACACAAGGAAGAGAGCAGTTGGGGCGGGCAAAAAAATCGCCATCGTCTGCAGCAATCAGATCTCTCGCCCACTGACGGACGGACTAGAAAAAAGCTCATAGAAAAGAGGATGATGATGTGCTACTGTCCCGTCTTTCTTCGCATCGACTTTTTATTTTCTGTACGCGCGGGTACGGGGGAGGTTAGAGAAGGGGTCGTAATGGTAATAATTTTCTCTTCAGGCAAGAATGATTGACACACTCATCAGGTCCTTTTTTTAATACTGAAAATCATTTTACTTTGCCTGCTACCGTTTGATTGCTCTGCATGGTTGGGTTGTTTCTTCTTAAGTTACGTAGTGAAGTATGAATGTTTCTAGGCTTACACATCGGCCGATATTTTTCATTTCTATTCATCTCAAAAATGTCGGCTAGTCCCTTTTTCAAATTTGGAGCCAATAGGACTGGCGATAAGAATCATGGAGGTCTAATTTTAGAAAGAAGAGAGCGTTAAGGGATGATTTAGGCTCAGCTCGTGGATGATATCTCTAAGTTTGGTTGTATACAGCACTGACTCTTTCACCTCCTATCCCTATTCAGTGAACACCCTCGTATTCCAGAAAGGGTTTATAAGAGAGAACTTCGTTGGGCACTGTGTTTCAAGGTACGTATGGAATCGTGCTCGGATCATATATATCTTTTTGGAATAATTCCGTAAATACTCTTGATTGGAGCAGGTTCGGGTTTACTTACGAGCGGATTTGACCAGTTTTTGACCACATACATGCATTTTGGCCTCTAGATTCTGACGGAGGATCTTTTTATATGTTTACCATGTTAGTTTAAATTTTAATATTTTCCTTGACGATTTTAATAATTTTTCATAAACTATCAGAGGCTATAATTGTTCATACCGAATACGATCTTCAATCATCTATCAGATCCTGAATAATTTGCATACCCTCTGGATGTCTTGGGAAGGTCCTCATTTTTTGCTGATGTTACTATTACGTTCAACTTGCACTACTGGCCATATGCATAGTAAAAGCATGAATTAATGAACGCAGGCAAAATACCCGAGGAAAAAGCATCGCCGTGAAACAAGAGAGTATCAGAATGAACGACGGAAGATGAAAGGGGTTTGGAATGAGTCGAAGATAAGGAGAGATAGAGTGCTTCTTTTGATAAATGCAGTCCTCGTCCTTTATAAATTGCTCTCCGCTGCATGCAATGCGAGTATTCGCTCGAATGCCTCGGGGCGCAGGTAATTAATGGGCGTGTTCAGATATCGCTAATCTCGAGAACGACGGAGGAAACATCACGTTCGATCAATCTTAAATTTTCAACCATTCGTACTCAATGAATGAATGCTCTTCAAGCGCCTCTAGCCTATTTTGTGCGATGGAGTGGCGGCTTTTCTTTGCATTTTTAGATGGAAGGATCTGAAAACATTACTCGGTATTAGCGAGGTTTATAAGGGACATTAACGCAGAAATTAGGAAATTAAAGGGAGTATTCGTTTCATCTGCTGAAAAAGAGCTGAAGATCTTTCAGGGCAAAGAATCGGATTTGAAGTCGAATCGATTATTTATGTCTTCTGAAAAAGTATTTATTACTGAAAAGAAGATAACTAAAAATGGAATGTCACATTTTTTATATTTATGTCTCAATATTTGTAATAAAAAGAAAAAAAAACAATATAAGTTTATAAAAAATATATGTAAATTAAAGTGCATAATTGCTAAAATAAAAATAGGAAGGTTAGTTTTGCTTGATCCAAGCTATTCTTATATTCTTTTCTTAAAATCAATCGAAGCCTATTCTCTTTTATGTACTATGTAATTCAAGGAAAATATTCTTGCTCGAGACTCGATCGGCATCCACTCATCCTTGATGCTAGGTATGTTTCCATTTGAATAAAACAGACTCTCTCAATAGAGAACAGATTCTAAAGGAACTCCATACAATAACTCGTACAACTATAGTTTCTCATTTGAATGAGGAAGAATTATTATTGGAGTTGAGGAAAGTGAGTGGAAAATAAGAAAATAAAAAATCTGAAGAATGTTCTGAAAGAGCAATCATGAACGATCAAAAGGCGCGCGGACTGTGGAATGAGTGGTCGGCGACGGAATTATGGGAAGGAAAGACAGCTCGAGATGTATTGTAGTTGGGAAGAAAGAAGATGATTCATAGACGAATGTTTACTGCATCTGCAGGCAGAGTAAAGAGGAATGCAGATGCACCCAAGGAAGCGAAGAGCATTGGAAAAGCTATTGATACAAAAAGATTGGATGACGCAGTGCAGTTATTTGTATTCCGCTTTGGAGTAGGGAAGAGGGGCATTGTTGTGAAGGCAGCCATTAAATGTTTCTCAGAAAATACTGCCCGTTGCGCGAGGACACGTCCAGCAGTGTTTATAAGAGGTTGGGTTTTATTATCTTTTACTTTTGTACTGCAATGACTGATGGTAGAGTTTTTTTACGCTAGAATATTTTTTTGTTGTTGCCAAGTATATAGTGTTAGTAATCGATCATTCACATACGCTGATGTAATACGACGTTCTTTAACTCACCAGTCACGTTATTCTGTAGAAGGATAATAGAGTCAACAATGTTGCGTTACTTCGGTGAATATTCAAGGATGATTTATTAATTCAAAGATTCACATACGGTGTTGGCACCGTTTTAAAGTGAATTCAAACAACAAACAAATAATATAACAAATTTAAGATAAATATACACAACTGGTCGGTATAAAAATAGAAGCAAAATAAAAAAATAACATAAATATACACATAAAACCATGTAAGAAAGAAATGAATTACAAGATTAAATTAATTAGATCAAATGAATCAAAACTTTACTCTAGATAAAATTTGCTCCTTTATTCTATAAAATAAACTCCTCAATCAATTATAATTAGTTGGACTTATTAGATCATTTTACAAGGCGTTGAATTAGGCACAATAATTACACTTCTTCTTGTCGTAATTGTCACCCGGTTCCTCCGAATTTAGGCCTAATTAACATCAGCGCGTGAGAGGTGCATATAGTTGCAAGAATTCCGAGTAGCGGTATACACAGCGCGTGCGCTGATATGCAAATAAGTTAAGCCGTATTGGGGTGGAGAAAGAATACCTCCTCGAGCGTCCCTCTGAATATCAAACGCGCATTTTTTTCAGACATTCAGTCGGCGTGCGAGTTAACAACTCCTTCCGCCTTTTTTGAATACGCGCTTCTTCATTTTTTCCGTGTCTTTTCATTAGTATTCCTTCTCCCTCAGCGCGTCCCTCGCTCGCACTTATCGTGGACTCTGACTGGACGGGGCCGCTCCCTCGCCATTCCGCGAAATACTTGTGTAACTCTCTCCTACCTTAAAATAGTGGTGTCCTACCGTTAACGCCAGGTAAAGAGAGTCTCTACTCGCAGATCCTTGTCATTGGAATCAGACACTAAATTAAAATATTTTGAAGTTCACTTTCTTTATTCCGCAATGATTAAAAATTTATTTTGATTCTTGAGCCTCTGAAAAATCTTGGAAAAGATTTTACGAAATTAAAAAGTAACAAATTTCTCTAAAATTCATATAATGTATTAAATTAATTATAAATTAATTATAAATTAATTAAAGTATAATACATGTATTTTAAAATATGTTATCAAATTTTATTATTACTATGTATTTACTAATGAATGAGAAGAGATAGCATACATCATCAAGGCCCTCATGATATTACCACACCCCCTGCCGTACGCCTCAGGTGGCTCGTGATGTATATACATAAATCTAAATGCTTCAACATCTGAGGCCTAATATACCAACGACAGTAATTTCAAAACCGGACAACTTTTCATATAGATATAGCCGTAAATATTTCCTTACTTAGTATGCCTATACAGTGAACGTAAAGTGTTGTTATTGGCCAAACGTAGAATGAAAATTGCTGATAGATATTTAGAGTAGTATACAATGCTTTTAGTTTCTCTCTTACACTTAATAAAATCCCATCCTTCCTTATACGTATATACGTGTGCATAAAAGTAAGAAAAATGGGTAGATGCGATACCCTTAATTCAAACGATTTATTTTCCATGCGTTTCGTCGAATCCACTCTGGAAGTCTCTCTCTGACCTATGTTATTTAATCTTGTTCCAAAATCCTCTTTTAGTCCCTCTTATCAACGAAACTTCCTTTCCTCGCCTCCTTTTCTCATGCCAAAATCCTTTCCTCCTCTCATTCCATCTATAAGTATCACTTATTACTCATTTCATTCCGAACGAAGAAAGCTCGGCTCCTCCCGACCCCAAACTAATTTCTGTAATTCCCATCTGTTCTCCGCTAATCATCGGAAATCTTCCGCTGCCAATCATTTCTCGACCTCTCCCTCTTCTCTATCGATCATCCTTTCATTTCCTCTACTCCTCATTCCCTGCATTCTATTCCCCTCTTTCCACAGGAACACTTGTTGAGACAGCTGGGCTTGCCCGACTTTATTTCCCCTCATCGTTTTTGTACTTCTTCTTGCACCGAGGAAAAAAGGAAGACATTTCCCCTTACCGATTTAAAAATGCTCTCCCCCTCCCTTTCTATTCCTCTCCTATCGCTGGATCTCCATCCTCCTCGCTTCTTTTTACTACGCTTCCGATATTTCTTCGTATGCCCACATGCTTTCAGCTACTACTCCATCCTCTTCGCCCACTTCGTTTCGCTTATTTTGAGCCGATTTCAGCCTACTTTCAGGAAAGTAAACACCGATACTTCCTTCCATCTGCCTTGATGTCTCTTTCATCGGTTGCTTAACTGCATGGGAACGCGTGTGCGTGTCTAAATTCCCTTGGATTAAAAACCGAAACCTTAAAAATCTATCGGGTTTTCTTTTAGATGAATAGGAAGATTGTATCATTGGAAGGCCGCATAAGGAACTCAAGAACATAGGAACATAGTCCTCATATGAAAACATCGGCCGTACCCAAGTGTCGTATTGCCTTCATATGACGGAAAAAGAATTCAATCGTTAAGTCAACTTCGTTGGAATATTTTTCATTTTTCTCTTTGGCGTAGTAAAAGATGATGGGAAACAAAAAATCATTTGAATGCGCGCATTTTTTTCTAGAAGGGACGAGAAGGAGACAGGTTCCTCCACCTTACTCCTAACCATCGCCATATTTGTCATTTTCAGATAAAATTACAATGATGACGATTATAAATTAATCAGCACGATAATTTCCATTTATTTAATTGGTTGATTCATTGTATTTTTTATTGTTAAATTAAACATTCTCTAATTATTCTAATCTATTTAATATTGTATATATTTTCTTATTATTCTTCTTATATAATAATTTCCTAATATTATTTTTAAATATAGATTTCACAACGCAGCCACCAGATTTCCGCGTAACTGCTTCAGAAAACAAGTAAATAAATAATCATTTCATAAATAAACATTAATTCTTTGGCGCAATTGTGATGATTTTTCTCACATTTATGTATTTCCGCTTCCACATTTTTCTTCCTCCTCAAATTGTTTATCATTTCTGCTCCCTCCACTGTTTTCGTTCGTTTCGCTTCTTTGCCACGGCCTCCGACGCTATTCTCCCTTCTTTTATTTACGATTCGTTTTTTCGGGGCTCTTTTTATTCCTCCGTATTCTTCTTCGGCTATTTTCTCCTCCACGCTCCGACAGCGCCGTCTTCTCATTTTTCCATTTACGATCCTTTTTATCCGAGGGAATTGTGCTTTCCTTTTCTCATTCTGAATCAACGGACGCCGTCGAATCGCTAGAGAGGGCATTGCCTCGTCAACACGGAAGATGCATCCGGTATTCCGTTTTTTAAATCATCTGTACCATCTTTAATTCTCAGCATCCTTATGAATGCTTTCTGAATTCATACTTTACAAACATAAGAATAGTTTTGTCGGCACTTTGTGCTTGCAATACTATCTCCAGACACAATTAAATCACAATTGAAATTCAATTTGTGGAGCAGTATTTAACTGACTCAATGCAAGATTAGATGGAATGGTTTTGGACATGAATAGAAGTAAGAAAAGAATCTGAACAATAGCTTTTCTCTCCACGAAGAGATTGAAATTTTGGAGATAAAACATCCACTCCATGTATGTAGGGAATTATTTTTTTCCCTTGCCTTTATTCTCATACAATTTTTTCCCCAAAAAATCTTTATTCCCACTCAATTAGATATCTCAATTTTCTTGTAAACGCAATATGTTCGGGACAGCAATAAAAAATTATCCAAGTGATTTCTTTAGGGTAGCTTGAAATTTTCAAATGAGACTTCTTTTTCTATCCTAATGCCAGTGCTTTGGATATAATGGTTAGCCTCAAAGTCATCAGTAAATTGTGCTGCTGGTAGACTAGATTCTATAAAATTACAAACCTAAGAATATAAATAGTAAGAAAAAATTAAATATTCATCTATTCAATGAAACTAAGAAAAATCAATGACTAATGCTAAAGGCTTGTATTTTTAAATACGGCTTCTTTATCATATTCTGTATCACGCTTAAATATAGTATGTGTTTGTATTTCTCCTTTTGTTAATAATTTTTATCCTTTATGCTATTTATATTTATTTCACTGTATGTAATGGACGCAAACATCCTTCAAACCCTAATACCCTGTAGTACCCTTGTCTGCTTACCCTAGCGTGACCCAGCCAATCATTTTTGTCGAGGGCACTCTTCGTCCGCTGTGTTCCATTCCTCGCATCGGAAGACTCAATGTATGCGTAGCTGCAGAATAGATTTGGAATGGGCGAGGAAATGATTGTGGTAATTGATATATGACAGTAAATTCATTGTAATCCACCGCAGTGGTTGGTTGTCGATTGAAATTGCCTGGCGATTTCTTCACTGCAGCTGGCACTGGCTGCATCGGGGAAGAGGTATTTAAACGCTTTAAAATCTCACGATTTAGAGGACTTGCATTTTAGACATCAAGTTATCAGTTCTTTCTGTTTTTAGATCGTTAGCATTAATATTCCCTTTTGATGATGAAAAATAATAGGAATTTCTTACTATGTATATTCTATTATTATTAAAAATATTCCACTATTATTAATAATAATAGAATACATCTCCAACTTAATAAACAAAAGCTGTATCTAGATATAATCTATATTTTAATTTTAGTATCAGTGAAGTAATAAATATTTTAAGTAGTACAAGTTACAAATATATTTTTCAATTCCTATAATTTAGGAACGAAAGTGAAAATAACTTTTACTATACCACAGAATATTTTATTATGAAACGACCATGGTTTCGACTCGTGGAGTCATCCTCAGGCGTTTTTCAAGTTATTTTCACTTTCGTTCCTGATGGATCCATACCACCAAGTCACGGCCCAAGCAGTTGATCCTATAATTTAATTGAGTAAGGACCTTTCTCGATAAAATTTCATGTACTCTGTTAAAAAATTCAGTAAATACAATCTTCCATCTTATGCTCCACAATTAATTTATTTGTGGAAGGAAACAGGGAATTAAGAAAGGCAAGTAACAGTGATCGGTTTATTAAGTCACTCTTTGTTTCATCTGAGTAGTCCCACTGATTAAAAGAGAAATTATCACTTGGTTAATAAATCACATAATGATTAAAGGTGAAAGTATCTCTCGGTTAACATTTCCCATGATTTCTCTCCCCTTTCCTCGAGCATTTCCGCAAATACTTTCCTTATTTGGAACAGTCTGAGAACTTTCTCCGTATTCTCTCATACATATATGGATATCATTTTGACCTCCACTTACTATCCTCTTTTCTATGCAATAGACAAATGAACCAGTAGTGTTATATATCGAAAGAGAGAATGGAGAACCGGAAGTTTTCGTATTTTCAATACTTACAAGATTCGTCTTCTATTCCTCTCATCGAAGCGTTGCGGTCTTACAATGTATCATGGTCCTCTTTTGACGGTCGTTGACGAATTACTTGTCTTTTGGATATTAATTATTCTATCAAAACCCTCAAGGAGTGCTCAGGCAACTACTTTCTGCAATAAAAATCTTTCTAATGCTCTGCGTCACTCACAGTTTACTTTGTCGTCGCAGTGACGGCTTTACTATCGACCTTCCTTTTGGATTTAGCTACAGGCGAGATCGGAAGAGAGCTGCGTTACGTCGGAAGGGTTAATGCCGGTGTCTTTGAGGAGTCCGGTCAATTCCGCGACCCTGCCTTTCCCACGATCTCCTTCCGATCGCATATTTGCCGATGTGTTTTCGATTCCCACTTCCCACGCTCGGATTCGCCCCCGACGACCTGCATAAGCGACCCTATATCTTCCATCTCCGCCGTTTTAATTCCTCCGATTAAACTGTTGAAATACTTACCCCTCCAAAGATGGGATTCTAACGCAACTGCGTCACTGTAAGTCAATGAACGCGGCGCTTGGACTGAATGAATTGGATGTCATCGAGGCGGAAAGATCTCCTGCCACTACGCAGTCGTTTGATTAGTATGGATAAGACGAGGGATGTATCGTACGGAGGATTTTCTGCTACTATGGAAATTTGTAAAGTTGGAAATCGAAAGGGAATACCTTTTACTCACATGATCACGAAAAGCGACATTTTATAAATCTATTTTTTACATTTTTTACGCATTGTGATACGTCGGAGAAAAAGGATAAAGGGTTCCTTCTAATAGAAAAGTAGGACCCCCGTGACATTTGCTTGAGTTATTAAACTTTATGTAAATTATAATAAAAATATGAACAATAAATCGTCTTTATTCGGGCGATACTGAGTGCAAAATGTCTCCTCTTTCATCCAATATACAGCCCATCAGTCATTATGCAGTTATTAATTTGAGATGGTTTAAAAGATATCATTCAATGGCCACGAATGGCAATGATGAGAGAATTACCTGTAATTGTAATGGCTTAGGAATTTATTGCGACATAAACAATAAATAAGAGCTGAGGTCGTGGTGATAATCAATCATTCCAATCAGTGAGTGCTACCCTTCCGTTATTTCTATTCAAATAAGCCATAACTTAAGGACTTAAACTCAACCAAACAGCATTATAATTGGTAGTCAAACATTCACTTATATTTAAAATGATGATTGATGTATCAGATTGAATGACATGCAAATCTTAAAATTGTGTTAATTACAGTACACTTCATGCCGATAGCTTGCAGTTGAGGTTGATCTTCAGATTAGCTGAAAATCAGATTTGACTAGTTATAATTATAATAATAATACCGATCCTCAATCTGATTCTTGTTAATCCTTATACTAATCATAATTTTAATTGTCAATGAAGATTTAACTATCGATTACTATACGATTTGTTAGAGTTCATGTAAATGTTACAGTTAAACTCCATTTTATCTACGCACTATCTTGATGTTGAGTCAGCCGAATAAAAAAACACAAGGGAGACATACGGAAATCTATTTCAGATAGAGCGCCTCCAAATGTCGGTCATTTTCCATCAGCCTCTTTACTCTAGGGTTCGTTTACCACTGGGGAGCTGCCATTTGCGCCGTTGTTCGACCGCATCAATGACCCAGTATTGGTCGATTGGCCTCGGTAATGTTCCAATTCGCTTTTCTCCCCGTTTAAATAGCTCGATGGAGTGTCCAGCACCTCGCTCGGATGACTGCATCCGTATAATTGCCTTATCTGCCAACTGGGGAGAAAGAAAACCTCAATGCCGTGTTATTGTGATGCGCTCTCTTTAAAATCGGTTGCACGTGAGCTGACGAAGGACGTGTTTGCTGAAGAGGGTGGAGCTCGGAATCTGCTGTCGGCTCAAGGATAAAGGAGATTGCACTTGAGATTTTGATGTCGTTCACGAGAAGATGAGATAATGAATTTTAAGCTTTCCCTTCCACACCCTACACTCTTTCCTATAGGAACCTTGAGACGTCCGGAAGAGCTACCGGTGTTTTTGAAATCATCTTTAGAAAGACTGGTTGCCTTGCGAAAGCTGTAAAGATTCGGTATTGATTTTTGTATTGTTGATTTTAACGTATAGCCTTGTTTATTAGTAATAATTAGTCGATTTTGATTCTCACTCGCCCGCATCATAACTACCCCAAGAACCGCTTACTACGATTATCATAATCTTATGTTAATTATAGAATTCGAATTTCCTCATTCAATGTTTAATTTTACAAAATACAGTTGATAATGTAGGGGTTAAGAGTAGTGACATAGTAAATGTGAAATCTTGGATCCGAATGTTTCTTATCGCTTGTTATTATTCTCCTTAATAAAAACAAACTCAATAGAATTATTATGGTTGATAATGGTATGTTCGAAAATATATAAAAAATTTAATGCATCAACTGTATTCATAACAAATTTACTGTGCCAAATGAACCAATTAATCATTGAGGTATAAGTGAAAAGAAAAGAAAATCTGACGAGTACTTAGTTTTCTATATACTAATTATCGATAAGTTCCATAATTTCTTGCCAGAAATGATTTATTATCATAGAGCTATATATAAATGATTGAAATATATCATTCATACTTTTGAACTCAAGGTTGTTAATAAGTAGTAATCGTAATTCTACATAATATTTACGAAAACTCGGAAAAATTAAGAAATAATTATGCTATAAATACTTATTGTTGTCGTTAATTACGAAGGAAGATATAAAAGGTCTTGCCTCTCTCAAGTGAGTGAGCAACGGCAAAGAAACCCCTACCAAGCTCATTTTACTTTAATCACGATCATGACACATCCACAATTAAGGCTTAAGGACAACAACTATGAGCGCGATTAAGGTTTAAAAAGTAATGAAAGACTCTACAGATGAAGTGAGCTTGTGCGAGATAAGAAATATATGAGCAGCGCTCAGTGCTGCGACGGAGATAGGCTTCGTGCCTCAGGGTGGGAATAGGTTAAGAGCGCACTGTTCAGAAACCGCTGTGTTTTGTCTGTCCCATCCCCTGAAGCTCATAAACCCGAGGAGATAAGTCCCTTGACGATGTCAGCGTGTATCCCTTTACGCGCGCTAAGACCACAGATTTCCATTGCCCCGCCACCCCGACTACCTCAGTTCCCGCATGCACACGCACCCACTTAATCACGGCCTCCCCTCAACCCTTACCCTCTCGCATTCCTCTCTTTCAATTGTCCATTACGCCGAGGAGGGGGGGTCTGAAGAGGGGCGGACATGGGGGTTGCGTATATCAAGGGATCGAGGGGGCGTGGACATGTCCCGAGGGAAAGGAGTTTTAACGGCCGAAGGCAAGATTTCTGCGGAAGGGTCTGTTGGCAAGGTCTGTCTCTCATTGGTGTGCAGAGTTCCTCGGAGGGTGCGATGGAGGCGTTGGGGTTTCAAAGATAAGGAACCCTGTGAGGGAAACTTGAATCCTGAGTAGGAGAGAGGGAAAGGGGTGGCTGAGGGGACAGTGTGGGAACGACTGTGATTTCAAGAGGTCGGATGAGGAGGAGGCGTTATTGGGGGATGTGGGAGTGTGAAGGCGTGAAAGAGAGTTGATTTATTGGTCTTGAAATACGTGAAGTGGAGGAGCTGGGTTTCACGGAAAACGGGTTGCGTTGGAAAAAATGTGCTCCTGTGGGAAAATGTCGGTGCTTGCGATGGGATTCAAACGAGTCGCTCGGAAAAGAGGAAGTGAAATCTTGTCCGATTTTTTCGTTTTCCTACCGCTAGGTTTCGACTGATCATGAGAAAATTTCCCATCCAATAATAGTTCTAATTCCATTTCCAGTTTCGCATTGGCCCCGATTTTGGTTTCAATTTGTAAAATCATCTCAAATAATTGCTCGATGCTGGGGGATGTGAGTATCATTGTAAGTTAGCGTGTCATTTATAGGCAAACTTTTCGATGCTAATTTTAAGCGTTTTTTTCTTTTGTATTTTCATTTTGCTCTTTGCAACTAATGCTATTCAGACAATTCGGCTCTATTTAGATTATTCAAAAAGTTAGTTAGTCAGTCGATAATTATTGCTTATGTGACCGTTAGTAATATTACTGCAGTATACTAGTAGTATTTCTATATATGGTATAATTTATTCTGTAAAGTTAATCTCAAATTAGTTCGGAAATATTTAAGGGTACCTAATTGATTTCTCAAATATTTATAAAAGATAAACGTTCTATTTTGCGTTTTTTTTAATACAATTGCTTTAAATTTACATTTCCGGGTCAAATTCCTTCTCTAGTTCAGGAGGAAATGAAAATTCCTCGTATTAGTATCACGACATATCTGCGTCGAGGAACCTTAAGTTCTTAAGAGTTCCCTCTGGCGTCAGAATTTTCCGCCATGCGGGTCACCAATCATTGTTTGTAATTCCCTTGACATGAATGGGTTGAATCGACTATAGCGCAACAATGGAGAGACCGTTGACACACAGGTTGTTATCGCTGTCGAGGGCGACCCATAACTCTCCGCCGATGCAGACGACGTAAAGGGGTTCGTCTTAATTTCCTCACGGAAAGGGCTGCGCAGACATCGATCTGGGTCTGTTAGTCCAATTAGCGCGGAAGGCTTATAATCATTGGGTTCAATTGGCTGGAATGACTCTCCGTTCGCTTACTGATGTCGGCTTTATGTAAATCATGGGCGGGGAAGGATTGGATGCAGAAGAGGTTTGCGTGGACTATATAATGCTAGGGTCAACGAGTGCAGTCTACTTTGTCAGAATCTAACTGGAGCTGGTGAACGCGTTTCGGGAATGGAGGTAGCGCGGCTGTGTATTATGATTTAATGCTTCAAATGGGGCTGATTAGAACCATCCCATGGGTCATGGTTCATGGCTGGAAAATAGTGAATCAAACTCGGCAATCATTTTGTATGACAAGCCTCTGCCTTTAAGTTGTGTACAGTCTGTCTCATCCTGCATCTTCCCAGTGTTGTTTTCTATGGAAACTAGAATATTCCCACCCAACCGCTAGTGGAACGAATGAAGGGTTTTGAAGTCCATTCTCCATCCACGCGACTGACGTAACCTTAACCAGAAACTAATTTTTCGAGTATGGTTAATTTTCTCATCCGACGTATCAGCGGTGTTCTGGAACTTTTCAATTAATGACGTGAGCCGAGTTTTCCCCTAGACATGTCTTCCATTTTACGACAGTAGACAACCTCCCTTTTACGGGCCGCGCGAGTGTATTTCGTCTGTCATAATCTCCGCGAGGATTATTTGAAGACACGGCGCGCACGAGGTTCTTGTAAGACATGAGACAGGCCAGGAGGGGGACCAGTTCGCGTCTATTTATCTGTGACCGACAAAAAAAGTAGAACTTTCGGATTGGTTCCCTCGAAAGAAAAATGGGACGGATGAAGGATCATATCGTCAAAGGCTGGAGGAAAAACGAGCGGAGAAGTTGCAGGGATCCGGAAAAAAAGCCGAGGGTTGATGAGGGAAGTATTCGGTATGTTTTGGGGGCGGTGAAGGGTTTCGGAATGAAGACCCCTCTGGGGAAAAGAATCTGGAATGCGACGTCTTGCCTCGCGGAATGAATGAGAGAGGTCCGATGATTGTCGTCTGAAAGGGCTGAAGAAGACAGCGTATAATAGGACGCCTTCGTTCTGCAATGCAGACTATCCAGGGAGGCTTTTTCTGAAGGTGCGGCGTCGTGAGAAATGGCGGGTGTGATGCGGGACGGAGGTGGGTCGTTGGTGAGGACGAAGGGTTGCTGGGGAGGAGATAAGCGCGGAGGGATAGCGAATACATCTCGTTACTGGTAACACGAGATGAGCGGCCGAGTCTAATTTGAATGCTTCTTTAATGGAGCTTAAGGACGAGACTGCTTCCCTTGAATGGCGAAGTAAGATTTCGTGTCGTCAAACAAATTGAATATGCGGGATTCACTCAGCCGTCGTCATTTAAGACGTTCTATTATTCGAGGCCGACGGAAATGTTGCTCTCGTTCGCGGGCCTTTTGCGAATCAAGCCTTGCGTTTGCGCATAGAGCATAAAACATAGTAATAGAATTGCAGACTATACTATCCGGCATCTTTTAGCGATTACGCGAGAGAAAATCAGGCGGATGCAAAATATATCAATTAATTAGGGAATTATTTAGGTGGTTTAATTTTTGAGAAATGAAATTAGTCCTTTGATATCATTTTAGAAACTGAAAAATGAAATTTATTACAAAATACGTCTTCTCGATAAATGTGAAAGGTTTCATGAATTTTCTCATAATCATCACTTAAACGAAGATTATGATTCTTAATATTATATAAGTTAAATTAACTCGCGATTTTGACCTACGGCGAAAGAACATTTGAAGGATTTTTCAGTGAACGACTTATAATTTTTAAGAGAGTCGTAGCATTCCATGTTTGTTGGAACACTCGTTATTGTTCTTTATTTATACCGTCACTATAATAGTACAGACATTTTTACAGACAGATTTGAAAACGTAGAAAGTCAATTCTTTTTTTAACATAATAAAATTGTTTATTAGATCCTTTAGAATGCATTCTTCCACTAATCACATCCTTTTTAACTGTAGCTCCTAATTGTAAGCTGTTTCCGTATTTCATTAATCCACAAATATTTCTTAAACATATCTCTTTGTCATCTGTATTTTTGGAATAAAATGACTATAATTAGAACCGGAAAGGGAACATGGATATAGAATCGCTCATTTCCCGCGTTTTTGTCATTAATAGCTTTAAATTTCCGGTGCAACAAACGCATTCATCTGACCTTAGAGTTTATTTCAGCTCGTTCTTCACCCGTGCTTCCTTCCTTTAGCTGTGGAAATGGGAGATTCTTCTTAAACATTGATTAGGAATCGTATATCTCACTTCCGTTGCCGTATTCACCCATCACCTCGTACCCGTTTTAACGATTCCTGTGGGAGAACGGCGTTCCACCCTTTCCTGCGAAGGGTGTAAACGAAATTTGTATCCCTACAGCCTAGAATAGGATATTGATAGATCAGGGCTTTCGGAAAGGGTGCTACAAAGGAGAATGGTAACCCTAGGAAGGAGGGATCTTTTGCGACCTCCGTTTTGAGTGAACGGTTGTTGGTACTGCGGAAGGAAATGAAATCCGACTCGCGATCTTCCGTTGTTCTTTTAATTCCCTTAATCTTCCCTCTTCCGCCATCCTTGAGCTGATCCCAATTGCTTCAGGGACTCAATCTGCCCTCATTTCATTCGATGAGAGATTATCAATCTTCAACTGTTTGAATCCAAGCAATCTTCTGAACTGTTAGAGAATTACCCAGCAGAAAAAATGGTAGCTGTTTAGTTATACATATTTTGTATGCAAAACTTCATCGAGCTGTAAATCGTTTGATATTATAAATACGGGGGCTATTAATTCCTTAAACTTTGTTAATTTTTGATGCCTGAATTTGACGAAGGTATTTTTTTTCTTTTTTTTCATGCTAAGCCAGATTCGATATACTAGATTTAGATTTACTGCCAGAATCAATATTCCTGCCATCCTTTGTCTGCAAATACTTTATTAAGTCCTTCGTTCGGTCTTTTTAAGACTCAGAAATAGTTCATAATTAGTCTTAGATTCTCAATGTGGTAAACCACTTTGAATCTCGTTCATTCTTTTATGCCTCTTTTACTGAATCAATTTGTCATATTTCACTCGAAATTCATTACTCGATCGAATTAAATCTGCTTTCCACCCTAGAGGGCTTTTCTACAGAAAATATCCTCATCTCAAATAAGCGAATCACTTCAATAATCACTTGTATAATATTATCGTATTTAGGGTTGGGATAAATTTAAAATAATTACTTCTGCGAACAAAAGTACGAGTAAGAAATGTTAAAATATGCTAAATTTAATTTACCGCCATGAAAAGTTTCCTTAGTTTGGGACAGTGATAATCAGGGAAGAATTTTCTTAGTTATTTTATTAGATGAACTATTTAGATTATCGTACAGTAAACCTTTACATGTATTGATTTCTTTGCAGCAATGATTAACTTAGTCTCCCTTACAAAGTGCTATTGTTGATGAAAATATTATGCGGTTAAATCTTCAAACCTTCCATGTCTCGGATTCTGAACGAAGTTATATAAGTATCTACAAAAAGCTACTTTTTTATCTCTGTTTATATCTTATATAAATGTACGCGTCTTTTCTCTTACCCTGGATCTCCAGGCTGATATATTCTAGCCGTAATTAAACACACGCGACTTCCTCTCTACCGATAACGCAGCTACATCCGGGCGCACACCAGCCATCAATATCCATCAATTTGGTCGTGATACTCCGCCACACTCGTTAATCTCTCCCCTCCCATTCAGCCCCCATGGAGTCCCTCCAGTTCGAACCTCGAGGAAGTGGCCCACCATCCTCTCGATTGAAATCTCCTTCCTTCCGAGCGGCTACTGCACTTGGGCGCTTGCGGTCATTCAGCGGTCTTCTTCGTTGGGGAGAAGACGGGAGGGAGCGAAGGGTGAAGAGGTCCGAATGCCCTGGGCGGAGGGTCGCAAGGGAAGGGGGCGTAAAATTGGTATCTTGAAAACTACGAGGGTGGTCCATAATTTTTTCTCCCCCCTCAGAGTCCATTCTGCTCTCCGGTACAATCCGTCTCGGGGCGATGGAGTTTACGAGGCTCTCAAGAGGAAGGGGAAAAGGAGACCGAGATTTGTGGATGGGAATAAATGTCTTACGCTATGGATACAATTCCGCCTCTTTCCGGAGAGGTAATTGGACGAGGGACTAAAGAGACAATGGTTATGAAGGACAAAATTTCACGGCACTTTTGATTAGCTTAGGGCCGTCTTTGTGATTTGACTCGGTTTAACGTGCGTATTATATTTTCCGCTCTCCTCAGTCGCTGACTAAGGACTTTATGAAAAATACGTGAGGTCATATTTTCCATGTATATTTTTAGCATTTTATAATTAAGTATGACTGGCTGTGCCACATTAGCTCTTTTCTTTGGTAATTGTCTGACATATTTCAGAGACTTAAGGAACTGAATTGTAGCTTAGTCATAACGATTTCGCTCTTTCACTTATTCCTCTGCTTCTTAGCCGTCTTTGTAGCCGATTGCAATAAATGATTAGTAAATAATTGATCTCTCAAGATAAATAAATTTTGTTCTCAATTATGGGGAATCTAAAATTTCGGCGTAGTTATCGCCTATACTAGAACAGTTCTTAAGTGATTGCATGCATTAATTAACGAAAAGCCATGCGTTAGCAGCTTTCAGCTCTTTAAATGACCTTTGATGCTCTGATAACGCAATTCCGCTCTGTTCTTCAGATGGCACCAACTTCTCTCTGCCGGAAGTCTCTGGTAGCCTACCTGTTGGGGCTAACTTTGGCACTTGCGAGTAACATGAGATAAGCGTAAGAGACAGCACTTCCTTGCGCCCGGAAGGCTTTCCGCAGAAAACAACCACAAAAGGAATGAAGAGGGTAAAGGATGATTCGACTTGAAAAGACTATCTTCCTCGGGCCCCCAAATCACGCCTTTGCAGACATCCCTCGATCGACTCCGCCTCTTCCTCCCGCAGAAATCCAGATTCCCCCCAAGGAATATCCCACCAATGCGCAACAGCTGGGCTCCAATTCATTACCACTCTGCCACCTTCGCCTTCCACCCTCCCACGCTTCCTCCCTCGCATTCAAAACCACATTTTCCCATTTCTTTGTCGTGTCGTACCCTCTCTTTCGTGTTTTGCCCAGATGCTCTCCTTTTTTGGCCGACGCTTATTTTTTACGGCTGGGCTTTCTTTCTCGGCCAGATGAAGTTCCATCTTGGGTACATTGAAATACATCCTTTGTTTTAGTTCTGCGGAGGAGCACTCCGAATTTTTGGATTGGCTTTAAAGCTAAAGGTATAAAGGGTAATATTTCAATTTAAGAGGCACTGTAACATAAATAAAGAAGTTAGTCCAGTTACTTTTTTCCCCTTTATCGTTACGTTGAGATAAACTTCAATCTATATTGACCTTATAAATAAAGCATTGAGGTAACAGCTGATTATCCGTTTTCTTTCAGTTTTTAGCCGTATTAAGTTTACTAATTTGTTTGAGATAAACAGAAGTGAGAATTATCGGCATAACTGGAACTCAAACCCAGGTCTCTTACTTTCAGGGTAGATATACAAACTTCTAAATCATCATACTGTAGTTGTTTAGTGATTAGAATATCTCCCCGGAGTAGGAGAGACCTCAGTTCCATCCTCAGTCATATCAATGTATTTCTTTTTTGTTTGTACTTGTGTTTTAAACCACACGGATATCCATGTAGAGATATTTCCTAGCCTTCTACTTCTAAAACTAGCTAACTGCCCTCATGTAGTGAGATTGTTACGAATACTCAATCTCTGAAAGCATCGCCTGCTCCTTTGAAAGCGGTGTGTTTTGAAGAATTTGATGTCTGAAGATACATACCGTACCGATAAACATGAAAATCGTGATGAATGAGTTCTAACCACCGTACTTGTGGACGCAAATCATCGGAAATAACAAGAACTCAAAACGGAACTTAATTGAACATCATCTGAGTGTCTATTACTTCGATCCACAGCCAAATTTCGAGTCTTGGCAAAGGTGAGACAACAAGGCGTGATTCACGGAACCCGGATCTCCTGTTCGTTCTAAAATCGAGTCTTCTCTCATCTCTTCGTGCGCTTTCGACTTTTTATCACCTTTTCAAAAATCTCGTTCGGGGAGTTGTCCCATGGAAGGCGAAGTCTCGGTTGGGCGGAGGTTCTCCTTCTTCGAGATGATGGTTTCACGGGTCATAAACGCCATGTCTCTGAGCAAAATATTACGTCCTTTCTCTTTACTTTAGTAAATCTGTGCTCCTGAGAAGATAGGAAGCGAGACAAAGTCTCTCTTGTATGGTCATAACGTTAACATTGGACGAAACGCCTATCTCAGCATTCAAAGGGAGAGAAAGCCTGGTGAAATGTTAGAAAACATGAATGTAAGATAAGAAGGAAATGGGTGTTTGAGTCTAGTCTTCGCTACATCAGGGAAAATAGATAACTCATCTGAGCTAACATCGAATATTGCCTCGCATCTGATACTTTCAACTTTTCCTGAACATGGATGAATTTATGTTTAATGCTCTTTTTTATCTGTTGGTTTGGTTACTTAGAAGTGGTATTGAGAAGACAAATGATTCCTCTTCGGTCATAATTTGAAAAACTTCCGTATGTATCATACGATGCAAGAGATTTGGAACTTCGTTCCACATTTTATTTAATAACGATGTTTTTCCAATTTAAAAAAGCCCCTGCTTTAAAACTTTACATAAAATGCGGAAGAGAGAACTTGTTTACTTATAAAAATATTAAAACATAATGATAGTATAATCATACTATGAAAATTTCATGTTGTTCAGGACTTCATAGATATTGGCAGAGTCTTTCAGTATTCGATATTTTCAGCATTTTTTCGAGGTTGTATACATTTTTTCATCTTTCTAATCCTTACCTTCCGAATCATAATATGCTCAAAAATCGGTATAAATCGTGAGAAATTCTTGAGGTTCAACGAGAAGTGAATAAAATCATTAACCGCTAGTTAAGTGCACGCTTCCTCGTGTTTACTTAACTCTATCTAACCATCTTATAATTCTTGAGATTTGGAGTTAACAGAAAATGCTGAATGTTTCGCAGAATACCTTTAGGCCGGTCTTCCTTTGGAAGCGACTACGAGCGACCGAGCGACCAGCGTATTCGGGCGACGTCAGTTTGGGCGACCTACAGGCGATGGGGGTCTTCCACTGCGAGCGACTACCCGCTCCTCGGTCGCTCTAACGGTATTCTAGCTCCAGTGCCTGATTTCGGGACGATTTCCGCAACGACAAATATTAATTCGCATTAAAAAAATCGCTGAGTTGTAGATATCGTTGATGATACCATTTGAAAACTTTTTTCTAGAGCTTTGTAACAACACCATTTTTACACTTTTACGTCCACCAATAACTGAAAAAAAGTTGTTTTATAATATCGATAACAACTTTTTATCTAACAACAAGAAGACACTGACAATTTTTATTTTAGTTTATAATATGTTTCTTAATGTCATCTAAAGGTTTTATTATGATTGAAGTGATACTTTATGAGAAAAAAAAGCACAAAGTAAGCAATCCGTGAAAGAGAGCGAAAAAACAGGCACATTTTTCGTTCATCCTTCAATTAGTAACAAAAGCAATAGTAATAAAAATGTTTGGACCGTGTAGAACACCGCAAAATAAAACATGCAAAATTTTGGTGTAATTAGTTTTCCTGTGGGATCTCTACTTTAGTTTTTATTCAACTCCAAACTCGGGTATCCATAATAGAAAATCCGAGTATTGTATAGTAAATTAGCAGAAGCGCCCGATGATTCTCAACAAGGTGAAACTAGAGGTTTAAACGCAATAATTTCATAGCAATTTAAAATAGTAGGCAACGTCACGTGTATTATTTTTATTTACGTAAGTGAAATATAATCGAAGTAATCGAATAGGAAATTGGATTAGCTGGAAATGCAACCCCTGCTATACGCCAACAGATACTCTGTAGAATACATATAATGCAGGTATACTCAGCAAAATGAAAATCAAGTATTTCCTGTAATTTGGTCCATCGGAGACCATTTTCAACATGGTAGGTCATAAAGTTTCTTAAATCTTTGGTTAGGAATTTCTCAATTTTCTCCGAGTTCTGAGAGGGAGAACAATGATAGGAAAGAGTGCAGCAGAACATCAGAGATACTTCGGGGTGGGAAATTCCACCTCGGCCTTCGTTAATCACCTCATGGACGAGGAGGATTTTAGCCCTTCGCAGCAAGACTCCGCAAGGGGTCCAAATGAAGAAAGGCGGAACTCGTGGAGACAATGGGGTACCCCAGGGCTAACCAAGGAGATCACACAATTTTTGCGGGAACGCTTAGGAAACGAAAACGTTTTAAGAAGAAGAAATTCCAACATTCAATTCAATAGCAAACCTTCTACTAATAGCACTTTGCACGCAGTGTCGTGGAGCTCCTCTATTGCTTCTCTTCAAACAAGTTTCTTTTTCCTAGAAACTGAACCCTTGCTTTCACCTGGATTTCCCAGTCTATTCATATGGTTCTTACTAAAGACATCCCTTCTCTTGAACCTCGAAATTGGGAGAATTTCTAGGACGAAAATAACGAAGGGTTTTGGAATGGCAAAAGAAAGAAACAATTTTATCAAGACTTAAATATAAGATAAATATCTAAGATACAACATTTATGAATGAGTTAAGTTTTCATTTCTTTTTACCATTATATTCATATCGACGATCAATTTTCATACGAGTTCAGTCTTGATTTATTGATGAAAAAACACAATTGTTCTCGCCCAATGTAGCCGTTGTATCATTGTGATTATTGTCTTCCTAGCATTAACCTATAAATTGCAATAGGTGAGGAAGTAATATTGTTTATTTTCTTTTATCAACAAATTTCTTTATTTTACAAAGTTATTGATAACGTTGTCGATAGAGCATTACTAAAGTTCGTTTACTTGTAGCCCTCAAAAGATACTTTATATTTTCTTCTAATGCTCCGTTAATGCTCATAATTGTCCTTCGTTTATTTAAAAATGTTTCGTAAACCTTAGGTTTCAATATATTTTTTTCCGTTCAATTCTATTCATATTTCAATCAGTGCCAAAAGTATAACTTTTTGACCGTGATGTATGCAGTAGATATTTGAAATGACTGTAATTTGTCAATGAAACACTCAAAATAAGAGTTATTAATACTTAAAAATACAATTTGTGTAATATTTTGTACTGTTTAAAAATTTCAGTGAGCATATCTTTCCTAGCCATTCACTACGCACCTCTGCTTACGAGCGACTGATTCCAATTCTGTATCAAAGTAATTAAATCTTTGAGGAATTTGTCTATAATATTCTCAAGAGAAGAGAATTGAAAACTCATAACACATTTGCAATGGTATTTTGTTCGTGAAATACTCCTCAGTGCGTATACATCATTTTAAGTCATGCACTGCGTAGCGGCGACTACGAGCGACGGATCACATTTCTGTATCAAAGTAATTAAATATTTGAGGAATTTGTCTAAAATATCCTCGAAATAAGAGAATTGAATACTCATAACACATTTGGCATGTTATTTTTTTCTTGAAATACTCCTCAGTGCGTATATATCATTTTAAGTCATGCACTGCATAGCGGCGACTACGAGCGACGGATCCCATTTCAATGGGATCAGTCGCCGGTCGCCGGTGTACGCTCGAATCAAGTCGCCCATAGTCGCCTGCAGTGGACGACGCTCCGTTACTTTCTGTGTATTGGGATTAGTCGCCCGTATACGGCCGTATACGCGTCGCTCGTAGTCGCTTCCAAAGGAAGACCGGCCTTAGCGTCCGTCTTAAGCTTTTAAATACCAACAAAGGAAGTCATAGAGGAGAAATGAATAAGATACGGGGACAAGAAAGCATTCATGATGGTAAATTATCAATTCAGCGACGATCGATCCATGAAGACGTTTCGAAAGCAACAAAATCCCTTGTAAATGCAGGCGGCGTTCTATGCCTAAGCAAATCCATCTCGCGTGCCAATTTCGGTGGGTTCCAGAAAAAGCAACGCCATCTTTCCGATGTTTCCTTTTTTCGCTCTCCGGATGCGTTCGATTTCATCCCAGTCATCGATCCCGGAACCTCCCAGAGCGTCGAACCCCGGAGTCTCGAGCCAAGACTCGCGGACGTCCGTCCGAATATCCGTCCAAAAGAGCGAAGCTTTCGTTTATAGCGATGCGGGTCCACTGTCCACTATCGCCCGAGGATTGTCCAAGAGTCGATAATTCCGTCTCCTTTTCACTTGTGCAGAGGTTATTGCTCCTCGAAGGCCGCTCCCCGCAGCAGGGAATGTCTTCACGTTAGCTCCACCTTCGCGATGCCTCCTCCGAGATCCCACTTCGAGGAAACGTTGTATCGAAGGAAACAGTCGGAACGGGCGGGTCTTGTCCGACTCCCACCCGTTCCCCTGCTTATGGAGAGATTAATGCCAGCGATTATGAGCTCTGTTTTTATTTATTTCCTCCTGGGAACTCCTAGCTTCATTCGCGAAATGAGGTTTTCTTTTGCTTCTTCATCTGCGAGGATAATGAGTGTTTTATTCCGTTTCCTCGATTTTGAAAGGAAACGTTTCCGCTGACGACGATTAATGAGGGTTATTAATGAATATTTAAATTGATTATTGCTGTGTGTTTTGTGGCGAAACTTCTTGATCGTGAGTAAGGACATTTGGCGATCCGTTTAAATTAGTGAAATTGAGCTAGTTTTCTACCCAATTTCTGTCTCGTTCCGCATGTCTTTGAGAGAATTGTTTTAGATGAAGTAGATGACATTGCAGTTATTGCGAACAAAGAACGCTATCATCGAGAGGCATCGTCAATACATCACAAGGAGGTGATCCCTAAAAAAGGTAATCCGCTTAAACCTGGTGATGACCCAAGTTGTTGAAATCGTTGTCGTTTAATAAAATTCTGTGGTAAAGTTAGACATTTTTTTCTATTCATCTTCAAAATGGAAATCTACCACAAAGTCGAGGCCAAGATATTGGTCTCTAAAACTGATAGTTACTTCTATTCATTTTTTTCGGAAGCTATTAGAGAAGCTAACAGGTTAGATTAATTAGGGATTTTGGTGTTAATACATCCCTTAACATACACCACTGACAGCTCGCGGGGTATATTTTAAAAGTCACAATATGCTCCGTGAAAGAGCTTGGAAGGTGGAATTACTTTCATAATGTATTTTACAGAGTAAAACTCACAAACAATCAAATTTGTGGCAAAATTTGAAGGAAACAATGCATAACGTTGTGTACTCTCATCTGCCTCTCTATTTTAAAGCTGAAACGTAAATTGTGCAACACTGAGCGAGAGAGTGATAGCGAGCTCTCTTTCCTAAAGTGCTTTTGGTTGTCAGTATCAACTTGGCTACTTCACGGACTTTCGCCGCGTTTTCCGCTCTGACCGAAGATGGATATCCAGACTTCATAAGCGCTGAATCCATATTTTCAGTGCCATAAATCAACCTCGGATTGCAAAAAACATTGTGAGAAACCTCTCTATTAAGAGGGCAATCAGGTTTCCCGATGATATTCCGATTGCTCTAATATTTTTTTGTCTCCTCGGGTTCTTCTCTCTTTTTACCCCTCTCTTTCTTCTTCTTCCTCTTTCTCCATTGCCTCCATCTTCGTCACCACTGTCCAGTTCGCATCCACTTCTTTGGGACGCTACTTATATATTCTTGCTCCAGTGTCTGAAGGTCCTCCTGCGGAATTCGTCCAGCCGCTGGAGCCCTGCTTTGAAAGAATTCTTCTATAATGATTAATATATTTTTTTCCTGTTGTAACACGTTAGAAAGAATAAAAAACTTTGTTTCGTTATGCTGTCCTTATACGCTCGAAAGGATTTTGGTGACGAACAAACAAGAAGAATTCTCGTTCTTACTCCAGACAACTCTCAACTCCTCGCTCTTTGGACTGCCTTTTTCGTTCCGATGGTTGAAGAATTAATTCAGCAGAAAAGGGTCGTATTTTGACATAGGAAGAACGGGATTTTCATTTTTGGATGCATTATGCAATTATTTCTTCTTCTAGAATGCCATGTACGAATATTCAGAATTTAAGGTCATCCAAGTTTGAGTTTCGGTAACTTAAAATACTTTTCTCTTTCATTTAGAAGCTATTATATTTTACAAAAGAACAATGTTTCTCTATTTTGAAATATTAACTATATTATAAAATTTGAAATATCGCTTAATTTGTGTATAGGAATTAAAACTGCAGTGTTTTTTATTTAAGTTGAATAGTATTGGAGTATTCAATATGCAGTTTAGTATTTAATCATGCGTAGGCTGTTGTCGATAAAACTCCAATTTACATTTACTGTCCAACTGATTTACTTGTTATAAATCATTATCTTCCGGTCAGCGAGTGGACATTTTTTAAAATTCAATTTTTAACATCTTACTAGCAGGATATCATGTCGCTGCGATTCTTCTACCCCTTCTTTCTTTTGGTAGCCACTCTACCAGATATTTGAGGGTAACAAAGTCTCTTACATATATGTATAGGGGCATCTCTACCTCCCTTTATTAGAGTGTTTTATCATTTCTGATTGTATTACTTGAGTAGGTTATCAACGCCAAATTAGTTGCTTATTTACTGTTTCCTATTTCAGCATCCTCTAATTTGCCCCAGTTGCAAATTTACAATATTTTCTGATAAATAATAAATGTTAATAATAAATCATTGTAACGAGTACTCAAGTAATCTCTAAGTAAGTGTCGTGCGAATGTTACAGCCGTCCTTTGTGCATCAATTTTCTGGAAATTCTCGGACAAAATACTTTCTGTTCTCCTCCCTGCATACTTGAGCGCATACGCAAGAAAGACTCGGGGCAGAGAAAGGCGTCCGGATTCATCTGACATGCACCTCACGATCTGCGATTCGGGGCCGCCTCTCATCGGGCGCCCGTCTGACTGCGGACTCCTCTCTTTTGGACCGATACCTATCCCTCGGATGTCTCTGCCTCTTTCGGAGACTGAAAGGATTTTCATTATCGTCCTCCGGCGGTACAAAAGCGTTTTCTTCAGTCGCGATGTTAAAGCGAGGATAAGAAAACATTCGGTTTGTCTCTCGGACGTCCAGTCTCATTGCCGACGTCTGTCAATCCAGCATCTCGTTTACCGCCGCCGATGAGAATCAACTTTGTCCTCGGAGAGCAAATTGTTGATCCATTTCCTTAATTTCTGGATCCGATCATTTCTGTGAATGCCATTCCGTTCGCACCCATGGGAATGTACGTCTCTAGGGAACAATGGAATGGAATGCATGTTAGTCAGTCGCTGATTTGCGGTATTCTGGAGGCAATACAAACTTTGAGGATAAATTCAATCTTTACTTGGTTTGCAAACTTTACAGACGAAGAAAATCGATTTCCTCTGTCGCCATTCAAATGTATGAGTCAACTAAGTTGACGGCAAAAATTGTGATCTAGATATTTAAAATTAGCAGGTGATTATGTGATTTTTCCAACACGTTAATGTATCGTAGAATATAAAATTTACTTTAATGTAAAAAAATCTGTTTGAAGCAGCGTCTCTTATCAGACTTCTTATTCTTAACCCCTGCCATATTCCCGTATAGAAACATATTTTTTTGAAGTGTTTATTTTCACTTTCCTAGATTATTTATTTTTCAATATAGAAAATGCATCATTTCCTTATTGCCTCGGCTTGGATTCCCATGACAAGAAGCGGGAAAAACTATATTAATGAACGATAAAGAAATTCCATTTTTCTCCTATAACAGAATCCCTATAGAATGATTCTGTAAAGATACCGGATATTTCGTAGTTCTCAGTCATTCTCAAACTAAAATGATGAAAGATAAATTTCAACAAACTCGTCTTTAAACGATCACCAAGAATTATTCTCTGTTACAGTTCTGTAAGTAATTTAAGCAAAGAATAATTTATATAGCGTCCCGATAAAACTTAGAATTCTGTCGATAATCCCTTTTTAAATCCATTATATCGTTAAGATTTTCATCACGACCATTTCAATTTACATTACATAGGAGTAACATCAAATCCATTTAAGGATAATCTCGTATCTCTAACCGCTGTATCCACAAAGTTTTCATAATGCATCGGCTGTGTGCGGGATGGTCTGCATTTAACGAAGCTTATAAATATGTATGTGCGATCGTTTGAAATCTATCAAGGAGTAAATTCGTTTCAAATTTGTGTGGCAGCTCCATGTAACGAATTAGCCCATAATTTATCCCGTGATCTTTATGTTCTTCGCTGGCCAACAAATTCTCATTTCTTTCTGTACTCTTTCATCGCGGTTTGCTGGCATTTGCAGGAGATTCCCATAAATCAGCCTTCAACTTCAAGGCAAACGAGCCGACATCAGCGAAGAGTCCTCTAATATTTATGCGCGTTGCCAAATTAAGAGAGGACCCAAGCCACGACGGTCATTTGCGCTAATATTTCCAATCGTCGGAGTGGAACCAAAAGTATTTGCATTCTCGAAGGAAAATTATGAGATAATACGTTCTAAATTACGAGGACAATGAGCTATAAAAGTTCTTTTTTAGCTAAGATTTCTCTTTATTTTTCATGGTCTAACTTCCTAGCTCTTCTGTAAAATTAAAGTTTCAATGATCGAGTTCAATATTTGCTAGCAACACTAAATTATTTTTTTTTTAAATCTCTTAAGCCCATTTCATTGTTGTAATCGCTGCTTATTAGATTATTTTCATGTTGTTTTGCTGTCCAAAAAGACTCCACCTATGTATCATTAAATGCAGTCTATGAAGAATTCACCTTTTCTACTATACAAATAACCAAATTAACATTACAAATCAAAGCAATCCTAATGATTGAAGAAGTTACTTTAATCAATTCATAGATCCTCTAAGTTTCTCTAGAAAACTGAAATAAATCTTCACATATTATTATTATTCTGCCAAACTGTAGTACTGGCGTAATTAAACTATTTCTCTCTTTTCCTTAGAAATGTGCATTTACTACACATTTTAATTTCCGCGAATTATAGAAACACTTTCATCGTTGTACCATTTTAGTAGTCGATTCCTAGGTATTTATTAGCTAGGGATTATCTTTTGCACTGCCAACTGCGATTATTTAATTCTCCAAATGTTTACAAACACACCATATGAATATGGGGGCATATGTTCTTCGTAAGTATTATTGTTTGGATGGTCGTCTTTTTTATTTTCCTGGAATTCCTCCAGTATTCCCACCGCCTTCATCCTCTCCCACGATCACAGCTTCAGTTGCCTCCGATCCTTGCTGAAGATTCCCCATTTCTCTATCATTAGCGAGAGCAAGAGCGTCCTTTCCTCTTCGATAAAGGTCTCCTAATCTATCTCCCTTTTTCTTGTACTTCTTTTTCGATCTCCATTCCATTGTTCTCTCGGAAAACGCAGCGCGAACTCTGGCCTTGGATGCTTCTCCCAGATAAAGTGGCATTAACACCTTTTGCAGTAATCCGAGTCCCCGCCATTGGTGGATCTGCCTCCTTCCTTTCTGCCATTGTGGTGTGTGAATGGACACGTCCTAAATGAAGACTTGAATGAGCGTATGTTTGCGAATAACATGGGGGCACGAATCGTATGCAAATGAAATCCAGAAGAGAGAAATTCATCGCCGGATGGCTAAATTCTTACGGTGTGAGTTATTATCGACCAGGGTTTAATCATTTGGATAAAATGAAATGAATAAGAGTAGCGTGGTTGCCTTACCTGTGTGTGTATAGAAGTGTTTACAAGAACATCAGCATGTATTGAATTTACGAGAAGCGCCCAAGAAGTATTAACTACATTCCAGCCCATTGAAACCGTCTAGTGTCTGTAAAATTTGTTTGATATTTAAATACGTTGAAACTTTCTGATGGAAAAGTATGACTATCGTTTATTTTTTTAACAATCTAGCATTTATCAAATTCTCCGGGCGTATTTTAGGATTTTGAAGAAATTATAAATTGTTACTCCTTGTGATGTAATTCTTTTGAAACTTTGCGTACCTTCAACATCTTATAGAAATCTGAAAAGAAACATTTATAATTTAGGTAAATATTTACGGGAATTATTTTACCTTTTATACTTTATAATGGCGCCGGAACATAAACGTGGGAAAGAAGAAAAGACTAATCTGCAAGAAGAAGTTACTCTATTCGGTAATAAACATCTTTTACTTCTAGAATGGCGCTTCATATTTCTATAAACAAAATACTTTTCACTTATAGAAAATTACATTGCCCTTCCATTGGGTTTATACTTAATCCATCTCATTCGTTTCGGATATCCTCCTTTCTCATTCTTCTTGGATGGCATTGTGGAAGTCGAGCTACTGATCTTTGGACCGTGCTAAATACGCGAAAACGGTTCGCAATTAGGAAGAGAGAGTTCTTGAAGCATGGGCGGCTGAATAGCCATCCATTAGGTTACCGGAAGGAAAGAGTAGAGAAGTATACTCACCGGATGTTCTGGGAGGAGGCGAAGAGAGGTTGGGAAGGTCGAAAAGAAGAGGATAATGATGCGATGGTGCAGGGATAAGAGGTCTGACGCTGTAATTCTCCTCCGCCCTTCTACTCTTTCGCGAATAAACATTGAATCTTCTTTCGCATTGTTTGTCTCCTCTCCATCGTCGATCCTCTTGGTTCATCATCAGGCTCTGATTGATCAAAATAATGCCACAAATCACAGTTATTCACATTCTAAGAGGGTCCTAGAAGTTTTCCTATTCCTATATTACCCTTATTTTATCAATTTCTGCAGTCACCGTCACAAAGACTGATCGAATCCTCAACTCCCCACTATGAAATATCGTAAGCTTTTAAAAGGAAAGGAAGCTTACTTCGCGAGGTGAGGAATTAGGTAAATTGTCCTTACTCTCTTCATTGAGCCAGAATACTTACAATTCTAGGCTATTGCAGTACAATGACCATATGAATAATAATTTTCGTAGCATTCTGTAAGGAATGTCGAAGAAGAACGCCATAGCTCAGCACCACTCATTCATTGGTTCGAGCTCAGTGTATTTTATGTCATCGTAGTCATGATCAATGCTTAAATAAATATAGAAATAGTAAAAGTAAATCATAAAAACATTGCCTTTATCCTGTGTAGAAAGATTTCATTTTTATTACTATTTCGAGTATATATATCAACAAGAACTTTAAATTTTCGGCAAATTCAATTCCACGAAATTTGCTCGCCCCGAATTATCGTTGGTTTTGTCTTCTCATCGGTTCCAATTGAGAACCATAACAGCAATTTGATGGGTCATTAGCCGCTTTGTTACGCATGACTTTCATGGAAAAAATTGGTCTCGTCATCAGCTTCGTGCAGATTCTTCTATTTGTTTCTTCTCTTCCGAGAAAACCCCTCCGACCGTTTTCTGTTGAGGCCATCGATTCGTACCGATTCGCCATTCGGTTAAGTTAAGGAAACAATAACTTGAATCAAATTATTATTGTTATTAGTGTTATAATTCTCATGGAATCCCTTACATCTTCAGCCATAACTGAGTTATTGTAGGCTATTTTGGAAGACCTTAAAATCATTCAGAATATGAGGCAACCTTTCTGATAAATCGATACATAAATAAGTACTTTTTCCACCATTAATGCCATAATCCAAAGCAAAAATGTTTAACTCATTTATTCCCATACTCTCTTGGCTTAAGGTACCCGTTATGATGATGAGAAATAATTTATAAAGTTAATACGTAAAAAAAATTAAGCGAAGGATGAACCTGATTGACAGTTCCACCATGAAATAAACTATGATAGTAATTCTACTAATTTTTTTATGCTTTATTACTTATATACCCCTATACTATCCTCCAGCACTCTTTGCGGGTTATGGGTACAGGGGGCCGTGATCTGTAGTCATATCAAGAAAGACTTGTTTACATAAATTCACAGCTTAATATTTCCATTTAGCGCATTTTTCTTCTTATTTTTCTCTTAAATCTACTTTTGCTACTGTTTTACTCCTTCGGTTTCTTACTTTTTCGTGAATGAAAACATATCCAATTCGCAGAACTTTTATTCACTCTCTTATCCCATTTGCATCGCATTTCCTTACTTTCGATCCATTTCCTGCCAACAGGATAATTAATATTTACCTCGAAGCCAATTATAAATTCTATCCAATGACGCGAGTCGATCTGTGGAATGGCCAGGGTTTCTGCAGTTTTTACCATCGCCGAAGAAACATTTTCCGCGTCACGACACGATTCATCTTCGTGTTAGCCTCGCATTCCCCAGCCGAGTTACAACCGAAAAAATAGGATCGCATCCGTGTATCGAGGCTAAGCTCTCTCGTAAAACTTTTTTTCCGATCGGGGCTTCGACTAATTTCTCCTCTGCTCCCGCGTGCAAATTTCTTCGACGTCTCCGACATTTTTTCCTCCCAATGGGGATCTCCTGAAGAGACGCTTCTCCTGGAAGGCGCCTCCCCTCGCGTCCAACGCAACCGACGGCCATTTTTTGCGTCCTCCGGCCTCTGCGATTTCCGCCGCGCCTCTCTACCCTACCCCTCTGCTTCCCCCACCACCTCCCAGTGATATCTGGTTCTTGCAGCCTCCCTTTCTGCTCCCGTTTCACGCGTCCACCGCCAGATGTCTGTTCGCTCTTCCCGCGTGGGTGTCGCTTAGCGCCTTTTTCATTGAGAAAGATTTCGCGGGAAATTATCCCGCCCCAAGTCTTAATGCCGGGCAAACGGTGCACGGATTACTCTTTGGTGGGCAAGTTCGTTCTGAGGCGTTTACCCTTGCGGAACGCCCGAACGAAATGCTTCTAGGTCGCCATCGAACTGATCGGCTTCTGGAGGATGCACTGCTCTGGATGCGTTACACTTAATCGAATTGGATTTAATTACTGGAAGATAACTAGCAATTTCAACGAGACTTCTTCTAAATTATCATAAGGGAAGTATTATTCTCCTGAAGCGTTCATAGATGTATCCGAATCAAATCATTATTCATCATTTATAAGCTCAAATCGGCAAAACACCTTACTCGTCAATGAAAACAGATGACCATATAGCGTACATTTTCCACCCTCTACTCAACGCCGTAATAATTATTTATATGTATACAAAACTGTATTCACTAGGATCTGGTCTAATTTTCCGCTAATCTATAGGTAGTATCGGAACAAGTGGTAGGAACAAACGCAGAGAAACCTCGGTTAGGATAATTTTGTGATATCAAAGTGAAATATCTTACATGACTACTGTAAAATCCTGGTTGATGCCTTTAGTATTGATAATGTTAACTCATTGAATGAATTATCAATCCTAAACATCTAAACTCGGTAAAAATAGAACAAATCTTCCATTTCATGTCATGATAATGAATTGAAATTACATAACCTCCATTGAATAGTAACTGCGTATTAGTTAATTTCAGTGGAGGTTATGACATTTTTTCTTGACTTATCTAATCCTAAATTAAAAGTTTAGGAGAAAAATATATTAGAAATAGAAATTTTCAGTCAAGTGTATGACTTCTGCTAAAAACTTTATCATAGGGTTTCGCGCGTTTCTTGCATAGCGAATTAATTTCATTTACGACAAGCGCAACATGGACGCTCATGGAATTGAAATCCAGAGAGCAGTTTTCCACGTTAGCTGCAGCGTTAAACACCTAGAGATCCGATTAGACTCTAGTTGTTCTCCCACCGGAAATAAGATAGCGAATGGGCGGAGAGTCGGGGGAATTACATGAGTTAATAAGACGATCGAGCCAAGATTGCACCTCCCTCTCTCGTACTCCTCTGTCTTTTTTCCCCACGCATATCCAGAGGGAGGTAAATCGAAGGAAAAAGATGGAAGAAATCAGATGGTTGTGCAGATAAATTGCGATATACGCCCTCGAAGAAGCTCTGGAATTGCAGGATTGTTGGCAATGAAATGCGCAACTGAGATTTATTACTTTCTGTCCAATTCTTCTCTTAACGAAGGCTGAAACAGTGATCCCAGACGGCCTCAGGTGCGGCTATCCACCATCGACGCTCTCCTCTCCATGTGCAGAAACAAGGATTAGGCTTTGCATCGCTGCAGCGAGCGATTGCTATCTGCAGACGTCGATCGCACCTGTTTTGCTGCGATCCTTTTGAAGTCCGCCGAAGGCGCGCAATTACGTCGGAGTCTCGATGCGAAAACAGGCTCTTTTCAGACTCGCCAATTATCCGCCTTTATTTAGAAGAAATTATGTGGAAACGGAGTAGATTGGGGTAATTGCGAGGTAGTGACTTGCGTTTGTAAGGGAATGACACGCCCAAATTAAAAAAAGGTCATTCGATATATTACGGTGAAAGAAGGGCAAGGTAAGAAGTCCATTGAAAATCTTACGCTTCAAGTTTCGTAAGGATTGGGAAATTAATAAGACCTTAAACGATTTGAACGTATTTCGGGTAATTTGACGAGTATTTTTGCTCACGTTGGTGAGGATCGAGCTGCGGAGCAAATAATGCAGCTTATGAAATTAATAGAATTAAGGCAGATGGCGATGGTCCGTCGATACGATGGGGATATTCGTCTACGGGAGTTTAAATGCATTTTTTTTTAGATTTGATCGATCTATTGATTGATAAAATCTCAGCTATAATTTTTTCGATTAAACGTTCTCGAATCACTTGGACATGTTCCAACATATTCATTCTCGATTTATTTAGATCCCTCTCTTTATAACAGATCAATTTCTGAGATTAGTTCTGTCAGGGGTTATCTAATTTAATTAGAAGTCAAGTATCCTGATTGCAAATTGATTTCTTATAGTGAGTGAATATGTAAGATGCCCTTGCCTAATATTTTTCCCTCTTTTTCTTTAGGTAAGTTCCTGAACTTCAGATCTAGAAATTATGCAGCTTTTCCTAAGTTAAGCTATTTATACGCCAAAGCACTCGAGAGAGACCTGGAAAAATTGTGAGTCGATTTGTTTTATTTACTTGATGTAGCTTAGATATTACGTTACTAATTACTTATAATTCATTATCTTTTCTTCTTTTGGTTTGAAAAAATGATCGATTCATTTTAAATCATAAAGTTTACATAAAAACTCGAGAGGTGTACATTTTTTGCCGTTATCTGTGATGAGACAATCAAATAAGAATCAGTAACTTTCACATGACCAAAAGAAGAAAATACATCAACTATCAAAAGATGATGCATTTATGATTTGAGATATAATATGCGCTTCAATAGAGGCATCGTTTATTAATACGTTATTTAGTACTATTGAAAAATGAGTGAATTGAATCATCATAATGAATTTAAAATTTTTAACTATTGTAACACTTACGAAGGAGGAGGTTTGAGTTTACTGCTCATAGAAAATAGTTCAGTATTTTATGAAAGAAATTGATATAATAAAAATGTAGCTCAAGGAGAATTAACGGAGTTGAATTGACTGGTAGACTATAATTTTATTTAAATTCGACATACTTCAAAACAGAGAAAAATTCTGTTGTCAGAAAATTCCGCTAGACGAACTATTGAGTCAACTCTTCTGATGAAAGCCGAAGAGGTTTAACTAAAGAAAACGAAGGGAGGTCAAGAGGAGGGGATATAAAGACGAGAGGTGGAATAAGAAAGGTATTCCTTTTAAAGCGTTGCGGAGATGTTCCTGGAAAGCATATTGGAGGGTAAGGGGTTGAATGGGGTGGAGGAGGTTAGGGGTTGGAATTATTCGCGCAAAGTGAGGGAAGAGATTCCGGTTTGCCGACCATAGAAGGCGGAGAGGGAAGCGCGACGACGACTGTACATCGGACGAAGGTAAAGGGGGTGCAGGAGGAGGAGAGGTGGAAAATAGTAATGCGAAGGACTTACTAGGAAGAGATGGGAGTGGCAGTGTTCGGAAGAGCGAATGCTACCAACCGCTGATGTCGCGATGTTCACCGTGGTAAACGCACTCTATGCCTGCGAATACAGACGGAATGAAGATTAAACGGAATCTAAAAGAGGTTGCGAACACAATGCCGAAATTTTCGCCTTAGATAATGTTGCCTGCTACGATTCCGTGATTGTATTCGTGGAGGGTTTTTGTGATTCCAATTTTTTTATATTTTAATCTTGCTGTTATTGATTAGTCTATACTGTTGCCGTCAGTAATAGGAGCCTAATTGTACCATCTTGAATTATATGTCAAAATAATAATGTCTAAATCGCCTAATTTTATAATATATATAATAATAATTTTGGAACTAGTCCTTGGACTAAGTTACGTATTCTTAGCTAGTTATTCTAATTTCACTTATTATTGCGAATGAATGTATTTTCGCACTAATAAAGATTTCGAGGTCATTTATACATCGAGAAGAAACATAATTTTTTCAATAAATGAGTTGATATTGTTAACAGTTTTGTTTTAAAATTTAGTAGTCCATTGCTACTTATTTCACCCCGCAAATATGCATATCGTTACCCTTAAAGCGCTGTTGTCAACTTAAGTCGAGTCAAGTCTAGTGAATAATTGATTCAGTTAAAATTACGACCAACTCGTACATAATTTGTGGTGCTTAGAAAATGAATCTTCAGAGGAATTTAGAAATTTCAGCACTCATTCAAAACACAAGCAGCACGATATTTTTAAACATCTAAGGAAGTTTCTTTGTCTTCCATAAGTTATTTCTATTGAAATAATAGCTTTCTTCTGAATTTAATATGCAAATGAATGTAAAACGAATGTCTCAATACAACTTCAAACCCTCAAGCGACGGTTTGCGTTATGTGGCAGACGCTCAGTTTAAGAGGAAAAGCTCATATGAAATGACGCACCCATCTCCGAGAACAATGACATTTTCATTAAAAACTGAGACTAACGACTCTGAAAGGCGATGAGCTAAGATAAATAAAGAACCCTCTTGTAGATAATAAGTTATGACTCCATCCGAAGGGAATTTTAGACGTATGGTATATTGGAAATGCGTGGTTAAATATTCCTCAAGGCAAAGAGGAAGTTTTTTCTGAAAATGAAGAAAAAGGAACTTCACCTTCATTTCACGGCATTCATTTCACCTATGTTAAGCGTGTATACCTTTCCTTTATACGCCGATTAAGCTATTGGCTAAGGAGTTTCTTTAAATTGTGATAAATCACTCTCCAAAACACATCTGACGGTAGTTCCTTTTCAAGCTATACATCAATTCAGAAGTTTTCTCACTCAGTACTTCTACACCTATGTTGGATTCATCATTTTTCATTGGAAAACTTACCGATAGACACGAATGTTGGTGGAAATCAATTATGTCGTAAAATAAAGAAATATATTTATTCTTTCAAATAATTTAACCCGAAGATTTAGCTTTGAAAGACAGACGTGATTACGTTCTTCCATTTAGATTATTCTTCTTTTTCCTTCCTTTATTTTATTTATCGAAATATACATCTAGTTATAGATCATTCACATTGCGGAACTCAAAACGGACAAGCACGTAATTATTCCCAACCGTAATATTCCCGTTATCCAGGGCAACAGAATGTGTGCTAACCCTAATACCCGAGATCGGCAATACATACTTTTCTTTTTTATATTTTTCTTTCATTTTTGTATTTAATTTATTTTAATCATCTTAAATTTTCTTCTGTTTTATAATTCTTTCTTTCATGTTTTCGTTCTGCCAATTCCATTGAAAGGCTTTTATTCTGTATATATCGGGTAAATGAGTGTTTGTCTTCTCATGAGTGTGCAATTTCCACAGGAAAACACTCATTTTGATTTTTGAACGTGATATGTATGAAAGGCTTAGTTTATGACTTCTGTCGATTGAACATAAACTCTCTCGCATTTATTTATTGTACAAAGAGCATATACGTACATATAGGGATCATTAGATGGCATTCTTTTATGTAAGTTTGAAGGGACATAACTATGAAATAGCTCTCATTGAAACGACCCGATTTAAATTCCACAATATGAACGCTTTTTGTTATGGAAAGTAATGAGTATCCTTGCAATATTCTTTTTCTTCAATCTAAGAACGTCGGAGGAGTGGTCGAGTGTGGGATGAGGCCAGGTGCTTCCTATGCTCAGAGAGGTCGTCTCGAAGCTACCTTTTCTTTTTCTTCCTGCGTTTTTCTTCCAACTTAGAACTTATCTCGTGCTCTTTTCAAGATTGTCAAGATTTTGATATGGTTTCACTCGAAATCACAACAAACCCAGTGTCTCACGAATGTTCAAAAATATGAAGATAAGTTATTTTTTATGAAGCCTAGTTGCAATTGAAATATATAATAAATCATAAAAAAGAGAAAAGTAAGTTTGGACCAAGCGTTCGTTTAATTGTATTTAATCCTACTTCTAATGGATGGATGTGGGATTTAAGCTTCTAATTAGCTAAGAATGTCAGTTGGGAGCAATTGATACGGTAATAAATTTATACAATATTCTCATTATTCGATTTTTTCTGTGATACTATGAAAATGTATTATCGAAAATGCAGTCAGTTGTGCTTAATAATATAAATAAGCGAATTCTTGGGAGAAATTAGTGATTTATAGATTCACATCGGCAGCATGGATTGTAGAAGCAAACTTTTCTTAGCCCAATTGAATAATGAAAATAAAACTTCAACTTGGTCTGTCTTCTAAAATCTGATTAACTTGCTCGTGCTGATAGCATTAAATTCTTAATAAAACTGACAATACCAGAATATCCTGATAATCACGTTTCTGGCTGTGATGACAAGGTATCACAGTGATAGCAAACTCAGGTCAATGATGTACATTACAAGATTAACCTTAACATAACTCGGAAAATGAGGTTATTATCCATAATAATTTAAATGCAACAACCTGAGTGTGTACCCAAAATCGGACGAGAGTAAGAGAAGCAGGTGCATGTTTCCATTTGAAGCTAAATCTTCCAGTTGTAAAATTCCAAATGAAAGTCATGTCCCTCTGGCTATCGATTTGCTTTCGCTTCTCCAATGCGTATCTCTCGCGACGAGTCGTTCTTCGAATGTCTCCATTGCGTAGTAGAAGTTTCGTTCGAAGAATACGCTCGAGTCGGTCTTCTTGGACTCTTTCTTGGCGAGTATCTCCGATCGATTATGCAATCAGATTCTCCTTTTATGATAATAGATGAGGAGGAAATTTCCATCCTCGGAAGGGTGGGACGCTGGCATAATCACAGGTTGGTAAATCTTTTCTCGGAACCACCAGTTTATTTGATGCAGGTGAAAGCGAGTGAGAGCTCTGTAACCATTATTTTCTGCTAACTCTCGATACAAAACGCAGAGAACGAATGCCATGAAATACAAACGAACGGTCATTAAATGAATATAAGTTCAGATTCTTGGAACATGAGTCTGTAAAGGTTTAACTTGTCCTACTTCAGAAATTTGTTTTGATGCCATCTTGTGATATAATCATACATCGCGTAAATAGTCTATTTACTCTTGGCTGTGGCTTTAGCAGTCAACAACCTGTGATCAGCAATGAGATATGCTCATTAAGAATGCAAAGCGGCATCCTTATTTATATGTTCATCAGTGCCTAGGAGTATGTTCCCAGAGGCGTGATGAAGTGTTAAAGCGAGGTCTCCGTTAGACTTGTAGGTCCAAACTTTTCCTAAAACAGAGAATGATTTTCCTCTTTTTCCTCCTTTTCGCTGTTTTATAGCTTCTCATATTACCTTACATACCCTCTCTATTTCAATAAGTCTTCATCTCTGTCACATACTGAAGGAATTTGATTAACAACTCAAAACATCTCTTTTTTCACCTACCTGCTGAATAAGTAATATTCCGTAAAAACAAAAAATATTTGAGAAAATCAAAAATGGTATATATCATGTATTAAATTTTTTGATGATTACAGTTTATTCTTGGAATTGATTTCGCTTTGGAAGTCCGAGGATATAACTGATTTACCTCAGGTAATCATACATATTAAGAATCCCCTAATCAGTATTTGTTTTCTTGAAATGCTGATGTTTAGTATTTTTCCTCTTTAACCTCTCTTGCTATGACTTCTAAGAAAATTTATTGTTTTCTTGATTGTATGTTCTGATCATCTTTCTCTACATTTTCCATTCCAATTTGAGTATGGTTGTCTGATCAACGGTGTGTACACCAACCGGCTCCTACCATATTTAACTCAGTTTTCGACGTAGGTGGCTTTCACAGATATCATCGAGGCATCATTCAGATAAACTTCTCCTCTGGGAAACATAATTTTATCTAAATAAGTTAGCTCCGAGAAATGCGAATCTGACGTATGCATTAACAATGATTTCGTTATCGAAATTCCAAGGTCCTTCCTATCGTTATCAAAGTCATCCGAATCGTTGCTCATACCCTGATATAAAGTGTGCGTACATCGCATCTCCAATATGCATGCAAATTGCACACATCTCGATGTGATATGCATACAATATGAGAGATTCCAAAGGTAAAAATTAAAACATTAATTTTTCGATAACATCGCCTTCCTTTGGAATGAGTTGTAAAATGTCACGGTGTAGAAGCAGTGTTCTATCATCATTAATTTCGTGAAGCATATGCAATTATTCTGTGACACTACCTGCGCAATTTTGTTATATTCAACTTAAGCTGGTAATTTATTTAGGTTTTTGTGAAGGTGAGACAGGTCCGCTTGCTCTCAGAAAGTGCTGTTGCTATTAAAAAACGAGTTCGTAAATTTAAGTAAGGTTTCCTTACATTCACCTCATGAATATGTATTACTTAAAGAATTTATCCCTTGTAGAACGTAGCACGCTCAGAGTGGAAGGCCATCGCCAATTCAGAGCGTCTGATTGCATGGGCTCACTTTTTAATTATCCCTTGCTTTTAAATCGTTGGAATTAATCCGTCCTTGGATGGGTGAAAGTCATTTTCTGTAAACTATTGCGACGAGGTTTTTGTAGAATTTTTTTTCTGTCACGAAACGGAGCCGTTAGAATATATGTTCTCGCAGCTGACTGGGTGAAATTCAGGCCCTATATTTCAAAAACTTTTATTTGTGAATTAGTTGCTTATTTTGTCATGGAAAGCCTTGGTATTATTTAGAAACTTCTTTTTGAGTTTAGCTGAATAGCTGACAAATATTAGCTCTTTATTTATCTGCTTTAAAGTACTCAAAACGGAACATTCTGCATTTGTTTAATGTTATTTATACAATTTACCTCGTTACATATACAATTTCATTCTCACCCTGATAATTAAAAGGCGTAGATTCAAATATTGTTGCTCGCCTCTATGCTAGCTTCCTAATGTTCTTATTCTCTAGGCCTAAATATCTAAGGTGAAATAAATATTTTACATACTTTGAAATCCTTTACTCAATTAAAATACAGAATCCATTCATTTTGATGTTATTATAACACTCCCAGAGTGCACCATACGTGAAGCAAGATGTTGTTTTGTACAGATTTGTGCGGCAAACACCTGCGATATCCCCATTTGCAGGCTGCTTTGGCAAGCATCTGCTTCTCCCAGCTGAGGGTACCTGTTGATGCACTACTATTCCCACGCATCCTTAAGGAGAACTTCCTCACAAGCCTGAAGGTGTCTCAACTCTGCTATCATGTTTTTCTCAATGGAAGAAGCTGTTTGCGAATGTTACCATTTTTTTGTATTCCTTCATCTTTTTAAGTCTCTTCCAATTTCAGCCGTATTTTTTAAATCGCGGATTCGCTTTTTTGCCGGGTTTCGGAGAAGACTGGCCGTGGGAGATGGGAAAGAAGATGGGGCCCACCTTGGGATGGTTGGGTGCGAAGGTGTATGCTAAAGGCGTAGGTTAAGGAAAGGGCAAGAGGAAGTTCACCTGAAGGAAAGGAACTAGATGGGGATAGTTTAGGTGGCTTTTGTGGTTCGAGGGACGATCTCATTGTAGTCGTCATGTCAAGAAGTGTTTGGAAGTGGAGTAGGATTTCAAAAGAACAGTGGGATGGCCACCGAATAACTGATCAGTTCCTTTTCTTATGGAATAAGGGTCTGTGTTACGGTTGGTTCTAAAAGGAAATTCAAATACGTGTTTTCTGGTACCGGAGGGTTATGGCGGGATTATGAAGTAACCGACGGGAAGTGAAGGATTAGGAAAGTGGGAAATGTTAGAGTAACTTTTATGAAACTTTACGATCTCGGTATTCTTTAATATGAATACATTTTTTATCGAAAAAATATTTTATTGTGTTCTCAATCTTGTGTATTTTGCTCATATTTGATTGCATTGGTAGATATATAAAGAAGATGATTTGCTTACACTGATTTTATTTTATTATTTTTAAATTTTCGTTAAATAATTATTAATCGTAATTTCATAGTCTATATACCGAAATATTTCTTTGCTGCAATTTCAGCATATAAATATTTCATGCTGCAATTTGGCTAGTATAGCTTTTATTTCGATAATACAACTGCAAAGTCTCAGCGGAAAGGGGTATCATCATCTTCAGTGACAATTTTTTATCATTTTCTCAAAATTCCATAAAAATTGTGCATAGGGTAATGTGAGCATAAATATGAACCTTAAATGTGATCTATTTTAAAAGATAGTTAAATTAAATGATGATTATCCTTAGCAGTAGTAGGCAAAGTCGGTAAATACTTCTAATTAATTGTTTATCTAGAATGAGTCTTGATTTATCGCTGAAAAAAAGAAATAATTAAATACTGCATTTCTTAGTATCTGAAGTTTCTTATTATTTCAAACAGGTGTCGAATCAATCGTACATTTTGTTTACATAGTGCTGAACTCTCCTGATAATCATTCAGGCAGTAGGATGTGCACAGCTTAAATTTCCAATATGTAAATTATAGGAAAGCTAGGACAATTCATCTTGGAGATCCTGCGATGGTCTCACGACTGCAGAAACTCCCTCAGCCCTATATCCTCCAGGTGATCGACCATCCCCAGTTCCCATGGGGATGCATCCTCTCATTCCGGGGATAGTATTGTGTAGTGGCGAATACTGGGAGAGCGTCTCTCGGCTTCCGGTTCTCGGTTTCCATTCTTTGTGAAAAGTTTCTTTGCGTAACGAAGAGGACATCGAGAGGGAAACTGTGGAGGCGTTTTCCGGAGGCGCGTGGATCACGTCCACTTTAATGAGGACTCGAGAACGGAAATTGTTAGCCTGCTCTGGACTCGTTTATTTTTAAACACCATTCCAATCGAGGCATTCGGTCGTCATCCTAAGAGGAGCAGTACAGTCGATACAATGAATGAGACAAAAATTGGGAAACTTTACGGAAACAATGCCTTCATTTTCTTTATATCGCCCACTGTAATACATAGCTTTAAATCGTGATGTTTGACTTAATGAAGGACATTTTTAACTGAAATGGTACTGGAATATACCTTATCCAGCTATATAAGTTCCATTCAAATGCACGGCGTAAGGAAGCTATCGTGCGTTCCAATTTCTCTAGTCAGTAATTATGGATTAAATGAGAACGAAATTCTATGTATTTTTCTTCACACTGCCAACATAGCCTCAACAGATTACCTCTTTGCCTTCTTTCTCGATCTAACAATTATAATAACGATTTATTGCTGTTATTAGAATATTTTCAAAATATTTTCCAGCAATCAACTGACCAAAAAATCTGGAACGCATTATAGAAGAACAGTTCAAATAATTAAATATTAGAGGTTATTTTCCTCGCCTTTTCTATGTTATCATTATCTCTCTATATCAGTTTATTGGGATATATATTTACTGGACGGATTACTTTCTGTGAGTGAAAATATAGTTCCCATCTAAAAAATTAAACAAAAAGACATCAATTTGCAGAGATGAATGCGGTCACAATATAGTGGATATCCAATCATAGAGAGTGACGGAGATATCGAGTAAGCTTATTAACAAGTAAATTCGGTAATAAATCATGTGTGAAGTAAGTTAAAAAAACCCTTCCCTGAATGATTAGTTATGTCGATGGAGAAATTTCTCCTTGTTATTTAACTGAAATCCCATGGAATGGCATTTCATCGATACCGCGCGGGGAAACTTCTTCTTTCTCCGCGAGAGGAAACTGGCAAGTTTCTTAGACAACACCCTTAAATGTCGATGTGCTTCGGAAGTCGCTTCTCAGCTGTCTCCTCCTGGTTCCGCTCATTCGGAGCCACACCTTTCAGCCTCTGTTCCCTTATCTGCCGTTATCTTTCCCATCTAATGCAAATTTAGAGTCTTACGTCTGCTTTTGGCACTGCTCCAGTCGCCTTCGTCCCCTCACGTTGCGGACATGCTCTTGCTTTTGTTTTCGATTTGAAACAATTCTCCTTTTCCATCACTTGAAAGGGCAACGGAGTTACACCTTAGCTTTTAATTGTCTCAGCCTATAAAGTCAAAGGTTATGTTACTTAAGCCTTTAGTTTTCAACTAAAAATCTTGAACGACAACCTTTTCCTTTTATTGATACATCTTCAGGAGTAGAATTTTTATTACATCTTCGAAATTTCTACATAAGAACGTAGAAAGTAAAGCTATACATGCTCAACACAGGAAAAGGTTAAGTTTAATAAATACAATTCATAATAATACAATCATTTTTGCTCTAATAAATTCCTAGAAATTACAAATATAAAACAAATTACTAAAGTTACTCAAAAACGAATACTATAAAAAGACAATAAAATACTGATCAATACAATAATGATAATATATATGAATGTACTTCACTGAATCAGGCGAGGTGTTGTGGTAATCCATAATGTAAATAATCAGAACGATTAAAACGAACAGAATAAAATAATAAGAACGATTTGTCCTTTTACCACGAATTTATTTTTACAAGAACAATCACACGACCGGTTTCGACGATTAATCGTCGAACCGTAACCAGAAGATGACGATTAATCGTCGAAACCGGTCGTGTGATTGTTTTTGTAAAAATATATGTATGGTAAAAGTACAAAATGTTCTTAGATTATTTCCATATATGAATATGTGAAAAAATAAAATTCATTTTAGCCATAGTTAAGACATAGTTAAAGACGCAAATAATATTTTTAGAAACTAAACTTTGACTCGAATACCGTCTTTAATGATGATTCTATCCTTATCTACCACTCTCTTTCTTTACAATTTAAAGCATTTAAAATATAATTAATTTGTTCGTTATTAAAAAATACTATATGTTCTATTCTTAGAAATTGATAAAAGGTATCACAAAGATATGCTTAGCAGCATAGGTCGGGGATTACTTAGCATCAAAGATGATTTCCTTAGGCGAATTAACTTATCTTGGAGATTAATCTAGAAATTTTAGATCGTTTTATAGCGCCTTCCTTCAGTGCGAAAGGATCGTAGCAAGGAGAATTTCAGTCTCCCAACTTTCCTGATTTGGAAGTCCAACGGTACGATTTTATTTCTTCCTTAGCGTTGCTGTGCGAACAAGCAATAACTTAAAATACGAGTGAGGGGTGCATGTATATGGAGAAGGCTCGTGTTGCGCGGGTAAAGTCGTGAGTGGAAGGAGGAAGTGGAAGAAAGGGGCGGAGGAAGTTTAAGGGCGTGGGCAGAGAAATTTGAGTGCGAAAACGTTAAGGAGAAGGCGGTATTTGAGATCAGAGCGGATTTACGCCACGTTGCAATATAAAATGCCCTTTATGTCCAACACGGGTCCTCGAGGGAAGGAACCATGAAACTTTAATTCGAGCTATGCATCAAAACCCGCAAAACCCGAATTGGACTTGATTCGTCGATGTTATTTTGCATGAATTTAATGCATTCGTGTGGTTTCCTAAAAATTCCGCAAGTTTTTGATGCCCTAATTGAAATAGAACTAATTCCACACATATTTAAATATAATCAACGTATGGATTAGTGATCATTCATGACGAATACATAATTATTTCAGCAAAAGAAATGTTTAGCCTAATAGCTTGCATTTAGATTTGTTCGATTTTTTTCTAATCAAATGAAGATGATGTCTAAAAGTGACAGATACTTATGATTTTACTAGTACCGAAAGTACTGGAGAATTAGGCGAGGTATGGCGGAAATCCATTATGGAAATATGCTAAGATCATTTTTGTACTGAGTTCTGTGCTTTGAGTACAGCTACTGATTAATGAATAAGAATTTGAAAATTTTAATAGATATTCTTGACTTTCGCCTTGAATTTTAGAATTTTATTAAAAGATATGATCAGTCAAAATTAGAGCACTACACTGCTTCAATAGTCAGTGTCATCTAATGATGATTAAAGATCTACTGCGAGTAATAGTATTCTTTTAACTAAGATTATTATCCTTGGGAGCGACTACAGCGAAGCTTCATTGTTTCTGAAGTTTGTAGGCAATGAAGTAAATGCTTTCTTTTCCTTTTCCAATACTTGTGTTGAATATTCATTGATATTTTTAAGAATATTTTTTTAACGTGTGCGAAAAAGATATTGAGCAAACTTTGGGCTTTAATAATCTTATTAGATAGATGTAGAACCCGTACATATATATTTAATCGAGTACTTAGGCTGCAATAAAACAAGAATGAATTTAGCTTAATAGCGTTGCAAATGAACAAAAATTTAGGGTTATTTAGAGCAACATAGTATGCGTTTGTTATACATCCTCTGTTCTACATCTTAAAGTCTACCATTATATGAGTAAAATTGATCCGCATAGCGGTTGGCCTGTTAGTGAAATATTTCCATTCTTTGGAAACGATTCATTCATCTCCGAAACTAAGAAAAAGCGACGTAAACACCTCTGTTATGGTTAGGAAATGGCGACCTTGAGTCTGAACTCGCGGCCGATGGAAAAAATCTTTTCCTGGGAGGGAAAGCGCGGGGGTTGGAGATGAGCTCACGGCCATTCACGAAGCACAGATTTTTTGAAAGAAGACGCGAAGCGGATGCCGCATAGCATTTGTTTGGAGGTGGAGGGAGCATATGCAAGAAAGTCTCCCGCACCGAACAGAGCCATCGAATCGTTGTTTATATCTGCGCATGCTTTTTTCTGCCGCCTCTCTGCCGGGGGTGGCAGTGTGTGCGGTGCACGCATCTGCGTTGCAGCGCCCTCTCTTTACACAACACGCTTTTTTCCTCTTTGTAGGAGTAGACTAGCTTTTAATGTCCCTAACCGATAATATAACCCACTGTTGGAACAGCTATCACTTCAATAAATAAGCTCTCGTGGACCCGGAAATAGGTGTATAATAAGAGAGAATAGGTTCCGAATAGGAGTGTGGAGTTAATGTGCTCATCAAATCTTATTCATATCGTAAATTGGGAACCTTTTAAGTACGTTTCGTTTGAGGCATTAACGTTTACACAAATAAGAGGATTTATCTCACTCATCGTCGTTTAAACTTCAATAAAATTACGGAATTACTATCGAGTTTTAAAACGATCATTCATAAGTAGACGTACCATATGTATGGTTTTGGCCTGGACTGTCCCGGTTGTAACGCATGGTCCAAGTCGATTTTTCTGGAATCCCGCTTTTACGGAAAAACTGGGTTCGAGAATATAATCTTAGATAAGGAGATTTTCAATAGAGAAATTATATATGAAGTAGTGACGCTGGACACACTTTTAGTGTTTTGAAAGCATGCGAAATTAATTCAGACTAAGCTGAAGGCATCGTCCAGCTTTCGCTCATGTTTTATTCGATTCAGAATTCGATTAGTGCAGGTTTTCTCCCATCAAAACATCAAAACCTAATTTATGAATATTATCAACAAGCAGATTAGAGATTAAGATGCTGCAAGAATTCTGCAAAAGATTTTTTAGTTAGATCAGCCAAGTTATTTACATGTCTTATTAATTACTTGTTCCCAATCTTAATGTTAAGAAATACCTTTAATTGCTGCAAGGTTTCACTAGCCAAGTTTAAAGAAATTTATATTTACAGAAAAAACAAAAGCAATGATAATTGACTTTGGTTATACTATTAAGGAGTAATTCTATGTAAAGGAAAAGTATGGGATTATAGTCATTGCGTGAAATGCACCTACGTGTGATATGCATTTACCTAAAATATTTTCTGATATCTAAAAAGGTATTTGATTGAATATCTCCTCTGTATATCAAAAGTGGTAATTGACGAAAGAAATTAAATTTATAATGTGGTTATTGATATTCATATTTTCTCTTATTAAATGGGCATATTATCATGCCATGTCAGTTAGATAAAGGGCATAGTTTGCTAGAATAAAAATCTTCATTTAACAGCTTGAAAGTCTAAAATATCAATTATGTTAGTTCATATTCTCAGTTGAAATTACATACGCTTGATCTTTGGCAGTTTCACGAGGTTGGAGAGATACTGAGATATTCAGCGTATCCTCGTATACATCTACCGCATCGTTTGATATATTAGATGGGCTTTTCTGAAATTAAATGCCCATCCATTCTTAGAGAGCAATTCCTGCCATCGCGTGCTAAATTTCATGCACCTCTCTCGTCTGAAACCTCCCTTTCTCTCCCACACCAACTTCCTCTGTTACCCCGCGCGTGAAGACGAGATACTATCGCATCCGAACGCCATTTTCCACACCATTCCAAAAGACGCGTTCTTTTACAACAATGCCCGTCTTCCTCACGAAAATCTTCCATTTTGTTTTCTTTTATCAAGCATTCTCTACCGCAGGTACCCTCTTTCTCACCTTCTGTTTCCTATAAAAACTAACCCTACAACGCTTCGGAATTTCCTCCACCTCAGATATAACTCACGGATAAATTTGCGGGCTTTATCAACAAAGTGTGCGAATAGTTTTCTTCATTATCAAGTTCTTGAATTATATAAATATTTAGAATCATTATCATGCATCACCAAAACTTATTTATTATCCTGGTTATTTTCTTGATCTTTTTTAGAACAAACTGGTATTTGTCCTTATTCGTTGATCATATTTGTTTTTATTCTTTAATTTACAAATTCCCTGTTGGTCTCCAAATTCATAGGAAATCATGGAAAATTAATTAATTTTTTACAGAACATTTATTGCAACAGTTAAAGTCAGTAAAATTTGTAATGTCTCTGAAGTGGACACTAACGAAAGATTACACTTATAATGGGTTTATTGCTATTCACATTTTCTCTTATTAAATGGTCAGTAATAAAATATAAACGTAAAATATTCTCTGAGCAGTTTATTCTGCCTCAATGTTCTATGTTTCATTCTATAACTGCGAAGGTTTTTTTGTTAAAATATATCAATCGAAATCAATTTTTAATTGATAGATATTTCTTGGTTTTTTTCCAGAATGTCTCTTTCGCAAACATTCCTTTCATTCATCACTGAATGTTTTTATAAAATAAAAAACTTCATTCAAACAAGTTCCTCGTGTTCTCTATAACAGCAAATATTTCCTCTCCTAATAGATACATCATTAATAAAAGAGGCTCCATTACAACTCGTTCTTACAGTTAAGTTTTTTTTCCCTTCAACGTCACACTTAAGCAACAAGTCGTATATTCTCTAACGATAATCCTCATAACATGTTCTCGGCTCTTAATGTCACCTCCCTCCGCCACCCCTGCTATTTCTAACCAAAGGATTACAGCAATCGCGCAAAAAATGTCGCCGCCCGCGAATGGCAGCCCTTGCCCTTCTGCCAACAGCATCTGAAAATAAGGCTGCATCAGCTGTGAAGATGTCTCCACTCACCATAAGCGCAAGTTTCGTCTTTCTTGCCTCCGGAGGGATCCTTGCGAGCTCATTTACCGCGCCTGTTGCTCCATCTCTCTTTCATTTCGCCCGAAGATGAAAACAGCGAGTTCTGTCTTGGGGCGATCCCCCGCAAGGATTCTTGTTATTCTAGCAGGTGGTTCCAGTTTTTACCCCAACCATGTACGGGATTACACCCCTTACCCTTTCCGTTTATTTATTTTCGTTTGTTCGGCTGTTGTTGTTGATACTCTCATTTAGGAGATTCATAATGTTCAAATCCCTTGATTGTCTTGAATATTTTGTTTTATAATAAAATCGGAGAAATGAATTTTCCTTTGGTTTTAGGATTTTTTATTCAGTTTTACTGTTGATCACCTGCTTAATGGTATAGTAGGGCTAATTGTACACCTATTTGATTAATTAGGTTGCAATGCATCTTTTTCATGATCAAATTAGTAAACCGAAAAACATCACCATTAACGCGAAGAAGATCTTTGTTTGGTATCATAAATATTTGTCGTCATTTCCTTATTTATAGTATTTATTTTAGGAATTTTAATGGATGTTGCATAGTACATGCTGAAGAATTCTTGTAATTATTTATTAAGTTCCAATAGATAAAGAATTTGAGTTAGTTTCTTTTAAGACGCCTTAGGAATGATCTTTTATGCCTGTACGCCAAAGAATTCATTAACGGGTTTATACCTATTTCCAACTACTATGCTCACTTCTAAGCTATATTTATCTTCCATTATATGAAATATACCAAGGCCAATCGATAAAATAATGTTTCTCCGACCGTTCATCGCTTTAGTACTGTATTGGATTTTTCCCGCCAACATTTCCCCTCTTCTTCCATCCTCTTCCTCCTTAGCGATTCCTCTCGCTCCCTCCTTCCCATCCTGAGATCACGAGTCCCCTTAATCGCCAAATCAATGATGCACCTGCGCGTGCTAAGTACTGTTTTGGCAATCACGCCTCGTCTCTTATGCGCCATATGGTTATATCACGCTAAGGTGACTCATGAAGCAGATAATTTCATCCATACGGATCTTGTTTGCGGATATCAATAGTTGTAATTCACGACGGTGGAGTGAAGAATAGAATGTTTCTATTTCTATCACTACCCCTACGTTTTAAATGCCTAACCTGTCAGAACAATTTAATGTTAAAAGGGAACAATTTACTTCCTTAAAGAGGATGTTTTGATGTGTCACCGGTGACTTACACGCCTTGAGTTTGATATCTTACTTAATGAAAATGTGTGTCCTTCAAAAAAATTTCGTTTTAATGAAAAAATCGGTCAATAGATTCTTTTATGCTGGATGTTTTTACTTATTAATTTTACTGGCAACAATTTATCCAGTTGAATTGAGGTTCTTCGATTCAGAACTCTTACTTTGACACTTTCCTTTATGTTATGCAGTTCTAATACTTTTTCATATTTATAAGAGCTCTCAAAGAAACAATTTAGTCCAAACGATCATCATTATAGTTGCCATTAGCTCGCATCTGCAACTACTTAAAATATTCATTAAACGGGAAACTATTTCTTCAATATAGGGCAAGTATCAAGCATTATGTTATGTAAATAAAAACTGGGGATGCAAGGCTTGCTCCATAAAATCGGTAGGGGGGAACTTTTATATCCGTCGAATTTTTTCTGTCACTTTATGCCGAGAAAATCTTGCAGCTTTTTCTCCTCCCTTACGCTCCATCCTCTCTGCAAACATCTGTCTCTGCTCGTCCTTTTGGCAGCCATTAGCTTCCTTCTATTTTGATCCATTCCCCTCTAATGTAATCTTTTCCCGCTTCTACTCTCTCTGCAGCAACAACATTGCATCTTCATATCCTTCATAAAATCCAAAAGCATTTACAGATGCAAGGTAAAATGGTATATGATTCTCGATGTTATAATCAATCAGGTTCATAGTGAGCACGATAAATTCGGAAATGAAAACAGAATCTCTTCCAATGGCGAGCATTCATTTCACGAGGGGAGACAATGCCACTCATATAAGAACCAAATGCCAATCAACCAGTTTAAAAACTTTCTATGGTTCACATATTTTAATTAGTTAGTAACTGTGTCAGAATAGTTAAAATCAAACTGTTTTCCTATCGATATCCTCATGAATGACACATTCCTATAATAATTATCCGTTGTAATCACCATACTGTTATATTTATATAATTTGCTACCTTCTGTTATTAGTGGCACTAAAATCTTGTAATTAACGTCTAAAGTTTACTTTTAATTGCATAAAATTTAATGAGATAGGCTTTTTAAGCTATCGATGACTTGCGTGACATGTTCCGCTCAATTAGTGTTCCAATCGAGCGCCAAGATAATTACGTCCGCAACCCGCATCGCTTTCTCCACTGGAAAGACCCCTTGCAGATAGTAATTATAAAGTCATCGTCTCTTGTTGTGATTCATTAGAACACGAAAGGGTAATTTTTTTATTGGTTGGCTCATTTGGCTGGTATCTACCCAGTGAAATTCACTGATGATGTTTTGGTGAAATAACCTCTAACCTCTAACCTGCATATTGGTGCAATTTCTCCTCAAAATTATTCTAGAAATTGAATTTTACATGATCAGTTCATAAAATTTTAAATCATTCCTGCGTTTTTCAGTTGTTCTAGCGAGAGGAGTTCATATGAATACATCGATCACGGATTATGATCCACTACTAACATTGAATATATATCACTCATTTCATGGACAGGATAATACTACCATTGTTTATATTTCGGTTGCCTCTGTTACCAGAGTAAGAAAGCGGCCAAAAAAATTCCGGGAATGCGAGAACTAAGTCCTTTTTAAGTGGCCTTTTTCCTCTCTAGATAGATCTTTTCACTCATATTTAAGCGCGAGCTTTCGGCAGCCTTAAAATATATCTGCATCTGGCGGCAATGAACAATGCTCGGCATTAAACAGAAGTGGCTTTTTTTTCCCTGGGCGCGATATGCCTCTCCCCTAAAGTAAACCACTCAAGTAATGCCGTCCGCCCTCACGCACTCCATGGCTCACTTTAGCGTGTGCCTCATCTGCCTTGCACCCCCATCCTCCCTTCAAGCACCCTCCGGAGGACCTCTTGACACCACTCCCAAGCCCGCACCAGACTCCAATATCTCATCCTTTTTTCTCCGGAAGTTCCCGCGTTTTTTAAAGTGAAAATGTCCTTAAAAACGCTTTCATTGTGAGGGACACCTCCATCCCTTCGCACTCTCTTTCGCTTAACCCTTGGGCGGATCTGGGACCTTCCGCTCTTCCCCTTCCGTTCCCTCAAATCTCTCGAATATTCCATTTTATTTTTACCCAACACGTTTACCTTCCGGTCTTTAACTTCCTTTTTACCAGTAAAATTCTCTGTTTGGTCTTTTAAACTTTTTATAAGATTTTAAAGCTTTCATCGCTGCCATCGTCGTCGCGGTAAACATAGTACCTGTTCGTGCCATCGTCTTGCTTTGAAACGTATCTTTTATAGGAATTTTTATACCTTCAATCAATGCAGTTGTAAAATAGTACTAAGGAAATTTTCGATTCATTAGAGTTTTGATATTTTAAAACGCTGATATTTTTACACCAAACAATATCATGAATTGTTTACAACTAGATTTCTTATTCTAGACCAAGATTATTTCAGAAAGATGGTTTTGTAGACCCTTTATATGTTTTCATAGGTAAATTAAAAACGAAAATAAAGTGAGCGGAAAAAAAATCCTTGCAGTACAAGGTTGAAGACTTCAGTTTTATCTGTATACGTCAAAAATCCACAGACAGTTGAAAGCCGTTGGAAATTGTGTATGTATGGTAATAATATTGTCGAGCTTTGTTAATATATTGTTGTTGATAATGCCTTGTTGATTAATATGATAATTTTCTGGATAGCCGTGGATAGATTTTGAAGGAATAGCCTAACATATATTCTATTTCTTTTATAAATATGTCAATTTTCATGGGAGGTTAAATTCGGTCATCTTGCTTGATTTAACTTTAGTATAATTAGTAAAATAAAATCACTAAGTAAAATTCCACTTCGGAAATTATGAAATGGAATTTTACTTAGTGATTTTATTTTTCTTGTTATGGAGTTTCAAATAGTGAAGGCTTCTTCTATAGATCATATTATAGTATAATCGTCCCCGACTCTTTTATCTACTTCCTACTTTACACCTTAATCTAACACTAACGTAACACTTTTCTATCTCAAATCTTTTTTCTTCCTTCCTTCTTTCGAAGTTCATATGCATTCCCTTTATTATGAATATCCTCTCATTGTTAGTATGGCTATTTTATTATCTGAGAAAAGCCGCCTGAGAACATTAAAACCCCTGTAGTGGGCGGTAGGTACCAGGTTGTCGATCAGTGCAACACTTTTTTCCCATTGTGAGTAATTTAATTATGATAGGAATTTTCCCTTTTATATCCCGTGTTAGAACCAGAAATATTGGATAAAATAAGTACAGGAATTATGAATATATTAAGAAAGGGTTAGGGTACTTTACACATAAGGGCGTATACCCAGGAGTTCGCGGAGATTGTTCTGGCCGGGTAGCCTAGATGGTTAAGGCAGCCTCCCGGGTTCGATTCCCGACCCCGTCAGACTTTTTAAGTCATTTTTTCCTTGGGATTTTTATGAATGTATTCTCAGAAGAGAACAGAAACCTTTTCACTCATCTTTAACTACACAATGTCTTGTTTTATGAGATGTCTGAAAACATCCCTTACATAAATTACAATGAAAAAACCTTGATGTCCACAATACAGCACTGAAAGAACTCTTATCATCTTTTCCATCCCCATGACCTGTTTTTACTCCTGCTCTTCCTTTTTCTCAGCCCTCGTACCCTTTCCTAGGATCCCTTCAGACAACCCACGCCAAGGAGCAGCTGGCCGCACTCTTTCTTCTTCACGCTCCGTCATACTACTTCCCCATACATCTCCTCAAGCCGATCCTAATCCTTTCCCATCCCACCTCCACTCCCCTTTTTAACAGACTTTTTTGATAACGATAGGTCTGGCGATTCTTTCGCCTTTCTCGACAGCCTCTTCCTCTGCTTGCTATGGAGAATTTTTCAAAAGTTCACTTTTTTCCTCTTTTTCAATTCGCCTGTTCTACTTTTGATAAAGGAATTGAGAAGTCCTATAAAGCCGCAAATATGTGGAATTCACCATTTTGTAAGTCCCTGTTAATTCGTAATTCATTAATTCCGTGTCTTTTTTTCGGAATGATATAGAAAAGTTCTTTTTTTTAATTGAGCAGAAAGTGCTAATTCGGGCGTTGAAGTCTCCATGATATGTGATAATTCACCATCAAGTAAGAATGTCATAAATCTTCTCCTGCCCAAGATTTTCTTCGTAGTGAAGTTGAAATAAATAATTTGGCGTGTTATATCAATAAATCCCTTGTTTCTATAGTTAATTTACGATTTTAATTAATTTAATTTCAAAGTAGTATGACAATCTGCTGACGTCCTTTTCTTAATTTTCCTCATATAATTTATTTCACTCCCCCTGATCATTTACTCATTATATTCCTCCATCTTCAACTATCTTTACTAATATCCTTATTTTACTCATGAAAATAATATTGGTTCTTATTCCGTTACATGCATCGCTTCCTTTCATCTAACTAAAAGTTTCTGTTTATCTTCGCCTTCTCTAATCTCTGGTCCCTTACCACTCGTACTCTTTAAAAACATATATTACCACATATTTTTCAAAGAGGTTCTAAATTAATCTTTTCAAATCTTACTTCAATATATCTCTCGGCGATTGAAGTAAATTATGTTTGTGACATATAAAATATTTTCAGGGATCGTAACGCATCGAAGAAAAGTTGCAAGGTGCGCAAATACCACATGATTAACGAAAAGGAATACAGCTACTGAATTATTCTTAGAAATTTTATGAAGTTTATTTAATATGAAGTCCTCTTACGCACTTGTACCTCAGCCCATAATATCTAATCCTATTTTATTTCCTAATTATTTGCACATCGTTCGTCTGAGAATGAGACAAAACGCAACACCATTTTTCGTTGAATTCATCCATATTTTGGCGATTTCCGAACCAATCACCTTCACATTCTGTCGATTGCACAACTTTCCGTCGCTAATCCCTTCGTATCGAATTTCCTCCGAAAGTTTCCCTCACATCCGCCCACTTGTCCCTCCTCTTTCCACGCTCATTTCTTTGACCCCATACCCTCTCCTCCCCCATTTCTCATCTGCATCAACCTTTTTAAAACCTACATCCTCTGCCCTCACCTCTCTACAGCCTCTCTTCCTATCCACCCCTTCATCCCTTCCTTCCGGTTTCTATAACACCTCCTCCCCCAACGTTCCCTTTTCTCGCCTTTATTTCCAAACTTTTCTATTTTTCCCATCGAACCTCAGTTCGAATCCTCCGCCATGAGTGATGTGTTTGGGGGTTATCGTTCCTCAGCCACGCTGCTTCTCACGCCTCGACTACGCAAGATCCCAACTCGTTCCCTGACGCGAACCATTCCAAGATGTTTTTGAGCTCCTTAAAAAAAAATCTCGATCGGAAATCTCAATGAGCGGAAGTGCAAGGAGAGGAGTAACCTTGGGAAACGCTACAGACGACGCCCCTGTCCTCGAAGTTATGGCAGCAAGAACACCCGCCATTCCTCTTGTTTTTGATCGATCGAGCAGACTTTATTGCGCAGCGGGAGTAGGGTCATAAATATATTTATGTGATTTTTTCGTGCGATAGCATTGAATTCAATGCAGATTTGAGTATGTATGATTCATTTTCATGTTCTTTCCATTTCTTACTCTTTAATAGTTTCGTAGTACACGCCATACTAATATAAATTATAAACATCGTACATCCGTACTAATGCATAATATTTACATAAAACGCCTTGAAAATATCAGAGAAATACTGCGTTAGAACTTCACAAGTTTGACATCCCTTTTTCACTCGGTTAGCTTACACAAATTTTCTTATATATTACACAATTTTCTTAGATGGAGTTCTTTGACGCACTCTATGAGTCAAGAATTTATTTATAGAAACACCCTAAGTTTAGCATCTATCATTTATCATAATCTTCTACCTTACAAAATTAAGCCATAAGTTTGATTTCAGATAAGATAGTATCTGGTTTCTGTAAATTATTTTAGTTGCTTTATTTTTCAATGTTGAAATACGATCCTTGAGTGTTTTTGAAGAGTTTTGTCCAAAAAATTAAGAAATCGGTGAAATTATTAATACATTTTGGTGGTATTTGTTTTTCATTAAAAATTTAAGAGCTTAAATAATTTATTTTCATCCGAAATTTTGAAAACAAATGAAGGAAGCTTACCTATGAGTGATGAGGGTAATAAAGCGCGATGCATCGGAAAGGAACGTTTTACCATTGGCCACTGTTTTGCTAATATTAAATTCTTCCCGATTCTATTCAGCGTACTAATACTGATTTAGCAGAACAAATTGTCTTATTATATACAAAAACGAGAATTGCTATTCATATTACTTCCATAAGAATTTCCTGTGATTCCAAGCGTCACTTGAAATTTTTAGAAAACAGCGGCAGTCCATCCACCGTCTATTGCCAGATTTTCCTCCGCCGTACGTAATATTTCATAAATGGTGATTCATGTGGAATGGCTCGCTCAATCCGAATATTGATCGATTCAACTCCCTTTGACAAAGCAATTCGTATCGCTAACTTATGCGTTTGCTCTCGCATCCTGCGGAAATACGCTCGTTTTTGTGGAGCGTGGTACGAGTTTCTCCGATTCCTCTTTCATCGTCGAACGCAAGGTGTTCATATTTTCGATGGCCGTAAAAAGCAGAAAACCGAGAGGGAGAAACAGGCGAAGTTACATTTGTTTTCGAGAAATTTCCCCCTGCAACTGGAGTCGTACGAACGGAAGTGACCGAAAGCTGGCCACGCTCCCTTTCCACTCGTCCCAGTCCATTTCCTGGTCCAGCAGGGAGACACACCTTGCGGTTGCATCTGCGGAGGAGCAAGAGAAGAGGCTCACAGGGAAGAGTGGTCACAGTTTCCGCCGGATGGGGGCGCCTCTATATTTCGTTCGTAATTTTTTTTAAAAAAAAGGGCTCGTAAAAATTTCATGAAAGCTTTTTCGCTACCGGAACTCATCCTCAGAGGACCGGAATCGACTTCCTCGTTTCGTCATCCTGCTTCCTCTCATCCAACGGTTCGTCTTCGCATTCCATTATATGCGATTTGGTTTCGAGGAAGTGGAGGCAATTACCCGTCATGATTTTCCTCCTTTAAAGCGGCTCTTCCTATGAGGAAATCATTACTTAATTGAAATTGCTGGAGTTTTCCGCGATTCTTCCAGCGGTGCAATTATCGAATACGCAATGCAATCTAATAGCGCAGAAAGTATTTTGTATCAGAGATAGTAGTATGAAGTATGTCCGTTACTGAATCAAATATTGTACGCATAGTTTATTTTTAAATAACGAAATTTTGTGGCTAGATTAAAAATTGCCCTTATACCCTTTTGCTAAAGGAATTCTTCGTATGTATTAATGGTTAATCAACAATACTGAGTGATTGGTCCAAACATTAAAGATAACCGTTTCCATTATTGGTATTCACAATGTGCATGTTTGTGAAAGTTATTATAATTTCTGAACTTGAAATGTTTCGATAATTTGACATTATTTTGAAGGACAAATTTTCGAACCTTTTTCATAGAAATTCTTTGATGCGAAAGCTTGAGAGTTATGATTCGATAACATGTTAACAGGTGCCAAACATCTTTCATTTAATTTGTGAGCTATTAACTTCATTTATGAATTAAATTACTGGCTAAGTTTATCATGGGGTATTTATTAAATATCAGTGATCATCGCATTTCTATAATCTCATTTGCTTTCCCATGACAGAAGTTCTTAGGTGCAATGCCATTCACTATCAAAAATTCCACGAACTATGAGGTCGTTGTATTTTCTACCAGTTCTTGAACTCGAACCATATATTTTATTGCAATACACTCTTTTTAAATTTAGAGTCACGAAAGCCTTCCAATATGTTAGTCTAATCTTAAAATGCTTCACTTTCACGGAACTCGTTTTAGGATTCTCCCTAGGGTATATAATTCTCACCCTTTTCTTCCCCCGTGCTCATGAGATCTTAATTTCTATTTCAGTCACCCGTCGCCGATGTAATTAAAAACTCGTTATTTGACATATTAGGGCACAGGGAAGGGTTCTTTATTTCGGAGCTGAAGACGGATCGCTTAGTTGATGGCCTCTATCTCCAGTACGCCGGTGCGCAGGGTTCCAGGGGATTAAGGGTTGGGGACGGAAGGAAAGGGAACTGGAATAGGGGTTTACACGCGCGACGGCGTTCGCGTCTGTGGTTGATGATGAGCTCCCATTAGGCCCTAGGATTTAGGGAGTTTGTTATACTATTTCTGTAGAAATTGTATGAGAGATGGAAAATACTCTCACGCCGCAGGAAGTGTTTAATTTTTCCTGGAAGCTCTCGTGTTTCGACAGTTATTCTGGTACCCTATGATGAACTAAAATCCTTTTTAAATTGTCTTTATTATTTCATATTGATAATAAATCTTAATACTAGATCATTTAACTTCTATAACTTACACGAATACATCATTATTACGCCAATTAGTTTTATTAATTAACTCTATTTAAATAATAATAAATATAGTAAATTAAACTGAAGAACTGATAAAATAAAGTCTGATCTCCTATTTTTGGATATTTACTGGAATTTTCTTTTCAAGACTTGAATGAACTTCGGAGTAAGAGTAATATTTTAATGCGGTTAACTAATTATCAGAAGTTTTGACATAAGTTTTAAGCTTAGCAACTTATTTAACCAGAATATTATGAGTGCTCAATGAGAGGAAATATGTTCAGGACATCTAAAAGCCTTATTCATCAGTAAATTTAAAATATTGTTGTTGTGCCGCAACGCGGGAATAATTTCATTTTCAAGGCTCGCGGTCTTGTCTATCTTGTTTTTCCACCAAGAACCAATATTTTTGCGCTTACAACTCGAGAGTACGTCGAAGATGGTCAAAAGGCGAGCTCTGTCGTTGCGAGCGACTTCTATATCTCGTTTGTGATGCTCTTGGAACAAACAGGAGGCAGTAAAGGACATTTCTTTTCACGTACCACGTGTTCGACTCTCCACGCCCACTTATTCGCTGAGGAAAAGCCTCGAGAGCTCCTATAACCAGATAGGGAAGACCCTCTACGGGAGATTCCCGATAAGGTGAAGAAGGGGTATAGGCTACGCGTATGTTTTCTTCGAAGACATATCCCAATATATTATTCCCAGCGCCCTATGATAAAGATCTTGGGGATGAAGATTTATTTTAGCCGGACTATCCCGATCTATGGAGATTTGTTACCATCCATCTATCTTTATTGCGTAGAATCCTGAACAAACTGATTGTTAACATAAAGCTAAGGATGGCTTCCATCTTTGGTACAGGCTAGTCTTTGAGTGGTCGCGAGAATTGATGCTCCAATTCAAATTTCTTTCTGAAAAATTCTGATTCGTGGAAAACAGTTTACTACAGGAGTTGTCTGTTCGAAGTTACCACTACAAATGAGTTTTATATAATGAAATGGATCGGGGTATAACCATTTCCAAAATATCGACTATAAGTCTTATTTATTTCCCATGTATTTTATTTTGTTCTGCATACATCATTCTATACAGCTTATTTCCCCATACTTAAATCAAACTACTTAATCCAGGAGTTAATTCAAGTACTGATGTAAAGTATAGAGCATACCATAGAAATTTCACATTCGGCTGCAGCATCACATCATTGTTAACTATTTAAATTTAACAATTCAATCTCCGAAAATTTATAGCACAAAGGTTTCCAGCAGATAGAGGCGTCATTGTATCGAGAACCAGCTCGTAGAAAGCAGTCGGCTGCTGTAAATTGAACGTTCTGCATCATACATATTCTTCCAGGTCGCAATTGTTAATGGAAGAGACCGCCCCTTCAGCTCTCTGCAGAAGGAGGAAGTGTCGCCTCGCCCATTTCGCTCTCCATTCGCGGCACCCCATAATCTCGCTGCAGAGACGCAAGACCTCGTCATTTTCCTATTTAACCGGAGACTCTGCAAAGATTGATGTCCAAATGGTGCCCAAGATGCGCGCCTTAGAAGAGTACGCGCACGTTTTCCCCTTTCAGTTCGCCCTTCAGGTGTTCCAAGTACTCCGCCCCATTTCCTCGGACCTTTATTTCGTATCTCACTCGTTTTCTTTTCAGGCCCATTTATCGAATGATAGGAAATTCTTCGTTTGGTTCAATCCTTTGATCAGTGCATATAGAATAAAGAGGAGAGATCGAGGAGAATGGATATTTTTTCTTCACTCCTCTAGGAGAGTGGAGGTCTTTGATTGTCGATCAATGCGATGCGATCCATCGCGAAGAAAAGAATTAAAGAGCGGCTGCATGAAATGGCCGACGGTGCCCCACCCAGGAAGTATGCTGGTTTTTTTTTAATGGTAATACGGTGGCCGGAATTGCAAAGTGCCAGCTTAATTGCCATATTAAGCTCTCAAATAACATTAGTGATTGCAAACTTCGGGGGCTATAATAATCATAATAAACCTAATTTGAAAATATTTTTTTTCAATAAAGTGTAGCAGGATATCTAGTGAAATAGAGATTATTTTTACTATCTTGCTCCTATATTTTTGGACGGAAATATAGGAATTGTTTTGTTGTTGCTTTATCTCAATTCTTTAATTTGATCAATAATTTGAGTTTTGAATATCAGATTTTCTTACAGCTATGTTTTCTTTGAAAACTGTTTAATCACCCTCTATTCAGTTTTAACTTCTAATAGAAATTTGGAATTCTAAATCGGTTATTTCACTATTATTTTGAGAATTCGAGTATTAACTATTATAATATTGACAAAAATACATGGATATATCCGTTCATTGCACAATGGAAAATCCTAGGGTCCTCAGACTGCCATCCTATAATAGTGAACCGTGTCTTGTGTAGCGGAACTTATTGCAGACTAATATTCTCAACATTATCTTACTTCGTCCCCGTATTTATATAATGAGATGTATTTTAATCCCGATAGCTACTGAACTTCATATTTCAATCTTGGGTTGGAAATCATCTACCCAACGTAGACAAAACAATCAGTCGTTTGACGATAACTTTTAATTATTCCATCCCCTCTGTCACTAAGAGACGTTCGACTTTTCGAATGGATCATTTCTGCGGCGCAATGTTTCCCCGAGAAAAGTTGGTGAATATTCCTTTTGAGGCTGAATTCCCTCCAAGTTCGTACTGAGGGTGTGTCACATCGAAAGTGAGGGAACGTGGGCGACGTACAGTTAGGGAAATAAGGGTAAAGGGACGTCTTGGAAGGACCGTGGAAGGCCGCGTCCACCTCCAACCATCCAGATCCATCCATCACTCCCTCCACTTAGCAGTCCTACTCTTCTTCCGGTGTATTTTATTCCCCATCCACCCACGTGCTCCCCTCCCACGCATCACTGAACCCGGACATCTATTTACTCCTTCCTTCCTCCCGTCTTTTTTCCCTCTTCTAAACCCTTTTTTATTCCTCGATAAAGAATTTCGGTCCGCCCCTTTGGCTTGCTCTATGAACAGGATATCTATCTCAAACAAGTCTTATAGTTGTCTTAGACTAAATTTAAGCTAACTGATTTTGAAATTAAGCAGCTCTTAGTGAAATTCCAATACAACCTTTAATGCTACAAATTAAATGTATATGTAAAATTTCATAGCAATAAGCATGTAAAGCTGCAAATACATGTTGCTGTCTTCAATTCTTTCCCTTTAATTATTATCTTTTCATATGATAAATGAGATTTCATGACATATGTATGAATTCCTCGTTCTATGACATGTTGTTGACTTATGAAAAAAATTTTGAAAGCTGATGAAAGATATTTAATACTCAGAAGCAAATGAGATAAAAAAACTGGAAAGGTTTGCAATAAAATATCATGGGAATTCTAATGTTTTTCAATAAGAAATATTCATTTCCGATACAAGAAGACGATTTATTCTTTCTTCTTTATTCCATTTTCACTGTCTTATATACTTACGTTTGTCATATACACACTCTTAAACTGCAGCATGAAGACTGTCTTGTATTTAGTTTTTTATGTCTTGTATTAGTTATTTGTTTATTTGTTTCAAGGCGGAATTGAGACTTGTTACCACTACCAATGTCTGCTAAACACCAATCCTAGTCATTAAAGTCTTAAAGAAATTCCTTTATGAAATAAGACTGCGTTAAAATCTTCGAGGGAAATATTCAAAGATGTCGGCTACATACCCGTACTGAATTACAGTGACTCGCGAAGGAGGAAGATCTATAGTGGAGAGGGATAGCTGCCAATCAGTCTGAGCGCTGAAAACCCTAGAGGAGTGATTCCGTGCGAGGATATACCCTAAATGAATCGAATATGGTGTACATTTATCGTCTTATAGCTGACGACAGAATAATTTCCTTATCTAATAAAAAGATAAATTGATCCTGGTCATTAATTTCGTTTGAACCTCCGTAGCTTCAGCTAGGAAAGCAGTGAAAAAAGGTTTCGGAGTGATGATGGATACTCTTAATGTCTCATCTCATGATCTCTGTCTGCACCTTCATTTTTCCACTCGCAGACGACTGAGCATCTCCGTTCATTACGTGTTCTTAATTGAGGATAAGTGGCGCGCTCTCAATGATACTTCATTAACAGATGCGGGTGCCAAGGACGAGCCTTTTAAATTAAGTCGTTCACTCTTGTAATTACTTTGACCCCACCAGACTGCACGAGCTGTTCCAAAGTTCATTCAATGTACGTATCTCGTTGTTTTATTCTAATGTGAGATCTCGGGGAGAGATTGCACTTGAAGTTTATTACTCCGTAGACTTCGCACTTAATTCGTGTCTTTTGAATCCCGAGGCGCTTGCGTTTAGTAAAACATGGATTCCTAGACTGATGGACATCCTGTTTTTCCATCTGCTTGTTGACTTTACTTAAATCAGTTTTGCGTATAAATTAGGCTATGGCGTATGATTCTTATAATGAAAAAGTCAAATTTTTCTCGACACAAGAATAATCCAATAACAATTTGGTGATGAATGAATTATAATAAGAAAATTAAAATATTAATAATGATTAAGCGTCTTTTATTAGGGCATTGTTGAGACTAATAAGTTTCTTTTTACATCTATTAAATACTCCCTTTCATCATATTAAATCTCTAAATGGTTTCACTTAGAAAAAATATTAATTGTTGCAGGCAAACATCCGCTAGAAGGAAAGAGTGAAAAGTCTTAGAATTTAACAAAACTGCTTTATGGCATAATATTTACTTCATGTTCTAATATTTATGAAATAAAATATTACCTAGAATTAAACCTAATGAAACTAATAGCAGTTACATTTAAAACTCTACACTCATCTGAATCTCTCTAAATATACGTTCATATTTGTGCCCCAGTCGTTAAAAGGATTAAGCCCCTGATTGACTTAACTCCTGCTCAGTAATAAAGGAAGGCTGTAAAATTTTTGTGACGCCCATGAAGGGTTAATATCCCTGTCATCAAATAATTATACGGTCCATCCTAAAATGAACGGAGAAAACGTTAACCCGTTTTACTGTGTCATCGCCTCACCCAAAGCGCCGCATCTCTCGCTCTCCCAATTGCTCCTCGGGTTTGATTCCGTCTCATGGGAGCGACAGAAAGGGTTAAGACCCCTTCGCCCCTTGACCCTGAGCACGTGCCCCAATCCGAAATCAGGAGGCGGTGGGAGGCGCGCATGCGTGGGACAAACCGAACCGAAAAGGGTTGTTTTTTAAGGATACGCCCTCTCCGGCCATCCCCACCTTATCCCTACTCCCTCCTTCTTCTTTTGGGAGCCCGGTACACGTGTTTCACACTGACCGATTCAATTTTTTATTATTTAAACCCGTATCCCACCTTCGCCGCACGCCTGCCCTTCTCTCGTCCTATTACCATCTTCATTCCTTTTACAAGGGGGCAGAATGACAGTTTGTGGGTTGGAATGGGGCGGGGTCTTGGCGCACTCTATTCGTTTCCATTCTCTCCTTCCGTTTTCTTGCTCCCTGAATCTCATATGAAAATGTGAATGAGTGAATGTGTACCGAATGACCGTTATTATTACAGTTCTTAAGGCTCTACCGGTTTCTTTGCTGAGCGCTCTACCTTCGTGGACGCTTCACGTAACACCAATAGAGTACTCTTTAAAGAAATCATGAAATATGATTATTGTGGAAGAAGTTAAAAACCTTTCATACTCTCTCCCTCTTACGTTTGAAATCTGGTTTAAAGTCTTCTTCGATAAGTGTCCACACTTTCCAGAAAATCGCTGGAAACCCTACAGAACGTAAATATATTTTATATTTTATTTAATACTTTCATATCTTCAATTGACATCCTGCTAAAATTCTCAATCTACAAGATTAAATCCTCTGATTTTAAATGGTGGATTCATGGCCATACCTCTGCTTTGGAACCTTACATGGAGAATATTTTTCTTACCTAAATACTAGTTACATTTACATCTTAAAAGCTCATTTCCTCTTTGTTATTTTCTGCCCATACACAAGAAATAGTTGAAACTTAGGCACCTATTTGAAACTCTGATTTTGAATGAATGAATCGTTATGCTATAAATCACTATTCTTACCGCACCTATAAAATGCAAATTTTTATTCATTTACGCGGGATTTTATGCCTTTTCGGGAGAATTGCAAGGTATGCTTATCGCTATTCCAAATCGCAATTATTTCAGGAATAGTGTTTCTTCTTCCCTTTGTTTCTCAATCGGCTCTCTCGTCTGCGGCCGTTGGTTGCCCTCCGTTTCCGGTGGCCTCAACTGACCGCTCCAAGAAGACCTCATTCTCCCCTCTCTTACGAGAACAGGAATGTAAACAAGTTGAATATCAACTCTCATTCAATCCTCCCTACATTCATCACTAAAGGAAGTAGTATTACGTCTATGATTTTTAATTAATATAAAATGTATTTTCAATATCTTTTACCACTGCAAGGTAACTGAAGACTTCCATGAAGGATTGCATAAAATACCTTACTAGACCTCTTGCGTAGCTCCCAATGCAGGGAAGTAAGCTTGAAGAAGAAAAAATGGGCAACATTATATGTAGGGAATTTTATTAATATCAGATATTTGAAAATGTAGATATTTTGCATTTGCCTGAATAAAGTGAAGAAACCTCTTGTTAAGTGAAGTTAAATAAAGTGAAGAAACTTGTTTCCTTCGACAACAGTTTGACTTGATCATTACTCCTAACAAAGAGTGTTGGCATATTCTTGAATGTATCCCAAAGATGTAATAAAACTATTGTTGTTTTTAAGATGTTATAGAAATAAAACTTTGTAGATTACGCAGTAGAATGTTTTAATACTGTTTATAGATTGCCCTTTTCATTCTGTAATTCAATTAAATTTCAAACGTAAATTATAATTTATTCTCCAGTGTCATACTAGGCGTAGAGAAAGTAGCGAAGTTTTATTGGACTTAAAAATTCATACAATGTTTATTACGCGATGCAGACTTTTTGGGTGGTATAATACCACTTTTCAAATCTTTTCATATTTACTATATCTCCAAAAAACCATTACGCAATGTATGTGTTTGAGGCTACGATTTGGTGAATAAATTCTTCCCCGGGAACTCCTTAACCGTAAGATTTTACGCAACGAACGTTTTGTAACGACTTGGGAGTCCCTAAAGAATGAAAGAAAAACTCCTTGAGACGGAGTTTCCCAACCGGTGGAATGCGTACCATATGAAGAACCAACGAGCCAATCGGGTTTTCGTTTTGTTTATTTGTTTTTTCATTTGCTATAGACTAGTATGTACTAACTTACTATCATAGATATTGAAAAGCAACGGTGGAGTGAAACTACACATTCCATGCTTCTCCTTTTTTTGAAAATCATCATTAGTAAAACTATACTTGGTAGCTAATTGTTAAGAGGGCTGGGTGACAACCGGCCTTTAGACTGAACACTTTACAAAACTTATATGAAATTGGCCTATTTCTACATTATTCTATACTTAATTCGAGAAAAATATTTGTTAGATTAATCGAACTTAGTTCCGTCTTGGTTCTCCAAAAATCCTATCTTTGGCGATTGCCTACTTGGAGTGGAACGCATGGATTCACTTCAGAGGAGGAAGTCCTATAACGAACTTAAGGGAGTCGCCACCACTCACGGTCCCTGATTTCCAACAAAAGGAGTGAGGCCAAGATAAATCGAGGTCTTTTTTCCGTCGTCATAGGGAGAAGTCTTAAAGAAGCTTCGGAGGGAAGAAAAGGAGGAGGATCGGGTGAAGGGGAGGTCGAACGGTTGAGAATTCCGAGTCGATGGAGCGTTGCACCCTCTCGAGGTGCGCTGGGTGCTACGGAAGCAAGCGGTGGAAATAGAACCAGAAGGCAGCACCAAAAGAGATTTTTGCCCAAGGATCACCGTCACATAGAAAATACATATCGATGTTAAATTGTAAATGATAACTTTTTATTCTAAAATCTTATTTTATCATTACGTGCCATGTGACAGCGGTTTCAGTATAATGAAACAACTATGTACCGGATAAGGATATTTAGACGTGAAGGTAATGCACATGAAGCAAGTGCGTGACATGAAGTCACTGCGGATTAATCATTAGCCTATATTTATAGACGTCCTTTAGTGAAGATAAAGAATAAGGCAATAAATGCAAGTGTAATTGTTTCACAATTTCTCTGAAATCGCACAACTGCTATTCTTAAATTTCCACAAACATTCTTTACAGTTATTCGATCAATATTGTCTTCTATTTTTCGAGTATTTTTCAGAAGTCTAGAATCATTAAGCATCTAGTCCGAGGCAGAAGAAAAATAAATTACACCCCCCCCCCCCGTATAAGGAGAAGGTTTTAGTATTTCTCATAATATGTATAGTAGTGTTATAATGATATAAAAATCTACAAAAACATAATTCTAAATTTCCCGATAGTTCCAAACTTACGTGCATTTGAGTCGATTTCATGTTTAAAATTTCCATTTATATATTAGGATAACTCAGATATCCGTGTCCTCATTATGCGACATCGCATAGTATGGTTATATTGCAATGTAAATCAGGAATATAATTTTACAGCAGAAGGATAGAGGAGTCTTTTTCCTCAGATTTCTTAAGACAAGATCGATTTCAACGAGTAATCGCAATCACAAGTAATCATCAACCTGATGATGGTCGTTACTCCTTAAAACCGGTCGTGTCTCAATAAAACCGAAGAAAAAGTCCTTCTTTGCCTTCTTTTCTTTTTGCTGTGATGGAGTTACACAAAACAACGCTTTCCTTCGTGGATTTTAAGCTGTATTCTTGCTTAAAAACCTCTGGTTACATTCTGTATCACTATTAATCGGAAGAAAACTAATAACTATCCCTTTTCCTTCCAAAATATTTATCAAAGAAAAGAGCGCATTCGTTTTCGTATTTCCGCCCTCCGTTGCTTATTCTCAAACGCTGTATCTTACGTCGATTCTGTGAGTCGCAGAAGGCGCGGTGAAGCAGTCCGGATGTGTCACACCCAAGCAAAAAAGATGCTAAGGCGTGGTTGCTCCGAAGAATGGATTAAGGAGATGTGCTATTTGCGCGTAATGGAGACCACTGAGAAAAGGTAACAATGGAATGAAGGAGAAGTTTATTTTGCGCTCGAATTCGTCGTAAACAATTACTGAGAATTCCCCAGCTATTTCAGCTAAATTACTGAAGGTATATGAAGGATTTATAAGTGTAAAATTCGTATATTTAAAGTGAATTATTTATGAGAAATGTATGCTTAACGTAATTCATTTATCTCGCTGGCTGTAAAGATCATATTAGATCGTAGTTTTTACCGAATGGATAGGGAATCGGCACGGTATTTACTAGCCATAAGTTGACCTCAAACTAAAAAGGAACAAAAATTATGTATGAGTTCCAGCAAGACTTACACCATATATTCAAAAGCCGTTACTTTTCAGCATCGCCAATCAGGGCGGTTTCAGGTCCATTAGAATACTCGTGTCCGTCATAGCATTAATCATAAAAGCAGCAAATCTCTCCACACGTATGTTTTTAGTTTCTCACATCGACGGTTCTAAAAATGATGAGTTGTAATGGGACGGTTTTTCGAGAGATGACTTATTTGGGGTCATCCCGTTTGAAGGGAGGCTAAATCCACTTACAATCCCATTCACGCGTTCGACAATACGCCAACCCCGCCCGTCTCCGCGGATACAACGGAGCCACGCCTTTGGAGGGCCCTTCATCTGTTACTCCTGGCCCAGAAAAGTGTTCCAAGCCAGGAGATATTTCCTTGAGCGCCCTCCCATAATTTTTATTTATGTTGCGAATTTTCCCGCGTATCGACGGCGCCCTAGTTGGCGGCAACGATGCGCTACAAATCTTGCCTCGTTGAAATTCGATAAAGAGATCAATTGTTCATTGGCCGGAATATTGAAAATCAATGCTTTATACGTTCAGTTGGCGGATTTAAAATGCCTATTCTTATAGAGACCGTATCAATATACCCGACCATTTGTTTATGAATCTTTTACCACTTGGTATATGATGTAATGATGTATTTGAAAGCTAATTTGATGTTGAATATTAATTTTATCTTTTTCATTTCTTTCAGGTGAGTTATCGTTTCGCTCTCTATTAAAGAAAAGGATCCTCTACAATGTAAGTAATATTTATCGTCTGTTATGTTGATGGTTCAAATGTACAGGGTGTTTACCGGGAACCGCACGGCTTTCAAGAAGCCACAAATTTTGTTAAAAATTCAATCATCGCGATAAATTATTGAAGTACGACCCATTCGCTAATTATACGCTAAATTGCTTCCGTGTGTATTTATCAATAATCCTGCATGAACATATAAGCTGTCATTGTCTCCCCTTGATTATATTCCGATGTTAAGGAAATCCAAAAACATGCGGTTCTCGGTAAATACCTTGTATTACCTTCTAGTACAATCTATCTCTATCAATAGCGTGTGGTAAATGTGTGACGCAAAGTATTAAGCCCAAATTAATTTTTCGGTACTAATATAAGAACAAAGAAATTACTATAAATTGGTATCGGTTCTTTAAGTAACAGAGCGAATTTTGAATTTAAAATGAGATACCGGTTTCAATGTTTTGCACAAAGAAAGCTCAATTTTCTTTCCACTTGCGACATAATCGAAAAAGAAAACATTTTAAGACAAGAAGGATTAGAATCAATAGTTACTTTGCACTTAAAGGTGTACACTTAGGAACATTCCTTGGGACAAACGTTCGTTAAAAACTTCTGACAGGACCTAGACCTCAAAGGGGACTAGAACGAGGACGATTCCGGACGAATCGGACGAAAAACACTCTCTTTCCTATCAAGTCCGAACGACAAGTCTGCATTTTCTGGCAAGATACCATAATGGAGCAACCAAGCGGAAATTAGGGGATACAGATCCGTGTCCTCTTCGATTTTTTACATCTGTTTCTCCTCTATAATTTTAAAAAGAGTTTGATTCAAAATTTTATTTTCCAGCGGCATATGCTATACTCTAACTTCTTCCTTTACTGACTGTAAAAGAAATCGAATCCACAGAGACGCGTTGATTACACCCTTAATTCGAAAGGATGTGTATTTTTATTAGTTTCTTCTCCAACGTCTTACTCTATGATAAAAATAACTTCGCTAATTAATGGAGGTATCTCCCTCTTAAAAAATGGAATGGTTACACAAATCTGAATACAGTACGTTCAAGGTGTCTGAAGAAATTCAGCATGAGAATTCGCGGCGTTCTCTCGCTAATGGAATCTGTTACACTGATATTGCGTATCATTGGCGCAATCCGGCGTGAATGGCTGATTGGAGTGGAATGCAGAGGAAGGGAGGCAATAGCAGTCGAGACAATGGCCTGAGAAAACAGCAAGGAAGGGAAGTGCGTTCGAATCTGAAAATCTCTCGGAAAAATATTCTCGAAGACTTGTAAAAGAGCGAAAAGCTTTGCCTTTTAATCCGAACGAAAGGAATTTCTCAGTCCATTGGCTCAGGTAATAACCTCTCTGGCTATCGGGAGCGTCTTTTTATTAGAGCCATCTCATGGGAATGCTTTATCGTCTTTGTGTCGCATAAAAGAAAACTTGGGAACAGGTTCTCCGCTTTATCGTGGTGGGATGGCCGAAGGCAGCCACCACTAATTGGGATGCTCCGCTGAAAAACTACTCCGCTTGTTTATAAATATGCATCGGGTTTTTTATGCGAACCTGAGTTCGGAAGAAGTATCGCCCTCCTGAACGACTGTGACGCTCTCAGCGATACTATATGCAAATGGATGTGATTGGAGATAAAGGTGACCGGAAATGGTTATAAAATCTCCATCTTCTATGTCGCTTGGAGCTGTTTTCCGCGAGGATTCTAAGCACAGCAACTTATTCGCGAAGTACATTGCTTCTCCTGTAGCTGAATGATAGTTGAATACCAATATTTAATCCTGGGATATTTAAGTTATAGGTTTTCATCGCAGTTTAACTGTTAGCGAGAGAAAGTCTCGTAGGAACTAATATCCACTCCATCAGAACCTTCTCTTCTCTCAAAACACTCCACTGTTCGTTGGATATTTAAAACATTACGAGGCGTAATTAACGACATTCATTAAATTCAATGACATTAAAAGCCTTAGCAGTATTTTGAATCCGGCAGAATGATTTTTTTTATTTTTCATTATTTACTAGGGGCCACTTTTTGTTAATGGATTCATTCCTCTTAAATTTCTGTTGATAATTTAATCTATCAGTGTTCGGAAAATTCGATGCTGTTTTTTTATGATCGAAGCTGTTAGTCTTCATACCTTTCCTTCCCTCACGGTACAAACGTTACTGTCAATTTTGTTGAGAATTATTTAATTTTTCCAGAAAAATGTCAAGGAATATATTTGCAACCTTCATTTTTCTTGTTTTTATTCTGAATCCACCAAATATTTCTCCGATTCAGTTATTTATATTCATAACGTGTGTCCACATAATAATAATAATAATAAAACGGCTTTATTCGGGCGAGATTGAGACTAAAAGTCTCCTCTTCCATCTAACCCATAACCCATCGTCATACAATACATAAATAATTAATTTAAAGAGATAGTATGAAAAAGATATGAGAAGAAATTGTGGATGTAAAAAACCTAAACATTACAAATATCTTAACTCCATACTTGTAAACCTTTTGCTAAATCATTAGAGACTCACTATTTTAAAAAGATAATTCAGAATTTAAGATTGCCAATGAAAATTCTTTGATGGATAGCATTATGTTATTTTACAACTATTTCGAATTTTTTGAAGCTTGCAATTAGTTTTGAATCCTTATTATCTACTTCAACTTTTTTGCACAGCAAGTCTCCTGTAGGTGTACTTTAAAGGGTGCTCCACGATTACTTTCATGATTTATACTATCGCATATCTTTCGAGGGAAAGATGAATTCTTACAGCGACCATCACTAAGATCTTTTTTCCTAATTTTACTTGCCGTATCAGAACGGCCTATATAACAGGGAGTGTGTATAACATCCGCTGCATATTCGAAGAACATACTTTTTCTGATTTCATTGACTAAATTAGGCATTACTTTATTAAAAAGCAGTACTTCGCAGAGTTTTCATGTAGATATAAATTAAAGAAATTACATATTCGATGTATAAAGGCATTCGCGTCGATAAATCAGTCCATTAGTACGGTGTTTCAAAGCTGCAATTCGGATGATAGTTTCGAGACTGTCGCAACAGGTCAGGCACGCTGATTTATCGACTTAATCGTACGAGAAATGGAGGAGACGTAAGTCTGTGAGAAATGACTGGGTTTGGTGCAAAGAGAACGAATATCTTTTAGCCTCGTATGCGAATCACGTTCGGGAGGTAATGCGGTGTGGACCAATCCATCAAGTAAAGGAAGGGGGTGGGAAGATGAAGGGGAGGAGTCAATGGGACAGAGGGTGAGGACGTCGGGGATTGGCCACGCGAGCTGTAGATGTTGACGGGATGGAGAGAGTCTTACAAGAGGAGGGAATTGAATCAGGCGGGAAGAAATACGTGTAGGAGACGATGATGGAGCAGAAATATATGATTTCAAAGCGATTGCGAATGGAAAGGTGGAAATAACAGTTCATATCGTGGCCTTTGAATTCGAAAATGAAGGAGAGACTTTCATTCTTTGTTAATGTGTGAGATTTGTATTGAATTTGCTTGTTCCTAGATGATAGGATAGATAGATGGAGTTCGTAGATTGAATTCCTTATTCCTAGTTAAAGATTTCTTTCTTGTTTGATTACTTTGCACCTTTCAGTCACTTCTCGTAACCTTTTTGGTAATTTAGGAATATTTAGCTGTATTATTTTAATTTTTAGAGGTACTCTATTTTAAAAAAAGAATACTTGACTAGATCGCAAAACGAGCCTAGGTAGAAGTAGCCCAAGTGAAAAATGTTGGGACCTCAGTTAAATTAATGAAGGCATCGTCGTGCTGATGTTCTCAGCATTAGGCTCCTACTCATTCATTGTCAGGCATATAAAAATATGTTTACAAGTAGTCTGTTCATTGCTTTCATATAATACATGGATTCATACAATCGAATAAATGCGATTGAACTGCAATTGAAAAAGTCTGTAAAATTAAAGCAGTCAATATTATAACAACACACTGATTTAAAATCCTTCAAAATAATAAACTTTCATTCAGGAAGGGTCACCACGAGAAAAAGTAAAATACGTAAGTGATGCTACAAGAGATTTTAGTCCTATTTAAAGTCCAATTTTTGTCATCAATAAGAGCTTCAAAGCTCCCATACATATCCTAGGCTATTTTTATCGGAATCGAAGTTATTTCTCCTTCACTGTTGCATAGATTTTCATGAAAGTACTCGTAAGAAGTCTTATTAAATATTCTGAGAGTTTTGGAAGGAGTTGTAACTTGCCTGTACCACCAAGATAGGTATGAGAGGTAGAAAGAAGTCTCAAAAAAACCTCTCCTTCCTACTCCCTTTGTGAGGAGGACTTAGAAGTCATACAAAATCCTCTGATAGATAGGTGCGGAGTTAAAACTTGATTGTATCTACAGAGAGACATGAGAGGTAGCAGAAAGTCTTCTAAAGAAATCCTCTTTTTCGTTCTCGTTGTGAGGAGGGTATGAATAGAGAGAGACAAAGAAAAAAGTGTCCGATGAAGAGGTCGGAAATCCAGCATCGAGGTGTGACGTTAGGTGGGTGTAATTGGAGGTGGGGAAGGAAAGGGGAGGAGTAATAACAGCGAAGAAGCGGAGTGGGCGGGGGATGATTGCAGGGAATGAGAGATGGTATTCGAGAATGGGAAGGGGGAAAATATACCCTCTGGAGGAGATTATTCATTCCAATGGAGCAATCCATTCAAATCTCCATGGATTAGCAGGTTTTATAGAACTCGGTTTCTAGATGACCCTCTGCCGCGATCGTTTCTTATTTCGAGGGAAATGTTTCGATGATCACCAAAATCATGCTCGTGGATTACATATTTCACCGCTGCAGTGAAAGCCAAGAGTGAAAATTGCAACTTAAGTTTACAGGCGACTTATTCGTAACTTCGAGGTCCCATTTTAATTTGCGGTTTTGCTACGTCTTAATGTCATTTATTAAAATTTCGTAACTTGATCATTCATAATGGTAATATTTTATTCTTATTGACATCACTATAGTATGTTAAACAATCCGCAGTCTCGATACGTTTGACAATGTCAAAATCATTTCCGAAGGATGATTTACCGCGAATTTTGATTAGCTATACAAAGTGTACTATAATTTTGCAATAGTAATAGGCTATAGATTTCACGAAAGAGATTTAATATTCATACCAATGCATCACTATAATATGTTACAGAATCCGCAGTCTCGATACGTTTGACAATGTCAAACTCATTTCCGAAGGATGATTTACCGCAAATTTTGATTAGTGATACAAAGTGTACTATAATTCTGCAGTAGTAATAGGCTATAGATTTCACGAAAGAGATTTAATATTCATAATAATGCATCAGTTAACTTTTGAATCTTTGAAATTTTAAAGCAGAATAAAAGCATACATGCGGAAAAATGTGAGAAAGCGTAACAATTTGATCAAATTAGATACTGAATATATTCAATGACTGGGAGATACTCATACTTATAGATTAGCATCACAAAGTTGTAAGAATTTAAATACGCTAAACACATTGTCTACCCGAAGGATTCCTTCGGTAATTTACAAATTATTCCGATTCGTACACTCTTAAGCGCGTGGTAATAGAGGGTTTGAATCGGGTCAGCCTAAAATATTCAACGCGTTCATTTAATCGCGAGCATATTTTCATAATGTCATTCAGAGAAAAGAACGGTAACGGAAAATGAATGCAAAATGAATGTATTCCTGGAACGGTATAAGGTTCTGCTAAGAAATTTGTTTGAAGACTTGGCTTTAATATGCAGTCATTCTCGGAATAACCAACTTTATAGAAATGCACAGAAATAAGTCAGGAATATGATTCAAATAGAAGTTTTTGATCGAGATTCTTATGGCTGTGTTTGGTTAGAGATGTTGGGTTGCTTGCGGTAATATGAATTTTTTCGCTTATTCTCCTCTATATCGCATAGGTATTTTTCACGAAATAGGTGTGTACTATTTAAGTCAAAGAGAAACATTTATATGGATTTATGTATAAATACTTTACAGATTTTTGAGACAAATAGTGATTTGAAATATTTTATTCGATTTCCAATAGATGAAACAAATAAAACATGTACAATTTGACAAAAATACCTATAGTTTCATTCTATATACAACTAAGTAATTTTTAATTCCTTAAGCAAAAATACCAAACCTCTATCTGCGTGATATATATTTACGAGTTATGTTTCACATCATGCACTTATTTTATGTAGTCCAACTGGGATTCCCCAATGGAGATAAATGGTTAAAAAAAATGATAGATTATGGAGAGCATGAATGTGAATATTTCAATGCATAAAATTGTACCTTTTCAGTACAAATGAGGGCATTTGAGAAAGAATTCCCTTCGTCCCAATACATGCCAATTAACGTAAAAAAGTCAAAGACCACCCGTATTGTGCGGCACGAATGCCTTCTTCTTGCAAGGCGTTCGGTTTTCCGCTTGCATACGCAACAAAAGGCCGTTTTTTGGGGAAATGAGGTAATGCTTTCCAATCTCCTGGAGAGGTACTTAACTGGATTATATTGAATTTCTCGGAACGTAAGCTAAGGAAGTAATGAGTCTCTTGGAGAAATCGAGGAGCAATGAAGCGCTGGTGTGTGGGTGTTGGGGAAAGGCCGTTGTCGTGGGCGAATTACGATGAACACTCACCAAAGGGTAACGGATTGCTGAGGCCTTAGCTTTCGCGGTACACCGACGAGAAAAAATAGTGCCAATCGCCTTTACATTGTGCTGGAAACATTCACCAAATTCAAAGTTTAAAAATCGAAACATCTTAAAATTCCATCATCATAATATTGAAATCTAGATGATCAGGCGTTACTTTGTGGAAAGCCATTTTAGATAATGAATAAAAACAATGTAATTTTCCACACTTTTGGATGTACTAGAGACAATAGAAATTGTGAATTTTTCCGCGGAAAAGGGTTTTCTTACAAATGAACGCACCTTCCCCCATACATCACCTCTTATCTCCCTTCCCAAAAGGATATTCCCATAACCTCTCCTTTTCTTTCCCCTCCAACCCCTCAGGACATTTAAGAAACTTTTCAAAAATTTCTGTACCAGATGATGCTACTCCAGTAGCGAAACCGGTCATCAGTTAAATAAAAGTGTGGAAAATTACATTGTTTTTATTCATTATCTATCATAATATTGATTACTTCCAAACGAAAGTTAATTCTATCCATTTCAAGTTGAATATTTTCTTTCAGGTAATATTTGATTACACTATGCCTTCTACTTTTGCTAACAAAAATGCTTTATGTCAACTCTTCCGTAAGTCTTAATTATATTTTTAAATTCTGAGCATGATCTTGGCCAGAGTTTGCTGAACAAATTCTTCGAATTAAATAAATATCTTTTATACAGAAATGTATTGTAAGCTCGCACATCTGTAATCTTGTTTTTATTTGCAATTTACTTACCTCTGAAATCTGGTCCTACGCGTGCAGATATCATCGGCTTAGATTATTTAAGGATTTTGGCATTTTATAGTTTTGTCCAATTTCCACTTGCGATTTTTGATGAATTACACAGAGGGTCTATTTCAATCTTCATAATGAGAATAAACGTTTTAAATGGCAACTCTTATTGGATAACTCTGTTGTTCTCTTTTGTAGGGATTTTTTGTTGAAAGAGCGAGGTCTTATGTTCTGTCGCTATAAATAAATATGTTTAAGCAGTATTTTTTCGGTAGAATTAGGCTTTTTCAGAATAATTTTTCAGTCCATTACTGTAAGAGCCGGCCGCTAAGTTAGAGGAGTTATCGGCAAATACGGTACTATCGTTTTCCTGTTTAAAAACTTGAAAATTTCTTAAATATACCTCTACATATTCGGATACATTAGGGTTTATTTAAAATTGAAAGGTGGATAGTTCTTAAATTAATGTAGCGAAAATGTTTCATGAAGTTGTCGTACCATAAAGAACCTTACCTTGGGAATACAAAACACCACATGTATTTCTCGATGCGTTAGCAGGTTTTCAAACTTCGTATTCGGATTAATCAGAAGTCTAGAACTTTCTAGTGAAACTCACGAGAGGCGCCACAGAACGGAAAACTTGTGCTGCCACGGATAAATGGGCAAATGTTCCTCAAATTAAGATATTTCGTCTCGAAAACTCTATGCAGTACCCGAACATAATTAAATTAAAAGTTGTTTACATTTATTCATCCTTTTCTTGCCTAAAAAACAACTGAGTTTTTGAACGTTAATTTGGGATTCTAGCTAAGTTTTAATTTACAATATTCTCGCATTTATTACCTTTGAGCAGCGATAGTTGCAAGTTAGACTATTGGAATAGAAAATCTTTGGAAAGCGAGATTGATTTAATGTCTCAAAATATGTCATTGCCTTTCTGTCCATGAGCTCTTTTAAACATTTGACGCATGAGTTTTTTTCTTCCCTTGTTGAATTCTTAACAGAATAGCTCTTTAAAGTAATGTTGTAGAAGAATTCTAAGTATGTTTTAGATATTAAATTAAATTTTTAGTTGTATTTTAGTTATGCATCGTTTCTTACCCAGACTTAAGCTACAAAACATCTCTCCGGCTTAACCAAGTCTTAGGTTCGATTTAAATAGTGCGCCACTTGGCGGGTTGGAACTGGTTACGCTTAATGAATTCTCCGAAAGATGTCCGTAGCGCGTAGTATTCCAGGGGATTCAAGCCCTCGTAGTTCTTGAAGCTGGTCGCTAGATGGCAAGGCCGTCTCCGCTTCAAAGCCTCTGCAGAACCGGTTTTTCAACATCCCTCTGCCGAAATCTCCCGACCAGACGTTTCCTCCACCTTCCGCGCTCATCGAGAACACCATCAACAAGCTGATTTGGTTCAACACTGCTGACCTCACAGTTGGAATGCTCACTAGGCAAACCTGTTATAAAGCTGCCCACCTAATATTAAAATCTCAATGAGCATAATGAATGAGAAACAAAATCATTGCAGCATGATGTATGGAGGAACGAAAATTCCAGCGGAGTCAATCGAATACGTCATTAGTCCTTAGAGAGCGTGGTGGGGAAAGTCGTTTAAAAAAGACCTTCCGATATTTTGGGAAAAACATTGGGCTTTGGGTTCTGGGGAAATCGGGAGGGTTTAGAAATACATTCCAAGTTCGAGCATAAATAATCGTTACATGTATTGGGTGCCGGAGGAGATTCGCGGAAGGTTGGTAAAACTTTATAAGAGATTAGTGATGGGGAGGGAAGGAGGAACGCGACCTTACGGCAAGGAAAAGGTAAGAGGAGAGGGGGGCGCAAGAGGAAGAAGCACGGGTTCTTGTTGGTATGTGAGATTACCCTCCTTCCACTCTCATCCTTTCTCCTTCTTTGCGGCGAAAGAACCAATGGCGAGGAATGAATCGCTCGGCGCCATCGTTCTCTCGAAAAACGCAAAAACTGAAATCCTAATTTTTTCCCTCCGGAACCATTGCTGCACATCCATTCTGTAGGGATAGGCGTCGGAGATCCCTGACCTATCTGGTTCAGCACTCCATCACTTAAAAGCAGTCGCAGTATTTGCATGATATTTCGGGAGATCTGAACGACAGACGTGGAAGCCATTCATATGTTCACGGAATATCTGAGTGCCATTGACTATCTCGAGGGCGTCTTCGACAACCGTAAGCATATGCTGGGTCCTCACGTCACTCAAACAACCGATCTCGATTGAGATAAAATTGAGAAGAATCCTTTCCTCCTCCCACCTCTCTATTCTCGTTCGAAATGTCTTCGGGAGACTTTTGAGGAAGCGACTTTATTAAGACGGGTGGTGAGAAGTTGTTTTTAAGTCCTCTGGGAAGTTTTATAGCGAGTATAATTTCAACGAGTGTCGGTGAATGTTAATGTGTTTATTTTTGAAGCCAGGGATCGCGGGAATCGACAATTTGACCAAAGGAGATTTGGCTCCTCGGAGCTGGAAAAGCTTGGGGTTATTACGGATGGATTTATGGTGATGAGAATTCGCGAGGGAATCTGAATTTATTGGATCGCATCTAGAGATTTTTTTGAAGGTTACTCGTGGTGGCAGAATTAGCGAAGAGGACAGGGAGAAAAAATATGGAAATACCCAAAGATATAACATCATTTTAGCTCCAGGTTTTTAATCATATGTCTCATACATTTTATTTGCTGGGGATAACGTCTTTCCCGAATACTTATTAAAATAGAACAACTAAAGCTTACGGTTATCCTAGAGATACACTTCCTGAAACTTGTTTTGGAGATTTTGCCTCGAATTAACAAAGGAAAGAATCCGTGAATTCGTTTCATCAGCTTCTTAAAAGATAAATTCTACAACATCCTTTCGAAGATCGTTCTTAAGCTTTCTTTTGCTAAGAGGATGAAACTGATTTATTATGTCCCATTATAAACACTTTTTCGTCTAGATACGACATTAATGCAAATTCCTCGAAAGGGCTATTGATGCCGAGTGTTTCTCTTATCCAATCCATATAAGCATGGACACTTTTTACCTCAATACACGGGTAGGGCTGCCGCATTCTGCTTCTTTTCCTCTCAAGAATAATCTCGGAAAAAAGATAAACTCGGGGATTATAAAGGGGTGATGTCCATTAAAGCGTCCTTCTGTCGAGGTCCAACATCGCGCCATTAAGCGACTGGACACCGTGGGAAGGCGAGAGATGGAGTCCTCTGGTTCTGAGGGGTCGCTGTCCTCTTGTTGTCCATCCGAAGACGTGCTGAGGGCGCTCTTTCCATTCTCCGTCTTTAAGTGCTTTGCGGCGTAGCTGCTAGATGGCTCTAATCGTCCCGAAGAGCCCTACATACGGTCCTCGAGTTCAATAATATGTTACATCCATTCCTGCGATGTGAGGTGAATGCCATCTCTCTGTTTGGGAACTTATTTATGAGGACGTCACATAAGTATTTTATCTCTCGCGATAAACCCTCCTCCATGTCAGCAGATCATAGCCGGAGACTGAATATTTTGAAGGAAACTGTCAATCAAATCTTTTGAATCCGATTTGCCCTTTCATTTCAATCCGTTTGGAGGCTGCCATAGCGAGTTGGATTCAAAATGGACTAAACTGACTGCGAATAGGCAATATCCACTCTGCCAGATAACTTCCCGCAAATTAATAGTACGGTTCTTTCCAAACGCGGCAGTTAATTTGATTTGGAATGGCCTTCCCAGAGGAATACTAATTAGATAATCCGCTTGTTTACGAAAGGAGGGCCCAATTTAGGGCTTCATTTCGGCGACCAGCCCACAGTAACTGTTTCCGATTCGGATATTGAGAGGAACTTGTATTTATTTATTCCCACACAATCTTGCCTTTCCTGTTCCCTGCGTGGGCTAGGCGTTTGGCGATCCACCATTATGATTTCCTCCAACCAACAGGTGCACTTCCTAAAAGTAGGTCGTTATAGAGAGTGATTTTCTGAATCCATTCTTTCTTGCAGAGTCTCTTAGGAATTCGGCTACGACAAGTTTCTACGCAAACAAACTGGCGGGTCAATCAGACGGGAAAGAGAAAGATAATGATTTTTCGTGTTTGGATTCGTGATTTGTTTTTATGTGAAAATTCTGAACAAGCAGCAAACATTAGCATACAGCTAAATAAAATTATTTAGTATGCGGAATCAATTAGAAAATGGCTACCAAAATCCAACAGAATAGTTGTTACAGCTCAGTAAACTCAGATTAGGCACCAAATTGTTTAATGGTGTCGTATCATAAGTAAATACTTAAATGATATTTGTTACAGTTAAAATCGCCTATTAGAGGCAGAGAACTTTATAAACAAAATAATAAACAATAATAGATAAATAATACGATGCATTTTGTGCATTTCTATTAAAAGTAAGGATTCCATAGCAAAACATCCTTCTATTATTCAGTTATTAACCTATTGGTTGGTTTACAGCAGAACAAAACATTAAACGATTGATATCCGTACTCCAAAAGGAGATATTTGTTCTCTCAATCCCTCTCTATTGTTGTGCGGAAATGTTTTAGAAAATAACAGTCTTTCTCCGGATTTCTGGATTTCGAGGAAAGTCTTTCGGGTTATGCTACCCCCGCGGTAATGATACATAATGGTGAAAAACAACATTAAGACACTAATGTTAATTTGTCTCCATCGACAATGAGTGTGAGGTCGAGGAATATGAACCGAGAAGAGAGAAGATGTTAAAAGATGGAGGTTAATAGCAAAGCAGAGAGGGCCATCGTCCACCTCCAAGGACGTCGAAAGAGGCGCTGGTGGTGGTATGGAAAGGGAACTAACTCCTCTTTCTCACTCTTTCCTCGGAATCTTCTCGTGATATTTTATTTTTAAGGGCAGGAGGAGGTTGGGACGGCAACGGAGTTTGGTGAGGAAATCGGCAGGTGGTGCTGCGTGCTAGGCAGAGAGCCCTCCGAGTGTGTGGAGGTGGCAAATGTATGGATGAGGTGAAGGAAGAGTGACGAACTTTGATGCGTTTTGATAGAGGAGATGAAGGAATGCATTAAAAGGGTACAAAAGCGAGGTTAAATGGTTATTTGAGCGGTAGATGAAGAGCTTCGTGCGAATGAAATAACATTCCGAAGGTGGTAATGTACTCCCTCACCCTCTCATAATCTACCGGCGGTCCATGCATTACTCGCCTTAGAACCCGTATCTTACCTTGCATTCTCTGTTATTTAAATACCACTATTTTATATTTCCAAATAGCGTAGAATAAGACGGTATTGCCGCATATCAGAAAATCATAGGTATAGTAGCTTATGTTGATTTTTTCTTCATCATAACCTGAATTTTAATAAAATAAAGCTACGAGAAAAGTAAAACAATATCATTTATACTTAAAACATTTTGCTAGAATTAAACTGCTAAATAACAGCAAAACACTATCATGGGTTACTATCGTGAAAACCAGTATCAGAGTTATTAAACTAAGATATCTATTATATATAGATGCTTCTCCGGATTCATTCATATATATAGATAGGTATATAGATAGATAGGATACAAATTCACAGCCTAAACCACAAGCGTGATTGAGTTCAAATTTTTACTGCGTATTGGCCATAACAATTAACCGCCAGAAAAATTGTGATTTTTATCCTCAGTGTCATGGGTTCGATTCCAGAGGGCCCCAAAGTCACGATTTTTCCCGTTTAAATGCATTGCTTAGATTTTCGGGAATTTTTAAAAAATACTTCCCGGATAGGTAGAGAATCGAAACTCTAGGAGCCTTTATATATGGTCCTGATCTATCGAAAACATAAATGAGTTTTACGGAAAATAACCTGGGTTCGATGCTAGGTCAAGGCAAAAATCTGCCGTTTAAAATGCATTGTGGCGATTTTTAAGATTTTTTTTCGACCCTTTCCCGATGGCATGGAAACTTGAAATTCGGCATGGAGTTGGAGATCATAAATATATTTCATAATCAAATTTTACATGTTCGCTGATGGTCCTTGGTTCGATCCCAGAGGGCCATTTACATTCCTCAATGCATTTCTTATGGAGATAACGGAAACAAATTTTAGGTACTTCCCGGCATGATATCGACTTCAAACTTTGCATAAAATTAGATCAAGTCCTGACAAATCAAACTGTGCATTCACAGCTACCAAAGTGTCCTGGGTTCGACACCAGATGTCTCTTCAATCACTAAATGATCCGATTTTTAAGAATAATTTTGTACCGCTTCCCTTTAATATTAAAACTTGAAATTCGGCACATAGATAATGATAATAGATAAATTTCGAAAACGTATTTTAGATTTCAATGATCGTCCTTGGTTCGAATCCAGAGAGCCTATTACATTCGTGAAAAGTAGAACGTCTTTTGAGGCAGATATAGCCAATATTTCTGCTTGAATTTACACACATAGTTAGAGAAGGTGATCTTTTGTTGTGCTAAATGGTAATTTTACCAGGATGACCCGGGTTCGATGCCAGAAGAATAAATTGCATCGAATTTTAAGAATATTTTCAATCCTTTTTTTTTCTTTTGGACCTTTTCTTTTGAGGACTGTCCCGATATAATGCCGATATGAAATTAGTGTTGTCGATCTGCTTGCAGTATGCAAGCTACATTTTACTCGTTATATTAAATATATATTCGGCCACTGATGGCTACAATAATCAAAATGTAAAAGAAAGACTCTAAAAACCATCAAACAAGGACTTACTCTAGTTATTATACGTATTTCACCCTTCATAATATAGCAGCATAATTTGCATAGAAGCTGTTCTTTTTTAGTATCTTCGTTGCAAAAGATTGGCTTAAGACGCCTTTAAATTAGAAAATCTATAATTAAAATTACTGAATTAATTTATTTTGTTCGTTGCCACGTACTTCTACTAAACTATAATTAAATATCCATAAATATTTTGATTAAATTATCATAAATTCCGTTCACTCATGGTAATGAGATCTCAATACTTGTGAATATACAAACCGCACAAATATTTGTTAATTAATTAAATAACACCGAGTTATTAATATTCTTATTCGAGACATGTTTTCTGTGTATAAAATGTTATTCATAATATCTTACGCCACACTCAAGCTAGTTCTATTCTAAAAGTGTGGTTAAACCGTCCCTAGCGGGGAGACCTCATTTAATTAGCAAGGATACCTCACTAAACTAAATCTTCATATGAATAGGAAGCCCGTGTTTGGTGGTGTTTACCGAAGCAGTAATCCTTCAAAAAACCGTTTTCCAAAATAAACTTGGGATGAATGTCCTTGAAGGATACCGTTAGTTATTGTTAGCCCGTCTACGTGATGGAGAGCTCGATTCGTTACCATAGAAGCTGCAGTTATCCACGCACCGGTAAGGAAATGAAGAGCTTGGATGTCAGCTTTCACGAGATCCATGACAAGTTAGTGGTTAATGGCGGGTTTCGAGCGCACGATTTGAATTTAAAACGAAGTCATGAATATGGACGAATTTCTTTACTCCGACCCAGATATCATTCCACGGCGGTGATAAGGATTCAACTCTTTTGAGGATTAAAAAAATCAGGACGCCTGCTTATTAAACCAAGCAGTGCGTGCATAAGCAAAGTATAATTTGCAAATTGATTCCGCCTGTTTATTCATTCTCGCACCTCATCCATTTCCATCTATCATATCAATCTTCTTCAGGGGACGCCTTGTTTTGCTCTCCCGACTGCCAATATCGGATTTCCATAGTTATCATCAACTTCACGCATCGATCGCAACGGTATCAATCAACAATTTGGCTCGAAACAGCTAATTGGAATCAATCGCAATGGCAAAGGTACGATGTAAGGGAGGAGCGTAAAAAAATCGGAGTCAATCCGAGTTGGGAGATTTGGAATTCTTTGTAAACTCTCATAAGAAAGTAGATTTGGACAGAATTGAAGGACGGATTGAAGAAAAAAAGGATGAACTTATCTTCCTTTCACATTCAGATCTTTAATAGACTAATCAAAGCTTTGATATCACAAATTATTCAATAAACGGCAGCAGTAATGTATCTAAAAATGTAATCGTAGAAAAATAGGTTGTTTCCTTTTTGTTTCGTATTTTGTAAAATATGACATATATCGAGTTAATTTTAAGAGTCTACAGCATATAGGTATTTCATTTATATGGTCTTAACGTTGTTCCCACTGAACAGATTGCCATCAATATTAATGCTTTCCTGTCTTTATGCCAAGTGGTGATTAAATAAAGTTCTCCTTTACCTCTTGTTTTCTCTTAGTGTCATTACATTATTGTAACCATTAACTAAATTTTTATTATTATTCAGCAAAGAAATCGTATTTACTCTTCCCACTATAGAACACCAGTAATAAACATTTCGATTTTGAGGTATTTTATCAAGGAAAGGAAAAATAGTAAATTATTAGTCAATTCAAGGTTAACTCAGAATGAAATGGCATGTAATTTTGCCCTTACCTTTTGCAATAAACACGTCGATTTTGAAGTATTGCATCAAAGAAAGTAAAAATAGTAAATATTTAGTGTAAAGTAGCGCAAAAAATTTAAGAATCAGTCATATTAGGGCTCTCTCGGAATAAGACATCAGTTTCTCAGTCACTTGTTGGTATCCATTTCAAATTATGTTTAAGTTGTAAAAAACTGATTTTTTAACATACCCAATGTATTAAGGCAGATACCGAATCACTAAAATGCCTTAATATAGAACTCGCACTTACCATAAATATTTTTTTATGAATTTAAGTTTGTTACAAGCGCTCTCTTTTTAGCATTACCAACTAAATGTATCCTTCAGCGAGGTGTGAAATTCATTTGCATCCTCTCCCATACCCAAGCCGCCGGGATCGTTATAAAAGAACACATTAATCCATAAAAAGTAGCAGTAAACTCAATTAGAAACATGAGGAAATGAAGTGAAGAGATGCTGTGAAGTGAGGGGGTGAAGGTAAGAGCGAAGTGAGGGTACAGTGGACTATGGAAGTGGAGGGGGTGTCAAAAGTCCTTGCGATGACGCACTCTCTGCAGAGAATTCCTCGCGCTTCTTCCTCGCTGGAGACGGCGTGGGAAAGAGGCCCGCGGATTCCTCCAGCTGATGCTCCTTGTCCCATCTCGCGATGAGAAGCAATCAACGAAGTGCATCCATCTCTTCTCGCCTCCATCTCGTGCAGACGACCGGGGTCGGCCATCGACAATAGAGCTCCTCCGCAATTATCGATTCAAACCGTCGTGTTACCGGGAGAGGTATCTGTCTCGAGGGAAGATGGGAGAGTAAATAACGGGATGAGTGATGTACGAAACGCGGAAGTCCCCCGACAAATTGCTGAATGCCGCGCGTTGATCGAGTCGGTCGACTCTTTACTTGGAAAATGAAAATTGCGATTGCAAAGTGCGATGGAGCGAAAAGATTAAAATGTGGTATTGTTAATCTTCGAGAAAATCGCTCGATTACCGACTGTCTACCACGGAGACTTGATCGAGCGTTACCGAAAATAAAGTTGAGATTCGGTTTCGTGAGAATTCTCTTTCTGCTATATCTCTTTACCAAGCTTTGCCTTCCTCGTGTCTCCTCTGGTAAATAATCAACAACTGGATGGAAAGACTGGTTGACTGGGGTTCATAGATACATAGGACTGTAAAGTATACTCTCTTTTATTGTAAGACCGCTGATTACATTCAGAAATTGAATAATAATAAAAATTACCCAACGCCCTGCAAAAGCCATGGATGTTGAGTTCCTTTCAGAATTTTATTGAAAAGTTACCGTCCTTCAGAAATGTTTTTCATTGATTAAAAATAAACAATTCTCAAACGAGTATAACAACTCGTACATTATGTTTTCTAATGGAAAATGATTTATGTAAGCCAAAGGAGGGAGCGTTTCTGATAAATATAATCAATTAGCTCTTACCTGGTTTGTGGTCTCGCCATCCAATATCCCAATTCACAAACATGTAATCCTCTTATTTTTTATGGTGAACCAAAGTCAACAGTCCTAATGGTATGCGATCTGCAACAAAAAACTCGCCTTCGCCATCCATCAATTTTCTTTTGCTCCTTCGACACGTGCTTCAGAGAATAAGAAAGCGGTTCGCTTTGTGCCGCCTCTTCCGGGAAGCGCCTCACGAGAACAACGCAGTCTTACTCTTTCCTCATTAAAAGATGTGAAAATACAGCCGTTGCACGGGTTTTGGATGAAAAGTTAATAAGTATAGAATTTGAACCTCTTCCTTCACCCCCGTACATCGCTTCACAGTGTTTTTTGTTCTATATTCCATATTCTTTCAATCATTTGTGCTTCGTTTTTGTGATTACAGTGATAGGTTATGTTAGGAAAGCAACTTTTCTTGTAGCTAACTGTAAACATTTAGTCAAGGTGATTATCTTGAGAAATTTTGAACTGAGTCGTTACTTTTCGTTTCATTCAGGAATGGAATTTTCGTAACCATCTTTCTCTCCAAGTCACATATGAATAATTAAAAACGATACGTCGACAGGTATTTCGTTGAGGATCAGTCATGGCCTTCTGCAAAGAAAGTCAAAAATTTAGTTAGTTTATCAATTTAGCGACCTCTTGTATACTGAATTGAATAATAAAAGCCTTCATGTTTAAATCTTTACTATATTTATTGACGGAGTTCAAATCTTCAGATTTATGTCAATATCACCTTTAATACATCTTTACTTTGAGGCAACATATTTAATACAAATTCTTCCCGCCAGCGGAAGAATGAAAATCCTACTTCTGTAACGATTTCAACTGCTCCAATTCCGAGGACCGCAATCCTTTCCCGTACCATGAACTGCAACAAGTCCGACTCTAGCTCGTTCCCTTCTACTTTGCGTATCTCCATCTCCTCCTATAACTCCTCTATATCTCCTCTGTCCCGAGGAGGAATTACGAGGTCGCGTTCAAACCTCCGCTTTTTATCTCCGAGACAAAAGGGAACGGAATCTTTGCGCGGAATCGGCAACGCAGGCTAAAAGGCATCTTCGATATTTTTTAAGTGGAGACGACGGCAATCTGCCTTGCGCCTCTCTTTCCAGCGACGCAGAAAGGTGCCGGCGCCCCGGGCTTCCTTTCTTACCCTCCTAATTCCTATCCTGTCTTCGCCTCCGTAGAAGCGCAAGTGCAGAGGCAGAGAGAATTAAGAGCCAACCGGTAATTTAGGTCCCCGTAATTTATTCTCCGTTGTTTCGCAAGGTATATCGGTTCCCCAACGAATCCGTACTCATTTGAGGTTAGGCTACGCCTCAACTTTATTTGTGTCGTCGCGTCTTATCTAGCTAAGCCAAGTCTAACCATGCCAATCCAAGCTCTACATAAATTAATATAATGCGATGCTAATCACTTCAATTTATAGTTTATAAGTTTACGATCCCTGATTACCTCTCCTGTTCGGCCATAAAAAAATTTCAATCAGTCGCTTGATTACCCTAGAGTATAAGCATCAAGGGGCACATCCATACTCCTGAAGTGGTAGAAGATGATTAATTTCCTTTAATATTAAGGATAATCATGCCTATTATGGTTACTGGGGAATTCAGCGGTGGGCGGATACCAAATTACAGGAGAACCGTATGGAGTAGATTTTCAGAGGTCCTTAACTGAGGGCCAATTCTCCGAAGATGACGCTAATTAGCTTAATTCGCTCTTGAATATTACAAAGTATGTACGTGAATACTGAAAAGTTTGTTATTTAGTTTCTCTGATAAACTCGATATTCTATATTCTCTGATACACTCAACATTACATCTCTTCAGATATGGCATATGCTGAATATATTGTGTGAGCGCAATGTTCCCTTTTTATAGTAATCCTCGGCAGTGTCCTTAGGACACACCTCAATATCCAGAGGATATGCCTTAAATTTGAAACATTTCTATTCTAAGAAAGTATCCATAGCGAATCAAAATGTGTTGGAAATTCGTGAGTCATTATTCGTGATAACTTTTTCGACCTTTAAATCGTCCTCCGGGCGGTTCTCCATGAAGGGTCGTACTTCGTTGAATATTCTACGGCCAAGTAATTGGTACTTCCCGATTCGTGACAGCGTTTTTTTTACGATACCACCGTCGGTTATATTTTCTAATTTGCCTCATCTTTAACACATATATACATGACGAGTCATTCTTTGGAACTGACCCAAATAATTGGAAAAAATTTTAAATTTGAGAGGTTATCAAAGCTGCTGAAGGTGAGTGGTCACCTAAAGGGTATTGAGAAGCAAATAAGATTCACCACATCTTATATCCAAGGTATTGGTATGTACTAATGACAAGGAGAGAAATTGGTCTAAGTTAATTCATGGTTAAATATAGTGTTTCACCGAAAGTTAGACAGGGTCTTATATTAATTTTTACTTCTATAGACGACTTAAGGTTTATACTCAGAGGATCTTTTTTATAACTGGCGCTACTTAGTATATTTAGTACATGAAAATCGTCGTTTGAATTTATCTTATGGTAGCGAGTACTCCTTTGCATTTGGTGATGGTGAATGAAAACCAATATCTACTTTTTAACAGCGTTACTGACTCATATTAAGCAAAGGATCGCATTAGAAATTTAATCAATCTTACCGGCAACAAAGATGTCCTGAAATAAGGTAATCATTTCTTCTTATTTGTGCAAGCCTTATATTATATATTAGCACATCCTTTATCACGCTAATTATTTGCACTTCTAAGTAACAACGCGTAAACGAATTTATCAGGAGGTCATAAAAGCTGATGCTGATGAGCGAACAAATGAAAATAATCGTAATAAACATATAGAAATTCTTATCAATTTTATCTAAAACTATTAAGCACGTAAGTATAATTAAATTTAGTTCGAAATATTCTTATCGTTCTATTTTATACGCTGCTGTTAACTTTCTGAGATCAAAATTTATTTTCCAAAATTTGGGAGGTTTGGCGGGCTCGTTTTAAATCTTGCGAGCTGAATTCTTATTTGTAGGTGAAATATTAGACAATCCTACTGTATTACATGAATCCTACTGTATATAATCCTACTATAGGTACACGAATGTACACTCCTGGCCAAAATTAACGCAGCACCGGTCGTTAGGGATCGCTAGGGAGGTGCTGCGTTAATTTTGGCCAGGAGTGTACAGGAAATAAAAGCTCGCGAAATTATGTGTTATATTCTTATTGTGAGGTTAAATTAAGTTCCTCGTAGCTTTCAATGAATTCGGGTACTGCTCGTTGTGAAAATGGCGAAGACTGTCTTGTCTCTTTCGCAATCTCTTTCCTGTACTCCTACCTTACACCAGAAGCTCGATCTCTCTCGCCACCGCTGCTTTTCCTCTGGATTCTGAGGTCGGAGATGCCTCGGAATGGTTAGCTTCAGAAGAAAGAGGTGGGAGTGAAAGAAGGGCACAATTTAGGGGACCGGTTGTTCTATTGTCTTCTCGCAGAAGTGTATCTTCGCTCCACCGGTTTTTTCACGGCAGAAAGGGGTTCGAAGATTCTTCTCTTAAAGACAGCGCGATCCATCTTCTCTACTTCTCCTTAATTTTTCTCCTCTTTTTGGACTTCCCCTTCTTCTAGGTCCATTCTTATCGAATTCCCTGTGTCTCAAATGAATTTATCGATGAATGAAGTTTAGAAATATATTTGGAGCTCATGCCATGGAAGAGTGTGCTCATAACCTCGTTCGGCAAAGAACTGGATTTTTTTTCCATTCGCTGTTTGGTCATTTCATTTCTGATTCATCCTTTTATTTTTATAGCTATATTCCCTTCATTCATTATTATTATGGAAAAACTACCAAAACTGTAAAATGCGAATTGTTTCTCATCCTGTCTAATTGAGGTACCTCGTTCAAGAGTAGTAAAATATAGTAACATATTTCAAATATTTCAGAAAACTTTTCATTTGTTGCAAGATTTTTGTTTTTATGGTCTTATTTCCTTCACTCAGTATAATCAGTTGCGGGAATAACTACCAAAAAGTAAAATGCGACTTATTGATAGTCTAAATAATGTACCACCTTCAAGTAATAGGATATTGTACCGTATTTCATCATATTATTATTTCAAGATTTTAATGGAGAACGAATCGGTAAAAAAACTTATTAATGGAGATTACTTCCTGTAAGCGATCTCTATGATAAATCCGTAGTAAGGTTTCCCTGCGTATCTAATTTCAATATTTGTATCACATCTGCTCAGTCGCAAGAAATATAACTACAGCCTTACATCCCAGTATCATTTTCCCTTATGCCCTTCTTATCCGCATTCTGCTCTTAGTCTATGCGTGACTCTTCATCATCGATCTGTCCCATTCACATCGCGTCCAGTGTGCCCTTCTCTCGCGACCTTCTCTCTCCCCATTACAAAATCGCTCTTTTCTTAGAAATCCCTCTTTCTCTAAGAGTTAATTTCCATTCCAACTTCTTAATTTATGCGGAAGATCCCTCTTCTTTTCCTTTTCACATTTTCATCGTAATCTTATTTGACATCTCGCACCGCTTCCTCAGCCGGGGAATAATCTCGAATGCTAACTGAGAGAACTTTGCATTAACGCTTATTTTCGGAACGTGATAAATTAACGAGCGGACAGGAATACGTAATAAACAGCCTCGAAGAGATTCTTCTTCCGAATACCGTAAGGATTTGGCTCGTCATTTTCACGCCAGCCTACTTCGGCGTCGACGGGGAGGCCTCCGACTGCTGTTTTCGGAATTTCTCCTTTTGCGGACGGAAACAACTCTTCGCCACATCCAACGCCGCCGCCGCAACAACTATTGTACTCGCTCGGTAACTTCGGGGTGCCTCGAAATTTACGAGTCTACCCGGATTAAAGGTTACCTCTCTGCGTGGAATCCCGCTGAACTCTCATAAATTACGTCCCGAGCCGTAATGATATCAGAAAATATAATGTATTTATCAGCGTTTAAGAGGTGGCGGTAAACTCCGGTCATGCTTAAAATTCGGTGTTTTGGTTGTAAATTCTTGGACAAATGTAGAAATGGCGGCCTTCATTTTAGCGGTCACGACTTCATTTTCTTCTCTCCGCTCCCTTTTCTTTCCACGACTGCTTTGCGAGATTTTCTCTTCTTTCTAAATTCCTCGCATTCCTTGCTTCCGCTTTCACTCGTTTGTTTTATTCTTAGCTATAGTTTTAGTATCGCCAATTTTTGAATAATATCAATACCGAAGAAAGCGCTATTTTTATGTGAAATTACTTCAGCTACATAAATATAGATGAATATATATCACGGCATATTTCGAAAAAATTGATGTAGATTCGTATTCTTTTTAAAATGTTTACCGGAATGATTGATAACAGGTGTAAGTCCGCTTAAACTAACGAGCAGATACTTTTTTCTATCATCGTAACCTCAACGAAATTAGGATTAGTTTTTGCGATAAATTATACTCATCATACTTCTATGCTTAAAACAGTGTTGATTTCGAAATTATTTTCTTTTGGATTCGTAGGATATGAAGCGAAATTTTTGATTTTCTGTGCTATCACAAAATAGGCAAGAGCGACGCTGACCTTAATCATTGCTTCTAAATCATCGATTAGAAGATATATTTACTTTCCTCCTTCACTCCTTGTTAAGCTTGACTCAAATTCATTCTTGTGTCCGGATTCATATTTTTTGAATTTTTCTAACTTTATACAACATCCACGTGTTACTAGATCCTGTTACAATCATAGGTATCTTGAATTTCTTAGATTTTCTACTTTGTTTGCTCTATAGTATTAGGAATCTTTGCCATGGAAGGACTTGCAGATTACCAAGCGTTTCCCCTAAGATACTTAAATAGAAACGAAATCACAAGTTATTTGACAATCTCATCAGTTAATGCTTGTTCCTAAAAATATGGTATAACAGCAGCAATATCACAATAAGCATTCACAGAATCGGTCAGTTTTATCGCGCGTTCCATTGGCGATTAGAAATGCATTTCAATTGGCTGTGTCTTCCATAAAAACTTCCCCACACATCACAACCATTACACCGAAGGTATTTTTCATGTAATTGGTCATAAAGTTTAAAAGAATCTTCATATATTTCTATCGTCACTGATTCTCTTGCGTTTCCATTTAGTCGCAGGATTGGTAGACGTGGCCGAAAAGATCTGTGTCCCTCTGGTTCATTCTCACCGGTGTTTTTTATTCTTTAAGACCTGACCTTCGCTCTCTTTAAGTGCCACTTCCTTTTCCATCACCTGTCACTTCGCAGCTTCTCCCACGATCCATCCGGATGCATGAAAATTGCGCCGTTCGACCCCGCGCTGCCCCATTCAACCACTCTCGCCGCCATTGTTGCCCGTGGTGCCTCCCGCAGGCCTCCGAGGATATATAAAGAGTGGGAAAGAGAAAGGACAGACGGTTACACAGAGACAAAAATAGAGAAAATGAATAAATCCCCCTTTGCCTAAAAGAATATGAAAAAATGTTCCGGCTAATATCCCACGGTCGTGATCATTGGACACTTATAAAACGTCAGCCATTTCCAAGGGAGTCCGAGATGTTACCACCACGGGGTATCTTCCCGCCTCTAGTTATCCGTTCAATCCTCTCTTTGCGGAGGGAAATGGGAGGATTTGTATGGAAGAGTTCCGTGACTTTTGTTCTCACGCCGTCGTTTCTTCCAGCATCCGTTACGCCAAAAAGAGGAGGTAGCGACGTTTTGTCCGCCAAGTGGCGAGCGGAAGTAATTACCATTATATCGAAAACAAGTGTTTCTTTGTTCGAGGGAAGGAAATCTGTAGCGTGTGCGTGATGAGCAGGTTCGACAAGCAAATTGGGAATCTGGCACTCTCGGGGAAAATGTTGTTCTTGTTAGCCGTATCTTAGAATTTTAACTGCTGTTAATGCACGAGGAGATGAAATCGATATGCTCTAATACATAAATAAAAAAGAATAATACTTCCACATTTTCAACGCTCCCAATTATTCCCAATAACCTGGAATATGTTTAAATAGTACATCGATAAGACAGTGGCATGTAGACGGAAGAATCAAAGGTGACCAATTTTCGATTAACGTACCAACTTAAGCTTTCACATTTATTTTATTATTCACCTTATTAATATGTACAAAATATAAAATTTTTTGATGCTAAGTTGTAAAAATAAATTCAGGAAGGTATGTAATTCTTATCTTTGATGATGGATTACGATATGACATGCTCACATTATTGAAGGCGATTTCAAATTTGGCTTCGGAATTAAATTCTTTGAAATATGACCAATACACAGAATTGAAAGCTTCAGCAGAACTGGTATATGTATTCGTAGTAAGACAAGTATGAGTCTACAAGTATAAAGTCTAATGAAGCTAATATTTCTGCTCATCCCTGAATAGTATAATTTTAAATGTCATAAGAATCTTTTCAAGTTTAGTGCAAAAACAAGGTTGTACCTAGTTTTGAAAACATTCCGTTGGAATTCCTTCGATCAAAATGTCGAACGGGCCTTAAAATCCTTTATCGTAAAAGGATTTAGGAAGCTTAAAATAGAATTTGAAATCCTTTGAATTATTCCTGCAAAGATTCAAGCTGTTTATTACTTAATATCGCTCATTACCTGCCATCAGAATTAATTGCTTCGCGAATGCCTGTCTATGATATACATGGTTCGAGCATCACTTCCTCACCTTAAATAATCAATCAAAATGAGGAACCATTAAAAAGCCCAACAACTAATTTTATCGCCGAATACCGTACCATCCATCAAATAGCGTTGCACGTACACCGACAAAGGATCGCGCGACTGATTCCATAATATTCCCCAATCTGGCGCGAAGAAAGAAAAATGTTTCGGTTTTCGAAAGGCCGCGAAAGGTCTCTCCATTCTTGTTTCCTCATCCGAGTTTATTTTTAGTCCTTTTAACGGAGTCCCAAAAATCGATTCCATCTTGAACGCTTCCTTCCCACCCCGACCATTTAAGCGGCAATTACTCTTCCGATCTCTTCGTCTTCAAAACGCCTATACTTACTATTCTTCGGGTTTTCTTTCGGCCTATTCTCATGCCAGAATTCGCCTGGCATCTCTATTCAAATCTTATTTCAATCCACACCGAAAACGGTGGTTTCAATTTTTCTATTTTCTCGTGAATTTATAAAATCTTCATTTTAATTGAAAAGAAAGATTGACAAGTTCGGGTGGTCTTCAAAGTCGATGAAAGGGAGAAATGAGTAAGTGTTCGCTCTACCTTTAAGTTATGAGCTTGTACTTGAGAACCAAAAATAAAAATGGCAATATAGCTTCTTTTCTCCTTACATCTAACCATTCTTGACCTTAAAAATAGGAATACGAAATGACGTCAGACTAAAAAATACCTTTATCATTTTTCTCAAATATTGATGAAATTTAAGAGAGTATATTTTTTATGAAATATCATTCGGTTGTGTGAAATATCAATCTTCAATTTGCACTTCAACTATTTTTTGGATACGAAATGAACGACCTTGTTCCATCTAAGTTTTTCTTATTATGCTTGATTTACAAACTACAATTATGTAAATGAACCTGTTATTCTGTTGGAAAGAGTATAAATTTCTATTTCGTCGGTTCTTCCTTTTGGAAACTACCGTTTGTGGAAATCGGCTGTATCATATAGCTTGCTTAATTTTTTTATCACGTTTTCCACAAAAATCACATCTCGGACTATTACAGACTTATTTCACGTCAATAAAATATCAGGGATGGTGATGGGTTTGTTTCGGCCGCATTTTCTTTCAGATTCCTCCTCTCGACGAATTTTATAGGAATTAAATATCCACCTGTGCTAAGATATACTGGTGCTGACAGATTCACAGGTATCCTCACCAGCTCTTAACTGCTCTTAAATTCGTCACTTTCAATCGTATGGGCTATCACGACACCTCTTTGAATGGCGCAAACCCTTTACTCCCTGCGCTGAAACAGTTTCCTCGGAACAGAGCCGTAAAAATGTTTACAAGATATACGAGCTTATAAATTTCCCTGTAATAAACCTCGCTTTGAATCTTTGGTTTTCTTCGCCCAAAATGTTTTCACCTCTATATTCCTTCTCTTCCTAAGCACAATCTTTCCTACGATCACTTCGTTTATGCCCTTCTCTTATTCCTCGCCTTCGTTCTCGAGTGCAATCACTCTCTCACCTTCCCTCGACTCCTAAATTACCCCTTCTTTGGAGTAATCATCTTCACCTTTAAGACTTAAACACATCCACAATTTCATGTTATTACCTCATCCCGTTTAACCCCTCATTATCCCCCTCCCGTTTCCAATTTCTGGCATTTCCTTCACTTCTCCTTTCCCTTGCTCTTGATGGCCTCGCACGACTCACATAGTCTCAAAGCAGCCATTTCGCGTAATCACAACCGTTATCCATTGAAAATACGAAATAGGATTTATTCTACTACTACATTAAAACATTCCCGATCTTATTTTTTCCCGCGAAAACGCCGAGCAGGAGGAATGTAAAATTCTGGTGGTAGATAGGTAGGTAGCAATAATACCTACCCACAACATGTGGTGCTATCTACCGCCAGAATTTTACATCCTGCTCGGCGTTTTCGCGGGAAAAAATAATTTTGAGAACTCTTTGGACGTAATAGTACATTCTAGCTAAAATATCGATTATAAAACATTTTCGTGAACAACATATAGGGGTAACAAAGAAGTAAATGTAAGAATAATTTCTCATAATTTTATGAATTATCTACCTTATATTCAAATTATTGGGTAGAGTTTTCACTGTGTTCACGATTTAAAATTAAAAGTTTGTTGAAGTTAAGTCGCACGTGTGGGTAGGAGTATGTGGCTTTAGAATATTTGTTTCCGTTCGGTACAGGTCAGCATTGGTAATATGAATTTGAGACTAAATTTTAGCCAATATGAATTAAGCTCAAACAGATTACTAAATCATAAATAAACATTAAAACGATCTAGATTTCGTGGTTTAGAAAACTGTTCAATATTTCCTATTAAAAGAGTGGAATGTTTTCTATTAATAATTACCGCAAATTTAAACCTGGTTCTCAGTTGTAATCTCAATTATTTAAATAATTATTATTCCTAGGCTGTATCGATTATTAAATTATAATGTACTGCATCGCAGAAAGTCTTCCTTAAAGGAGAAAACAACGGAAATGGTTTCAATTAGCAACCTTGCAAACCTGCCTTCTAGTTAAGCTTATATTTTTCTGGATAAGATAAGCTTCCAAAATTACTGACGCATTTGTGCGTTTATCACACAAGCTTCAAATGATCCTCGGATCTTACATTCAAATTTTTACAGCATTCCGCTCCGTGGCTTTCTTTTATTCCTTCCTTTATCCCCTATAATTCCTTCCCTCAATCCGAGACAGTGGTATTTTGGCTGACCGTTCCCTCTCTACCTCCTTCCGAACATAAATCTCGAAAGTCTACCGAAAAGAAATTCTGAGTGGTTGGGTAACGGAAGGCCTTTACAGCTGATAGTCGAAGTAGTTAACGATTTATAACATCGGGTTCCAAGATGCACGAAATTCTAAACTCACACAAGCGCTACACGAGCGAGGATTATTCACCGGGGAACAATTCCGATAAATCTCTCTCGGTCCCCCACATTTCATATGTTGTAATCAATGAGAGAATTGTCGTTTCTAAATATTAGGAAATAGTTGGCGTGAGAGTTTTGTTTCTTCGGTTTTTTTGTTCCGTTTTTGGTCCAATATCTCCACTTTGGGAATTTTGGGAGCCTTCATTGTTTTTAGAATGATTGAGAGTCTAGATTAGATAAAAATAGATTTCTACGATACTGACGAGCGGAAAAAATGCGAAAAGTAAGATTAGTTGATTGGCCCCACTCATGTTTTATCAAAGTAAGAGAATGGCAATGTTGATAGTTCTTACTAGACATGTATAAAAATAGAGATTGTTGTTAGAAAAACTCAGGACCAAGACATATTGTGCTGAATTTTCTTTGGGATGCTTGAATTTTAATGATGACCGTAGGTGGAAGATCATAATCATTGCATCAATATCAGCACATTATCTGTGCTTATGAATTCGCTGAAAGATCTGAATGATTCATTGTTATATCAGATTTCCATAGAAGAAACCCAAAAAACTGTCGCTTTCTCATTTCTATCCTAACACATATGATTCATCACTTCTTCTACGTAACAGACTATCCATTTCGCACCATTCCTTCAAATTATTAGCGAGATTAACGCAAAAACTGTAATACTTCTCAAAAGTAATTCGAATGAAGCTTCGAACCCATCTTTTGAAGATTTTGAAGTCTCACTATTTTCAGCATTCATGCTCTCAGATTAATGTTATGGGTGATTTTGGGTCCATTTTCATAAATGAAAATAGGCATATGAGTGTGGAGATAAATCTCGCTCCTTAATTTAACAGCTGTAGGAATTCAGGGAGGTCCAGACATCAAGATGGACGTTAAATCAGCGATAAAGAGGGCTGTATCTGCGCTGTAGACCAATCCAATCGGCCAATGGTTATAATGTCACCTTTTTGGTTGTCCACATAAATTGGTTTTCCCGAAGATGAAACCAGTTCTTTAACTCGGGCCAACTTTTCCAATAAATATTCGCTTCTGATGGACTTTTTCGCTCAGTGGAATCCGTGAAAACCTACCGCATAATCCCTCTCCATCAGTTTTCTAGAAATCTTGATTTGAATGTCAGCTCATTTTCACGAAACTGATCATTAACAAATCGCCGAGGTTTGTGCATACATATCTCAGACTCGTGCTGCCTCACCTGAAATATTTCATTTAATATACTCTTTCTTTTATTAAGATATTTTACATGTATTAAAGTAGGAAATTTTGTTAACGATAGTTTTATCTAGAACCAATTTTTAGATATTTTGGCCTGGACTAAATTGCTGATAAGAAAGGAAATATTAGAGACCGTTACTGCAGAAATGTACTTATTTCTAATATTTAATGATAAAAACTGCAATATGTTAGTGATACTCAATATGTTGATTTCCATTGCAGTGAAGAGAAGTTTTAAATTCCCTGTAAATTAAAAACCAAAAAGAGAACTACTAGAGGTTATAAATATAAGGAACTAAATTTTCGAACACTATTTTATAGCTCATAGTAGTAGTAGTATTGTTAAAAGTGCTTCGACAGCTTAGGTCATTTCGCACATTGGCTCCCACCGGGAATCGAACCCGGGACCGCTTTCACCAAAGGCGAACGCGCTGTCCACATGACTATCCGGGAGCCCTTATAGCTCATACTTTCTCCATTTTCACGCATATACTTCAACTGAAAAAGTGGTCAATTTTTGTATCCCTCCCTTTTCTACCCGTAGATGATTTTTTTCTCTCATTCTCCTTGGATGTTTTATATTATTTTGCAGATCTTCTTGTGTCTTTTCAATGCCATCCTTATTACTTTTTCTTCTTCTCTAACTACATTGCTGTTCTTCTACTCTCTCACTCTATACTGAGTCGTCCATCGCCATTAGTTTTAACTTAGCGACCTTTTATCCATCTATTTCCCTCTCTTGGACAACTGCCTATCCTCATTTCGCAGTCTTCCCTCTTCTTCCAGACTATCTCCCTGTCCGACTGTAATCTACGCCTGTCTTCGAGGCCCTCACACGCACACACTCCTCTCTCGCATCACTTCTCGAAGAGCGCTCGATCAAATCTGCACTCCCCATTGGCTCGCCTTTTCGCCACCCTCTCTCAAGCCATTAACTCCGTAATCTGCCATAAATCAAACTTAAAAATCCTTAGCATTCTATATCCCTTTAATTTTTCCCGCGGGAATTTTCATCCTCCCATTACTACTCGGATGGCGCCATTTTTCATCGCAAATCCAAGCGCCGTTTCCCCGCGCATTCCTCCTTTCCCTCCCGTATATCCCCGCATGTCAAGTCTCGCTTGTTTGTCGTCAGTTCACGCGCCTAAGAAAGCTTACTTTCTTTTGAAAATATCCCTCGGAATGCCTTTCTCTCCATCTCGCTTATCTCATCATTTTCATAATGCCTCCCGGATGATTCCACCTTTTCATGGCGTCCCTCTTTGTGGTTTGAGCCTCCCGTAGCCCGTTCGTCGTTCGTAAATCGGATTCCGAGGATTTTGTAATTGTTGGAGCACAATGCAATCTACGCGCGATTGTGAGAGCCACTCTAACAGAAATGCCCATCTAATGGCATTTGTCTGAGCTTGTAACAAAAACACGTAAAAGTTTGATATTGTTATTGTTAACTTTAATTTCTCGAGAGTCGGCAGATCAATTGAAAATACGATTGATTGATAAGTTAAAATTAATTCAATTCCTAACTAAAATTATTCCGAATGCAATATAATGATCAAGCAAACAATTACTCCAATCATTGATTTGCCAGGCAGTCAAGATAATCCTCTTGAATAAATTTGTCATCAACTGTCTTTCTTCGGTCGCTAGGTGTTTGTTCTTTCCCATCTATTAAGGTCAGCTATTCGAGTATCTTTTCCTGTTCTTGCCATTTCAATCAAACTCTACTCTCTCTAACTCTTTGTATATCCTATTGTCTCAGCTATACCGTCGCCTGTCTGCATTCGTTTGAACTCTTGAGATCGAGTCGAGATATCCAGGCTTCACCAAAAATCTCCTGCCCCTCCTTTGCCATCGAAGGATGTAATAATAACAATTTCTTTATAAATAATTTTCAATAACTTTCCATTATTTACTTTATTTATACGAACTTAATCTATGCAAATCTTTGAATTTACTAACCATTACTCCTACTTAAAGTCTCCAATACTATTTGATTTAAGCAATATTGGAAGTTTATTCTAATTGGAGTTGAAAAGCATTCCACAACACGCAAATAGTATTATTATTCTGAATTTGAAACACTGTGACTCTAAGTCGACAGAATATCCTATGTTATATCTTTTAGAAGTCAATACATTTTTTTATAACATCCGTTTCAATTGTCAAGAGGATTTTTTATTCGAATTCGTATTCCAATGACAGGAGCGTGAGGTATATTCGAAGCGAAGATGCATAGCCGTTGTGTGGTATCAGAAGAAGTGGCAGGGATGCTGAGGAAGAGGTGCGACTGTTGATGTGTAGCAGATCGAGGCTGTCGTTTCGTTCGAATCTCTCGCAGCGCCAGCTGGATTCCATCCAAGTCTTCTCCTTGACTCTATTTCGCTGGTTATAGTTGGATGCCCGCCATTCCTCCTACCACTTCTTAACCCAGCGAAAAACATGATAGATTAGATCAGTTGCGGATCACCGAAGTCATTTTTCCTTTTATGGAAGTGGAATCAGTTTCAATTCGTCTTCGGTTTCACGCGTTCATCGAGTCGTCTTGGAATCTTTGAAATTGATGAAGCATCAATGGCACTTTAAGTTACAGACACAGAGTAATCTCGTATTATAGTTAAATTAAATATGTAGAATGCATCGAAAAGAATTATAACTGAGGATTTAGTATCAGAATATATTTATAATGTAAATTATTTAATTGTAATGTTTTTAATGAGTAATAATCTACCGCTAAAACTAATGTTATATTGAAAGCTTATCGAGTTCTTATAGCTCCAACCAGCGAAAAGAATTGATGTATGTACATATGGAGGATATATACAAACTACTATTAAGTACCCTTTTTTAAAGCAAAGTTTAAAAGCAGGAGGCTTTGGGAAAAATTTACAGTATTTTCTCTAAAATTCAATAAAACGTTTCGCTTTTGGCTCGTTGGCTAGCTCTTAATTCTGATTTTTTTTAACTCCTAGATATTAGTACTTTATACTGTCTATTGTTTTATTGACTAAAATAACATTATAATTTAAATTACTGTATAATGTACAATACCGTATAATATTTTTGGTGAATAAAATCCCGAGGTACCCAATTTTGGATTCCTAAAGATAAGAAAGTAATTTTACTTTCGGAAATTTTCCGTTTGAAATTTCACTCGGGTAAAATACTGCTCATGGTTTAACTTGGATATCTCAATCAAAAATTTTCACCCCGTTCTGTATACCACATCGGCTTTACTTCGCCCGCGGTTTCGGAGCGAATCCGATTCCAGATCCGGAACACACCGAGGAAATCGGAAATTGTTGTTTAGAGACTCCGTTCGCCGTTTGAGGGCATGAAGAGAAGGTGAAACAAGCACTCTTCATCTATTTACGTTCATTAAAGAGCACTGAGGTAACATTACCCTCTCTTTCTCTATAATCGTTTAATAATATCCGATTCGCACTGGGGCAAAAACGCTAGTACGTGACGCGTGGATTTTCGTTCGATCCGTGTCGGAATTACGCTATCGGACCTCCAAAACCTTCGATGACCATCTGGCGTGTGTTCCTCCGAATCGTGACTTAGAAAAGGGACTGCTGCTTTCGGAATTCCGATCCCGTGGGCGCTGTACCCTTCTCTTCCCAAAGGCGGCCTACGCTGCTTCAGATAAGGCTTCCATTATTTTCATCTTCTCGCTTATTACTTCTTTCGTACAATTTTTACGTTAAAACAACTGAATGTTGACTATTCGTTACTCAAGTGTAGTCTTTTGGTTTTATACGTGGCGTGTTGTTTCTAATGAGGCCAAAAAGGTTCGGGCGGCATCGCAATGACAAAAGGACCGCACCCATGCACCAAAGATACGTAGTCTTGGTAACAATAGGACAGATTGTAATTCGAAGCTTAAACTTTTCTCCATCCATTTATGTTTGCGGAATAAAAAAATTGCACTCAGTCGTTCTTTCAATAATCTCGTTGCGGGCATTATCGCTTCAGTGTTCAGCTTTCTTTCGCACCGCACGCGGCTGACAGGTTGGGCTCTTTACCTCGGACAGCCTGCTCTTTGAGGGAGATTAAATAAAGATAATGGCACAAGCGAAAGGCAAACGTATCTCATTTACAGTCAACTTAAGATTCGAAACGCCTTTTTTTCGCGGAATCAATTTCTCCTTTATGTACGTCTCGTAGTGAAGCGGTCACCGTGCGCGCAATGAAGTGTTTCGCGGATGCAAGTTGGGTGGCCTACCTCCCAGGAGGGATTTTTTTCCCTCGAGTTGGCTGCCCTTCCACATACCCTTTATATCGATGCATATCCCAGTGGACATGTTCGAAGACATTTACTCACTCGTGAGCAGACTTTAACATTGCACTATGATGCCGGTAACATATTAATTTACCGGCCCGCGAAATTTTTCATAAGGAGGGAAGAATTGCACTTAACCGGGTGATGGAAACTACATGCAAAACGTCATTAGAGTAGAATCACATGTTCTGATCTCACGAAATATAAATTGTTAGAACAAAATGAAGGGATTATTCTCTTTAGAGTTGTCCAACTAAGTAGGCTGAAAGCCTGATAAGAAAATTCATCAACAGCACGGCACTACATGAACCCTTAAAATAAGGCAACCCCTCTTGCATGTAAGTGTTCATTAAAGTATTATTTTCCTTAAATCTGATATACGTAAATTATCTCTACTATCAAGCATTAGCAGAAATGAATGTATTAATATCTCATCAAAATGTACATGCAAACAAATTTTTAAACTACTCATTGTCAGTACGTAAGGAAAATGAGGTTTTAGTCAAAACAAGAATAAATTTGACCATCTTAAAATAAATAAACTTTGTAGCTTCCACAACATATATATTTTAAGGTATTAAAATCATCTGGCCAGATTATATATTGTGGAAGCTACAAAGTTTATTTATTTTAAGATGGTTATATAACCTTTCCACGAAGTGAAGATTGAACATATCAATTTTATAATAAATTTGGTGAATGTGGATCCATGAATTCCGCCTCTTCACCAATGGATGTGTTTCCGTGATCAACATTAATTTTTATTTTGCACTTGTTTAATTCAGTGAACCATATTATTGCTTGTGGAATTAACACTGCACCATCGATATTAAAATACTAAATGGTATCCGAATGATAATCTGTTAAGGAGTTGATTAAATTGTCCTGCCAGTGAAACCACATAAGTGACACTTTCTCAATGAGATCGACAGTAAGAAAAGAATCGATCTCTTTTCTTAAGGCTTTCACTTAATTAAAAATTTCGCTCTAGCAATTATCTTAAATAGCTCGACGGAGGCTGTAATTCGATGAAAATTCCCGTCGGTGCAACTAACTCGGAAAATACTGAGACAGATTCTGCATAAGAACTCGCTCATATACTTTCCTTTCTCTTCGAGGAATACAAATGCTGGAGGAAGTGACTCTTTAAGAGTATATCGACCGCTGTTAAAAGGTACTTGATTGCCTCGTTCTCTCCCAATTAAGAACACTCTGTTTCCATTTCCTCAGAGAGTGAAGAGGTGGGAAATATTTGTTATTCCTTTGGGCGAGCTTCGTAGGCAATTTGTGGGTACGTGCGATTGCAGAGTCACGGTGCTGTGTGTCGTGGACACGTGTGAACATTCTTGTTTGCTCGCCGCCTGATCGCGGAGGGGAGATTCTTATTGTTGGATGAAGCAGGAGTGGTGTAGTTGACGAAGGAAGCGCTTTCAACAAGTTCCGGGAGGGTCCGTCGAGGACTCGCCAGGGGAAGGTTGTTAAAGAAGTGGGAGTGAATTGGTGTTTTCGACACTTTCTTCTCCGCGACCCTATTTTACGTCACGATTCCGAATCATTAAAAAAACGAACTCTGGGTTAGATTTATGAGGTTAGTTCCATAATGTCCTAAGAGGGAAATAAATTGGTGTGGTAAAAAGCATTGACGTAGTTTGCGGGAAACGCAGTTTTTTCAGATCGATGACTCGATATATTTGACCACAAATGATATTCCAATTTATTCTTCACAAAAATCCATCTCTAATCTCGATTTGAAGCTAATTCCACAACATCCAAAGAGATAATTTGAAATTATTTGGCCGGAATCCGTGGAAATACATTCTGAGTGAAAAAGAAAAAATTGGAAATATTAACACAGTTTATTAAAATTGGTTAATGTTGGTGATGGAATTTGTAGCCGAAACCGACCATCTCAATACACTGTGTGGATGTTCCCAAGTTTTTCATCGTCCCTCATATCCAAAGAGTGAAATAAAATAAGGTAGTGAAACTATTAGCCATAATTACGAGGATTGCAGTATTTTGGAATCGCTACATTAGTATATGCGATGATTATCATTTATAAAATTGAATTTTTCCTCGCAATAAGTTTACTAAAATATACGAAATTTTTAGTTATCTTGATAAAATATAACCCACTGATGGTTATATAAATTGAAAGATAAATACACCAATTACCATCAATAATGACATCGAGAGAGCTCTAACGACTCAGTTAATAGCTGTTTTGATAAAATCATCTTAGAGGATGAAATGTAAATCAGCTGTAAGCCATATTTTTTTAATGGTTGTGTTGTCTTTACCTTTCAATTAACATTATCGTGACATAAAACCTTATAAAGTCCCCTCCCGGATTGAATCCCAAATCCCACATATTTTTTATTCATGAACGTATAGGGAAATATTTCTTTCGTTACCTAGCAGCCAAACTGCGCCATGAGATCGCGAATTTAAATTCTTCTCTCTCGCAGAAAAAAGTGAGCATCGCGACGGAAAAGATAGCAGAGGAGATAAGACGATGATCGGCGTAGCATTAATTGGACGAGCATTTCGTCTAAAGGAGACTTTAAAAGATTATGTGAAGAAAGATCACTCGACGTGTGTTTGATTTCTCAATAGGCGCGAATGCGTGATCGGAAAAGGCAAATAGGAGGAAGCGATGAGTGGGCGTGAAGGACAGCGTGTAATGCGACGCTGCGACCTGGGATTTTAATCGTGCGCGTGCTTTATTGCAGCAGTGATGATAGCAAGGCGAAGGCGGGCGATTCCAGGATTGGGGCAATACACGGGGTTAATTGGAATATAGCCCGGATTGTCCCGATCACGAACGGTTCCCCACATCCACCTAGTTTGAGACAGGTTTATGCCGCGTCTAAATCATGGGGTTGTTGTAAAAAGAATGGCGGGGAACGCCCTTTTCACCTCTGCTGTAGAAGTCTCCTTCAAGTTTTATTCTCAAGCTAAGATAAAATCGAGAGCCATTCGGAGACTGCTATTTTCGAGTAAACAACGTTATTACACGAAATGAAAACGGCTATGAAATTTTATGCATGTTTCATTGAATTATTTATTATGAAATGTTGGCAAGTGACGTCAATAACACGAGACATTCAGCGAGTTTTTTTTATTTGAACTTATTTCAATTCTATTTGTGACCAAAGCCCACCAGTTTTAAGATCTCAATTAGATTAACTTCTTATCCTCAGTTTCATGCATTTAATTATAAACTACAGTCACTGAGAATAAAACAATCAGTTCCGAAATTTTGCAGATGCAGGAGTTTAGCACACCTTAAATTCGATTTATCGTCGTCAAAATTAAAGAAATCAGAAACAATCTTAAGTTTGAGAACAAGGAAGAAAGAACCCGAAAAAGCTTTATAAATATGACGAAATTTCGCTTTCTATAGGATGTGGGGAGCCGCTTAACGTTTATCATTATTTGCACAACACCCTCGTTGTAACACCAATTACACATAATTAAAAGTATTTTAAAATAAATAATATGGCTTTGTTTCTTCCACCTGTTCTATCTTCTTGGTTCTATTTCTATGCCTTCCCATGCTTAGTTAAAAGCAATACATCCACCTGTCGCAAAACTGAATAGTCATCTTGGAGAGTATTTAAAAACAATCTTTAAATTCCATTATAAAGTTCATGGCATATACCAGAATGAATCCTTTCCGTTCTGAAGGTTAATTAATTTGAGTGACAAGTGAAAATTCACTTCGGAGTCCTCCATCTACGCAGCTAAGATTAAACTATAAAAGGATTAAAAGACGTATTTTGAAATTATATGGCTACCAAGGACACTTACGAGAAGAACGCAGGCAATTCGGAGAACAGTAATCCGAAATTAAATTGAATTTCTTCAGCACGGAATTACCTATATAAGTATGGTGACTATGTAACTTGTAAGGTAACGACACCTATTCTCGAAAGCGTCCTACCTAACAGGATAAGCCTCCCATCTGTATTAAAATCGGAAGTTACAAATTTATATCGAAGTAACACTTTTATGGTAATTGAATTATTTAAGCTTCTAATTCGCCTCAAATTTCTCAATAGAAAATTTAAAGAAATTTCTTATTTCAACCTTTTCACAACACGTAGAAGAATATTATCGTTAGCTTACATAGAATATCTTAGCATTTGGCCATACTTCGTTCATTTTGATCTAGAAAACAGTAAATTTTTTGTCACCATTGTTTCAGAATCATTATCCTAGTCTTCTGTCCTTCCAAATGGACAAAAGCTGAGGTAAACTTTGGGGCCAGCAAGCTTAGAGGCATATATATCCTATCCATTCCACTGACCGTAGGGTATTGCAGGTAGATACCGGGGAAAGAGCTGGGTGCTTGGGCCTTCTTGGGAGTTGGAGGCGTGAAGATAATTGAAAGTTGCGACTCCATAATCATACCACATTTCCTTGCCCGAAATAGCCCATTTTGAGCTCTTCAAACCCTTTTCCGACCCTTCTCCTCCTCCACGCCCACTCCCCTTCCCCCCTCCCCCGAGGAAAGCACGGCGATACCGAGGCGATGGAGAAAGGCGGCCTCTAAAAGCGACGCAACCGTTTTCCACCGCTTTTTGTCCGAAAGATAGGCGGAAATTCCTTCGCCGGACGCCGAGCAGTTGCGAGAGTCGCCCTCGGAGGCTACCTGCGCGGGGAAAGGCAGGGAATATGACATTTCTGACATGTAAACGGTCTAATGGAGGTAGGATATCGCGGCGAGATATGGGAAGAGCACGGAGGGAGAGACGGGGACTAAGTGGCAGACGATGAGGGCTTAAGTGGCGTCCGAGAGTGCCGGGGGAAGTCCAGAAGGACGTCGAGGAGATAGCTGCAGATGGATTCGACGGATTGGTCAGTTCAGCCGTCCTTGGAGGAGTATCTATGCGTGAGCCCCCCCGCGGGAGCGCGACCGAGATAGAAGGAATGCGTTTAGTTTTTATTATTCCACCTGATGTACGTTGAGGTTGCGCGCTAAAGATATGCCGTCCATCGCGAGCGCATTTGGCTCCGGCGGTGTGCGAGGACGACGTTGACGTAATCTCGCTCGCATCCGAGAGGCACGGCTAGTTGCCGTCCGCGGGACCGAGCGAATAAATTAGGTTGGCTAGAAGTGCGCTCATAGAGGACGTTATCACCCGTGCCATCTTCAGAGGAATGCTAGGTGCGTTATTTTCCGAGCCGTCTCATTTGCATCAGATCGCTAGTATGCACGCGAGAGTGGAATGCGGAGTCGTTGGGATTTTCGCCCGTCTCCGACCGGCATGAGAAGCCTTTCACGCGAGCGTCCAATTATGGGTCTCGAAATAATTATGCGCTTATGTAAATTGGAATGGGTGATATCTCGTTGGGACTGTCCAAATTAGCGCGGTGGTACTAATTTCCCAAAGAAGCGATGCGTAGATATCTGGAATCTGTTAGCGATTATTCATTGCCTCTGTGCGTCGATTCCGCGGCGTCGATGGTTTAACGAGGTTTTATTTATACCAGGGTGTTAATTTTGATGCCCCGTAGCTCTTTTATCTCGTCTCTTATCGTGCCTGGTTTACAAGAAAATAGTTCTACAAGTGTATGAGCATTTTGTATCTAAATTGATAATGGCAGATGGCGAGCATTCGCGCAATTCAAAAGGGCCAATTATGGTAATGGAGAGATATTTTGATGAAGGAAAGGTAAAGACCATTTAGCCGATATCTCGATCTTATTCAGCTCTCTCGCATTAGCTCTTATTCATAAAGTATTTGTATGATTTATTTTTTCGTCTTTATCACGATTGGAATCCGCAAGGTTGTTGAGAGGTGTTCAGCAGCTGCTTTCTCTCGAGTGCACAGAGATTGGGCAATTGCTTCCTGCTACTTGCAGATGTCGAGTTTTCTGAGAAGAATGCGCACCTTGTGTATGATTATATTTCACCTTTTATCGCGTACCGTGTCAAGCAATAAAATCAGGTGGAATTGAGTGTTCAAAATGTTATAACGTCAATCTGCTAATCTCTTTTACTGCATTCGACTCATAAAAAGAGTGGATAGCAAATATATATAAGTAGGTGGCTTTTTTATTCGAGGGAAGGTTCCCCAGCCATACTCTCCTATCTAATTATAATGTGCTAGATGTAGTGAATGAAGTCTCAATTTTTCTACAGTCCAGTTTTTCTTATTTATAGAGCTAATTTCTTAACGATTTTTATTTTAGTCTTCTGTTGCGATTTTCTTAATATGCCCCAAATTTGTCGTTTTTTTGCGCTGTAACACTACCTGAATGAGTAGATAATGGCTGAATCCTGAAAGTGATTTACGGTGGAAAATGTGAAGTATAATAGATTAGTTGTAATGATATAGTAGAAGCACCCACTCAAATACTTGTTCCGAATTAGAAAGACACAATTGGTCTTTCTATAATTCACCTCCCTTACCGTCAAAAAAGGCTATCTACTCATCTTAAATATGCTCGTCAGAAACTTATTTCATATTCTCCTTCAGCATAAAATGCATCGTATCGGTGACTTTCACTGGTTTCAGAGTGCGAAATACGACTAATTGTGAGACTCTCATCGCTTGAGGTATTATCCGTTCCTTCTTAAAAAGCCGCTCTTTCCCATTTTCGACTTTCCAACCCTTGCTCACTTACCTCTCCCCGTTCTGATGTTGTTTCTGATCACTTTCTCACGCCCCCTCCCCTCCCTCGCATCAATTATCGTAAAGGTCCATCCGTCTGCGTAAGGAATAAGGTCTCGATACATTTTCTCCCACGATCCATCTTCTTCCATGTTCATCCCATCTTACTCTTCCCCTATCATCTCTATCTATTTTATTTTTTCATTGATCACCCTTATATTCTATTTCTTCCATACTTTGATGTAATTATCACGCTTTCAGAAACGAATCTATTTATCATCCCCTCAGGCAATCTCTCCGAGTGAATCTTCACATACTTACGTATTAATATATTCGCCCTTAAGGTTCTTAACTTCCTCCTTCTCTCACTATGATCTCCATAGAAACGAACCCGTGCACATGAACACAAAAACATGAGCAAGTCAAGTACCGATCTAAATGGAGCTACGCCCGTCGGCAATGTGAGTCATGCAGGTTATTGCTCGCTACTGTAATGCCTGAATATGCGTGGTACGTAGTTTTCCTTCTGCAGACTTTCCCCCGCCACATACCGATATGCGGCTTACAGGTATCAGTGCAGATATATATGAGAAATGTTTCGATCGTATCTGTTACATGGTATTCTCACCGGTTTTAAAAATCCCCTCTCTGCTAAGCGGAAGAATTTCGCTTCACATCTCGTGTGGTATGCACAGGTGATTACCCTACCTCAGGTCGCTTGTAAGTGACGACGATGAATTCAAATCCCTTTCGTTGGAACAGAATTTGTAATGTACAATTCCGTCTTCTATCTCCCTTATCATGGTTGCCATTTCTCATTTCTATCCATCCGCATGACCTTCTTTGTCCCTCTTCGTATTTCCCGTCTTCCTTTTGTCTCTCCGTTGGCCATCAAAGTGCTTTCATCGTGGAGAATCTCTTCGTGTATATAAATCCGGATGGCGTTAATGCTCTCAAGAGTTTTCCCGCCCCCATCACCCTCTATAAGAGGTTAACTGAGTCGTGACACATCCCTTGTGCAGCATCATTGCTCTCTTCCTTTCCCTATCTCTGGCCACCCTCTAAGATTTCCTCACACTTATTTCAAGTGCATTTTCCGAAGAAGAATCAATGTCGACAATGATCCCAAGAAAACATTTTTATTGTTTTTCTCGGAATTAAGTGCAGCTTCCTCCTGAGTGTTACGTTACGAAAGCTACGATACAGCCTACTTTATTGCCTAACGCTCACTTCAGAGTGAAAATGTTATTTTAGGTCGATAAATCCTTCTCGGCTTCTGCAATCATCTGATGAGTGTTAATTTTTAAAACCACAGATTATACGGAAATATCATTTTTTATAATAAATCACTCATGAATAGAATTGCCTCCCATGACTTCAGCCGTTGAAGGACTCCAATAAATAGCTTGGTCTTGTCATAATTTAATAGTTTGTCAACAAAGTTATTATCTGAGTGATACTAGAAAATAGTATTTCCATTGGCATGGCCTGAAAACATGTCTTGGGTGATCTTTAATTAAAATAAATTGTAAAATTTTTGCCATCAAGACTTTATATGAAGCTTATCTAAAAAATTATAATATATGATAGAAGTTAAGTTAAATAAAAGTGAATTTACGTATTCTCCATGCTTTCTTATCAATTTATACACTTCAGGCTGATATTTCATTTTCTTGGATTATCAGCAAATCCTGAAGGAATTTCATCATCATTCCTCAGAGAAGTGGTGCTTCTTATATAGCTTTAGAGGATTTTAAAGATAATGATCTTTCACATGTACCTCTGGTAGGGTTTTCAACATCTCCCTGTGACGCCACTAGTATTGCTGGCTCTTAAAGTATTTACATATCGTATATACCATAGAAAAGAACTATCCCTTTCCCATCGGTCATGTTACCACAATTTTTTTATTCTACTCTCTTTTTTCTATGATATATCAAATTGCTGTAAAAATTAGACCCATGAAGATAGTATTTTTGAAACTAATTCGAACTACTATCCCAAGACGGCCCTATTTATAAGCGGTTGAATGTAAATAAAATGTAGTCCAAACCCGGCAGATTGTATCACAAAGAGGACTAAGGAGGTCCCCAGTGATTCGTGCAGCTAATGATATGGAAAGAAGAAAGCATGACATGGAGAGCAGTGTCCATAGAATAGTGACGTGTGAGAGGAGAATGGACAGCAATTGAAATATGATACTATCTAAGGCGAGGGCGATTGGTTTGCCACGCGAGTTGAATTATAACGAGAGTTTTTGCACCTCCTGAATGGGCCGACGCAAAAAAATGGACATGAACGATGCGGTGAAGTGGTGTCAGAGGAGATAATCCAACTTCCTGATTCCCAAAGAGGGAGAGGAAAAAATATCCGTAACGGCATAATGCACTTAAATGCTGAGAAGTGGTGAGTACTTGCGCTGCTCCGACACCTTCGGCGAGGGCTAATGTTCTGCTTCATGTCTGATGCTGTACACGGAGAGGAAATGTTTCTTCGTCAACCAGCGGAGTAGCGGATTATCAGAAGCCAAAACGTCCGTGTTTTTAAGCAAAGCAGTTAATTTAAGATCAATACAAAGTACCGCCTTCGTAAACTCTGAACTTCTCAAAGAGTTCTTTTGAGTATACTTTGCTGCATTAATTAGATATACTTTACTGGAAACTAAATGTGATATGTCCTAGTTAATTTCACCCAGAATTACATTCAAGTTCTTATAGTAATGTATGTATATCTATATGATTATTTAGTCGTTCATTTTATTCATCTTTTTTAAAATTCATATCATTGGATATTTTATTATTTGTAAAACTATGATAAATGATTTCTTCTATTAAGAAAATTATTCTAAAAACGTATGCTACACTTATTGTTCGAGTCCATCGTTTTTTAAATGAAGACGACTTTGATATATCTCCAACTATTTTGCAACCGATCTTCTGATTCCAATTTAAGAGCAGTGCTTTTTATAGTTCATCCATCTTGAAAGGCAGACTTTCTCCTGTTCCACTAATAGGCTGTAAGATGCAGTTCCGCAAACGTTTCAGAGAGCCACCGGGTATTCTGCCGGAGGGTCCTTTCTACTTATAATTCCTCACTTCATATACGAGACAGCTTTCTATTTTGTCAACTTTTTGTTTCTTATATAGTTCTGATTAAGTGCTTTGTTCCATTGTCACTCAGATGAATTTAGGGCACAAAATTATTAACTAATACGTAGGCTTGTTTATGAAATGGCTGCATTAAGCTATTTTTAATTATACTTAAACGTAGTTACTGGCCATTTTATTTTATAATGCCATTACTTACTATTCCTAGACATTTTAACTATGAATAACTCTGTGAAACCTTTTAAAACATTTATAAATTTGCTTCTTGTAAGGAATTTCTAAGGACAATCTGATTTCCCTTCGACAGTAATGTTGTATTAGCACTTTGCAAGATCTAACTATCAGAAGGAATATTGTTTTATATTATTAGAAGAAGATTTTTAATACAGTCCTTTTTCAATTTAATTTGTCTGATATTCAAGGAAAACAGTTGTGTATTTCAGCAAACTATATCAATTTTGAATTGAATGAATGACGAAATATTTTTTAGGACATCTAACTCATTAAACTTCGGCCAAAAACGGATTTACCAGAACATTTTAAGGAGAAAGCGGACCGAATGAAATAAATATTAAATTTCACAATAAATTAAGTTAATAATAAGAATATACATTTCATATTAGTGAAAGCCTAAAATCATACCTTATATAGGCTGAATAAGCCGGCACATATTACTATGTGTACAAGGAATACTTCGTTCTCTCTTCGATCACTAAAATCTCAAAAACTAAAATTTCCTTTGCACGAAAATTTAAAACTCTCCAATTTTATACCGTATAACTATCTCGAATTAACACTTGAAGAGCAATTTTCGTATCATGCCGGTGACGTGCAAATCAAATTAGAAAGCTGGTTGTTCAAGAAAGTCGATTTATTTATCTTGCCTCGGGGTTAAATAGTATGCAAATACGGTAGTATTAAATGTAGCCTATCAGTGATTCGTCCTTGCATATCTCGCATAACCGACGATATCATAATATACAACCCTCTTACGAAAGATTCAATTTTCATCCGCGCATTGAGCGAAGCCTTCAACGTTAGCAAACCATTTGAAGCACACATTCCTCCAGGATTTACCTTTCCCGTTCCGTAATTAACGAGTGTACCGGAGAACACCTGCTTCGACTCCTCTAACCTTTCCCTCTTAGCTTGCAGAACGCTTGCGTTTCCTCCTCCTTTCAACGCGACATAACGGTCCAGAGCCGCATCCCGAGGATCGCGTACACGAGACCCTGTCCGCGAAAAAAATGTCCATCGGCCAACCACTGGTAACGCAATCCTCTCAACGGTGGAGCCCTATCCAATGGGACATTCCTCTTTGGCTCCTCATGCAGTATTACTATCAAAACAATCCTCTCTTCAGGTGTGATTTAGCTATATTGGACGCGTATGCGTGTTTATCTTCTTCATTTTTCGTGACTGATATCGAAAGAGGAGAATGGCTCGCGTTGCATGCTCGATCGTACGAGGGATGAGTTCAGGAAATTTGATTCGAAGCATTCCTTTGGGGGATGGAATAACCAAGTCATGAACATGGTCAAGGTGATGGTGACGCTGAAGAATCTAACCATTGTACGAAACAAAGTAACTGCAATGTGATCGGGATTCTTAAATAGTAGTCTGCCATAGTCAACAGTGTCCTTAGGACACCGTTCACCTTTAGGGGAATTTATAAATTAACATTAAGTGGGGGTATAGTTTCATTATGTATTATTTCTTCAAACAATAGGATTAGCATTATTAAATATTTATATCTATTTTATTAAAAAGCATTCCTTTTCTTGCCTTACATTTCTATTTCTATTTGTAAGTACCAGACTTCCCTTCACTTCTCTGCATATTTATGTATTTTATGTCTAGCTGAGAAATATCCCAACAACTATATTTATACATGCGGTAGATTGGTTTTATAAAATAGGGTACTAGAAATATAAAGAAAATAATAAAGAAAAATTATAGATAGAATAGACATGAATGAACTATCGCTATTATAATTCACATTGCAAATGGGTCAGCAGTCCGGTAAAACACCACATAATTATCCATATTTTGAAAAAGATTCATAATAAAAAACTATTTAGAATTAAGTTTATAAGAACAGTATTTGTAAAGAAAAAACAAGTAATTATATTTGATGAAAGAAATGTAGAGAATTATTTTGGGGAGAAAATATATGCGCCATATATGCGAGGGAATTTAAGCACATAAATATTACACATTCCTTTAACCTTTTTGTTAGCGTATTATTATTGTTTATGTAGGATATTAGGGAAGGGATTAGAATCCACTCAGCTAATTCAATCCATTGTTTTAACTCTCTATTAACGAATTTATTATACTCTCAAGTCCTTTCTACTAACGAATGAATATACTCTCAAGTCCCCTTCGGCGGTTTGACGTAAGTTTTAAAGTTATGGCTATTCTTTCCAATGATTATTGGAGTTTCAAACTTACCGTTAGCACATAGTAATGCACGGATCTGTCCTTTGTATCAAAGTTCCCTACTGCTATTATTTAGGGAAGCTAATAACTGCTCCTCCATACAAGTCAAGGAAATTCCTCGAGGGATATTGGGTTGGTGACAATGGATGCTTGTGGGATGCCCCAAGAGATCGAGTTTCCGTTGCGTGATGCTGCACGAAGGCATCCATCCATATCCAAGCCGTTCAAGGGTATATTCATTAATCAATAAATTTGGTCATTCGGGTAACTAAAAAGATTACTCAAACCTTAAACTCATCGCCTAAAATTCTACACGAGATTAAATCGAAAGAATGCACTCTCGTATTTAACAAGCAATTCGAACTCTGCGCCTCGACTGATCTTCTGCAAATTTACAAGAGCATAAGCATTCACAACGTCAACTGCAAGTTCATGTGTCACTTCTTAAATGCGTCCGTGCATTCATGCGTGCAGAGACGTGCGCTCATGTCCCTCTTACTTTTTTATGTAGATTTCGCCGTATATTTGTGTGTATAAGAGGGCGGAGTCCTCCTTAGAGGTCGTTCCGTGTCTCCGGACGAAGATTAGCGATGGACGTGAGCGTGCTTTTCGGCATCGCAAATGCGAGTGTGGTGCATCGAAGGCATCGGCAAATTCCCTGCCTTTCGCACCCAGACGATCATATACACGAGGCGTCGACTTCTCAAGTCGTAAAGCTTGCTCTTGAATGCGCGCAAGTGGAAGACTGTTAATGTGTCCCTCTCATTATCTCAGCATCCACAGCCACCCCTGAGGGTTTTAATATATTTTCGCGATATTTTTCACATTTCTGCTCACGTTCTTCATTATGTAATTTTGTATACATACTATGCATTGCATTGGTCATGATTCGATTATATGTATACATTTGGGCATTATTGTAGGTATAGTTGTGACATTTTTCTACATTTTTGATACTATTTTTTATTGTTATGTATATTGATAGAACTTATTAAAATGTTAAATTGACTATGCTGATTGATGCACCACTCACAGGTCCTTATGGATTGTGGAGTTAGGGTAAACATAGGTTATTTCGAGCTAACTTTTAAAACATCCGTTACGCAATTTCCTGTGGATGTATTGGCTATAATTGTAGCACAGAGAATTTTGCATTCACTTGCCTTCTCAATGACAAAAATGGAACCATTATCACCTCTGGGTGATACTGAATGAACTTCCTAACGGATACTGGAAAATTTATCACAAAATTTCCTATGTTTACCCTGTACATTTTGTGATATTTTCTCATCTTTTAGTCATTATTATCGGTAGGTTTTCGTTGTTTTTTCACAACTCCTTTCTTTGTGGATGCATTCCAGCATAATATTATTTTTAATCTCTTAGAATTCTTAATCCACATTTCTTTTCATTTTTCTCATGCTATATCTTTAAATTAATTATTGTATAATTCATGACGATGGGTTAGGTGATAGATGATACTATTAGCCTCAATTTCGCCCGATTAAAGACGTATTATAATATTATTAATCTTTACTGATTTCACTTCCTCTTCTCTTTCGCAGGTAATGTGGCTATTTTGGTATTATATTGAGATGGATTTAAAGAATTCCTCCGAACGCCGGCGGAAATTCTTGGCATTGGTGTTCACTGAGTTAGGGAAAGTAACTGCATGGAGGAAATATGCAAAGGGTCGATGGACCCTTTACATCCATATCCGCCAAGATGATTCTCTGATGTGTCCACCCATGGCGCTGCCATCGTCCACAGGAACACATTTGTAAGTTTCATTCCCTTTCAGATGACAACAAAGGTTCAGCGCTTAATGCGGTCATCCAGGATTATACTATTTTCTAGTCCACAGTACGGATTCGTCCAGTTACATAAAATATTCCGCATCTGTACTAAATTTAATTACATTTTTCCGTGGGGAGCTGCTCTAATGAAGTCACTTTCGCGTTTAGTCGTTAGAGGTGGAAGCTAATTACGCCTCAGCTGTTTTTGTCGCGCGTGGTTGCATTTGAAATAGATACGTCACAGAGCCTCTCAAGAGGTACCTCTCGCCGGTTGCAGTTTCTTTTTTCGGTGGAGGTTCGAGAGGATCTGTTAAAAATATCGTTTCATGGAACGGTAAATCCCAAGGATAAATCGTTTAGTTTGTTCAATGAACTCTCGTCTAACGTTTTCGTCTCCGTCTAACGATTTTCCACGCTTTGGTTTCAAAATTAAAAGTTTCGGCGCTGTGGCCGATGAGGGGCGTTACTTTTTCTTTTATCAAAGTCCCTATCTTCAAGAATCATGAAAAATAAAGCTTAAAAAAGAATTTTTCGTAGCTCACTCGGTAAAGTTTAATTTTGCGTTGCATTGGAGACTGCCTTGGGATATTTCGTAATTCTTCTGACATTATTTAAATATTGAATGTTATTTCATAACTTGCTACGCGTTAAAATCCTTAAAATTTTAAACTTCGGTTACGTTATTTTTCTAAGTTTTACATGCCTTCGTTTGCAGAGAAACTACTTCATCGATTTCAAAATTAATAAGACAAATTACTATTTTTATGAAGCATATTTCACTTAAGATTATTCGAAACATTTCTGGTATTACATGCAGAGCTAGAAATCAAGCTGTGGATAGGTTTTTTTTGCGTAGGATGAACTTTAATTTGGTGAATTTAAACTCGTTTTGTCCCGTAAGACAAACCTTAAACTTATTTAGTTAAATTAAACACATTTTATCTTCAGAAAAATTTTGTAAACTAGGATGGAGAACAAAGTCGAAAACTCGGAAGGAATGGAATAGTCCATTATTGCAGCTCCCGCTTCGTTTCGTGCGATGTTCTCTTTCAGGTGCAATTAAAATACTTGTAAGTTTCAATTTTAGCAGTTGGATCCAAAGGTGTAGCACGTTAGGTGCATCATGTTCGAGTTGCGGCAAATTATCCGAGAAGAAATCCACGAGTGCAGAAGGATTCCCCAGGGCCTCGCCGAATCCAGCTCGGCACCGAGGACATCGGACTGCGGAGAGAGAAGAATCGACACGAAAGAGGTGAGTTTCCTTCTTTTCCCTCCCATCATTGTATCCCACCCTATGAGAGACACATCAAAGCGGCACCTGCCAAGCAATAGACCCATAGTCCGTGCTAAGCCATACACAGCACACCTGCAATGCGAGTGCATTCGTTCCGGACACGCGTGCCTTTGCCGCGCATTAGAGCGGGAGACCCCCGCGATTTTTTCTGCCGCTGCGCCGGAAAACAATCGCGATGCTTTGAATCTCCCACCCCATTTCTCGCCTTTTGTTTTCCCCCAAACGACCCGAGACGCATTGCTTTTCAAGGTGAAAAATATTGTCTCGTGTGGTGGAGGGGGTGGGGTTATTTAATGGGCAGTAAATGCGATTCGGAGCGGTTGAGAGAGGAAAGGGGAGCAAAGCAGGTCGTTGAGATCGTTATCCCTTTTAATAATGTTATTCCTTTATTTTATTGAGCAGCCCACTCCTGGTCGTGAATTTGCGAGAGACTCTTCCAAACCTTGTCTCTCCTTTCTCAGTATATGCGCTATTTTCGTAAATACTTACCAACTGAACATTTTGTCAGCTACTGCAGGATTCTTTGTGATAGAATTTGGCTGTTGGTAAATTATCGACGTCATCTTGTCGAATTGGAATAGAGATGTAAAAACTTGTATTAACCTCCTAGTGCATTCGAAATCTAATCTTTTGAATTCGAAATCTTACCTTTTTCAAAGTCACTCTTACGTGTTTTCTTCTTAGTATTTGCTCACTTCTTCACTTCACTTGTTCACTTCTTAGTATTTGCTTAGTTAATCTAAGAAAATTAGTAAATCTCTAACGGAGAGCCAAATACTTATTAAATATTTCTTGTACATATTTAAATTTAAATAGAGGTTATCTGAGATATATACTTAATGCCATGGATGGTCATAGAACGTTTATCGAGAATATTCAAATAAATTTTTGCGTTTGCAAGATAATAATTAAATATCATAATTTCCGCGTAGATCGTGATTTACGTTTTATGAAAATATTCGAGAATATCTACGTGACCCTAACTGTTGAAATGAGTCCTCCCCCGGTCAGTGTATATCGTTCACAGCAAGATTTACTAATTAGAGAAAGAAGAGCGTCCTAATTGGACAGGATTTGGATTAAGATTCTATCGAGAAATCTGATTCGGTCGTTAAAATCTCCGTTATTCTTCTTTGAGCCATTTCGATAAAATACCGCTCTTAATTAGAGCTCCGAGTGATAAAGTAGCGCATCGAGCAGCCAAATTAGGAGAACCCTAAGTAACCTTATTTTTCATTGAAAACGGCGCGCGAGACCTCTCTCCCGAGTGCATAAATACATACACCTGCACGCATATTTGAGGATGACATCATCTCCGTTCGCCGAATTCGTTTTTAAAAACTCGTCTGACTAGTCGAAAGGTAATTATTTTCACCCGAAGCAAAAGGAGCAAGTCACAGAGTATCTCGGGGTCCACGAGTATGGCCAGAATGGATCTTAAAAGCGAAGATATTAATGGGAGAAAAGGAAGTTTTCCCTGAAACCACTTCGAGTGGAAATATCGTTGTCGTGGACGAACGACATTCTTTTCGGTAATTGCGGGTCCTTTTGATTGCGTCTGTGGGGCGGCCGGGGGGAGTGCCAGGTGGTGGCGGCGGAGTTTTTCGAGCAGAAATCCCATCCTCGTCTTTAAAGTGCTATTTCTCTCCTGCGCGCACATACATAATCGCGTAAAACGCCTATATCTCTTTCCAAGAACCCAATTTCCTCATTTCCTTCGGTCGCCCTACCCGTTTCTTCAAATCGATCAGAGCTGTGTGAAGTGGATAGGAGGTCTCGTCGACCGTCCACGTATACAAATCGTATGAGATAATGACTTTTGGCTTAAAATGGATTTTATTAGGCAATTGAGTGAGGTAATAATTCCATTTCCTGCTCAAATGGACGTGTGTTCACTGCCCTTTTACGACTTGCGCTATTGTTCAATTCTCTTTCCAATGAAATCATTCTGTGAATTGCAAGAGTGAGCGATGATATCGCAAATTCAATGCAAATTTCACACGTATGAATACTAAGGAGTTTTCCTAAGACTTGCTTTTGAATTTCAGCACGTTACATATATAATGTTAATTCTGTATTTAAATTAATGTGAACCTCAGGGTACTTGACGGAGTGAAAAATTACCATACGGTATTTTTATTCGAAAAATACTAAAATAATTTCGAAATCGTTTCCTCGTCGAAATTATACTTCATCTATGGTAATGAACTCATAAATGGATATTACGGTATTCATCTGAGAGGGAACTGCTTTGATGAGTTTGTACCTCTGATAATTATAGTAGTTGCAACTCAGTTGAAAAAATTATGTACGGGAAATAGATGAAATCGAGGTAGATAGCTTAAAGATAAAAATTAATTATTTATTCCCTAGCTAGCAATCGAGTATTAAAAATGTTAAATAATAATTCAATGAACAGTTTTTTCATTACATTAAAATACATAGGATTATATTTCGGGTACTAATCGTTCATACATGCAATTACCTTCCACCAACAGAAAGATGAAATATCGAAATAATCTTCACTGAAGTCGTTCCTGTTGCTTTTAAAAGACTGTTTCCCCGTCTCCCCCTCTGCGAGGAAATATTTTATGTACCGTTTAAACCGTTCGGTGGACTTTCCATCGCTAACTTTTTTTCCTAGCGGCTTTGCTTCAGACCAAGGTGGATATCCATTTCTGCTTCGAGGTAATACCTTCACAATTGGAACTAGTTTTTGAACCTTTTTCTCGAGTGGAAATACACGCAGAACCTGTCTAAGACGGCTTTTAATACGATAAAATTAACATTCGGACAAGGAACGAATGTATTTTCAGCATTTACGCGATCGCAATGGAGCGTCTGTGATGCTCCTTCGCCGAATCAACCGTTAGCTTTCCGATGAGGTGCGCTCAGCGATAGTGCATTAATTGCATTTCCACATTGGAAGTTCTCGGAAATTTCGACGCTCGACAAAAATGGACTGCCAATCGATGCATGATGATGATACTCTCGTCCTTTGACTAAGGTCGTTGTTATCACCACGTGTCTTCATCGTATTTTTTAGGATTCAAACTTAAAACTGAAAATCTTAATCATTGCTTCAGATTTAAAACGAAACATCTCTAAAATCGTCGTATATTAGATCTTTCCGAGAAATGATAAATGCAGTTTATAGCTTTCATAGAAAGCAGAAATGAATGAATGAATCAGAAAACTGATCGTTTTTCTAGAAACTCAGACAAACATACCCTATTTATTAAAGGGTCACTGACAATAGAATGAACTTTTGATGAATGAAAGAGGGGATCTAGAATTATGATTCTGATGATGAATTACTCCGTGCACGAAATTAGTTCATTTTATAATAGTGCATCCAATTGTCAAATAGGCTGTGGCATCATGATTAGAAAATTCATCTGCACTCTAAGATAATTTATTTCAAAAATTTGTGTAATTTTTTAAAAATGAGCGAAATACTATGAAAGCACATATTTTGGAACCTTCTTCATCGCCCAATAGGCTTCTAAATGGACCGATGCAGGGCAATTTTGCATTTGTTGTGAAATGTGATACTCTATACCTTTCGCAAAGTCTCTGCGAATATTGAAAGTCATTCAGATAGCATGTTAATCAAAGCCCTCAACCAAATTTTTTTATATCCCATCGAGCATCCTCGATTCGTAATGATCATCAGCTTTTACAGGATATTTTCAATGCTCATAAATCCTCTAAAAATGAGAAAAATTAAGAGACTGTTAACCAGTAAAATTTTTCTTGGACGATAGCAAGGTAATGCCAGCGTGGTGCTTTAGTTGGGGTCGGCAAATACCTTACTTTGACTTAGACGCCAGAAGTTGGATGGACTCAGGGGGAACATACTTCGGAGAGCTGGTTTGGTGAGGAGAGTTGGGAGGTGAAAAGGGGTCGAAATCGTGGAATCCTTAAGGGAATACATGCTCAGGCCGCGTACGAATCCGTCGGGGAATGCCTGAAAAGAAGAATAGCCTGTCTCTCCGCGATCTACATAATCTCCAAGTCCCTCCAATTATTGCGGCGAGCGAGTGAAGTGGGCCCGTCGAGGCGTAACACGAGGGAGAGAGAGCGGAAAGTACAGCGACAAACGAATTTAGAGTACATGCGAGGGAATCTCGTGTAACATCTCCAGGGGAGACTATCTTCGGAAGGATGACGTAACGTTCGGCGTTAAATACTTGACGCATTGATATATGATGATTTTATTCAAGGGGATAATCTCCTTAATGGTTATATCGTTTTCAAATTTCCGTTCCGCAAAAAAGCTGTTTTTCTGCTCTGGTGAGAGACGCAGCAGATCGCCAGAAATGCTAACCTTGAGTTTTCTCGGAATAAATCCGGGGTAAATAAATCAAAATAGTCATAGTTATTCTCTGCCTAGATAACTGGTTACAATATTCAAGGTTCATATTTTTTAGAATAGCCGATTTAGACTGAACTGGGTTGTACTGATAAGATCCCCTACTTCCGCAATTCGAAGACACCTCCAAAATACACAGCACTCAGTTCCAACGGTGTAGGGCCCAAATATTTTTGCGTAAGTGTCCTCAGATTCTTCGTTACTTCAATGATCCTCTAAGATAAGGTTTGTATAGAAGCTCTGTATTTTGTTTTAATTTAAAACCTAGGGTTTTTATTGTTTCAGGATACAAACCTATATGTACAAGTCTTTGCCTCTACCATGATCAAGTTTTGGTTTGGATCGTCCATAGTAAATTTGTGGAAATTCCAGATGTTTCTTAGATTTAAATTTAATATTTTTTACTCTGAATTATAATGTAGTATCGATTGAGAAAACGTGTTTATAAAACATGGGATCGTAATATTTTCTATAAATGAGATTTTAATAGCTCCCTTTGAAGTAATTAAACCAGATGAATTTAAAAACAAATTTATTAAATTCGGTTAAGCAAGTTTTAGCTAATAAGTTTTTTAAGGATACTCAATTTTACGTATATGTTTTTCGCACTATGATTAACTGATCTCGGTAATTCCTCCATTATATTTGTTTTTCTCTTCTACATATTTACATCGACTCTGTTACATGAGACGTCCCGTTTACTCATTCCCATCAACCTCAAGAAAATGGTTGTTGCTGAGCAAGCATGGAATTCGCCATATGTTTGATGGGGCTATTTTTAAACCGTCCTCTCCTCTTTCCATTTCGCATCTAAGAAGGAAAGTCACTGGCCACTGCACCCCGGCTGTCTGGTCAAGGTAATTTTCTCGCCGATTAATTATTCATAATTAAAATGACATTGATTGCTCTATCTTTTCTTTATGACTCGCCCACCGGTTGGCCATCTCCGGCACACCGGAACAACAATCCTCGTTTTGATATACGCTGCTCTTTCAGTGACAGAACACATTTATTATTTTAATTGGAGCGACTCGGTCTGGAGCCTTTGGTATTGCACCTTGAGGGAACTCGCGTAATGATCGTGACGCCTAACTTAGCTCTGTCTTTTGCACCTAACGGAATCTATGAAATGCCGCTCGAGGAACAAGTGTTGTTCACCCTTAGTCTCTCCATGGTGATGATTCTGTGTATTTTGGTCGTCGCGATTTGAGCGAGAAAAGTTCAAAATAATTACGCTTCACTCGAATGCTTTCGTTCATTTAGTGTTATCGATCGATCGCTATTGTAGCATATTTCACAGACGATTTACACGAGAGAGACATTCATTACATAAGCACTCCTGAAGGAAGAAAAGCTTCAGTTTTTAAAGATTTCGAGAAGGTTGTTTCCTCTCGGTTTCCTTTCTGCCTCTATTTAGGATTGAAAATATTTAGTTTATCCAATTTTAACGGAAAATTAATTCATAATGTTTTGATGTGAAGGGGACAATCAATTTCACGTAGGTGAAATTATTAATAGATGCCAAAACATATAATTTCAATTCATCACCTCCTCTAACGAAAACAAAATAGGTATTTAAGACTTGGCAAGTTAGGCATTCAATCAAGTGGTTAAATATTTTAGTTTATCGTTCAATCATATTAGAAACAATTAATGATATTTAAAATTGTCGTAGATTTAATAGAGAAAATGTCAGCCTTTTCCTCTTTAATTGATTCCAACAGCTGAAGAAAATATGTAGCACTTCTGGAAATTGATTACGAAACAAAGAATTTTTTAAAATTGCGATGAATGTTTCCGCTGATCACATAACACTACACTTGTCTATTAAATAACTCTCCACTGGCTGAAACTCTTGCTTATATAATATGGAAATCCTTGAGGGAACATCTTATGTAGTTTAATTTTTGAAAAAATCTGTAGTAAAACCCTGCCATTAAAAAATACGATCTTAGTTATAATGAAAATAATAAATAACTCTGGAATGAGTTTCTCCGTTCCGACGCAAGTGAGCTTAAGTATTTTTAGACGTAAAAATTTAAAAAGAACATTTATTACGATAAGGATCGCCGTAACGATATTAATGTTCGTTTTGCTTCTTCAGCGCCGAAATATCGCCATGTTTACACCGCTCTTCTTAGCAGCCTTCGTTTTTATGCCGCCATATAAATGGACTGAAAATTTTCCTCCTTTTAAGATCCCTTTCCCTCAAATCTTGATGGCTGGACTGCATTCCAACGTGAGCATGCTTGATGATCCTCCTCTCGAAAGATTCTTCAATGTCTCTATGTTGCGTCATCATCCTCTTTCCTTCGTCTCTCCATCCTCTGCTTTTTATTTCTCCTTCTATTCCTCTTTCCTCTCCATGACTCTGCGAATATTTTTCACCTTCTCAACATTTCTGCGAAATGCTCTATATCACGCTGTAATTCCAGATCTAATCATTCGTCTTCTATCTCGTATTATGCGTCGGAACGTTTCCATCAACCTGTTTTATAGCTCTTCTGTTAACATTTCGGTTATCTTTATTCTCAGTGTTTGAGAGTGGAAGAATCCTAGTACAGCCAGCAGCGATACTCGATAAGTAATTGTTCGTTTTCGATTTGGATGTACACGTTCGCATACATTATGTATTATCCGTATCCTTAGTTAATTTCTTCCAAAAGAAAAAATTATGTCCAAATCATCCGTACAAAATTAATTGAATTAATATAAAAGTAGTAGATTCAGTTGAAGATCTAGGGATCAACATTACTAATAACTTAAATTGGAGCAAGCATATTCAAAAATCTGCGGCAAAGCAAGTAAAAGATTTGGCTTTGTAAAGCGTATTGTTGTGGTAAATGCGATGAAAAGGTGAGAGAACGATATTATTTTACCTTGGTCAGACCCCTTCTGGAATATGCGGCAAGTATATGGGATCCGGCAGATGAAACGTGTACCCACGAACTCGAGAAAGTGCAGTGTAAAGCTGTTCGTTTTGTTTAGAAATGCTACGATAAAAAAGAAAGCGTTACAAAAATGCTCTCAGACGTAGGTTGGGAATCCTTGAAGAACAGGAGATTGGAAGCTAGGCTGCGATTGCTCAATAAATTCAGGGAAACTACATTTGCGGATGATACAATCGGTATCATGCAACCCCCCTGCTACCTCGGTGGATCCGAAAATGAACGTAAGTTACGAGAAATAGATGCTAGGACGAATTGTTTTAAAAATTCATTCTTTCCGCGAACGATACGCGACAATAACCGATTAAGGAAGTAGTTTAGATTCAACTGGTGTTACACCCCCTGCCACACGCCGAAAGGCGGCTTGTAGGGTATTAATGTAGATGTAGATTATCATTTGCTCACAAGCGTCATGGCAGTTAAGGGCGATGTTTCATTCACTTTCGGTCAATGATAACGCACATACATTTTCGATCGAAGAATCTCGTAAGGTTTACTTTGGACTGAAGACAGCGTGAAACCAATGCGGGTCTTCCATACATGCCATATTTTTCAAAGTCGAAGAAGATTAATTTGCATATTTGCTTTCTGCTACTGAAGAAATGTTGACATTACTAAAATTAAACAGTTTTCGAAAATCATTTATGCACCTAAATGACTTGGCTCTTGGACATACTTCACCGGAGTTGTTCAAAATTCAAGATAAATGTCGTCTTCGAGTATTGAAGAATACATGGGTAAATTCGGTGTTCAATTGAGTAAAGAAGTAACCATAAGTGAAAAAGGAAAGAATATGTCTCCTTGCGCATACCAAATATTCTTCTTACAATGAAAGCGTAAGAATATCATGTTCCATTGATGTTTTATTAATAGTTCAGCTCCTTTTCTAATTATTTATAGATGCAGATGACTTTAAGATTCAGTTAATATTATAGTTAAAAGAATTTCTTCATAAAATTTTTCAAAGGAACAATATTTTGAGTGTAAATGTAAATTAAGAGAGAAGAAAGAAAAATTAGTGGACCCACATATAATAACTTTCGGAAATCGTGCCTGACGAAATTAAGATTTTTTCATGAGGTTCTTTCCACAATTTTCTCCAATTCATTTCACCATTACTTATGGCCGTTGTATAGAAGAACCGCAGGTGGTACAGAAAAGGACGAGGGATCCCACCGAACTTGGCTTCTTCCTAATTCAGTGCGATGCCGACTCGGATAGCGGAGATGAGCATCTTGAGATAGGACAGCGGCGAGGGATGAACCGAGAAACGACTCGCATTTCGAGGATGCAGAAAATAAAAGCTTTAGAGGAGTCCCGGACGTGGGAAACTCCGAAACAAGTCCACGGGGATGCTTTCCCAAGCAATTTTGAACCCGGTTCCCTTCGCTTTAAGGACACCTCTCTCTTTCACCCTCTATCAAAGCCGCCGCTGGTTGTTTATGCCGCTTTCAACGCTGATATAAATTCCAGTACGTTTATGCCTTAGCGCCTTCCCTTCCTTCTCCTCATGATATGATTTTTTGTTTATTAGACGTTCTTTTTGGCGCGTAACCACGATTCTGAGGGGCCTTCACAAGGTCCGGGACGTTTGTTATTGGCCATCTCCACGGTCATCGCTGATAACCGACGCTTCTTCCTTTTGATTCCTCGTCCCCTTCTCATCTTCACGAAAACATTTCCTTTCATTGCGCCGCTAGACCTTCTGAAAATTCCCTTCAGGTGAACTTGAGCGTATGGGTATTTCTCGAGGATCGCAATGGGGTTGTTAATTGTTCTCGAAAGGATCAGACTCTTCCTATTAGGCCCTCGGTAAGGATGAATCACTAACTAAACTTAGCTTTGAGTAACGTTTCTCTAGTTACATTAAAATGGATATTATATATTATCAGAGGCTGCGTATTTAATTGCATTTCCGAGCTCCGTTGTCATCTCATGAGAACCACTAGAGGATTCAGATACAATTATGAATTATGATATTATTGCAGATTCAAAGGATAAATTTATTAAATAAGTTCAGAGAAATTACGTTTTCAGATGATGTAACCGATATAATGCGACCCCCCTGTTATATGGGCCGTGCTGATACTGCCCGAAAGATTAGGGAAATAGATGCTAAAACGAATCGTTTCAAAAATTCATTTTTTCCGCGAAGTATACGCGAAAGCAACCGTTTAGGAAAATAGAGTCAAGGTGCTTGCACCCCCTGCCACACGCCGAAAGGCGGCTTGCAGGGTTCTTACATAGACATAGACATAGACAGATTATTTTTATCTATATCAAAATCTTGTTAAGTATTATAATATAATTAGATTCACTAAATTTAAACTAAATAAGAAATATTGACTGGCCATGCTGTATTCTATACATATTTAATACTTGTAGAAATTACACTGAGCTTCTTTTAAGAGTGAACTGGTTGAACTTAGTGGATATCTCACATTATCCGCTTTGGAAAAAGCTTTGCCATTCTACGTTTGATTTTTATTGATTATTTTCTACCTCAATCAGATTTTAGAAATGTCTTACTTTGTAAAAATTACAATATTATCTACACTCCTCAAGAATTTAAGTTTTCCTATATAACTTATAAATTTATATTATAAAAAAGAAATTATTTAAATTATTACAGACTTATTAAGAGAATAGTTCATGCGAAATTCATCTACCACTACGAGCACTGAAAGATTTATCGATCTTTTTAGTAGATATTTTTATAAACCGAGTTATTTTTTAAGGATATATAAAATAACTCACAACTAAACTTAAAAAATAATCCTAATCCTGCCACAGTATAATAATCTGGTAATCTGTATTGTCATTTTTGGACCTTTTGTTCCTGCCATAAATTATATCCATGAAATTTCTTACGATTGTATATCAAGTTTAGCTACGATTACTTCATCAAAATTACATTAAATTTTATGGAAATTTAATCACCATTTGCTCACTAATAATGCTATTAATTTACCCTCCGATTATTAATTGCTTTAAGATCCTCCTCCGAGAGACTTTAAATTAAATTATTCAAAGATCCCTCCGCTGAGATCAAAACGAGAGCGCCCCCGAGTTCTCCGATGCTCCCTCGCTCATTCTTCCCAAAAAAAGGTTTTTTTCGACCAAAGCCACGCCCACCACTTTACAAAATGGCCGCTCGTGTCCTGCCCCGAAGGGCATGCCAGCCTTTTACAACCTTATCCGCGTGGTGGCTCCACCGTCGCCGATCCTTTTTACGGTTGTCATCGCCGATAAGCATCTCGTACCCGCTCCCTCACTCTCCTCATCTTCTTTCCCCATTTCCTACATATTTTCACTACCTGTTGCTTTTTATCACAAAAAAACCCGACCTATCTCGGAGGAATGTCATCCGAGTATGTATTCCTTTACTTCCACTGCCCTTAACGTTTCCAAACTCATCGTTCCCAGATCTCTACATTTACCCGGAACAAGTTACAACCAACTCAGTGGCGCCTCACTCGTTAAAATCTCCAAATCCCGAGAAATGAGCCCGGGGCCTTAAAGCTGCTTCGGATTTTTCCCCGAAATAGAGGCACGACATGCGGCTCCGGAGAAGCCAGAGAGAAACGAAGGAAGTGGAAGAACTATTTCGTTATCTGTCTTTGACGTCGAAAACAGGAAAGAAATGGGCCTTTTACATCAAAATACCTAACCTTTCCCTCGAGGTCAGCCTTGCTTTTTTCCATTTTTTAAGTTTTTCACTTTTATCGAGTCGGGAAATAATTAAGGTCTAGAAGCGATTGCGACATATAGATGCTTTATCCGTAGCTCCGATCTTAGTTTTTTTATCCTCCATCTCGACTAGTATCCAACTATCCCTATCCGTGTTCCGTGACTTTAATTCGTGCTCTATTCGGTCACGTAGCTGAGGGGAAATCGGGAAATACTATATCTCCCTCGAATCATAGTTCTCGTAGGCACGAGAGTGAGCAAGCCGTGAGGCGTCAAGATAAGGCGTTTAATAACAGATTTCCGCTCATAGTATCCAATTTTGGAGCGCATTAAAATAATTTATGGCGAAGAACTTTATCTCGCCTTTGGCTCTGCTTTGATGCTGTCGAATGTTTCACAAAATGTAGATAATTTCTAAGGAATTTCCATTATCCGACGTGGAGGTCATCTGCAGGTAAAACCTGCATTCATATCATTAATATTTATAGCTCTAAAATTATACGGTGTTTCATTGCTTTGATTGTGAGTCGACGCACCCTCGTAATCCAGTTAAGTTTTGTGTATCGTTTTAAATTGAGATTCGTTCCAAAATGGGGCTTCCGTACTACGAGAAAGCTCAACAACGTAAGTTTCTTTTCAAAATGTCATAGCATCTTATGCATATACCATGGTAATCCGATATAAGAACTCTACTTACTTTTAATGAAAAAACTGGTTATTTAGGTAAAGGATAAGTTATTTCTCTAATGGAAACAGGAAGCCCCCAATTTCATCTATTTTAATATTCATCGACGAGCATGCGCCCATTTTCTAACCGAAATATCCGATTAGCTTGAGCTCGACGCGGGAACGCGTGGTTGGAGCGGTAACACACTAACTCAATCCGCCCCAGCGACCTGTATTTGTTTTATTTTTATTAGTTTCCTTAATTATTATTAGCCATTAAGAAACTTGCAAATGCCCTATGATACTGAGCTAACACTCGCTTATTTCATGTCAAAGAATTAATTCCAAAAGAGATTAGTGATTATGAAGTCCATGAAAAGATTTTTCGAAAAAAAGTAGTAAATGAAGTATACACGTAGCGTATAGATTTAGCGTGTATATAGTATTGAAATATACCTGCAACAGTGGCCTGCCGAACCCAAATAAACTGATATCTGACCAGTCTAGTTTAGAGACATCACTGCTGAATTCAATAGCTCTTTATCAGGTCCATTAAATCCATTCAGAATGAAGTTTAGGAGAAATTTTGCGTCTCGTCTTTCTATATTACTCGATAGCTTGGCTTTCGTAAGTTATATAATAGCAGCCGATAGTCCAAATCATTCCGAACGATCAATTTCCTAGCTGACTTCCAGCATCGGCTCCAAAAGTTTCGTCCCCACGCTGAGGTGACCTCACTCCGCCGGCTTCAAAAAGGAGGATTTTTCTCGGACGACTTTTCTTTCTGGAGTTACACTAATCGGGCCGAGCGTTGCCATTCGAGTGGAAAGGCACGACCGGCCCAATCTCGCCAATCTGAGCGTCCATGGCGCCGCGAAAGAGCCACCCAGCCCCTGGGCCCCCGTCAGCCACGGTCCACGAACCTTCGCGATTAGTATCTAGAGCGGAGAGAGTGCAATCTTCTGCTCGTCTTTTTATGCCCCAGGGGTCGTATAAACCCCCCTCCTCTGCCTTTTCGCTTACCTCGTCTTCAACTGTCTTCCTCGTCTCTCTTCTGATTTCCCCTGCAGAAATGCTTCTACCAAGTTTCCCACTGGTTGCGACCACGCCCACCATTTGCTGATTCTCATTCTCACCTAATTGACTTTTACGTGTAATCATCCCGAAGACAAATAAGGAAAAACGAAACCGACGAAGCAATGGCAAATTCACTTAGAATGCTCCCCAGCGCTAATAACTTGAGAATGCAAACAGCTTATTTTCGCAGGAAATTAAGCTGCGCTCTATGTTCTTCACTGCTGTAAGCTAGTATTCAATTCCCAATGAGGGAATATCAAAATATCCTGTTCCTCTGAATTTATTTGCTCTGAGTACACATAAAATACGTCTTGTAAAAATATTCCGCAAACTTTTCCTGAGCTAACTGGAGATGACAATCATTCAATGAGTGCTACACTTTTTTCGTAGTTTTTATTCCCTACTTGCTGTTATATCTTGCTGTAATATGTTTGTTAACACAGTGCGTTTCAATATGCCGAGTAAAACTAAACTGTGGTAGAACAAAACGTGCGAAAGGGCACACCAAAAGTCTCAAATATAATTTTATAGATTAATTTAATCAACGAAAAAGAAAAAGAGTCGGTTTTATCTTGCAAAAAATCATACTTAATCATTTTTCCCATCTGCATCCTTGGTGTGAGCGATCACGCGAGGATATATGCATAAGATTCTCGAGATTAACCACGTAACACGTAGATTTCTTTAATCTCAAGAATTAAATAAGTCCATTCAAGATTTTTCGCCCTAGGCCTATTTCCATCTGCGGAGTTTTTCTTCTCTGATTTGAGAGGAGATTCTTTTGACGAAGATCCATCTGCAGGTCGTGAGGTTACTTCTTGACGGAACTCCTTGTTCAATCATTTGACAGATTGCTAGCATTCACGTCATTCTTTTGATGAATATGAGTATACTGTCACTTTGTATCTCCCTTTGCTGCCAGCATCTCCTGCCATCCCCCGCCGTCTTTTCCACCCCCGATGCCTTATCTGCCCTCCGCCGGGCGGTCCTCCACGTCTCCGGGCCCTCGGAGGTCCCTCCATCGGCCACAATCTGTCGCCAGACGACGCGATCGTAGGTCCTTTATTCGCCTACGTTCGCAGATTTCTATCTTCAGTGTCCTTCTTCCTTTCCTTAATGAGTGCAGATGTCTCTTGTCCGGCGCTCCGATACCTTCGAATGCCTTGAGGAATAATAACGGCCTCGTCGAAAGGATCTGAATCGACCTCTCCTTCCGTTGCTCTTTTTGTTAATGGGACGAGCTTTTTGGGGACTCTCGGAAAACACGGTTCTTCGTCTTCGGGAGTGGTCGCCGTGTCGATCGGAGACCGTGACCGGCTTTGGTCGTTATTGCTGATCAATCGCAGCGTTTCCGAGTTTCTAGCGAATCGCTTTGGAATTTTCGTAAATCGCAAAGTGGATTTGGTATGTCCTTGCATTGGAATTCAACCTGTTTGTAGAGTGGTCCGATAAAATTTTTAGGGGTAAGATTGCAGCTCTGAATTGACGGTTTAATGAATGTACGAACGATCAAGTGCTTGAGGTATACTTAATCTTGCTATATAGAACGTGAAAGTTATAACCAAAAACCTTCAAAGTTTTAATACATCCCAATGCGCATTTCGTTCTCTACGCGAACATCTATGAGAAAGTTAGAACGTAGAATCTTCTACCTACACCCCTGAAAATGTTCCCAAAGAGAACGAAATGAGCATTGGGATAGATAACAACTGTTGATGGTTTTGCTTATTATTTTCACAATAAACGTTCGCTATCAGTGGTCCACGACATTCTTGTTATGTAGAGCAAGGATTCATGAGGAAAATACGATTAAAGTAGTTGGCATTATTTTTCTGTTCGGAGACTCCGGAGAACAAAGATTGACAGACGAAACCCAAGGCATTTCCGTAATTCCAGCACCGCTTGAATATTTTTTCTTTAGCAAATTACACATCTGGCATCTACTATTTTCCAAAACTTGTCGGAGAACGATGGAACCTTGGTGAAATACCATGTACCTTAAAAAAATCCATTCTCCGGAGAACGAAAATCCCCAAAATCATTTCCTTTCTGTTTGTTCATAACATTACCCTTCGCCACGTTACGACCCTGCTGCCCACAAAGAAATATTAGCATTCTCCGCTAAAAAATAATGTTTGTATATCGGTACAGCGCTTTCCAAAGGTTCTGATTGATTTTTCGAGTTCATCACGACGACATTCGACGCAAATATTTATCCTTTCCCCATCTCTCACGCGGTCACGATTTTTAATATCTGTGCAACTCGATGACGAGCAAATAGGCCCGCAACGACACCTTCGATATTTTCACAGCTGTCTTCGGATTTCCCTTGTCTATCTCCCGGCGACTTTATTTGTTTCGCGAGGGGCTGATTTGAGACAAGGACATTTTCCCGTATTTCCCTTGTCTTTTCCCAACTGACATATTCCTCTCGCGGATGAGAAGGTAACGTAAGGTTCGCGCCTGAGTAAACTGGCACGTTTTGAAAACGCATGACAAAGTCGGCAAACACGTCGTCCGCGGCACGCGATGAGGAGAAAATCCGAAAGGATTTCTCATCTCTTTGCTTCTCATAAGTGCTTTTCTTTGCGAGAAGTAAACACGAGAGAGACTCGGGTTAGCGTCCGTGAATTCCTCATTTACGAATTCCCGGAACACGTATCGGTCAACATCGGGATTCTCAACCGCCTTTCCACTTCTTGATTATTTTACCGATTAGTTACTCAGTTAACGAATTCTTCTTAATCTCCCTAGCCGTTGGAACTATTCTCCGGGGGCTAATTGTTTCAAGTCGCGCATTAATTGTTTTATTTATGGTGAGAATTCTTTTTCTTTTGAAGGTGGATTTTGATTCTTAAGTAGTGGATGTCCTATGTATCGGTTAGTTCCTAATTTATAGCAACGGTAAATCAATTAATAGTATATTTACTAAGGACATTCAGTATTTACAATATTCCTCGCTAGAATAACGGTATCCGTTGAGTTTACTAACCCGTTAGTATGAATTTTACATTATCTTAGTTTAGTTACGATAAATGTTTCCGGAGTATATATTGTGCAGGGGATAATATAGGATTTATAAATGCTGAAGCGTGGTAATATTTTAGATGATATTATTTATAGCAAGATTCAAATTTCGAGAAATGTTATCTAACAGAAATACAATTCACAATTTTCTTCGCAAAATCATGCAGGTTTTGCATTACTTTTGTGTACTATTGTTCTGATCTTAAACAAACGAATTAATTATCCTACCAGGACAATGTAAACTCCATCATTCAAATGATCCCATATTCATCCACCAATTGTCTGCTCTTACTTTATGCACTAATAGACTGATTAAAGGCGTCGACTCCGTCAATATTTTAGAAGACACACCCGGTCAAAATAATCTAATAAAATAATCTTCATCAATTTATTGATTCAAGAGATAGGCAGCCGAATAATCTTGATTCTCACGAACGGTTGGCTGGATAGAACGTAGCCCACCTTCGGCATTGGTCGCCTGATTCTTTCCCTTACGCCTCGTTACGCTGCGAATTTCTGATCTTTTAAAAATGCAATCACTCTCTCTCTGTCCGACGAAGGATAAGTATCTTTGTTTTTCCATTTGGGGGTTGACTTGATATTTTTGAGAGGATGGCGGTCGAGGGAAATCATGCGAAAGAGATATAAAAGCGGTGGAAGATATGGTGTGTGCGGAGGGATGAGGAAAGGGCCTTTGTGAAATAGGGCCCCGGGGGAGGAAGGGCGAACCTGAGGACCGCCTTCACTATCTGATTGAGTGTCATTCCTCTCTCCGCACACTTTGCGGTTTTCTCTCGCTGTCAGGACAATGGGGACGAAGCCCCTGCGACAGGTTTGCCGGCCGTTTGCTGGAATCTCGGTAGTCCGCAGATAATTCTTCTCTAGATTCCTAAGTCTTTCGAGTTTGGCGTCTCCTCCGGACAATCGCGTGCTCGGAGGCATTAATCAGTCGACGAAAAATCCCATTTATAAAACCGCGGATAAAATATTTGAGGAATAAATATTTTGCGGTGTATCCCTCGCAGTCGTTGCCCTGTCAGTGTGTTTAACATTTTCAAGTATTCAATTTTTATTAATTATCCAGGCCTTGCGTTAAAAAATGAGTTTTTGGTCATTTTAAATAAACCGCGTGCTCTTCTAAAGGAAATTTGTTTTAAATTCAGTGGAGTTAGCTACATGAATAATAAATATTCGGTGAAATATTCAATTGTAAAGGGAAAGGAATTCATGTAATTGCTTGATTTATTCGTACGTGTATAGTAGAAAGGATGACTGTTTTGTTTCATTGGAAGAAGCTCATTTCCTGAATGTAATTGAGGAATAAACCCATATTGCGAGAAAAACCCACAAAAACTGAATCTTAAAAAGAAAATAAAAGTAATAGAAATATAATAAAAATAAATAGCCTATAAAATTCATTAGAGATGAACATATCTGTAATAAGAAGCGTAGAAAAAGTACTCTTAAATGAGCTAAATAGAATATAATGTTAAATCTGTTTATCGCGCATGAAGTAAACATGAAGGAAGCGAACCAGTTTTGCTCGCTTCTTGGATTAGGCTGCTGAGTGACCGAGTGCCCGTAATGGCCTTCCCATAATGAGCGAACTGGATTATGGCCAGTGTCGCCAGGAATGCCAAATATAGAAGGGATTTGAGTTCAACGCTCTTTTGCTTCTTACACTAGAACACGTAGCGGGAGAACACAAAAGTTACATCTTCTTTTCTGTATCTAAACATCGTTTGGGTCTTAAGACTGCGTATCTAATCAAGAAGAATAGGAAGTTATAAAACGTTTCAAATATGATCGAAGGTTATTGATAAGCATCTAATGACGAGAAGTTTTACCAGCAACGTTAAAGTGAATCAGCAACTGGAAATTATTAAGCCGAATCGTCACTGAAATACTTCTAAAAGAATCCCCCAGTGGCACCATAATAATCCAAGTATCTCACTTGTGAATGGCTCATCTAAATTACATAAATACTCATTGCGATGAGGTAAATACTTTTATATTTTGAAATTTTCAATTATCTTAAAAATAAATTGATTCATATTATTTCCTTCATACACTAATCTCGAAGTAATAATTGTATCTATCCCTTAATTCTTTTCTATTATAATTATATTTGTCATGTGATTTCAACTCTGCAATGAATACATATAATATTCTTTTCCTCCTGTTTTATGTGTGATCTAATCATAATCCTGGTAAATCTTGGTTTGAAATGAAATCTGAAAAGGAGTCGAAAAGTTTAACTCGAAAAGGATAAGAAGAAAACAAGGTATTTTATGTTACCTACGAATCGACTCCCCACTCCTTAAGGTCTTTGATAACTTCATAGTTATACATTAGTTACACGTCTTGTTCCTCTCCCTCTTTGCTCTCGTCCAATTTTCTATCCTAGGCCACAAATCGCCCGCAAACGCTGTGGTTTATGACGGAGATTGCGGTTAAGGCCCTTCAGCTGCAACGTACGTTCGTTCGTAGTATGCATGTTCGTCCCTTCCTACTTTTCCACTCTCCTTTACCTTCCCTGTCAACATCCACATCTTCTAAAAAGTTTATCTGAAAAATACATTATCTCGAGAGAAATGCGGAATCGCGATCTATATCGGGAAATCCATGCTCTGCTCGCTCTCAATTTTTCCTTCCCTTGCAATCATTCCGATTCTCTTTCCTTCCCCTTCGACGGCCCTCGGCGGGAACGCGCACCTCCATTAAGTGCGCAGAGAGCTTAACACGCATGCTTGCGCTTTTCTTTCGCGATCCTCGTTTAATTATCTGCGGTACCAATCGCTCCGTGGGTCCCATTCGAGAGATATTTCCAAGTCCGTTCGCATTTGTATATCGATCAACTTGTCAACTCACTCTAGCGGGGAGAGTGTAATTTTTATTTCGATCGCCTCTTTGCGCTCTATCTCATCCGATTAATTCTCCTTCAAATCCTCGACTAATGCCTCTCTCTCGCAGACCTGTTGCTTGACCATCTCTCAGAGGGATCACAGAGGTCTTTGCCTATCTTCAGAGGTCAAATAAACCTCGTTCACCTTTCTCTCCCCTTTCCATCTGCTTTCAGCTATCTTTCCTTGCCTTTTCTCTACGTTAAAATTAATCCCAGCGAAACTAGCAGCTGCAAATGAGAGAAGTATCATCCATCTCCACCACATTGTGGTTTCAATTTCCTGCAGTGGTATCTATGAACAAAGAAAGCTTCCTTATCGGAGTTATCTGTCATTTCATAGAATTTTTATTAATTTGCGTGTATATGTTGAACTGGGAATCTTGAAGTTAACTTCAGCTTCGTATGATGACACATTTTAAAAAGGAATCGGAAATTGAGCCCTAAATGGAAAAAGATTTCTGGGTGTAGGCGACTTGCTATATTTGCTATTTCATAGCATTGAGTATATTTCAAACGAAATTTATATTGGTGTATTCGACGAGTGCCATTCGGAAAAATCTTAGAAAAGAATATTATTATAGTGAATTGCAATCTTATTTTTTTGTTAATATCACATATATAATGTATAACACCTAACAATTATTTAGACGATTACTTGACTAATTAATTCCTCTTTTGTTATTCGAGTAAAAATAAGAAATTCTCCTATCATACGTCTATGGTATCAGTGTGGTATCTGTTATCCAACATTTCACGAAACAATAATAAAAATTTCTCTCGTCACCGTATTTAAATTCACTTTCTGTAATTAAGGTTTGGAGCTATGGAATGAATCCATTAATGAGAAAATTTGCACTGCTGTGGATTTCAAAATTTTGTTCAATGAGTGAGTTATTTTGACAACCTTCACATCTAAACAACCAAACCAATCGAGAGTGTTTTCGTCTCTTTTCTGTAAGGAAGGGAGCGAAGTCGCAATTTTTAAACCAGGAATCCTAAAGCTGATTGCACCGTTCACTTTTTAGGATACCTTCCGATAACAAAAAGCCTCGATTGCCTCATTTTAAGTCCCTCCGACGTTTCTGCGAAAAGAAGGAAAATCGAAAATGTTCCCAGAAGTGGATTAATTCAGTCCTCGGCATTTCCAAAGGAGTTGCAAATTGCCACTCGGTTAATTTAGCGTTCTCAAAGTGACGCATTCGTCCCATTCCTCCCTCCTCGACTTTTTCTCGAAAACCGCCGTTTCATTTAAGCTCTTGTGAAACGAACCAGATCGAGTAAAACTATTCTTTTGAAAAACCGCACTCGAAGCGCGCGCTCGGAAATGCGAGGCAAAACAAGGAAGAAAAAATGCTCCATTTTCTTCCATCTGGGGCACGGGAAAGGCGCGCCACGCCCGCACGGCTTTACTTTATAATATAGAGTATAACGTATCTGTTATGAAGAGGGCATGTTTCCACATCTCGAAGAATCATAGCTCGTTTTTCCGCTCTCGATAGATGTGGCCTTGGCAAGGATTTGACGCTATCGACGTCGTGCGCTTAATTAATTACTCTCGAGATGTAATTTCAGAATGCGACCATCGTTCCGATGGCTGGAGCGAGTTCCGTGGCTCGTGTTTGCGAGATTTCGATCGAGAGACTTTCTTCACGATCGAATGCTATCCGATCTCACGGAGGATTTCCCGGATTTATTGTCATTATCTCCCTAACTAACTATTTCTTAATTTTTCAGTCAAGTCCGGCTCTCGATCCTTCGACCTATGAGATGTTGACCGCGAAAAAATGTTTGGATAAATTGTTGCGCTAACTACTGCAGAATTTGCTAGTAACAGTAAAATTCAGGTAGAGTTTATGTAATCAGTCAAACAAATAATTGCAAACGGTATAACTGTTATAGATTTATAACATTAGAAATACCAAGTATACCTTCTCTTTTTTAGCTGTGAACATTATTATTGGTACCTCTAGGATTTCTAATCAGAGTATATTTGGAGCTTAGCACCATCACCAAAATTTCAGTCATAGAATTTTTTTAGGGATATTACTTCGATTTGTTTTCCGTCTTCATTGGTACTATACAAATGTTACATAAACACTGAGCGTTATTATTGTGTATCGTCCGCTAAAAGTATACATTTTTAAAACGATTTGCCTTAGTATTCTTCCTGTATTCCAAATTTGCGAATTTGTCTTAATTTTCAATAAATGCAGGTCCTCTTACATAGAATGGTCTATCAGCTGAAGTATAAATTTACCATTCGTTATAAATATTAGTATTTAATCGTTTTCAATGACATAGATAAAACTCTTTAATATAGGTATTTATAGATTAAAAATTCTGAGATGAAAAATTAGTGAATAGGTGTGGTGAACAGCTTGTATTATGGCGCTGTATATTGAAATAAACTAACAAGTTATTGGAAGCGGGATGTAGTATAACTATGGGAACTCCAAAATATAAAAGAGCTCCCAAATTGGGAAGACCATGCCTTTTCGTCCCCTCCCCTCTTCAGTCCCCTTCGCCATTTGACTTGCAAAGAGCGTCGCAGCCCCACAAGAGATCGGCGTGCATTCCCACTGAAGCATCTCATTGCCTACACTTAATGATTATATTAGCCCATCCCAACACCAGCGCCTCATGGCTGTGGTGAGAAGCGAGTGACAGTTTGAGTGGTCGTGATTTTCTTTCTTTCCCTTCGCCAACCCCTCCCGCCCTCTCCACCAATTGAGGTGAGCCGTGATTCGTGGGCGTGATCTAATTTCGAGTCACGTGTTTCCCTCGCACTCGAGACCACCGAAGTGAGGGAAAGGATGGTATTTGTTATTAGAGTGGACGATAGGGCTTAGGAAGAACAAATCAAAGCAAGACTCATTCTCACTAATCAAGATGGAGAATTTGAGGGAAGGGAATTAATGGGATGTCTGGTTGTGTGAGATCTCTTGAATGAGTGAATTATTGTTTGTGATATATGGAGTCCATTTGCAAGGGTAGGCCTTACCAAAAAGTTTAGCAGAAGTACTATCTTAAAATTAGGTAAATTAAAGAACCTTTTATAATCGAATGAAATAATTTTGCTTAACTCATTTTTATTTTTTTTTTAGGTTTCTTATATCGTAGTTCAGGGATTTTAGTTTCAAATATTTAGATATACTCGTATATGTATGTATATACAAAACTATTAGCATTACTACTTTTCAAAGTATATTCTTTAATGGTATTTATGTATTATTTAAAATGATATTTATTCATTATTTTCTTAATACTCCTCCCTTACTCTCCTACTCTCGAAGGCTTCTTCATCTTTATCCCAGTTCATAGATCTTTTCATACTAACCCTTTTATGACATCTTGAAATTTTCCCTTAGGATAACAAAACACATATATATAAAAACATGTGGCTCTCATGAACTGATGCTTATCAAATCATGTATGGTAAGCCCACTTGACGAAGGAGTTAGGGTATAAACCATACAGTGACCCTTAGTTATATTAGAAGGACATTTCACCAAAGCATACATAGAAAATAATTGGTAATGCAGCTCATGTGAGAATGATTAAAAGTAAAAGCTGAAGTCGGAGAGGAAAATCTCGAATTAATAAAAAAATTTTTTTGCAATCGATTCGAGAACCGGCTTTTGGCGGAAGAATTATCCGGAGATTTTATTATTCTCACGCTCTTCCCTCCAACTTAACACAATGCCCTCTTCCAATACCGTCAACGCAGCTCCGTTCTCACATCGATCCAACATTTTCGATATCGGATGAATGAATCTCCGGACGCATCCAATCAGTATGCGCAGCCTCTCCTTTCATTTTTTCGCGTTATCGCCCCACATCAAGAGCATCGGTCGTAAACACCGCATCCTTGGCAACGGAAGAAGTCCCATCGGAGACGCGGCGCAACCCAATTAATCTCGCTGGAAATCTATCACAATGCCATTGTCGAACTGCCCTCATAATGAAGATCGTCTTTGGAGAGGGGGAAAGTGATGCGTGTGGTCAATACGTTTGTTCTTAGAGTAAAACATTTCCGAGTTCGCGGAGAGGGGATGTTGCTCTTTCGTCTGATAGCCAACGCGTACTTCACGGACATTTTTCTCTTTTTCCGTCGTCCGTGAGAAGTGTCGGGATCTGCTATCGGAGAAAAGGGAGCGTTGGCTGAGATTGCGGCGCAGGTTGATGATAAGGCCCTTTGGAGACGTGAGCGGGTGGAACAGCGTGACCTCTCGCTACAGGTGCCTTTGTTGTTACTCTTCTTCTATTTCCGACCGAATCTCATTCCCATTCCACCATCCTTCTCTTCTCTCTTCTGCTACTTCTCTCTTGTCGTGCTCGAGAGACTAAGATCATCTCGATTTCGGATTTTCCCACGTCTCTTTCCGCTTTATCCTGCAATCTGGTCGCGATATCGGTGAATAAATAGATTTTCTTCCGCGACACAACCTCGGCGCTTTCCGTTGGCGAAAGCTTCTGTGGAGATGTTTGAATTCGTTTTGCTATTCTCAGATTTTTCATTCATTAATTCTTCTTAAACATTCATTCTTCCAAACATTCATCCTTCCAAATATTCGTTTTTCTTCAAATTAAATTCACAATATAGTTGCATATCGAACCTTGGACTCAATTTAACTTTACGTCGCAATCATTCAACGGTTTCATTTTGTTTGGTGGTGTTATGGCGTTCTATATTCAACAATCTCTTCCTTTTTCTTCTACAGTTAAAATAATTCATGTTTCATTTCAAAATAATATCCATCCATTCCGCTCTCGAGTTCGGCGAAAGTAATTATAATATTTTCGTAAACCATAAAATTTATATGTATTATAATATTATATTAAATATTATATTGATATTTAATATATTAATTATCAATCACTACATATAATATTATGTATTTATTTCGCTAAAGCAACTTTCATCTTTCTTGTAATTAATATTACTCTTACCAAAATGGTTCATAAATTCATATTGCTGCTTATTACGCATCTTCTAAAGCAAAGAAGAAATTACATTCCAATCTGAGGTCAAAATGCTTTATAGTTTGGCAGTTTTCCATATCGAGATTTCGTGTAGAAGTTACCGATGGGTACAGTTATCCGCAGCAATGTTTTTTTTATCCTGAGAAGAAGTCATACCGAAGCCGAGAAATCAGCCGGTAATCTTCCTCGTAGCGAAGGCGCTGGAGCTTAGTACGGAATTAAACCGTCAACGTCTCCTCTCCCTCATAGATTCCTAAGTAAGGAGACGAAGAAGATTGCAACACATTCCATTCTCTTTGTTATCCGCTCCTCTGATCGTAAGTGGCTGACTCCAGAGAAGGCAATAAAGGACTTGGAATTTCTAGGGTAATAAAGACTTTTAATTCTTGGCGGTGGAAGACGTTTTGAATTCCGATCCAGTGTTAGATTTTGCTGCGGATTGGATACGTACTCTTTCCGTACTGTTCTCGTTCGAGCTTTAGTATAAAATCTCTGTCAACCTCTTGTACCTCTTTCGTAGCACGTCACTCGGTTTGGTTACTTACACTTTACACGATTTTGTTAACATCGGCGAATATTTCACCGCTGTATCTCGTTTTTACTGTTGCCAAGCTTTTCCTCGAAGACTGTAAGATGTGCTATATAGTTTTTTTTTCGTTTTTCTATTTTAACGGAAAGTTATTCGATACTTCTTGTTTAAAAGCTCTCTTATTCAGAATCTTCATATAATGCTGTAGATCTAGCCAACAGAGTACCTTTCAATATCGGAAATGAATTCGAAATGTGTATATTTCACTGCTTTATCTCCATTTTACGGATGCCAAACCGACTATCGGATATTTTTTTCTACTTCTAAAGGATATGCTATTACATTTTCGAAATGAAAAGATATTCCGTTGGCTAGATTTACAGCACGACATGAAAACTCAAGCAAAAAAAAAAGCAAGCAAAAGATTAGAACTTTCATATTAAATGTGAAAAAGGATATGATATAGGATATATTTTTCTTCTTTTAAAAAGTTTAAAGTTTTCTATTAAGTTGTAATATTTTGCTTGCTTGAAAATTCCCAGAATTAGAGTTTCCATCTGATGCTAAGGATCTAGCTAGCAAAATACCTTTCCAATTCGGAAATGTAATTGTAAAGTGCAGACATAGTCATGCGCAACAGCATCTGGATATCAAGATTTTATTACAATCCAATCCGTCGCTCTTCAAAGAGTAAGCGCTGTCTTCGAAAATGCGTTCCCAAGAATCTCCGCATTCAAATGTGCCGACAGTATTCGCTCGTAAAATAACACTGATCTTGATATTTTTTGCTGATTTCGCTGATATTTTCTCAGAAATAGGGAGAGATTATCCGAATGGCATTTCTCCTTACGGTCCTTTGTTCTTCGCCGCCTCTTCCCTCGGGCTTTGTATTCATTCCGTATTTTCCTGTCCTATGACTTTTCCTCAGCCGTGCCCATTTCTGCCATCTGATGCCCGAATCTCTCTTTCCTTTCCATTCTGTAGAAATCCCTCCGCGCTCTATCTGAACATTGCACGCTCCATCTCCGACATTCGGATAAAGATGAGCTCTTTGGAAGCAAACGCAGTTTACTTGACTACGGATAAGTAATAGTACGTTGGTGAAATTACACCGTGAATCTAATAGGTCGTGCAATTTATTGAAGAATAGTAGATAGCGAACCTAAGTTCTATACTCCTCTTGTTGACATGACACATGATTGTGCATCCCGTAAAGGAGGAAATTCGATTATTATTTATGGAATAAATTCTCATTAAATAAGATTAAGTTTTGATATGGTGTGTAAATAAAATTAATTTTGTTTACCTTAGCAGAAAATCTGATTCATGATATATGAGGAATACAATAATTTAAGAGAATCACTAAAGCGCATTCTCATTAGCGATCAGGAGAATATTTAACTATAAATCATTCTGTTCTCCAATTATAATTCGCCTACTTCAAATCAGTATTTATGAAAAATTTATACCAACCATGCATTTTATCTCTCAGAATTTAGTATATAGTATAATAATAAAATTCCTTAGGGTATTTTACTGATTTAGTAGGGAATATCCCTCCAGAATTCTTCCTTGTTGAATAATTTTCCTTCGAAAATATTTTCCAGAAAATATACATCATAACCATCTTTGCCTCTGCATCGAAAGTAGTCGCCATAGGCGTGGTTTGAATCGTACCCCGCTTTTTTAAAGCTGCAAACTAAGAAACGCAAAAGTAATGCTTGTCCACAAATGATTGTAGTAAGACGTTGAGATTATTCTCGTGGGAGAGATTGGATAGTGATTTGGAATTGCGGTAATAATTTCGCATCGAAAAGAAGGTCGACGGATTCGTACGTTTTTTAATGACGATGGAACACTCCGTACGGAAAATTCTTTCGCTTACAGATTTTTCTACTTTTAGTTCTAAAGAATTCATCTTACCACTGTCATTTCTCAGGGGCAAGTTATGATTATTTTTAAGGTCACCAGCATACTAAAAATGCCTTACATGATATTCTGTTATCTTACGTAATGTCTTTACTTTGCAATTTCATTTTCCAAGTTATCCAGTTAATAACTAAGAGATCGAGGTCTTCAGTTTTGGAATATTTGTTACTTTCAATTACATCATGTTAACAGGTAACACTAGTTATAGGTACGTAATTTAAAGAATAATGAATGAAAGTTGAGAGACATTCATGGAGAGTATGATATGTAGAATGAGGAATAAAGCCGTGGAGGAAATTAAGTCCTCATAGAAAGAATGTCTAAAGTAGATAATTTGCAACAAACCGAAGGAAACGAGACGGAAATTAACACCTTTGGTGAGTTGGATAGGAATTTTTAGGATGAGGTGGCTCCTAGAATGAATCACTAATTACTTATACTTCCATAAAACATCAGATCTTCCGTCCACCATAATTGAAAATTTTGAAAGCTACTTTTCAAATTAAAACCAGCCACTATCCAGAAATTGCTCAAATTTCACGTACTATTTGTTTAACTGAAAGATATCCTTCTCATAATTTTGGCATCGATATGACGAAATATTGATTGGCAATGTTTAAATATATTGAACAGGTATTTAGAGAGAGGAAGAATCGTGAAAGAAAGAATAAAATCGTATTGTTAGAAGCGGAGTGGAATCGCTGGATGGGGGAAGGGACAATAAGGAAGAAATATGAAGAAAATAAGAGAGTGAGTAAGAGGAAGGAATGACGAAGAAGAGTATGTGATGCGCGGTTAGTTATAAAAATGTATAGGTAGGGATATAAGGGGCGGATAAATCATAGGAAGGAGAGGTGGGGGTGTAGAGAGCGAAGGGTAGCTATCGGACTCAGAAAACAATCTCGGAGGAGCAGTTGCTCTCCTTGCGTTCCGGAGCGCCTCAAGGATACATGTGTCGGGAGATGAATAACCACTGTGGGCGAGGGGAGGAGAGATTGATGAAAAAGGAATAGTGGTCGGATCACGCTCCGGAGGCTTCGCATCAACGGCCCGAATTCGTGATTCCCAGAATGAAAAGAGATTCATCTTAATTGTCCGAGGGAACGTGACGCTTTTGAAATATTATTACCTCGGGACTTATTTCTGGCCCTCACACTTTGCTGAAATCCCTCCTTTAATCTGGCTTTCTTCTCAAGGACGGTTTCCTCGGAATCTCGAGGAATTCACGAAGGCTTATATCCATTTGTGGTATTACCATCTATGCCGCATTATCTCGTCGTAAATATAAGGGAGGATTTATAGAAGAAAATAGGATTCAAAGAAAATGTACCGTATATTTGTGTATCATAATAAAGGAATGTATACATTTATACATACATATGTAAACATTTGCACATTCATTGCGTAGATGAAAAATTAGCCAAATCAAATTATTTTAGCTTAAATAATATTACAAATATCGTAGTTAATGAGAGTGATGTAATTACGATACGGAGTGCTCGATAATGATTTTAGCCAGCATTCCCATGAATGTTTATTCATTTGAATTTAGGAAAGAAAATTTGCAGTTTCTTAACATGTCATGAATTATGCTTGATAGTTTGTGCATGAATAATGGCATCCAGCTGCCTTAAACCTCCACGCTTTTAAGAAATATGTACCTCATTTGGATCCGAAGGCATGCAAACCTCAGGGCTAAACTCATTATCTGAATTCTGAATCTATCAATTTATCTGCTCCTTCGATTGAAAAAATCTGATATCCAACTCCTGAGCAAAAATCATCTGGAAAGATACAGTACGCGTATTTAAGACATCTTGCAGCAGCATTCTCAGAAGCTGTGGCCTGCTTTTGCTTCGTGCAAATTGAAATTAGTTCTGAATCATTCAGGCTGCTAATGGTGAATTGTTTCTAGTGAAAAGCGTTTTAATGTGTTGCTTGTAATAGCTGGGCCACGCCCGATACCACTTATGCCGCAACCAAAGCATATCATTAGTTGCACGCGTCAAAGAGCTTCGCGCAATAGCCTACGGAACGGAGAATTCGCACGGCGACGCTGTTTTATTTCCTTTAACGCCGTTCCCTTGAGGCGAAACGCGATCCGCAAAAGATTACGCCTCAGCGTCCACGGTTTCTCTGATCCGCATTCGAGGAACAGAGATCGGATCCTTACCTTCATTTCAATGCAAGCTGCAACCTCTAGGCTTCAGATTTGCGATTACTTTTAATACCCTATTTAAAGCAACTCTTCTCGCCGACCTTTTTTTAGCTAACTGTCTTCTCCTTTGCTTACCATACTCGCTAAGGTTTTTCACATTATTTATGTTCATACTATCTTCATTTTATCTGTGAGGCACCTTTATTAATTTCCATATGCGAACATTCATCCAAGAAAATGAAATCTAGATGTTTTTCCACGTCTCGACACAAGACGCTTTTCATGTTTTTCTTAAACATCCATATCGCACACTTTTTATAAATAAACAGTCCGGTTCTTATACAGCTTTCTTCATTGTCTGCCTTTGTGGTTCAAAGTCTTTCCTTTTCTTTATAAAACATCATAACGACGCCATTCAGACGCTGGCGCCATTTCGGCGTTGCTTCTTCCTTTAGAGAACGATCAAAATACATTCTCTCGTTTTAAGAAACGCACAGTGACGAATCTGTCATTATGACTACTAACTGAGAACCTCATCGTTAACTGTGCCCAAAGAAGGATTTTTTTTTCGTTTTTTAAGATAAATAATCTCTCGGTGGGAACTCAAAGTGGTCCTTGGCTCTCATATTGCTGAAATCCTCGCTTGGAAATGCAGATAAAAGGTAAGATGTTCGGATCCCCAGGAATTCTCTTAATGTCAGGTTTTAATCTCTTTTATTTCGTCCTCAACATGCGAAACGGATTTTTTTCCGTGGCGAAATATTTCCGATTTTTTTACGGTTTATATGACTCAACTGTTTTATTCTTTCCCATGGTTCTTCGCTATCTTTCCTTTTTTCCTTTATTATCAACATAACTGCGTGAGTGAATTTTATAAATATATCTCCTCTATCTGTTACCTTGTGAATGCCTATTTTTCCTTGAAGTGGGGAAGTCGCATCGTGGAATCCCTCTGCGATGATGAAGTGAAACCTTCCGCTCATCTTTTCATCTTTCCAAACCACAGCCACACTCTCAAGATTCCCTTCTCTCAGGTATATAGTCCTGTGAATCACTTCATCCCGTTGCGCTACTATGTTTATTTCACATTTAAGCATTGTCTGTTCTCAATATTAAGCTTTGCTGTTATATTTGAAATTATTTCGACTTTTTGTCGATTTCATTTGATTTTTCCATATTTCATATAAGCGACTATTTAAATTTTAGATGCGTTCATTAATCATTACGTTGCATCACGCTCTCAGATGCTGTTCAGTTTTCTTATCCATTTTCTTATCCAATCGTGAAAACCTGCATTGAGAATCATTCTCTGTCAATCATCATCAATCAATAATGCTTCTGTTCCATTCTTGTTTACTTAATTTCTTCGAATATGATCCTTAAATAAAGTTACGCATTTAATTACGAGATTGATTCAGAGATTAATTAAGATATTTATATTAGTGATGAAATTAAGAAAATTCATTAAATCTCAATAAATTGGTACAATGCATATAAATAAATAAAACAAATATACTTATATACTCTTATATATTTATATATATATAACTATATATACAACTATATATATAACTATATATACAGAACATGACTTATATAATCTTATATAGTTCAATTGATATAAAGATAAATTTACGTCGATAAAGATAAGGTTAGGTTACACGAATGCTTATAGCTCGTGTTTTTAACGAAAGGTGTTTCCATTCTTCTCTACGCTTTTATCTCCATACTTGTACCCTTTACCCTTTCAGTGGTCTTACTAGTCCCAGCCTTTCCCATTACGACTTATCGCTTTGTCCCTTTCTGATTCTCCTGCACTCTTTTTAATGCCGCCTCGACCTTCCATTCCTTCTGTCCGAAAAATTCCACCTTCTGCGTCCCCCCCCCATTCTACCATTCTTTCCTTACGTTCTAAAATGTAGCCATTCTTTCCTGTCTTTTCCATTTCCCTCTCGACGTTTAGAATAAAAGCGTACCGGTTTCTTCCTCACTCTACCACGGCTTTTCCTAAAAATCCTCTCTTTCCCCAATTTCTGCATATTCCGAGTTCTTTTCTTTAACCCAACGGATTTTGCAAGTGGAAAAAAACTACTGTCTTTTTAGTCTTTTTGTCTTTAGAGGGAGCTTGAGTTTCGCCAAAGCAACGCGAAGAATTTCGTGAGCGATAATAAAATGCTCGTTCTGCGTATTTCGCAGCAGTAAGAACAGTCGTCGGAGTAAAGGCGGTCGATATGAGTGACAGATACGGCTTTCTCCGAATTGATCTCGGCTTAGTTCAGCACTGCTCCGATTCGATGTATCAATTTTTATTGAGGAAATGTATTCAAAGCGAAATACTGTTATTACAGTATACACAAAAAGTGTGGAAAATTACACTGTTTTTATTCATTATCTACGGTTATTACTGTTCTACTTGTCTTATAAATAGTCTTATAAATAGTAATGTTTGCCACTTAAGGGCAATGCTATGAGAATATCACGAGCAAGCAGTCATTGAAGTATATAAATGAAAAAGCGTAGGTCTACAAAACGTTTACTCAAAGAAATGAATATTACATAAAGAAATACATCACACAGTAATGTTCAAGATTATAAATTGGCAACACCCAATAGAGGGTATTACAGAATATGACAGTTGACACAATGAATGATTTATGAGAAGTGCATCTATATGAAGGGGCAAAAAAAGTTCGTGAATATTTTTTTAATTCAGGGTGAGTAAGATGAGATGACGGAAAGTTAAAATTGCTACGGGAATATGAGGGCCTATTATTAATTAAAATGGTAAACTTAAGTAGTTTAAGAAAGTATTTTCTTCTTAGTCTACACAAAATTTAAGAGAAGGGCTAATAAATGCATACCTCTTAACGTCAAAAACATATCTCAAACCGGGGATGATCAGACGTAGCTCATTGTCAAGTAACAGCAACAATTACCCATTTAAATACGTGTTTATCGCAGTTGTCAGTTCTCTTGAATTGCGATATCTTTCTTTACCAGCAAACAATCTCTCGTTCTTGTATTATTGCGTATTATCATTCCTATCGCATAGTTGCGAAAAGGCTACTCTCTCACGGTGAGTTAAAAACTTAATATCCTAGCATCATGGTTTTTGTTCCGTTTATAAAGCATTTAAAATTTTATTCCCGCGACAAAAATTTAAACCCAGAGTTTCCATTCTGATTCCCACGAGCAGCTTCAAGCAATTCCGTAGAATAATTTAAAAGCCTTAGCAAAGGTTACAATATTTAGAATACTTTCATAGTCAACTCTCTTAAATACCTCATTTGATCGAGTTTCTCCAGCGGGGAAAGTATTATTTTTTGCCCATGTTTCTAGTGGACACGACTTACATAATTCACGGGAGTTGCTGAGTTTTTCTTAATGCATTCAAGCGTCCAATTTTATTTTGATCTTGGTTATCTAATATTCCGCAGAATTATTTAAACTGGCCTACCAATATTTTTAGAGTTTTGAAATTAAATCTTGATGAGACATTTGTATCCTTAGAAAATCAGGTGTAACATCTTTAACAATATAGAAAATCGCCCATTCAAATCACTCTCATCTAGATAAAAATTGCTTTATTTTCGCTATTATTAGCTTTTCATTATGTCTAAATGTACAATTTTGACAACATATTCTTGTTTTTGTTAACGCGCATTTCTTTATGTGCCAAAAGGATTTAGATTAGAGTAGTTGCGGTAAAATACCAGTGGGAAAGAAGGGTTGCCTAGTCCAAGGGGTATGTCCTTAGATTTCGTTGCCCTTAGCGAAAAAAATCCAAACAATGGGCTTTAAGCTGTAGATGAATCCAAACTCTAAGCATCATTTTGATTTGTTACATGTCCGTATTTTACATGTACATATCCCGTCCCCTTCCTTTTTCCCATTGCAGAAGATACCCTCCTTTGATCTAGCCTTGCCTTCTTGACTTCCCCTTCCCCATTTTCTGCTGCGCACCATCTGCTGTTACCTCCATTTCATGTTTTTTTCCTTTTCTCCATTCCTTTCCGCGTCTGCCGTTTTACCTCAACTTTTCGCGTGCTTTCTTTCTTTTGCAGAATATCTCAGCCCTCGCATCTGGTCCTCTCTCTATTGACCAGTGCTATTCGAATCCGTTTACCAGAGGATATGAAGTACGCTATCCGGCTGTTCTAATGATGGGTTTCAGTCAAGATGTAACACATGCTCCACCATTTACGATACTTATTCGTACGATAGCCGCACAGTAAATAGGAAGACAAGAATTCCGGGAAGTCATTGGTAGTGATGTTACAGCTTAATTTTGAATTTCGGCTCCCGGCAGTCGATAGCAGTTAATCGATAAAATCGTGAGATAAGAAGTTAATCTTTCTCTTCACTGATTGAAAGTACGGATGTTTCAGTTCATTAGCTGTAAATATTTCTCGCTGTGAAGAAAGAAGTATTTTTCTTTTTATGCTCACCAACTTTCAAGGTGTGCTCATGTGAAGTGTTTTCTTTTTAAAATCAGCTGCGTGCCGTAGTTGTGATATTTTATGTTGAGTAAACATAATTGTGAAAATAGCTCCCGGGGAATCTATAGAATAGACGTCATATAAGATATACGATTTGACATTTTTAGGATATATCTCTTATGATTATCTTTTTGGATTAGTTCCTTTGCATAGAACTAGTATTTAGTCAGTCATTTCTTTTTCTAAAAAATACATAAATTTTCTACAATATATAGAATAGCCAGAGCTATCAACAAGCTTTCTCTCAACATGGACTTTTCCACAGACTATTTAAATGGAATTAGAAAGAAAGCACTCCCAATATTTAATTGATTTTCGTTATTCGTAATTTATAATTATTTCGTTATCTTACTTCTGTTTGCATGTTTGCATATTCTCTCCTCTTATTTTTTAGTGCAATGTATATTATTTATTACAGCATATGTAATTGGAGGCTCATGCATATGCTAAATAAAGTATCATTATATACTGCGAGTAGTGAGAACCTCATTTTACTATAGCAAAGGTGAGCTTAATTACTGAGTAATTACGGTGTTGTATACAGACTCTGCGATTATTCCGAAGGCATACAGTTTATTATTTCATCTTGGTGATTTTCATATTGATTCGAGGTGCTCTCGATAACGACTCTCGACCGAGTAGACAAAAACAAACACATTAGATTGAAGTCGCAGCAGGTAATATGTTTCCTTCCCTTTGTTTACCTCTCGGCACTGAAACTAACTTCGTTGTCACCATTCTTATCACATCCACAGTCCTTAGGTTGAGATAATCGATGAGTTATTTGCGCTCACGCTTTATCGGAAAAATAAAACTGAGGATAAGCATGTTCGACCTTTGCCTGCGAGGCAAAAAAAATTAATGTCCTTGAGTCGGAGCAAATGTTGTTACCAACTCGTTGATTATTCGAAGGGTTTCCTTTGGCTTTCATTTTCGCCTCTTCCACGTCATACGGAGGTATTCGAGACCACGGCACGATTAATGACCATTCTTTCGGCCCGAATGCAGCCTTGGCCCTCCATTTACCTCGCTCACACCCTCGCATCACGCCTTCCTTCTTCAACCCTTTCCTCCTCTTATCCTGCCCCTTCATCTGCACTTCCCTTTCGCTACATCCTTCTTCCTCTCCCCCTTTTAACCCTTCTTCGTAATCCATTACTTCTCTCTTTCGGCTCTCGAGGCGCCCTCATCAAAGGAGAGAGCCGATGACTGATGCTTCGAGAGCCCCCAACCGAAACTAAACGCCATGCGGATGATGGGCACTCGTTCCGCGGTGTCCCTCGGATATGGATCCGTCCTTAACTACCTCCCGCGTCGCCTTCGCTTTAGAATGCCGTCTGTTAATGCTGCGGTTGCCGATGAGTTACGTGGTGGTCTGCGTTCGCCGATTCTTTCCTTGAGGTTTTTCGCGGAACGTGCATAACCAGGAAAGGGCAAATCTAAGCGGATAGAAGAGCTGGAAGTTTTATAAAAATGTCACTCGAAAGGTAACAGTTATTTTACTTGCGGACATTCCCTTAAGTTTCATAGCCATTGAAACATCCGAATACCAATTCAAATGCAAGAAAGCCATATATTAGCATAGAATTTTTATGGATCTATTCAAGCCTTCACCTCCAAGTAAAGGAATATGGGTACTATACAAGAAAAAACTCGTAGAAAATTCAATCGGCATAAAGAGATCCGGGTTCTTATACTTTTATAATGAAAGTGGTCTCGTCAGACCGTTTTCATTCCTGTTCCTCCTCCTAAATTTCCGTTAAAAGACATCTTGCTGCTCTCTAAATGCAAAATAATTATTTTTTAAATAGAGAAAGTTTCCTAAAACCACTATTTATACATTTGTTGTTTCACCAAGTTATCAATGTTTGCAAAACACGGCTACAGTACAAAAAATTGTCTTGGGCCCTGTTTTAGATAAGACGTATGAAAAAGTGAAAATTCAAAGAAGAAAACTGTGGATTTCTTAGGTGAGAAATTAATCATATCTATGTTAATAAGCAAATTTTGAGGCGGTGTTCCAACCTGCCAGAAATTCATGCACGTCCTGCGTACTTAACCTCTCCGAACGAAAGCAGGATTCGGCGTCACAGAGGTCAAGAAACCTCGCCTTGAAAGACAATTTGCGTCAAGTGCATTGCGCGAAGAAAAAATCCGTGCGAGTTCATAACACGTCCCTTTTTCCCCGAGACCACCTAAGCACATGCTGAGGTCGCGAAGAACGCGTTTCAATGGCTGAAGTCCCTCCCTCTTCCGTCGCGTCGGCTGCCAAAATTCATTTATCAAAGAGTGGAAATAAAAAGAGTCGGATGAATAAATGAGGAGAGTTAGTTGTCTTACTGGCTCTCCTTGTGGACCCATGTACCTTTGGACGCCGCAGTAGCGGGGCTAATTTGCGTGACTGCCTTTCGAACAGATAGATCGCATGCTCAGGTCACGCCGATATGTCCGCGACTTATTCCACGTCGTTTTTCATCGCTCTTTCTCCACCCTTTCATCCTCTCAGATTTTCAAAGCAGAAAAGATGTTTTTCTAAAGTAATGAATTCCTCGGAGACGTGAGGTTTGATTTGCGGTTCGTTTTCCATGCCGAAGGGCCGTTGAGAGATCATAACTCTATCGCTTAACGAATTGTGAGATACATTTAATATTCTTTTTCGAAGTTTAGATTCTTATTTATTATCGATGCTCATCGTCTCACGTGTCATTATGGAAATGGATATTTCGACAGCAAGTGAATTCAGTGCCTGTAAGTCTTGATTTGAAGGAGGAATGAGGGCATTCTTAGTAATTATTTTCGCTAAATATTTGTTGATGACGACAATCTCCAACTCATCAAAGACTTAAAGAAACTGCATTTCGCCAGTAAACTCCATATTACATTTAGTTCGATATGACTGTAAGCATACTAGGGGGAGAAAAATCCTGAAATGTGTAAGGCGGGTTGATGTTTTTCCAGTATTGGTATTTTGCTATTTTGATATTTAATTTTGCTATTTTTTAAAAGATTGGCATTTTCTAAAAGGTTAGTATGTCACTGAACACAGGTTCCAGGACCGTTAGTGCCAAGTAAGAACTGAATTAAATTGAATTACAAATACCCTAACAGCTTAGAATATCGCTTGCAAATTTCTAGGTTTATGCAATCGGTTATAATAATGGATTTTCATCTAGTTTAATATTTTATAGTAAATCGGGAGAACTTCTCTTCCATGAAATACTATACGTTTTGAAAATTTTTGCCTCAAGACTAACATTCAGTGTTTCGGACAAAGGTATGTAGGAATGCAAATCGTTGGGCGAACAAACTTAAGAGTCATTTAAGTCCAAAATGCCGTTTTGCATTTTGAATCGTTCCCTGCCTCCTATACAGTTAAGAAGTTAGTGATATTTCGCTTCCTTTCTGCCATATCTCGTCGAAAGAGTTAATTTGTCTTTTAAAAGACAAGGTGGGTGTCCCATTACAGCCCTGCCACTCTCCGACCCTCCTCGAGTCTCCCCCTCCCCCTGAGGATAGCCGATCTTCGTCCTCCCCTCCCCCCTTCATCCCACTTCCGACTCGGAAATGGATGGAGTGGTCCATACGTGATTTGTATGCTTAATGAACTTGGAGCGCCATGATTGTAACCGGGGCGACGGGGAACACTTCACCGGGACATCAGAGGGGAAAGGCTCTTGGGGAGTGCGTATAAAAAAGTAGGAAATTAAATTCGATTCCGTAATAACCTCCACGTCGTCCGTACGCCATCTCCGCTCTCGAGAAGGATTGATGGATTTCGGAGGAGAGGAAGGGTGTTAAAATTTCATTAGGAAACGGTGTTCGTGGGATCCCCCCTGTCTCATTGGGGTGGCTATCTTGTCAAGAATGAGTACCTCACTCTGATGGAAATTTAATCTAGTTAAAGGCGAAAGGGTTCCAGCATGCATATTCATCGGGCGGTTTTGACGAAAAGACGCGGAAGGCCCTCTGTCATCGGACTTTTTGCCCGTCTTAAATCTTGTGTTTTGAGGCTCGTTTAGTCATGCGTAATTGTAGTTGACGATTACTGCTCCCGGGAGGCGATGATTCTCGAGACGGTTTCCTCGAATGTTATGAATCACGTCATTCTTTCGTACTATCGCGTCGTGTTTGCGTGGTATCTTTCAAGTTTTATAAACAGCGAGTTTTCTTAAAGAAAATTGGAAAACTGAGCTCCCTGATAACCAAGTGGGTAGTGCTTTAGGCTTCGGTGAAAACGGTCTGGAGCCCATCTGCGAAATTACCTAATCTGGCGAAGAAATTTTAGGAAACAACTAATTGGGAAGCTTTTGAGACGAGGAAAAGGGGAAAGCGTCATTACTAAAGCTTTTACTTAAGAATGCTCACTGCTGTTTTACAATCTATTTTTTTTAAATCCCCCTTCAACATTTCAAACTTTTTTGGGCGGATTATCTATGCTCACATTTAGATGCCCGTTAAGTAAAATGTTCCAATGATTGAAACTGTTGTGTTAGAAGGTGAATTTAAGGAAAATTAAACATCGTTAATTAAAATTAAATAATAGAGGGTGCCCAAAAAGGAAATAGAGGAAATTAATTCTTCTAAATCTCTTCTTTAGCCCTGGTAATTACAGCCTAAAAGTATCTTTGGGGTTGAATGCTATTTTTCATTAACCAACATCACGAAGACCGTTCCTTCGAGGGCCAATATTTTTTGCATCATTTAGAGAGGCTTCTTTTCGGACAGATATTTTATTGGCCTTCCCTCACTCCCCCAAAATCCTCTCCCGAACTCCACCCATCTCATGTGTAATAACATTTGTTTACAACTCTTTAGCCGCGGCCCGAGGAATTTTCCCTTACGTCCATAAACGCTTTTAGGTAGAGCGAGAGGTGGTTACCCAAAGAGGAGGACGGCGGGTGTCAGGTGTTGACGGAGGGTGTGGGTGTGGGTTTTTTGGGAAGGATGAGTGTTTGAGGCGAAGAGGAGACTGCGGGAAGAGAGCAAACGACTGAGGAATGGCAGGAATGAAGAGCCAGAGTCTTGTTTTTTTATCTCCAAGCGGATAAAAACTGGAATACCACAATAGTCGAAGAAACATTGAGGAATAAACCTCAAAGATACTAAAAGTTCAAAATATTGTGGTGATAAATCTCCCACGTAACAAAGCTTAGGTTTATCTGTGTCTTGCGATCGCACGTGCCCGAGATTTTAAGAAGAAAAAGATCTTTTACGGATCATTTACTCCCTTCGGAAAAAAATAGCTGTTCACGTGAATGTCATACGTTGTGCGGCTTTCTGTTTATGATATTCGGTTTTTTTCTTTTACCATCACCCTTTAAAATTCATCTGATGCATATCGTCACTAAGTCAATAGCAACGCGATCCATAATACCTCCACCTGACCTGGTGGAGCACCATAACAGACAGTAAAACATAGGGTGGCTTGTGGATTTTTCTCACTAAAATCTTGGGAAGGACTTGAGAAATATAAAAAATGGAATTGACTGTATATAGGACAATTTAGACCAGCAAAAGTTTTCGGGCCCTAAAATCCCTTCAAGGGTACCTCCTATGGAGATATCGTTTGGAATTTTCAGAGAGAAGATAAAGAAATCTGGATTGACGTCCACAAGCAAGAGAGTGACACTGTCTGAATCGGCTCTTTGACTTCTGTCGCCGATAAGCGAACGATATGTAATTTCCAATCCATCCCACCGCGTTTGCCCTCTTCCGTTTATTTGGATTTCTTTATCTGAGTACGTAACTCCAGGGAAGTTTTTAAGTGATTACCGGTAAACAGTTCCAATACTTCCTTATGTGTTTGACCTAATCTCAGTTTTACGGCGTTGAATTTGGACTTGTTACTGAAAATAAAGAAGCAAGAATAGGAGTCTTAGAATGATAGTCTTGAATAGGGTAATCGTCTCCTTACAATTCTATACCTATCAAATGTGGGTCCTGCTATCATCCAGTTTTTATTACGGTTATCTCAAATCACTTATAGATTTGATTGATTGATTATATAACGGAAACAGGTTCTCTCAATTATATCCGTTTAATATAGTACAAACACATAATTGACGAACACAAACGACCATTCCCTAACTGGAAAAATCCTGTTAGCCGGGATTCGAACCCGGGACCTCGGTGTTATCATGCAAGCATGCTAACGATTCCGCTACCGAGCCCGGTAAATTGATAGCGAAATAAATCAAGTAGATGGTAACAATTGCTGCAACGATTTGTCGATAGTTACATTATAGGTTTAATTATTTCTCTTAAGGAATAGAATGTTATTGATAAGTGTAGAATTAGTATGAATATACATTTATCATAAAATTTTAAATTCTCTCGGCCTTCTAAAAACTCGACCCCAGAATGATGAATAGAGTTCTTAACTGCAGAAAATAAACATTTTTTTATTGCTGGGAAACTTAACTTCTGTTTATTATGTCATGAGAAACTGAATCAAGCGTGATTTTGAAAAAAAAAAACCAGAAAAGTTTTTAAATCCCTGGTAAAACTTTCCAACTATTTTGTTTCTTGAGTTTAAACTTCTACTTGATGATTTTAATTTGCTTATACTATTGCATCATATGCCTTAATGCTTATTTGGTGGAAGCTGATTTTTTTGCAGCGCGTTTTGTGTGGTGGGAAATGACCTTTTCCGGTACTATTCAGATTCATTTATGATCACTTAACTAATTGATTTTGCTAATGCCTTCTTCACACGATCAATTGCATATAAATACTTCCCCATTTTTTTACGACCCGCCGAATCGGCGGGGATGAGACCGGAAAATATTACTTCGCCGAAAAAGAGTTACCGCGTCGAACGTCGTAAATTTCCCACAGGTTTATTCATAACTTAGCCCCGGGTAAAAAAAAGACGATAATTACTCGCGTGTAAATTAAACGCACTTTTCTAAGTGGAGAGCGAAACGAAAACAAGACAGGTACGTGATTTAAACCGTGGTCCTTCGGAAGAGTAAACTGATACGTTCTTCAAAATACCGACCTTTGCAGAGAGAGAAATAAATAGAGAGGAGTTGAGAGATGTTTGTTAGGTTAGAGGAGCAGCTGTGTTATCTTTTGAGCGAGGAGAAGGAAAATGAGTGGATAGGCACGGGAGAGACTGAAAATGACTGACTCACTATCGATTCATAAATCATTATATCCATTGGCTTAGATTCTTCATCCATCTTGGGTGAAGATTTCGCTAACGATGAGTTAAAATATAGGCAGAAAATTCAATACATAGGAAGATTTAAGTCTTTCTTCAAACCCCGCTGTCCTAACCTATAAATCATTCCTCTCTACCGAAATTGGATGAGGAGGGATATTGTTTTTACCTCTGTGATTAGCCTCTTTGACTTATGGACCACGAATGGGCAAAATTCCATTTCATTCATTTATTGACAGCTGGTAAAATTTCACAAAAGTTTTGAGAGAATTCTAGTTCACCTTAGTCAAGGTAGACTTATAGGAGCTGCTACTCTATGTAAGACAATAAGGAATAGAGATCGATCATACCGTTACATATAAATATAATTCAATAACAAAGATAAATGCAGTTGCAAATACATTATATTGGTTCGTAAAGAGATCAATTAACTACTACATAAAAAGGTAAATTAAAATGAAAAATGTTAATACTTTTAAAAGACAAGACATAGGTTTGTAAGGAGATCAATACATTGTTACTTGCAAAGATAATTGAAATAAAAAGACAAAATTAAGATTGAACTAATGTTCGACCCTACCAGAAAATTATAAAGGCAACATCTTTTCTAGAAGTGAGTGCTAATCCTAGTTTTTCCAATCTACTCGCTCCTTTCGGTTTTTCTCCCGCAGATGAAAATGTTCACAACCATACTGAGCTGAATCCATTTCGCTGAATATCTACCTTCTTCCATCTCGTATCTTTTTTCTCATCCTCCTCTCGTCATCCTGAAACTCTATACTCCCGGACAGAAATTTAAAATTGCGAGGCATGCAAGCAAAAATGGTTAGTCTGAGAGAGTCCTTGAAACTGGAAATGGTTTAAAAAGACCGACTTTTTCGAGCAACGCGAAAAGGGCTACAGCCGAGGGACAAAAAGAAGAGACTTCGTATTTACGGCGACTTTTAACGCGAGATAAAATATTTTCGTTTTAACTTTAGGAGCGAGAGAATTTCGCATCCTTTCGCTCTCTTGGAAAGTTCTTTCTTGGAATCGTTTAATCTCTTCAGGTAGAGGGCATAAAAAATGTGACTGGTGACTCGGTCTTTAGTCACGATTCTGATTTTTATATTACTTTTACTAACCAATGCTGGCTGAAGTTGTTTGTTGGCGCAAATTTGTTTTATTCATATTGCATATATGTCGTCGTACGTCTTTTCTCAGCTGTGTCATCGATTGGATTAGTCATTTAAGCTAACATATAGTAACACAAATTTTTCTTATATAATTCTCACTATGCAATTGTTATATAATTATTATTAATAATTTATGTGACCAATGACATACAAAGTATGTAAAGCATACGTCATAGTTAGTACATAGTAATACAAATTACAAAATCTAAATTACAAGTGATTACAGCAGGATACACTTAAATACACACATATTTACAATAACCAATTTATTTCATTACAAATTCATCCACACTATAATTATACCTCTTACATAGTAAATATTTTTTTAAACATTTTGGAAATGTACACTCTTAATTTCCTTCAGTTCATTTGGCAGCATGTTATATATTTTTAATGAAATTATTAAAAAGCTCTTGCTAGTCAAGCCAAGCCTATGTAATGGTGTCCTCAAAATACATCTCCTTTTTGTGCTGTGGTCTTGAACATTTGATATTTTTTAAGCTATCTATGTTTAGTTGAATATAATTAGCACATGCATAGATGTATGCTGAAGGCATTGTCATTATATTCCTTAAATTATGTCCTATAAAACGTTGATTAAATAAGGCATTGCTGCATTTTTTTAATTATTTAAACTTTACAAAAAGAGAACCTAGTCTATTTTAGATCACTGTTGGTTCTTCCCTCGGGAGGGCACTTTACACCCTAATGGATTCTCTAATTGGCCAGCATTTTCTTATTTCTCGATGAGATAAATTACGGTAAGCTAAAGGAGAAAAGGAGGATTAACAAGGAGCAGATGTGCTTCTTTATGAAGAGGCGAGTTTTAGAATCGCAAGCTAAAAGAGAGGAATGACAAAGAAAGAAAAGGAATATTTTGAGGCAGTCCTACACTCGAGAGAAGTGGAGGCAATGCAGTGGCGGTGTCGATGGAATCTGTGAGCGTCAGTCGGTTGATGAGAAAGATTGTGGGGGGCCCAAGATGGCAAAAGAAGAAACAGAAGTGTAAGGTACTGTAAAGGACCCGACGCAAAAAAGGCCTGCGAAAATTTAGGATTTTCTTCAAAAGAGCGACTCCGAGAAGTTCAGCGAGAAATGCTTTAAATCTTAAAAACATTTTTTGCGCTGCGTCTTTCAGCGCTCATTTTCGCTTCTTTTTTGCATCCGAGAATGTCTCGCCGGATTTCGCCGAAAAGTTAGAAAATAAGGTTAGCCTTCTTTAGGAATTCTGTAAGCAGGTGTGTACCGATTTCTTGCTTTCCTGGAACTTCCTCAAAATACTCTAGGGTTCATTTATACTGCTCTGCATTTTTCCGCCTCCTATGATGCGAAACGGTAAGATCAAAATTTCTTAGTCTAATCCACAAAATTGCTGTAATTTACATTTAAAAATTAAGTCGATGTTTACCAGATAGGTTTCTGGTCCTGAATCTTCCAATACTTACTAAGATATGAATAAAAATATAGAATTTGATATAGTAAAATTCCGATTCCTTGTTACTTTACTGTCTTTCTTTCGTTTCATATTCCTCAATGCCTAAATCATTTATGCTTAAATTAGTATTGTAATATAACATTATTTTCGATTATATTTATACGTATACAAAGAATTATTTCCTCTCATTCGTTAAGTGGGAAAATTCTATTTTATTTTTAATATCAAGCACCGCGGTAGATGAAATTAAAATTTATAAACAAGTACTAGATAGTAGTAGTGACATTGATGTACACGAATTATAATTCAATCAAATTTAATGAACTGGGAAGAAAATCTTCGGAGAAATGAAACTTTCTTGACACTAGCGACGGTGACAGGCGTTGAAGTCTCCGCAGCAGTTTTCTTTCAGCAGGATGACATGAGATCGGTTGGGGTACTTCTGCCGGTACTTAATTCTTGAATTTTGAGGGCCCACAATCGTGCCGTTGCTCCATCCTCCACGGCATCAAAATTTTCATGAAAATGGCGTCCGTTTTGTTCCTCGGATTCTTTAGCACCTGCGATGGGAAATTTACGACTTCGTTCATAAACTCTCGAAGCGGTCCGCGAGCCTCTTCAATCTCCCCTCCGACGTAAATCTTCCAGAGGTTCCCAGATGACCGTTTTTACTCAACAATCACACCTATTCGGGCCCAATTCACTCCAAATTCACGTCTCTATATCCCCTCCCCCCCGACTCACATAAATCCGAAATCTCTCCCACTTTCCACGCCTCTTCTCCACGTTCCGTGACCCCGTCGACGGCGCGTGGAGGCGCCTTTAACCCTTGTCCCCACCGACCACCGTGGAATGTCGGCACCCATTCCTTTCCCATGAGAGTACTCCCGACCTAACCTCGGGGGCCCCTGCATTTTCATCCGGAGCCCTTCCATCTCGGACATAAAATTCCCTCGACCACCACGTAACCCTTTGACTGTTCGCCCTCGCGGCAACACCTCTTAAAACACGCTAGATCCTAATTTCCCCCATCGCCTCTCATTTTTTGCCCCCGCCCCACCCCCTAGCGTCTCTACGTGTTAAAATTGGGGGCCTTAATAAGAGACCACGGACTGCCAACCGCGCATGCGTGAACGCATTAGTGCACGTGGAGCTATGTGTGCGACTCATTCGGAATCCGTTCTTTTTTTCTATTTCCCGCCCTTTCGCCCTCTAGGGGCCTCCATCTCGGCTAAACCCCGATTTCCCCGCCTTCGACGCCATGTCTTAACCCTTCCGTCTTTTCCCGCGCCCGGAACCTCCTACAACGATCTTCGAATCTCACCTTTCGTGAGCTCTTTCGCTCCTCCATTATCTCTCCTTCCTCCATCTTCGCTCGGATGCCCTCTGCAGGAATGCGGTGCTCATGATTGGCACACGGAGGCTTTTCATGGCGCACAGAGTGTCTCGCGGGAGAAATGCGGATTGGCGTCCCTCTTAGGTTCATCCGATTTGTCGCTGTCGCTTTTATTACGATCTCAAGAAATTAAGTGGATAGGCCGGGAGTACAGTCAGCCACTTAAAACTAATGGCGTGTAAAAAATGACGCTTTCTCATTTCTCTCAACAAAAAATGTAGTACGTGCGTCCCTACGTAAGAGGGGAATTCAGAACTTAATTGCTACCGATTTTGATTATAGTATTTTCACACCTGAGGGCAGTGCATATCTTCAAGGTCGTTGAAGGATTTCTGTGATTTAAAACGTGCTGTAAATTTATTTTACGAAAATACATTCACGAACTAATTAAAAACTTCCTTTAAATTAATTTAGTCTAATTTTAAGAGAAGATTTACCATCATTCACAAGCTGAGGACTCCAACGTAAAGCGAGCACAAATAAGGACGTTTTGTTATTTTTTTGAATGAATAATCTCTTAATGGGACCTCAATGGGGTTCTTGCGCTACTGATTAGTGAAATTCGTCCCTGGTTAATATAATTTCAAGCTCACATCTAATCGAGTTTCTATACTAAAAATTAAATATCCACTTTCAAAAGTGGTGCTCATTTAAATTCAAATCCTCAATGAGGAAAATCTTTCCTGCTTTTTGTGCACATTCATTGTAACTTCGCAATCTACGCTACCTAGAATAAAGTGTGCAGAAATTTTCATTTTCATTCTAGAATGGTGAAACTGAACTTTTCTCAGAAACTATTAGCGTCGATACGTGCTGGATGATCGCTTGTTAAATAAAGCCTCTATTATTTATCGAGGATTCGCGCGAATTTTATCGAGTCGAATTTCAGCGCAAACATCCAGTCTTGCATTAGCGAATATGTAAATGGAAGGAGCTTGTTTGCTATATAAGGTCGATTTCGAGACGCGTTAGATGTTGTCTCTTCACTTAGGCGCCGAGAGTGCATTTCCGCGATTCGTCTTCGACGGGAATCCTCGTATCGAGATGTAATGTACGCTCGAACAGTTTGTCAATAAATATTAAGGGCAATCCATTCGCTCCGATCAACGGTAAAAACCCAAAGGAAGCGCGCTCTCTCCCTCCCCACTTTATCGGCCATCCGCGCATATTTTGCCGAGCCTCGCATATCGGAGTTGGCATGTACAAATCAAAGGCATATCGCGTGTGCATGCTCCAGAGCACCGGGGAGAATGCGCCCAGAATGTGATGGGGACGGAAGATAGTCCAAAGTGGAAAACAGATGGAGGAATGGAGAGAGCGAAGAGTGATCGGTCGGGGGTTTGAAAAAATCGCGAGACAAAAAGCGGAGTATCTCCCTGAGATAGTCGGAGGAATGCGAGTGGTTGTAGAAGGGATCCGGATTAAAGGTGTGGGAGGGAAAGAGGGCAAAGAAGGGTCAAGAGCAGGAAGGATGCTGGTGCTAGGAAGGGGTCTTTATTAGGCGAGATTGTGACTGAAAAGTTTCTTCTTCCATCTAACCTTTCTTAGGAAGAAAGATCCACTTCAGGGATATACTTACAAAGATGGAGGAGGTTGAAAAACTTGCATAAACATACTAATACTACAAGTTAAAATATGTAACGTAAATTTTAATGTAACATTAATCTTTAAAATATATGTATAGCATATTAATTATAAAAGAAATAGTATAAAAAATTACAAAGAATAAATTCAATAGCAGGAAAAAATGCAATAATAAACTTTAAGAAATTAATATCACAACTAAACAAAATAAAACATTCGAAAAACTTTAAGTCGTTTAGATAATTAATAATATTGAATTTGATTTATGAGAAAATGTCCACAGTAAACTAAAAATGACAAATTAATAAATGCACAAGGATAATTATAGAAAAAAGGTCCTGGAAATACTTCAAATACCGAAAAATATTGCTTGGTACAACATGAAAAGACAGCCATCAGCATGATCATTGCTTAGGTAGATATGTTGAAATGTAGGAGGAATTTTAATGGATTGGTTGATTCACCAGAAGATGAGAGAGAGGTATGTTTTCTTGAAAGAGCTGCTGGAAATAGAGGTCAGAAGAAAGAAGGACAAGTAGATGGAGAAACTGACAAAGAAGGAGACAAAAGCCTTTATTACGGTCGCGATTGAGAGTTAGAAATCCAATCTCGCGTTTAACATTAACTCTTCCGAGGGAAGGTTCGGGGGCTAAGGAGAGCGAGCGAGGAGAGCCGTGAAAGGTACGATTTATTCGCGAAGTCGTCGAGGAGAGTGGGAAGGGCTAGCTAAGGGTTTAAGGCCTATAGCCATAATTCTTGGTTCCCGTCTCATCCCTCCCCATTCCATTTTTTCTCCACTTTCATCCACCCTCCATTTTTTCGACCTCTCCATCCCATTTACCCCCTCTCCATATCTCCCTTCCCGTATTTATTCCCACCGAGCGTGCAAATCTCTCCGACACGAAGGAAGATAACCGGCGCCAACGGAGAATCCTTTTCCGAGCCGCCGCGTACTCGCACGCCGAAAAAAATCCCGACGAACAGCAAAAGCAGTTTCAGTGGAATGCGTTAACCCCTTCTTCCTCGGCTATCCACGCTCGTTCCTCTCTCGTCCCTCTTTATCTCCTCCCCGGCGTTCGATATCCCCGGGAGCGATGCACGCGAGGGAGGCTTCGCGAGATCCTCCAAAACCCGCAGATTCGTTGATTATGTTGCTCGTCTCCGCTTATTAGCGCCTTGTAACTATTTACGATTGGATTCCCTCGCGCTGGCTGTCCGGATCTCACTCGAAGTCTTGTTTATAAATCGTGCGCGTTTTCCCGGTGAAAATTGGCCGCGAAGTTCATTCCGCAGATTGTTTCTGTCCATATTTTTTGCGGAATGGAAAAGTACATACGTAGCGTGAATAATGAGGCATGCACATACTCTCTCCATCATCTTCGAGCGCGGAAAACATGAAAAAAAATTCTTCGATTATATTTATAACCGCCGAAAGGAATTTCATCGGAATCCGCAGTTCTTTAATAATGTTTTCCGTCGTTAGCAAATTCGTAATCAAATATACCTGAGTATTTGCGGCTTCGAGTCATCGTCGTGTCTTCTGGGAACACTTGGAAAATTAAAAGTTAGGTGGAATGGGGAAGCATCGTGGATTCCTAATTAGAACCATGTTTACTTTTTCAAATTTCTGGAACTCGAATCCGGTCATATGTGCCAGATTTCACGTATTTCGGTTAATCAATTATATATCTTCTTTTCGGATAACTTTACTCTTCTAATTAGTGAACCACCAGAGAGTGCTAATGAGCGATGTGATTCTGGGGGCACTATTTTCCCAAAACATCTCGGATCCAGAAATTCCACCTTTTTCATATATCCTGCTGTATGTAACCTGAATTGATGAGAGCATGCAGCTATATAGCTAATTACAGTCATAAGGTAAACTGAGGAGTAGTTTTGTCATACGAAAGGTAAAGATTGACGTTATGAATAGGAGAGTGTTGGTTTCATCGAAATTTTTAAACCCCATTAGCTTCTTCGGAAGCATAGTAATGACTGTACTTCAGAAACACTACTCCTTCTTCTTCCATTCTTCCATTGAATGTGGAGAGTCCATACAAGTGGAGGGATTAAGTGAACTTAGCCCTCCTCATAATACTTACTATCTATACTTTTTCGCGTATCACAGAAAGAATAAATAGGATCCTACTTAACTTGTCCGGCGAGATATCGTTGAAACAGAAACTTTCTAATATTAGCAATTAGTTTTACTCTTATATCGTATGTGATCGTTCCATCCAAGTTAATCTCTTGAATTGGTAGCGCCTAAAATTACAAAAAATATCTAAAATGAATTCAAAAATAAAATTTACGAATTTGATAACTATTTTAAGTCAATTTTCATATTCGATCTTTTTTAAGTCCTAAGATCAGCATATTTCCCCATCTCTCCTCATTATCCACTATCATACGTGTAACCTCAACTACTGTATCAACTCCTCTCTCATGATTTTACTGCATGACACATCCCGGAATCGCCCCCCGTATCGAGACATTCCGCATTATCCTTTAGCACTACTCCATCCACAGCATCCACCTCCTCTTCCATCTCTAAGGGTTTCCTCCCACCGCAGCCATGTCTCTAACAAAACAACGAGCTAATGGAGACGATTTTTTAGACGCAATAGTACCGAGAAAGGAGAAAAAATGAAATGATCCGCGTATTATTTTCAAAGCCCTCTCGTGTCGCAAAAAGACGTTTCCAACCCTTCTCGTCAACTCGGTCCTTATTAACGTCCTATGTATAACCATCCCCAGATCCGTTTAAACGTGCTTTTTCTTTCCCACGGAGACTCGTATCGTGGTCGTTCTTCCCGCATTTTCTCTCCGATCATCCTCTTTTCCCCGTCTCAGTATCTGATTTACTGTACTGGGGTCATCTCGGATCCGATTTTCTTTTTATTCCTCGAGAACACGTGGAACGATGCGAAAAATTCTCGGAGGGAATGCCGTGAACGATTACTGGGGAAATTAAACGAATGCATCGTCGGAGGGAGTACGGACTCCTCCGTTTTTTGTCGCTTTCCTCGCTATAATTTTTATCTCGCGACCATTTTCGAGAAATATGAATCGGTTCGGGTCGTAATGCTTCGCTTTTTACTGGTCGTTGATGGTTTTTTTTCTCTCGTCGCCTTTTTTTCGCAGACGGTTAATTTTTGGCGCATGCGCAGTTTTTTCCTCCCCCTCTTCGCCGTGATTGGACGTTTCTCTCTAAGGCGAAAAGTGTAAGGAGTGACGTAATCGACTCTCGAAAAATCTTGATCAAATATTATTTCGGAAAGCTCTGGCGAGTTAAATTTCTGGAGGAATTGAACTAAGAGAGACATGTTTTTTTGCTTGTTCAAGTTAGAATTCTGGGATTGAAATGTCATTCAATGGTTATGCCTCAGCAATTTTGATTACTTTATTTAGAGCATTTAGTATTTGAACTTTTTAATCAGTTGATTATTTTTGATTTTTCACTATAAGCCTCACAGTGGAGTTTATATGAACTTCATTAAGTCGAACTATAGCTAAATAAACCTTGTAACAATCCATCATTTCATCCACTAAATATGAAGGATATATACTAATGTATGAGTAAATACTTTCAGATATCTAACAGTTAAAAACCGTTTATTTTGAATGGGTAGCCAATGCACTTCCCTTTTTATTATTATTTGGAATTATTTATGATGAAAAACGTACTCAAAATAGTTTGAGTTATTGAACGAATCGGTGTTTATGTATTACATATCCATTTAGATTCGTGTACACCATTTATCTGCGTGCATTTGTGACTAATTTGGAGTAATATCATACACCTTCTACAATAACTTATTATTTCGTCGGAGTTCTCAGCTTTAGAAAGCTGATCATGTAGTATCACTTTTATACTCTGTAATTCAGCGAATCGGGGAGAAGTTCTTCCTGGGAAAAGTAAGGCGGTATCGCGCACGCCCAACTTGTCCTGAATCTAAATCCGTCCACCAATCTGAACTCCAACATCGTATCTAGTAACTAACATTATCAAAGTATTGATTCATCCTTCCACAAACTATGCTCAAAATTTTATGCTTAAGTATCCTTGCTGTACATGATAAATGAATCTGTAAACTTCTTTTTCTTATCATAGTGTGCGCCTCTGGGAAGATAATAAAAGGAATTACATGATGCATTTTATTACACCGGGTAGCTTTATCATTTAGCTACATCAAAACAACCCGTCAAAGGGGGAACATTCTCCTAAATTTGACGTCAGACGAAAGTTAAGAATTAAAGTAATTTAGGGTTATTTATAGCTTTCTTCGGCGCTTTCCACGAGCATTCCTCTTCCGTGTCTGGAAGGCCACTGAGTGACCCTTCTCTCCGAGCAGCTGAGGGCACCTCCGACCTCGCCTCCCTTTTTTTATAAAAAGAGAGGGCCGGCCCTTGGGGCTGGTTCTCGACCCTCCGCATAGCTAATGAGCAGACCCTATTCTTCAGACGGCACCATAGGAGATGCAAAGGAAAACACTGAGAGAGCCTTTCACCCCCTGCAGTTATCCTTAACCCCGAAAAAATTTCCGAAGAGCGCGTCTCATCCTTCGAATCCCCAGCGTTAACACCCTCACCGCACGCAAATCCCTTGAGTTGGACCGTGAATCCACTGCTGCATCTGCCGCTTAACCCTCTCTGCTTTATTCCCCTCTTAATCCCCCATGTTCACTTTCTTTTTACGTAAGTTCTAGGCCGAGTGCTTTTTAGTTTTATTCAGTTTTCTCATTCCTCGTTAAGCCATATTCCTCTCTTCCCTTTCTCTTCCATTTTTTAGGATGGCCCCTAACTTTAAAACATAGGCGACCTCGGTGGCAAAATGTTAGGATGCTAGCCTAGCAACGCCAGGGTCCGTTGTTCGACTCCTGCCTATTTCTTCAAATCCTTACCGAAAAACTAAAAAGAGGTTTGATTTTGATATTTAAGATTATTGTGAAATAAGGAATAAATGTGAAGTTTTTGTTTTTTTTTCGAAATTATAATTGAAATTTTGCAGAATTAGACCAAATGATAGGTCTCTTATGGAAAGTTAAACTGGCTATTTAGTAATTGTATTTACGTGATATATTGGTTGCATTTGATTAAGAGTGGATATTAGGGAGATATTGTTTGAATTAAGACTTGTTGAAGTATTTGTGTTTATGTTTTCGTTGAATTAAATGAAATTATGCGGTCTGTCGCCTGACGATAGTCTAGCAGCGGCTAATAATAATAAATAAATAATCAAGATTTTCCTGGTTAGGACATAATTGTAATTGTCCGTCAAATGTTACTGTTAACATCCCTAGAATCAACTGACCAAAATTTGGACGTTTTTTTCCGGGCATTAGGTAATAAATAAAAATCTTCTCCATATTCTTCCTCTCCTGGTAAAAATATTGCTCTCTTTTGCATTTATCGTATCCTATCAACCAAGTGTTACCTTTGAAATTTAAGCTGTTTTGTAGATTCTTCTCTCCTTCCAATCTTCATTCACATCCATTTCTTTTCTCCTCTTCCATCTCCCTTCTTCTCTACCCTCTCAACCTTAACCCCTACTCTTTTTCTGCTTTCGGCCACCTCCCGTGGACAAGTTCAGGATTTACGCTCCCCTTGAATACTTTTAGCTCGTAAGACAGATATCCTCATGGAAAGGTATTTCCTCATCGTGATTTTCTCATATTTCTTGCCATTAAATTTACGAATTTTTTGCACCGGAGCAAAGAGACTGTCCAGAGAGGTTAAAATGAAATGGGAATGCCGCTCTTCCGCGAACTCCCCACCATTTTTGAGAGATCGAAATCAATTTTGGGTCCGTATTCGGTTTTTTGCTCATTTTCGTGATGGATCCATTTCTCTGGAGGGTTGGGAAGGGCGAATTTATCACGTGTATCTCTTAATTAATTGCCTCTGCGGTCCGTAATCAACCATTGGATTCCCGGAAGTGTAAATTGAGGTATTGTCGCCTTACTTCATTCATTTCCGCGAGAAGATTCGATTGAAGATTTCCATAATTGCTGCTTTTGGGAGGTTACTCAAGTGCTAAATTTTATTTTTGTTAATTTTGAAATGCTGAGACGAACTTAGTATCAAAGTTACTTTTTCGAATTTGCTAGGGTTTTGGTACAAGCTGGACTTTATAAGTATTAGTGAATAGATCCCATCAACAATGCGAATTATTCTAACTCAGATATTGCTGTAACTATAAAGATCAATCACATAAATACCAATTAGAGATTAATAAAATGCATTTTAATATCATGGACAAATTGCGAACAAAACCTGTATTCGTACTTTTTAAAAGTACGTATGTAAGCAATTTTTTTAATTGATGATGACAGAAACAAAGTAGTTATTATTTTTCTATGTTTACCTTGTAGAACATGCATTATTTGGCATTGTTTCTTACGGGAATACTTAAACCTTACGCAGAATCATTAAACTTCTGATCTTTGGGCGAGAAAAACTTTTGATTTAACTGAAAGAGCGAATAAATGCTTTAGCAAGCAAAGTAGCATTTCTGCCTATTCAGACTGTTGCTAGTTACATTTTGAGAAAATCAGATCGAGAGAAGATTCTATCTTATTACGTTTATTAAAGAGTCCAGTCTTTGAATCTTCGCTAAACTCTTTGCTTGAAAGTTAATTGCGGTTCATGAAGCGCTTTCAGACCAAGAGCTTTAGACAAGCTTCACTTTTACTTGCATGTTGTGCTATAGGAATGGACCAATTTCAGATAGCTACATTCTTAAGCGGTTGATACAGCGGTGGTTGATTAGTTTTGAAAATGCAATAACACTTCCTCGAGTAACGTTTATGAAGCGGTATCATGGAATACAAAGGAGTACATTGTCCTTCAGCACACCCTATAAGAGTCTGTTTCAACTCGAGCGAGATTTTTTCCGGCATCTTGCTTACTCCACACTATTCGGATGTCTTTCATGAAGCATCTAAGCCTTGAATTCATTTCGTCTCCTTGATACCTCTATCCCATGTATAGAGGGGTTTGTGTTTATTCATTTTTCCTAGTCAAAGCGTAGCGTGAATTTCATGCTAACATCTTTGCATTGGCAAGCTATGGATACCAATTTTACTCTGACCTAAGATTTTCGTTTTAACCCAGTAATATTCAAATATCTCACTTTATCGCAAAATCTGTTTTTTCTCATCACATTAAAATCAGAGTTTGATTGTCTTACGAGGAAAAAAATTGCGATTTAAGGGTCCGGTTTGTTTATTTTTCCGAATATTTGTGGCTTTGGTGAGCATTGCTGAGTTTGATATGGATATTAAACGCTATAATCCCAAACCTTCGAAATACGAAGATTTTCGATAAAAATAGTTTTGAAATGAATGAATAGTGTTAGCAACTCGGCCGTTCACACATTAGAGGGCTTTCGTTCACATTTTTAGCATATTATATTTAAGAGATCCCAAGTAAAATACAAAGGATTTCTTTTTCGACGCTGTTTCTATAAATATCTCCATTTTCGCCTTTTTTACAGAAGTAGTGGGTAGAATTTTTTAACACTGTACTGCCATTTTTATTATCTTATTTTGGTGGATGTGGAACCGTTATCTCGCTTCTACTAAATAAAAAAGGATCCTGTTGTCTTGAAGTGTTATTTTGAAAAATAAATCCTCTTAGTTTAACTAATACATTCAGAAATATAGAATTTTTATGAATATTCTGTTAATTGTATTTTTCCTATCGTTTTATTCCCTTGAAATAAAACAAGTTGTACCATAGAGTAATTATGGTATGGTAATTTACCCTATGGTTATACTGTAACCTGTACTTGTGACTTAGTTTCACTGTATGACTGATTGTGGTTCACGGCTTTGACTCTCATAACCTCTACACCCAGATGCCTGCTTGAGTTTCAGCCTTTGTTTATCATCTCCGCTTATTGGGTTTGTTTATACGATCCCTCCATCTGGCTGCGTAGATCCTTCGAAATCGGGCGCCAAGTGGACGCCCAGAGATGCTATCCCCTCTCGGCCGAATCTCGGACCCACTCCTTTGGTCGAGCGTCAAAGTAATCAAATCTTTTGCAACTCCGCAACAGAAATGTAACGAAAGCGGTGCTTACTTTTCTGGGCGCCAAGCTTCTTATGTCCGAGATCTCTGCATTACCTATCTGCGCTTAGCCAGAAACGAAAAGAAAGACCCCCTTCAACCGAAGGATAAGGGCGTCTTCTTAGTCCAGTAGATGCAGCTGAGGCTGATTCAAAGTTGAATATTATATAAACATTTCTTCTTCATTATGCTGCCTCATGACCTATCCACTTCATTAGCTTATTTATTCTTTCACAAGTGCTCCGAATCGGACGGTCGAGGGGGGTGTGGATCCACTTACAGGCTTGAGCATGGGAACGCTCGAGAAGACTTTTATTGAAGCTCGGTCATTGTAGTGAAGAATGCGTCTCCCTTGTGTATCAATGGCGCCTAAGCCAACAGCTCGAATTCGAGACAGCACCGATGTAATGCGCAATATCTCAGTGTGTGTGAAGAAAAGTACCAGGCCATTCCGTTCTAATTTGTAAAGGCATTCGACTCTAACGGGAAGACGTGATTCTTAGGTATATGAAGAACTATTTTAATTAATAATTCAGAGCTGCGTTATCCTCAACTTTATCTTAATACTTTCTTAGACGAGATGAAACCAAATTCAGAGCATATCTGAACCAAAAAGATAGAGATTGATCTAATTGTGTAAATTTGATCTACGTACGTTCAAACTTAATAATGCAATATTACTGCCAGTTATCACTAAAACATACTTGGTCTGTCACAGCCTTAAGGTATTTCTTCCTGATACCACCTGTTCGAGCAAAGAAATCATACCTGTGACGGCAGTTGGTTATCTGATTTTCTACATAGACTCTGTGATGATTTTTAAAATCCAATGTACTTGCCTTTCGTTTCTTTCAAATTATAAGTAACTCCCCAGATTACTTTTTCAAATTCGATTTTCCTTATTATATTTCTTAAGAGATCATAATAACGGTTTTCGAAGTCTGCATTCCATTGTACCCATAGTCCTGTGGTATCCAATCAATATCTGTCTCGTTCACACGCTCAGGCTTTCTCGGCATGCAATTGAAAAAAATAAGTGAAAAATAATCGCAATGGCGAATTGAATAGAGTCGGACGAAGCGAGAGACGGGGAATAAAAGGAAGGGATAAAGGACAGGTGGCTGAAGGGGAAAGAGGTGCGCGGGGTATGACGGAACGGAGGAATTAGGATGCCAGCGAGCAATTATCAATCAATGTCCCATGGAAGCACTCTTGCTCGTCGCCGACCACTTTCCATACTTTCGATCCACCATTTCTCTCTTTTTTCCTCTTCGTTCTCTTCCACGAATCTGCCATCTCTACGTTTCTTTGTCAGTCGCTGTGTTTCCGAGATCCTTCTCAGCAGGACTCGTGTCCATAGGACAGCATCAAAAAACATTGATGGTGGTCTACGGTAGGAGGCTGGATACTAGAGATAAAAAGGAGTAGAGTAGAAAAAATTGAAATACTGAATTATAAAGTTCTTTCAGTGGCATTTCCTGGAATTGAAATAGTTTCAGCCATGGAACGAGAATAATTGTCGTCTAATAATTTAACGAAAGTATTTATTTTTTCCCAAGAGTATAAAAGTTTAAGCTAATGCTTGTGGTCTTTGATATTACTATCTTTCTGTTTTACTTTGATTTTTAATCGTCAAACTATAGTATGGTAGTTCTAGAATCGAAATAATATGGAGAAGCGCAGACTTAACCTGAATATTTTTAAATTTTTATCTCATTCTAGTCTCTAAATGAAAATATTTTTTTAAATTGCGTCCTTGTCGTAAGTTTAAAGTTGATTGATAGCAATGCAAACGATTATTTTGTCGAAAAGAACCGAATAGCTATATAGATCCTCTTAAAATCTAATCAGATAGCACCAAATTTCATGGAATTATAGAGATACTAATCCGTAAAAGTTGTAAATAAATTGTACGTAATTAATATATTTAATTACAAGAAATAAAAGAGGAGCTTTTCCTCAATACAGGTGATATTTGAAATAAATTACAAATTTATTGCGGTATATTTTCGTCCGTTTACTACATTAATTGTTTGCTTAAACAGTTTTTCTTTTCTCCGCGAATATCTTGCCATTCTGGAGTTGGAAAAAATTTTGTTGTAGTCAACAAAATTATTTATTTAGCTAAACACGCTGAAAATTGAAACTCCTCGATCTTGAAAATTTTCAAACTTCGCATGGCTGCGAAAATACTTGCGTTGCGTCTTTCCTCAGAAATCATACTTTGGCATAAAATCTCCCGACAACGCGGAAGGCAAATTCTGAATTTGTGAGAGATGAAAATCGGGTCAGCAATTTCGATTCGCTTCGCCGCTACCAATAAAAATCGTGCGCGCGATCATTTTTCGAGCGGCGGCAAATTTTTCGCCCATTCGAGCAAAACACGCGACCGGCGGAAAGTTCTCCCGGACACTCTTCATCGAAACATTTTCGCAATGATATGGACATCCCCGGAAGCGGAAAGAGAGCGACGTCTTTGAGTGACGCACTTACCTAAGGACGCCCGATTCGGAAGAGCGTCCCGCGCTCTTGCATCCTTCGCTTCCAGCATCCCACGTCCACCGCTCCGCTTTCCTACCTACTCTCTCTGCTTCCTACTCTGCCATTTCCTGACTCCTCTTCCTTTCCCGCACCCCATCTACCGGTCGAAAGAGTTTTCACCTCTCCTCGCCCGTTGTAGCACCGGTTCTTCTTCTGCCATTCCTTCCCCTACGGCCCCACCTCCTCCCGCCTCGCCTTATACCCGTCCTCCCACTCCCATCCTGCCCCCTCCACGCGCGTGTTTACCTGTAATCTTCTCCCATCATCCCTGGGGGCGATATTACCAGCGTGCCTTGCGCAGCCACTCCGGAAAAAATTCCTCCCCTTCCCCGCTGGACCCTCGAAAGCCGGGCCCCCCTTCCAAGGGACTTCCCCTCCGGCCGCCTTCTCCTCTCGCCCCTCTTCCGTATACCTGTGCGGTGGAGGGCGGACTAGCACCGCCGTGTGAGTCGCGCGGGGGCCGGCTGAGAGGAAGGCTCGTTACGAGACGAAGCTACGCCGCTGCTCCCGCGATCAAAAGCGAGGTGAATCGACGTTTTGGCGGCCATCTGCCGCATCCGAGCTCCCTTTGGGAGGTGTGCACGGACTGGAAGCGGAGGAATTTGCGTATCATCGAGAGAGACGCGAGAAGTGACTGTAGTGAGGGAGTGAGTTCGCTCTTTGTTGTTTTGGAAAAAAGTGTGTGCCTCTCGGTCGCTGGGAAGGAAAGCGTTGGAGGAACTCGGGTGCTTCGGTGACTTTGCCGACGGACCAGTGTAGTGTTTTTGTTTGAAAGTACCTTTCGTGAGTTGTGTGGGGACTGGAGTGGTCGCTGGACGGATCGTGACGTATCCGGGGGCGAGATTTCTCCGCCGTGTTCCGCGGACCCGCCAATTATTTGGGCGCCCCTCATCCTCGTCGGTGCTCGGGAGTATCAACAGGTGAGAATGCCTTCTCCCCTAAATCCTCCTCGTTCGCTCCCCAAGCGTTCCAAAACGCCCCCATTTCCCCGACCCTTCCCCGATTTGATTACTCGGTTAGCATTGGATGAAAGTGGGCTTTCCCCTCATAGGACACATGCGCAACTGGTGGTCTTCCTCGTCGTCTTGTGGTCAAGCGTGCTCCTCCCAGCTCCCCATCGCGCGTGCTCTAATGGTGGGCCACTCGGAAAGTGTTGGCAGACTTTCAAACATGGCCTCACCACCTCTCGAGACAGTCGTAGAAAGAGAAAAGGACCTATCCCGAAGGAGTTCGGGCGAAACCTTCCCTCCTCCGCCGATGGAGGTGCGTTTTTGATCCAGAAATGTTTATATTTTACTTGTGGTACTCAAGGAGGCAATGTTTTGCGCTTGTAGGGCCCCTGGGGAAGGTTCGGATAGCTTCAACTTCGGGCTTACTACCGTCGCTATTATTCCATAAGATCCTCTCGACGTCCCGGAACATAATCCTCTGCAGACGAGGGTGCTTCCAATAACCTACGACCGAGCACAACCCTTTTTACCTCCTTCAAATGCTGGTCATCCGGAGGCTGCGGGTCTGTTCTCCCTCTGCTCCCACTCCTCCTCCGCCGCCCGAAGACCGCCTCCCCAACCCCCTTCTGGGGCCCCTCTTACCGGTCGTGTTGCCATGGCCGCTCTCCTCCGTCCTTCTCAGTGCGCGGTTGTGTGTATGCGGGAGAGGAACGAGAAAAGAGAGTAGGAAGAGAGAGAAAGAATGCGTGGGACGTAGTCCGTGCTCTCTCGAAAAGACGCGAGTTTGAAAGAGGAGGGAAAATACGGAGATCTCTCGTTTTAATGCAATCGTAATCTCCGGAGGAAAGTAGTTCGCTAAGATAGCGCGTCTTGATAAGACGAGCTGTTTATCAACATGCTTAAACGCTCGACAGTAACACTCTCATGCTATTGAAATACATCGTAACTAGCTTATGTATGTTGCCACCGGACTTAAAGGCATAAATGCTGTGAGAGTTGAGTCCCGGATAAGGTGTAAAGTCATCAGATTGTTATTATCTTGTTTTCGAACGCAGAATTTGCATAAACAGTCAAGAATTTTGTAATATACTTATTGAGAAATAAGTTTCATCTAAATGCAGGCGTTGAAGTCTCCCGTATCATCGTGTATATTCGATGTTATCCTTATGGTGAGGATAACTCTCGAGGATCTAATTCAGAATTACATAACACTACCAAATAGACTATATTCGTGTATGTCCTTTCCACTTTCATCTAAAATTCCACGTTTACATGAACGAATCTCATTCACTACACAAGCGGGTGTTGTCAAGCAATTTTCCGTTCGTTTCCCGGAGGATCGTAGACCATTGGTATGTTTTGCACAGGACGAGGGCTGAAAAAAAGCAGTCCAATCCAAACCACTCCCTTTTATTAACTACTGAGATGAGTATGGTGGTTGCGGAGTCATATTACATCCAACTATCCACCTTTTTTTCGGACTCCGCATACCTCAGGCGAGAAAAGAAAGGGAGAGTTAAAGCTTGAGTGGACCTCTTATTCGCCCCGCAAATTCCTCACCAGATCGCCATTCAATAGGAGAGTGACGCCGCTAGGGTAGATGTGCTTTCGAGGAGTGTGTGGGCTTTGTAGCTGGAAAGGGTCCCCGAAGCGGGGTTTGGTTGTTTTTTGGGCCTCGAGTTTTCGGGAGAATAATAATATAAAAAATAAAAGTTCCTTGTTCCTCTTTTTGATTGACGTGCTTGTGAGTCGTGTTGGAAAGGGGTATGTCGGGAAGGGAGTGCTCTATGGATGGAACGGGAGGTCCTAAATTGCGTGGGAGTGTGCACTCGTCTGTTGGAATGGTGTAGTAGCGAGGTCTTTCACATTCTTCTGCTCCTTGATGATCTTTTATCCTCGAGCAATCGAGACGAGAATTTTTCTTTTATCGTTCTACCCAGGGCAATTTCTAATTGTTATACCACTCTAAAGTAGAAAGAATTAGTAAATTTAATTTTACTAGGGGAATAATTAAATTAATTTTATAATTACGTAAATTATTGATGGCTGTAAATGCTCATCAAAGGTATTTGTTAGACAAAACAGTATAAAAAATCGTCTAATTCTGTTCGAAGACGTTTTAAATATTGCATATCAATATCTAAATTGTAAGGTATCTCATTCTCTATTTATTTAGAAACAAATAAATATGTATTTATGTTTCATGATTTAACTCAAATTTGGTATCTTTAAGCTCGTGATTTTTAAAACGATACGCGTTCGAATTTGATCATTGATCCCAAATAATTAATGTAATCTGTTAATTTATCTACCGGTTTGTTCATACTTTATCTGAAGAGATGAAGAGTATTGTTATAGAAATCGATTTGAGTGATCAAGTCTGAAATAATTGTTTCTCTACGTTTTACAAGTTCCACACCACTGACCAGTGTTGCTTAGCATTTACTTCTTTTTGAATAGCAAAACTTGAAAATTATGTCGTGGCCATGATACCGTAAAGGTTTTCTTGCCTTTTGCTTTTCTAAGTTTTTCAAAAGACACTCATGAAAAGACTAGGAGACTATGAGCTTATCACGGTCGAAGTATCTTGCTTAAAGAAAGGTAAAAATAACTCTTTGTTGTTTCCTGAGATGGGGAATAGATTGGGAATCCACAAGTCTCTTTCCGCTTGTCAAGTCACAGTCATATCCCATTTCTACCTCTCTTAAAAATCCCTTCTCCTGGAATACCTCAGCACCCCAGGGACCCGACCCTTTCGCGCTCCTCCAGAAGTTACCTCCGACTGGGGATTTACAAAAACTTTACCTTCCCTAAAAATCTGTGACGCTTTCCATAGTTTCTCCTTTTACTCGTTTTTTGAATTACTCGCAAACAAAGAGCTTTTCACGGGTGCACTTCCCTTTGTCATGCATTTCTTGTCAAGTATTTTATCCGTTATTATTCCATGATGGTATTCTAAATGTATCTTTGAACTTCAGTGGAGCATGCAAATTTGAATTTAACGTAAAGGTTTATCCTCTCTTTAGTTGATAGCGTATTTTAGTACAACATTGTCTATCTTTAATCGTCCGCTCCTAAGCGGGAAGTCGCTAGGTAACCTATCGCAAACAATATATGCGATTTCCCTAGCCTTGTTGGGAAGAAGCCGGATCGTGAGATTTATCTCCGCATCCTTTTCTGAATCGATTTAATCCGTCCCCGCGAAAATGCGACCGATTGTATTTTAAGCCGCCTGTTCCTTAAGGGGCGCTCCGTCTCCCCCTTAAATCTTTAAAAACAGTCTATAGCCATTGTCACTGAATTATATGCGCCGAGCGAATCGTGAGCTCCTCTCGGCCGCTGGGTCACGTAGTAAAGGACGATGCGTGGGCGCTCATGTCTTTTGTTTTGAACAGCATCCACGACTCGTGACTCCGTCACGTTCAGTTTTTCATTTTTATGCCGCGGATGTACTTGTCCTGTATTTATCGGAGTCACTCTCCCTTAACTGCTCTATCTGAGACACTCATTGTCAGCCTGTCAAGTTTTTTTCAATTCCCCGCACTTCGGGTCGTTAAATCTCATCCTTAGTGTCAGTGTTTCAGTTTGCGTTATTAGTGTTGATATTATTTCATTTTATCTTCCATGACTATTTTACATTAGAAATTTTATAGGCGAGTATTTGGAAACAACAAATTTAGCCCAATTGATGTTTTCACAAATAAATATTAGAAGTTTTGCATTGAATTGCATAATACCATTCTCATAATCACTTGCACTTTCTGTTATTCATCTTAGATGAATGATTAGTTTTATACAAATGAAATTATCCTAGATTGTCATTAATAAATCTTGATTTTCTAATTTTAGCTCCTATACCCTGATAGTAGCTCTAGGCGTTCTGGCCATATTTACTGGGACGCGATTTAAATTAAAACTAACGAAACTTATTATTTTCCACTAGATTCATAGAGACGACAAAGTTGGATCTTCATGATAATATTTAGGTTTTAGGAATTATAACCTGATATACTTGGACTTAAAGTCTGATATAACCCTGACACCATCATCTTTCAAGAGATTTCGCGTTCTTTCCCTTTATATTTTTGTATATTAAGCAGGAATGCACATTCCATAACAATGGGCTGTAACCATACTCCGCCAAAGTTACGTAGCTTGTCCCACTCATGACTGATTTTGATCCCTGCATTTTGCTGAGGAATATCCCTCGCGGCTTTCTTTATGACGGCCTCCACGTTCTCGACCTAACAACAATGGGCCGTATGAACTCATGTTGAGTGCGCGAAGAACTCCCCCAGGCGAAGTCATGCATAATGTCCCTAACCTCGGGAAAAGAGAAAAGGGTTGTCGGGCACCCCCTTCCCTTCCGAACATGTAAACGAGTTACTGAGAAAAGGAAAGGCGGCCGATTAGATGGAAGGAGAGGATGGAGGAAGGGTTCTTTACTGTTATTGCTCGCAAGTCTGCAGCGTAGACGCTAAAGTCACGGATTGCACGGAGCGAGTTAAGCTTTGTAGCCTACAGCCGCACCCAAATCGCATTCATCTAGCTCTCTCGTTACTTGACGTGATATATTTAATTTGGCAGGAGCTATATCTATTATCTTGGTAGGCAGGGATTGTATATGACCGCGTTTTTAGTGACAGTTTGAAATTCGCCGTGGCTCTGTTTCATGTATTTACATGGAGGGATATATTTTGGTGGAATTGAAGGTAATAATGTAATAAAGCGTTTTTTATTAGAGCGAGATTGAGATTATTAAGTCTCTTCTTTCGTCTAACCCGCTGAAGGGAGAGCTTCTTTCTAACCCTCCACCCCTTCATATGTTCTCTAATTACATAGCAATTCTATATTCTGTAAACAATATGTTTGAGAAATAATTTATAATCTTAGTTGTAAGAAACGGGATATTACGTAGTAATCAATTTATATTTCGCGGCATATTCCCATAATAATGATTTCCCGCCAACGTTAATGAATCCAGTTTTTCATGTTTATTACCCAAAATTCTGAAAACCGTTAGAATATTAGAGCTATTAGAGAAGCTAATATATACAGAATAATATTTGCTTGAACCCAGGTTGGCCTACGTACGGGTTATTCTCGGTAGTCTTCCCCATCCCTCTTATCGAGCCCTCTGACCTCATTGCCCCCTCAACCACCTCCCTCGCCTCTTCCCACGCGTCTTACGTCGTGTTTACATCCATCCCGCGGAGAATACACGCGCTCGTGCGATTCCCGCCGACGGACCGCCGCGGAAAGTCTGCACACCCACGCACGTGCCCGCGAAAAACTCACCGCTTCTCCTCTGATGAGCATCCGCGAGAATATTTCGCATCCCTCGGCGGCATTCCGCGCGCGCCCAACTCAGGCGCCTTCCCATCACGTCCGCCGCACGCACACATTTTACCTCTATTGGGTGTGGCTTCATTTCCTCCTTCGCCTCCAGTCGTATATTACCAGCAATTGATCGACGTCGCCGTCGCCAAACGTCCTTGGAATTAACCGTTCTGCAGCGATCGGGTCACTGAGAGCGCGTGCCTGGTGCGGTGCTTTTCGTGGTGCGGTTTATGGAGGTGTCCTTGATTTACGGTGTCTATTATTGGGATGTCCTTGCGTTGCAGCTTCCCTGTCATCGATCTCCGTGCGTGGGATTCATTCCTCAAATCCGCGCGAATATCTGGCGGTTTGAGTCGTCATACGACTGATTTAGAAGGTCATCACAAAGGTGTCTCGGGATATTGTCTTGGCTTGAAGTAGGATTCCGAGACCCCCTTGGCGCTAATGATCGATGTTGCCGTTACTTATGCAGATTAACTGCATTGGCTCTGGTTTTAAATGGAAGCTTAATGGGAGGTTAATTCCAGCTCGAATTTCATCCGTGCATTGCATCCGTGCATTTCATCCAGCATCCAATTTCAGCCGTGCGTTGTGTTCGAATGGTGGGTATTGAACCCTTGGGCTCTTCAAAACATAATATACGCGTCCACACAAGGACTCTCTGTTGATCTTTTTGTATGAAGTTCGAAGTGATAAACTGTTGATAGGTCCGCTCTTATCTTGAAGACGCTTGATAAGGCCGATGACACTCTTGAGTAAAGGATTGACTCGAGCGATAAAGCATGTGTACAGATGTATCATTTATATAGTAAACCATTTAAAGACTTTCTTTCGCTCGCAGGACATTTTCAACCATAATTCTGGAATAAAGTTGGTTTGTTTCACCTTTCCCAATATCATGCTCTCCCAATGGGGGTATAAGAGCAGAACACTGGGAAATTCTCTCGCTTGCTTCGGATCATTACCAAGCGGGATTAGTTGCATAATATACGATCCTCGTTTATTCCCAGCTCACCGCGATGGATGCGTCCTCCGCTTTTATCTCTGTTCCGGGAAATTTCCATACCGAGCTCATGCGGAGGGAACGAAACGAGGTTAAGCATTCTTGGACCGAAACCAGCAGCACTCTCGTTATTGCCTCCCAGAAAAGGAAATATCATGTCCGACGCTTTTTTCCCGACAAACATTCCGAGATTTCAAAGTCTTAAAGCGATCCCAAGGCGTCCAGGACGTCCATTACTCTTTCCGTCGGAATAAAACAGGGCCTCGCAAAGAGATATATCGAGCGTGTGTGCACCGCTAGGTTCACTCTCTCCGTTTGCCTCCAGCATCTTCCACTCCTTTCCGTAAACTTGGCAACGCCGTTAATAACTCTCGGCGCCACACCGTCAGACCGGTGTAAATAACTTACCTGTACGTCGTCCACCACCCATGCCCTCTGCCTCCGACTTTTTCTTCCCCTAACCCCCACCCTCTCCGCTCTTCCTATCTCTGCAGCCCGTCTTTCCTATCTTCCCTCCCGCCTCTTCCCTGTCCCTACCACCTGCGAGAGGTCCTCTCCCGTTTCGTTCCGCCCTATTGTCTGCCTCACCCGCACCACACCCCTTCCAGTGCCCGGTGCACTATGGCCCCTGCGTCCACCCCCGCAACACTCTCCGGCGAACCTCCTGGGGCGCTGTCCCGGGACTGCAGCGCTGCATCCGTCTCTCACCCTCTGCTCTACCCGCAAATCTTTTTTTGGTTATTGGATTCATGTTTTACAGATGGACTGAAAGTACTGTAGTAACATAATAAAACTTTATGGTATACATTTATACATATCCATTTTACAATACTATTTATAATTCTAATGACGATAAATTCAAAAATAATAACTATTACTAAACATCAACATTGACCAATTACAGTATAATTTTCTTCGAGCTAAAAGTATATGTTATCACTAAGTACTAATAAAATGCAGTTATTTTACTTCAAATGGTACATTTTCACGTTAAAACTAGGTTACCATAAACTAACTATCGTATATTACCCTCGATGGACTACGGATGCCATATGGCATCATCCGACACCTACTATTATTTCATTTTGTATCACAGAATAGGAGAGCTCGATGACAATGCTGCAATTTTGTATTTGTTTGGCTGGTTTTATAAATATGTTTGGCATAATATTTTATGGTTATTTTTTCAGACAATCACAAAGCGAAATGCGTAAGAAATTTAAAATAATTACAAAAAAAATAATTCCGGCCTTGGAGGGTTAACATTAATTTAAATCCAAAAGGTATTGCAGAAATAAAATTTTGAAGGTTCCACGATAGAATGGAAGAGGTCCGAAACAAAATTTCTATTTTAGAACTTACAAAATTTTATTTCTGTAACATTTTAGTTATGGCGTCCCGCACAGTGCGGTCGTCGGACATTAATGTTACTCTACATCCTTATTTATCATACAGTTTTTTCTGGGTCCCAGGGTTTTCTTCGCGGCTACCGTTGAGTAATTGGTGGAGTGGAGTGGTTTTGGAGGAACGCAGAAAATTTCTATTGCATCGGTTATTTTTTAGCGAAGAAATACTTTCCGGATGATTGATTATGTACGAAAGTGATTGTCGGTGCGCGTGGCAATGTCTGTCGACATTCCCCGCGCCGGATTTTAATTGCAATAGCTCGCCACGGTCCGCGAACACGATCGATTGTTTATTTTATTCGGATTCCGGAGGCCCCGCGTTTCCAGCAGGAATGTCTCATTGTTTGGTCATTAGAAGGTCGCTTGAGCAATCCCTCCGCGTTCCTCGAGTTTTCTGTATGCTCACTCATTCCCTCGTTAGGATATCGGTAAACAACTTGTTAAACTTATTCAAGCCCGTGGATTGCTCAGCGCTATATAAATGTCGCGGTCGTAATGCGATTCTGCGATATCTCGCGCGCTGTTTTGTATTCTGTTGGCTCGATTTCTACATTATTGAAAAGGCTCGGAAAGGAAGATTCAGCCCACAAGGCTATCATTTGATATTAAATAGGAAAATTATCGTAATGTTGCGACGGAAGTATTGGTCTAATTAAGAGTGTACACGTAATGTGTTATTGAAAGGTCAGCTACAGTTCATGAGCAGAGTAAACAGTATTTTCCGAGGAGTTTCAAGTATTGCGATTCTGTAATTAAATTTCGGAGCGTCCGCAAGTTAACCGTACGTCCTCTGGCAAATCTTTCCTTTTCTTCGGAAGTTTAAGGGCACTAGTGGCGCCTGCGAATCATTTGGTATTCAGCAAAGAGGTTCATCCGGGATGAGGAAGGTAGAGATCGGATGGGAGGGAGGATCGTTTCTGAGTGTGTGGGAAGCTGAACCCATTCCACCATCAGTACACCTTTTATGAATCAACGCAGGATGGAGAGGTATGGGGACTTGGGCGTATGTGGAAGGAGATGCTTACCTGTATACTACCGCGAAAAATCTGATTGGCAGTTGAATGTTTAGAATAATTTATCGTAATATCAGCTCGATTTGCGTAAAGGAACAATTAAACGCGTCATCCATTGGAAGGCATCGATGGAATATCCGAAGAGCTGATACGAGATCGATGATTCCGGGAAAGAGGCAGTTATCTTCGTTTTATTGTCCCGACGGTCCAAGGTCGTTGAGAATGAATCATCAATCCGAGAAAAACATAGGTTTATATGTTCCCAAGCGAGCGCGGAAATACGAGCAAAATAAAAGGATATCCGGCGCCGTGATCGGATTACATTATCGGAGTGCGAAAGAGGCGTTTTCAGGGAAATAAAGCGAAGGAGATACGAAGTTTGAGGGTGGTGGAGATGCCAAGAGAGAGACTAAAGTGGGCATACGTGGTCCACATACGAGGGACGTAGCCCATCCCTTCTTTCCTGTTAGCCCTGCGAAACCTCGCTTCGCTTCTCAAGAAACTACGTCTGATCACAATCTTATGAGCGAAGTTCCTCTTCATTACCTTGCATCCCTCCTACCAAATTTCAAAGTGAGAGAGGCTCCTGCATTATATATTTCTTAAATTTTCGGGCTCTTATAAACAATTATTTTAGGGACATCATACCTTCATTCAAGTCATTGCCAAAAATTAAGTCGGTAACTACAACTTGTATTAAGGACGCGATATTTATTTAGTTCTGATTTGTGAAATAAAATTTTTATAATTCATCAAAGTATATAAACGTCCGTTTTTTCCTGTAATTGAAATCTAACAAAAATTTATTAAAGTTCAGTTGGCCGATTTCAATGCTTTTCAAAGTTCATTGATCTTTCCTCTTCCGCAGTGATTTTTAGTTCTCCATTCTGTTTCTTTATATATGTATTCATCCTGCATTTCCACTCCATTTACAGCAGGTAATTGTACGCACGAATTATAGGACAACCTGCGCCATAAATACTTTTCCTCAAAGCTTCGGAGACATCGACTTCTCGTGCGAACCGCTATGGCGGGAGGATTCCAGGATTCGACCCCGCGACCTCCGTAGTCCAGTGCAACCCTGCCCACATTAATTGTGAACGTAGTGAATTTTAAACAAGTTCCGAGAAGCGCCCGTCAGGTGCGCCAGCCAGGAAACAAATTTTATGGGGTCTGGCTAAAAAATCTTGTATTCTGAATCATTGTTTGGCTAGATAGGATCATGCTACCGACGGAACACTCGGATGTAGCAAATGAAGTCGTTCTTTCCTTTAGTTCGCATGTGTAAGTCGCCTCTTTGCAACATACTTCAACACGGATTAAATCTTTTTAAGCCTCGATTCTACACATAATACACCAGAGACCTCGTATTTATCAAAAAGTTGTGATTTTTTTGCGCACTATTGATTTCGTATTTTAAGTTGGATTCTACATTTAGGATTTAAGTTTGGATTCTACATGACCTTGCTCGCGTATATGAATGCAAATATGACAGTGTTCTAATTGATTGCCCCTCCCGTGCAAAAGATGACGCCTCTGCATAAGACGCTGTAATCTCCGTAAAGAGCTCCTTTGGTCTTATAAGGTAGCGGCAAGATTACATCCTCCTTGTACCATTGTTAAAAGATTCCATTACAGCTAACATTCCATTGTTGAAGGAACGGACCTCCTAGAGTCGACTCATGTTTTTCAGCGACCCTCTGGTGCATTCAGTCCTCCCCACTCTTAGCTGCATTTGTCCTTTTCTGCTGCCGCATCACATTCCCTTGCCTCTCGGTACTTAAAGCAACGCAATGCGAGTCCTCAGAGCACGCTGAGAAAGCAACGTACAGCGCGCTTAGTAAACTGCCTTGTGGGACTCTCTATGATGGAGAATAATGAGATAGTGGGAGTCAAGGAGGGATGAGAGGGCTTGGCTGCTCCGTTCATACATGCATTTATCCCTGCTGAAAGTAATGGCGATTCCACGGACATTTGGCGTTACTTATGCGTTCGGAGAAGAAGTTGAGGTTTCGCATGTTCACTCCTTCCTAAAATGCACCTTCCAGATGGAAATGCCTTTCGTTCTGAGTATGATAAAAGTGGCTGTTTATCTTTCATTTTCACTTTTTCGTCCTTGAATTACCACGAGGAAAATCTTGGCACGATTTGTTATCTGTACTGATATACAATTTTCTAAAGTTAGTTTTCTAAAGGAAAATTATACCACATCTTAAAATGTTAATCATTGTCGATTTAACTTTCGATAAAAAATGAACACGCGTATTTCGGTTCTGTACCATCATATCAAACGTGATCTTTCGATTGGTGTTCACACGAATTAAATATATCCATTATATGAGGAAAATCATCAGCGAATTATATTTTTAAAGAAATATTCTTTTTATTGGCCATTAATGCAAATCATGGTGGAAGATCCGAATGTCTGTCTGAAAACTACCCATGTGCTTCTTCATCCAGCACCAATTGGCTTAGCATAGAATAATAGAGTATATATTGCGTTATATGGAAGTTCCAGCTACGTTGCATAGCTCCCTAACACGACATTTAGGACTATACAAACTCTCTCTCAGGATTCCTAACTGTTGCTGCGAAAACCTTCATCGACTTCGTCTGCTTCGGAAAAGAGAGAAAACGGAGTGCCGCGACATAAGTCTGTGAGAATGACTTGCGTGGTGTTCCTTCGGCTGTTGCGTGAATCGCGTGTTGGTGTATTCGCGTCCTGTGTTGGCGGCACTTTTGTTCGCTCAACTTTATGTCCCTTCGCGGTTTGCCCGCGACGCTTCTAAAATGTTCTCTCTTTTCAGGAGAGAGGCACCCAGCGAAGGAGCGCGATAATTTACCAAATGCCCCGTGATGCAGCGCTTTCCGCAGACATTTCGAGCCGACGCACTTTACTGCCCTGCGCGAAATATTTTTCGTTATTGACGAATACGAATGTAACGTTGGCCACGCGAGTCTAATTAATAGTAATATGTGCCGGCGACTGGACTGGTGACAGGCTGGGGAGACATTATTTGTCGAGAGAATAGGCGTAGAAAGAGTTTTGTAATACTGTTGGTCTTCTGACATTGACTTCGTTATCGTACTACGACCCCTTGATAACTCTCCGCTCAAATCAAAATAAGTATCTCTAGTTACCTCTCTATTCTTTATTAATTTTATATATTTCCATGGACGATAATTTATAAATTTATTTCTTGAAGAGAATTGTCTAAAGTCTGAATTCAATGTAATCAGTTATTTCTACGTAACTTTATCTTTCGTTCTTCATTTACAATTCCTGTTTCATTCTCAATTCAGTTTAATTTTTATCCGTATATTTGAAGATAGATACGGTTGAAATTTTGCTCAAGTGATTCAAATTTAACATTTTTGAAATAACAAATTTAGTATTAAATTCTTCGAAATTGGAGTTTTAGTCATTTTTGTCTTTGATTTGCATAGTTATTCATTTTTAAGGAAAAAAAAGCATATTGGAGAAGGAAACTAGTGAAAGATTCGCTCTCAAAATTTAATTTTGTTCTTCTCGAGCGAGAGCCTTTTCCTTCCACGCCATAAAGGCAGATTTTTCCCTTAAAAAGAAGAATAGGCTCAGGAGAAATTCCGCAATATGAGAAAACATTTATTTTGCGATCCTCGTAAAAATAAATAGCGACTCCGTGCAAAGTATCGCAATCCCGTTCGAGGTCTCGTTCGAACAATTAACGCGCTTATTCCTTTTTCCTCTTCACTCGAAGTCGTTTCTCGGAAAATTCATTGTCATTTCAAAAGTGCGAAGCGAATCTCTCCCTTTTCCGAGGAACGGATTACGACTCGTTCCTTTTCATTTATTCGCCTCTCTTTTGTGTGTTTTAAACACTCCGTCTCTTCCAGCGAAAAGCGAGTCTCCATTTCTCCGTTCTCTCATTTAATTTAATGAATCCTCATTCTATTGTAGACCCTATAACTGACTGCTTCGTGCGCTAATTTCACTCGATTATCGGAAAGGAGATTATCTCTCCGTCTCCTTTCTCGGAAGCATCTTTTCCCAGTGTTGCCCACGGCTCGTGTCTTCTGGGAAAGTGCTGAGGATGGGAAATCCAACGCCTGCACCGAGGAGGGACTAATAGGCACGATTCCATTTGTTTCTTCATTGCAACGAGCACGCACACGTAACGCCATTTGCACTCAGACGTCGTCATTGCCTCCTTAAGTTGCACAGGAACCCTTTGTTTGAGGAGCGTATTTGCTGCCCTCTTGTTATTTTCAGCCGCTTTGCGTGGCGTTAGATGACGCGCGAATCAGCTACTCATTTTTTCTCGTTTAAGACACTGAATGCTCAATTCATTTATCTCTCTTAAGTGGGAGTGTTGGAAATGACTGTCCATTACAATAATAAAATTTCCCCGCAGTTTAACTTGAATTGAACATAGAAGGCCATACCATTATACTATTTTCTACAAACTAAGGTGATTTATTTATTTGCTAATGGTTACAATTTAGTAAGTGTACCAGGTTTGCTCCAATAAGAAAGAAAATTCTCCTGAATTGATGAGAAATATGCTATAGATATTCTTCTAAATGTAATTAATGTTAATTGCTATAAAATAAGTTCTGTTTAGGATAAAATTGTTTCAGCAGTAAAAGTTACATCTATTTTTCCATTTTTTCATTTTCCTCTCCACTTTTGTCAATAACAATTTAAAGAAAAATAATTTCGAAAAAAAATTCCTACATTTCATATCATAATCTACCGGTACCGATAAATATCGCATTTCATACGATATTTGCGATGCTTTTCAAAAGTGGTGTGTGTCATTTCTCCAGCTTTAGAAAACGGTATGAAGGCGCCTTTAGAGATAGGTCGTACTTGTCTCCTTGAAAGTCTCTACCTCGACATTCATTCAGGCAAACGCTTTTTTCCCTTATTTTCGATGTTAATTCCACGTTGCGACAACTCATATCCCGTTGCATGTGAGAAGGGGAAGGGCCCTGCAGTGACGAAAAAAGGTTGACAAAGGAATAACTAACCCCGCAAAGTAGGAGAGGACGAGAAGATTTTTATTGTTGTCGGCAGCGGCGTCTGGATGTCGAGACACGGCCATGTTGAGACGGCGGAGGACAATGGCCCGCCATACACTTTTACTATGCACAGATATAGTTGTTTCCAAACGCGGGGCCATCGCTTTCACGCCACTATCGACTGAATCCCTCGTCGAGAGACAAAAAAGTCGCCTCGCGTGTCGCATCGCACGGTGGCGACACCCATTAATTAACGGCGGGGGAGCGAAACCGCATTTCCCGGGGTCTCACGCGACGCCGTCGATGAGCGGAAATTTCCGTCAGTAGTCGTCGGTGCACGTTTCGTTAATTGGGCTACTTTTCAGGCCGAGGGTGTTCCTCCTCCTAAAGACATCTTCCGGCGCATCCGAGCGAAGAACGCGACTTACGTACGTGCGTGGGTCGTCGTCGATAAAAAGTGTCCTCCACCGTGATATCGGTTCGTCGTCCTCTCCGACTTTATCTCCCGCGATTGCGCGTCTTTTTTCCGAACGGTTTCACACCGCGGCGGAGCGTCTTGTTGGTAAAGCGTCGCTGCGAACCAACACTTTTTTCTGTAGCGATAAAGTTGGTCGCTATTTTTTTCGAGCGCGGGAGGGCTATCTGCGGGTCGTCAACCCAACGCGATGCTTGGTACGTGACGCGGATCTTTCGGAGAGAACTCGGGAGGGTTTTACCCCTTCGTTCGTTCCATCCTTATCTCCCGGAATCAGAAAGCGGTTGCACCCTTCGGAGGAGACATTATCGCTCGGGCACTGATCACGCAGCGATTCATTTAGTTTCACGATTTTACCGAGAAGCAGCCGTGAATCCACGCCGAATGGGCTCCCATCCTCGCCGGTGATTCTAATTAAACCCCGTTTTATCTCGACCCCGAGAGAATCCCTTCCAGTTTGCATTCCGGAATGCCTAGCCCGTTTGAGCTGCCAACCACGCATAAACTATTTCCTGTGTTAATAACCGAACGTGCCGGAGGAACATGCCTTCCTATCCTTCATCCAGACCCCGAATAATCGAGTGGCCACAAATTTCTCCTCAAGGTTCTTGCTGATTAGGAAAACAAACAAACCGAATCGTGCGCGCGCCAATCCGACTGCTTCCAGACGAGTTTTTTACGACCAATGATCAGTTTCATATGTTCTTCTACTTAATAGTTATTTCCAACTACAGTATTCATTTAGTCCATGGCTTTGGACCACTTATCATCGCCTAATTCTCCATTTCCAATCCTCGGTACCATTTTCTCCATCTTGAGTTTTGCGTTTCGTCTGCTGAAGTACCCAAAGAAGACGTGATTTCGGATGTGAGCGCGAATGAGATGAGCATACACTTCTTCTTCCCATCCGCGGTATGTCGCTCGAATCCCTTCCAACTCCCAAATGTGCCGAATATCCTCGTAAGCAAGCGTTACCGTTGTTTGTCCCCGAATTAGTGAGACAAAGATCTCTTTGGGTGCAGGCGCGTGGGAATCCGGAGGAAGAGAAATCTCGATGTTCGGCATCAAATCGGAGTCGCCATTTTCGTTTGCATTTCCCATTTACGACGAGAGGAAAAGATCGACCATGTTAAACTTTCTTCCCTCTTAAAGGGAATCGTTGATGTAGAGATTTCGTGGTTTTTCGGAAAAACGATCTCGTAACACGCAAAGCTCTTTATTTAATTAGCGTCCGATTTGAATCCCTCGGAAAATTTTTCGAAATCGCTGCAAGGTTTATCGCTCTCGTGCTAACTCGCATCCTGGGTCTCATTCTTTGTGAGCCTCCGCTCAATCAAATACCTTCAGTTAACGTTATTAAAGTGCGCTACATACCTCGAATTCGATTAAACGTTACATTAAATTTTACTCGAGCTCGTTTCAAAAACGAGATATCGTTATTTTCGTGTTTCATCTTCGTTACCTTCAGAAGAGAGCAAAGATAGGAATGACGGAGCAAATGTTTTGGAAATTAGAGGACTCGTGATAATTAGGTGAACGGACGGGAATTTTAGCGTTTTATAGATTCAATAAGCCAGATTTTAATTGGTTCGGGACATTTTATTTAGGAGGGAATTATGTGAACACTAATAATTCGAGGAATTCCATATTTAATTTATTTAGCGGTTCTTAAAATTTTCAGGTTATGGAAGCACAGGAATCAGCTCACAAAAACACTATAAGAGAAGTTAAAGAAGAAAAAACAGGGTATCAGTCGATAAAATTTAATAAATTCGATTGTGGCAGGCTTTTCGTGATGAAAATCCGTATGAATTGGATACGTCAGGATTAAATTACAATTTCGCTTTTCCACTTATGTAATGTTTGTATAATGCGTATATTTGTGGAATATCATAATTTTAATTCCATTGTTTACATATCCTAATCAATCAAATTGTTGAGATTGATCGCATTTTAATCAGCGATATTACGGATTGATCGGGCAATATATTTCTTCCATTATTCTATACTTACTGGTAGTACAGTTTCGGTTTCTCGAATTTCCTCACGCATCATCGACCATTCAGATCTCTATCAATTACGCGCAATCCGCGCACCTCTCCCTCGTCGTCCGAACTTTTCACACGATATGCATCTCCACCTACGCAGCGTTGCCAGCACACAAACCCCGCTCTCTTTCTTATGCCTCCATGTCCGAGAGGCGGTCGGCCTTCAAAGAGTGCCGAAGATGCGTCTTCCCCCCGCGGCGGTCCGCTACTCCCATATTTGGCCGCGCCATTGCAGACGAGGATTGAATATGGGGGTTGGGGTTGAAGAGGCTTACGGCAGTCTGGACTTTTCCACCCCCCATCTTCGATCCCTTTCTTCCTTACCCGCTATCGGGACGGAGAGCGGGTAGTTTTCATTCATTGCCCAGGAGAAAAATCCCCTTATTTCCTTTCCCGACGCATGAGGGCCAGTTACCATTTCCTCCCGCTCTGGTTTCTGCTTCTACTCTCCGCGAGATACCCTTATTCTCTCTCGGAGCGTCCTCTTCAATTGGCAATGCAGGGAGGGATGCTTTTCCTCCCTCTCGATGAATATTCCTTCCCGTAACTGCGCTAGGCGCCACTCTCGCCGTGATTTAAAGGAGGGAATAAAGCAGACTTGGCGGGAGGACGGTGGTCTGGAATCCGCGATCATCCGTGATGGTCTCCGCGGGGTCAAAATTGGGAATTTTAACGGCGGAAGCGGTTCTTTCGCTCTTCGGCGTTGGCCGTCCTCTCGGGGATTACCATTTCTATCGTATCAACGACTCAAAACGGTTGGTCAAGCCATGTTTGCGGGACGAACCATTGGCTTTAATTGCTGTGTTTGAATTTATCGCGAAAGATGCGCTCGTGAGAATGGTCGTCTTCCACCGAATCCATTCCCGTATCCCCATTTCAGAATCCGTCTGCCTCTAATGCACCTTTCAACGCGCTCGCTCGAGAGCAGAGCGCGCTGCGACGTTATTTGTTTACGAATGTTTTGCGCGTCGTTAATTCTTGGCGATGTATCGCTCGGCTGGCGACGGAGAACCTGAATCCCTAAGCATTCCTGGGAATTAAAGCGACACTTTCCGATTAGCGCATTTTAAATGAGTTTTGAGAATTAAAGTAATGTTTTCTCGCGTGCCTTTCAATAGGCGAGGCCTGGATGGAATTTAATGATCCTTCCTTCGTCCTAGTATAACTAGCTCGCTGTTGATAACTGACAGGAAAGCTTCTGCTAAGAATTCTTACTAAATTCAAGATGCGATGGAATGAAGAGAGAATAAAATAAATTTTACTTTAGCTTTACTTTCCGATTATTTCGTTACCTACCTCTCTTGACGTATCAGATGAGAGAGTTTTAGTATTTTTCTCTCATTTTAGCTTATTTATATCAGATTTTGGCAAATGATATGACGGATATTGTTTGATACGGTAAATTAGTAATTTATTTTTCAACGTCGTAGCAAAGTCAATTTTCGCCATTTTAGATAAGTACTTCGTCGGATTAATCTTACCCTCTGTAAATTTATATTCTGCTTATCCGTGAATTTATCAGATCTATTTAAAGACCGATCGGCGGCAAAGATTTCAATTATGATATGATCGAAACAATAATTGATATCAGTTCAAGTGAACTCAACTACCGAAAATTAAATTATATTAACCAGTTAAAATTGTCTTGCGGCATCAATATAGGAAATCGATGGTCCATTACGAAGGGTTAGCAATCTAAGTCTCTAATCAATTCATTCTAGAGTTTCCATCTAAATTCACGTTTTACCTCCCTGGACTGAGATTCCCGTAGATACATTTGTTTCGTCCTATATTTCTCTAAGCATCTACCGCACTGCATACGCTTTAGAAATCCTAGCCGCTTTCTATTATTGTTTTTTTATGGATCTGCCTTTCCCATTCGCCTACGCGTGCACACAAGCCCGTAGTTTTCCATTCGCATCCTCCTCCTCACCCATCTGTATCTCGCATCACACCTCCACTGGGGACCTACATCCACGCCTAAGTTCAACTTGTGTTTTCAATAGCTCTCTCTTTGTCTCTCTTTTTCTCTTCACTCTGTCTCTCCACCCCCGTTCCTTCAACCCCATCCCACGTTTTATTCCCCCTTCCACTACCATCGACACCTGCCTCTCTGCCCCCTCCACTGCCTCCTCAGCGTCTCCCACTTACACCCACGCCCCCGTCTTGAGGGAGGCCAAGCCTGTGGTTGGTCCACCACCAGTGGTAGCCTCCACCCCTCTGTGGAGATGGCGGTCCGAGCCACCGATGAATGGAAGGGTGGTGCTATGTGCGAGAGCACGAGGTCATCGGCGTCCACGTCCCTGTTCCAGGGCTCCTATTTAACCCCTCAAGCCCTGATGAGGTTTATTCGCAGCCGCCGATCCGTCGAGGCGAATCTCGCCCTCGGAAGTAAAAAGTAATGACTAAAGTTCGACTAGAGACATCGGCCCGAAATAAACTAAGTATGTATGAAAATATCTGCATTTCTTCCAAATTCAGTCGCGACAAGTTCTTTGCATCCTGAGAAATGAAAATGTTTTAGGCGACTAATAAATTGGGCTTCGCGAATAATTACTGTTTACGCTCCACTTAAACATTTTGTGCTTTGATTTATCTAAAATAAAAATAATATGGATTGTATTCTTGCTAATGATACAAAGAGCAGGATCTGAGAGGTAAAACAAAATATCATATAGAAAATAAAGCTTCTAAAAGCTCTGCATCCTGAGAAATGAAAATGTTTTAGGCGACTAATAAATTGGGCTTCGCGAATAATTACTGTTTACGCTCCACTTAAACATTTTTTGCTTTGATTTATCTAAAATAAAAATAATATGGATTGTATTCTTGCTAATGATACAAAGAGCAGGATCTGAGAGGTAAAACAAAATATCATATAGAAAATAAAGCTTCTAAAAGATGAGGAAGTGAAGAATTGACGCCAGACGTGGTAGTACGCCCGAAGTCGTTGAGAGTTTAATCAGAGGATTATATTTTGAGTGTTTCGCGTGGGCGGAATTGGTAGTCTTTTTACCCGGGGCTCGTGGCATTCTGTGAGGTCGCTGTTCGCAAGTGTGTAGGCCGCTCCTTCTTCCTTCCTTTGTCTGCGCCTTTCTATTAACGATCGCTCTTCGCGTACGGGTCCCGTTTCCCTTAATTTCTTCGCGCGTGGGCGTCTTGTGATTCGGAATCGATGCCTCCGGAACTCTTTCCGAAGGCTCTTGAGCACGAATATCTATAAATGGTAATGGGAGGTTCCTTCTCTTCTTCGGGTACGTGGGTAGTTCGAACCATGTGATAGTTTGATGGGAGACGGTGAGAGTTAAGGTCCAGGCTTTTTTCACCGTTTCGCCAGCGTTCGTTATTTTTTGTTCCTCCGATCTGTTCTTCATTCTTATCTCTATCTTTTTAACCCCAATTCCACTCAAGTGTGTAACAATCTCCATCCAAATTCAGCCTACTTACAATTAATCGTGGGCGATAATGTTTCCATTCTTCGCTCGGGTGTAGTTTACCCGAAGATTGCCGTAATGTCGTAGCTGTCTCACATGTTTAAGTAGCATAACACTCTAGCGATTAACTGTATGTACTTGATCATTAATATCGTCTCGACACTTTGCATACCTAACGATAGGTACTCTTCCAAGTGAAGTCCTTTTAAGATTCCCAATCTCAAGTACGCCCATAGCTAGCAATTCTTTACCTAATGAACCTATGCTTAGCTCGTAACCATTTACTCTATCCCGAATTCCATCCGTGTTTACAAAAAAATTACTTCACGATTACTAATAAAAAAGGATTTCAGCGTTTTTTCTTGGGTGTGTTGGTTTAAAAAAGTATACATTGACAGCTCTTAATTGGCTTGCCGAATTACCCCACATTTCTGTCTCCCTGTTGTATTTAATTAGTATCATTTGAGTTGAAAGCGAATTTTTCACTACTTTCAGCTGTCATGTTATTCCTCTTAATAAAAGATTCGCTACCATTTCTATAACATTTGGAGCTAGAAAGTTGTTTTTGAACTTCCGTTCTCTCAAGTTACGGATATCCAGCTACATTTTAATTTCTCTTGCAAGTTGCTTGTCGGTTTACGAGTCAGCAATCCTTACTTTCTCAATGAACATGGGTTGACCTGGTTCAGGGAAAATATTTCTACTTGTTTTGAAGTTCCTTCCTTTTTACCCAATCGTTATTACTCCGGAAATCAAGAGCAAAAAAGAGTGCAACGCGAGATTGTTTTCTCTATAATTTCTAAGATGTTAAGGCATTTAATTTCGGAGATTTTCCCTTGCTTCAGCTTTTGGAAAGCTGAGGTCAAAAACATTATTGGTAGTCGTACAACTTCTTCGGTCGAATTGGAGCGTAGGAGCGAGTTTCATTCACGGTCGTCTGCTACCTTATAGGAGTTGTAAGCATTTAAAGTGCATCAATTTTATTCAAGCATAACAACTACTCTTCGTGTTTCAGGAAGGTTGCTTAAAAAGAGTCTTAGGAGTACGTGTTCTCAAGTTAATAGTCGAAATATTTTGTTGCCATAGTTCTATTTTCAATAGTTCTCTAATTTACCCCATCCATGATTTTCGTTCTATCCGAGTAATCAATAAGTTTTTATTTACCCTGAATGCCCAGTATTTCAATATCCCAACTAGTAATTAGTTGAATGGAAATCATATTTTGCCTGAATGTAATGCAATCATTGCATTTTTATTTAACATTATTGAGCGTTTTTCTTTACCGATTTCTCCTCAATTCTATCGTCTCAATATCTTTTTTTGCGCCTCTTCTTTCCCACAAATATCTACAATTATCTACCATACATTTTACTATTTTCCACATCGTTATTTCCCCTTTGCTGATTAAACATTTACAAATGTAAATTATATTTATTTTCGATACCACACAAAAGCCCTTATCTGTCAATCCAAGGCCATTCCTGTTCGTTTATGCTTGAAATACGGTGTATTATAACCAAAATTAGAGTAATTTTAATTCACATAACGTTCTGTTATTAATATTAGTGTGTTGAAAATGTTGTATACATACTTACCAACGAACAATTATTGCTCTCTTCTGGCGTGAGTCAATGGTAAACTTACTTTCACTTGAGATTGTATATCTTTGTGATGTACAGTCTCAGCTATGGAGATATATCTTGGATGTGATAACGATGAAATGCGCAGTCGACGTATTTTTTTTATTTTCATATCTCCTATTCACTCTGTTGCCAAGTAGAGCACAGATTGTCATTTCAATACTTCTACATGATAGGGATAAATGTTTTGCTTGTCGTTCGTATCCAAGGTTGATATTTGCACGCGCCTTTTATTTTATTTATTTGAGGTATGAGGTCACACTATTTCCTTTGGTGTGCTTAGAACACGATTTTGTTGTTTCTTGAAAGCCATGAGAATATTTGTGTACTAATTAGGAAACTATCTTTTGACTCATCTATTTCCACCTCATAAACAGCTATCCGACTTCGCTTACATACTTGGTTATGTAAATTGCCAGTGGCGCCACTCAGCTTTTGCTTTGAACGGCACTGAGCAGACGTAACGAGGCTGAGATTGAGAAAGGTATTCCGTGATTGCTTCACACATGCGCTGTTTCTAGGCATAAGAGATATGACCGTCGCAAGTATAAATAAAAGTCCAGTTCGTGGAATCGTAGCGAGGTTTTCCTTCTTCCTTAACTTTAATATATGCCTTGGCAACTCTCGGAATCGGGCTGAAATAATACAGCCTAGCTCATTGTCTCTGATCAAAGTGGAGGAATGAAATCGAAACCTCTTCAAAGGTAGATTGTCTATCATTATCCATCACCTAAACTATTCAAAAGGAAAACCTCAAAAACTTTGTCGTGATCCCTTTTAGGAACGATCACTTATTGAAATCACCGAACCCTTTAATTTATAAGAGTTATTGCTATGGTACTTTTGATGATTTAACACGCTCTTATAAGCCGCACTGTCTATGATTCGTCCTTCTTACTCCTTTTGGGTGGTCCGCCTTCTTCTCGATCGTGCACACCTAGCTAGATTACATATTTTGTCTTTCTCGGGTCCATCTTTTCTTCTCACCCTTTGTTATGTGGCTCGCACAAGGCAATTTCACCCCCGTACCCAACCATCTCACTTCTCACGCACCATTCGCCTGGAGGCTTCATAGACGCCCTCATCACCGGCGCCAACTCCCTCTCCCTTCCTCACCTTCCGCGCGCCCTTTTCAACCCGTTCGGTGAAGGCCAGGTGCTCTCCCTGCGCCTGCGCACAACACGCTTGCGGAACCGTAAATACTTCGCAAAAACATCGAGGTCGAAAGGTTTTCTCTCCTTCCCTTATTTTTTTCCGACGCACATGCCGAAAGCTTCCCAGCAGAAGTGCGTCTGTAGCAGTCGGAGACTTCAACGGCCGAATGAGAACGGAAACAGCGTCCTCGTTCACCAGCTCTGGTTTTTTCTCTCGCGGATGAGAGAACCCCGAGAAAGGCACTTCTAACAGAAGCAAATTTCCTTTTTGGCCAAATCTCTAGTGAACGAAATGAAGGAGTGGATCTCCAAAAACGAATGGCTACTGATTCCAATGAACTTTCGTGGGGAAATTACTGATTTTCGTCCCCCGCGGGCGGTGAACGTGTAATATTCTTTTCCGATTATTTCTCAATGCTGAACGCCGATCGATTTTGAAATGCAAGATTTCGGTGAGAGGGCTTCATTGAATCGTTACAAACGTTTCGCAAATGCCAAACACGGGGCGCAGTTTTGAGATTATTTCGCAGTCAAAAAGTTGAAGATTTCCGGACTATCGTTTTGACGCAAGAATTGTATGTTAAATATATAATTTTTGAAGGTTGTTCTTTTGTCGTATGCCAATTTGATGGTGGAAATGCTATTAGCTCTTGAAAGGATTTTAACTCATCTACATCTACATTAATACCCTACAAGCCGCCTTTCGACGTGTGGCAGGGGGTGTAAACACCAGTTGAATCTAACTCTGCTGAAAACAAGGTGTCGAGATCTATTATCGATTAGTCTTATGAATTTCAGTTTACCATTTAATAGAGATTATAGAGATTTATATATCGTATTACTCTATTTGCCTTGATTTAAAGGACTATTTGTAAGTTGAAATACTTTGTTCTGTGAAAACGTCTTTGATAGCATCCATAGTAATTTAAATTAATTATTCATTAAATTTCAATTGTTCTAAAGGGAAATCACTTGACTGCCTTTGTTACACCAAGAAAAAATGTTTGTCTAGGATCACTTCAAGTCCGGAAATTTGGTTGTATTTTTTTCCTTTTCTCACTGATATTTCCTATCGTGCCATTCTTTAGTCCCTTTATACGCCATACGTTTTGCTAACGACGCGCTGCCCTTCAGATCTCTTTCGTACCTACCTCACGCAATTTGTTCTTCATTTGCTAGTACATCGCATCCTTTGCTATTCTCCATCTTTCTCTATGTAGATAAGGTAATAGATACACGGTAAAGAGGATGAAATGATGAGAACTCGCGGTGGGCCGTTTTCCCATGAGCTATTGCTTTGGACTCCGTGGCGACTATTCCTCCGACCGTACCTCAGCTTATCCTTTGGTCTTCCTTATCCTACACGCATACTGCGTCATCATTTCTCGCCAACTTTATCACGCATCTTTCCCTTCTCTTGCATTCATTCCCTTTATTTCTCTATCATTTTAAGCCTTCTCCTTACCTCCGTCCCGGAATCTCACGAAACTGCCTAACATCCCATACCATGTTTCCTTCAACAAATCTTTCCAGCTTGCTACGCTGTCGAGATCATTATCGTGTCATAACTACTCCATCTCCCACGCACAATTTCCATGTATTTCTCGACTTGCCCCATGGCCGCCTTCCCTATCTCCTTTTTTTACGTAGTCGCGCAAGATTGGCTCATTCCTTTGTTGTGGGGCTTTTAAATTAAATAACGTGAGCCGAAGTCTTAAGAAATTAATGTTTCTGACGGACTTCATTTTAAGTCATTTATTTTTCCTCTACCGTTTTGGTAAAGGCAGACCAGTAGAATCTTTCTATTTCTCCGATTTGCCTCAAATGCATCTCTTTAAGCCGTAGCAATGCTATTTACATTCTTAGGAGCGTAGTAGCGCTTATTTGAGGCCCATAAATTCCTTTTCTGAGAATCGCATCCTCTTGTGGGATTAAAAAAATTCGCAATTCCACCGCGGTGACGTCCTTTAATTTGCCCTCCAGATTCTTGACAATCACGAATCGTAATTTACAGCGGTCATTAACTAAAGATATATTATGTAAGCGAGGATGCCGTACTTACTGTCCGGGGACTTTAATTTTTTACGACCCATTCACTCCTCGTATTATCCAAATGTAAACCTCTCATAGTCAGACATGTCGCCTCGTCTCTCCGCCTCACGGCAGATGCTATCCAGGCAGATATTTGCATGAGGATGATGCTCGACGCAGATTTTCGGTCGACGTGAGGGAAACTGAAAGAAGATTAAAGAGGAACTCTTTTCAGATTTTCGACCCTTGGCCCACTACGCGCGGAGTTCTTTTCATTTTGCATTTCTCTGCGCACGCTGGGGAAAATCCGAGCTTCCATTTTTTTCGAAAAGCGCAAAGGTTTCGGCGTAGGGCATCTTTCTTCATCTGACCGCAAAAGCTCAAAACGCATACTAATGAATCTGTTGCGCGTCTGTTCAGAGACTTGGAATGATAAAAGGAAGAGGGACCTAGACTCGCGTTTCGAATTTTCACCTCTGTGAAAGAGGTGATCTCGTTTTTCATTTCCATGCGGATCGGCTCCCAACGTTGTGCCGTGGCGGGAGAAATTCTCATAATATGCAGGATTCACCTTTATTGATGCCATTTCTTTTTTGCTATTTTTTGTGAAAATAATGGAGAGTGCTTGAGTTCTCTTCCCTTCTATTGTCGGCCAGAACGTCGTTTTACACAAAAATTTGAAAATGGGATTTAAAAAAATAAAATTTCTTGACGCTGCTTAGCATTTTGCTGCACTATGAGAAACTTTCCATAGCGAGTGAGATTACATCTTCCCGCAGTCCAGTTACTATAACTGCGCATGCAGGAGTACAATTGTAAATAGTGACTGCAATTTATTTCCTTTGATTAAAAAAGGCACAAGTATCCGCGGTCGGGTCTAGTGCTCTCGGGTCTAGTCGGTTACCTTAGACTAGACTCTAGTCTATGGTAATTTCAACATATTTGTTGGAAAAAAGCGATAAATAAATTCTGAATATATAAAAGTCGCTCATTATCTTAATTACATCTATCGACCATTTCAAATGTTTCTCCCTCGCATTGATAGACTGACAGTTTTCAAATTAATTCAATTAGAAACCAACTATTAATAGATACACAATCGCAACATATCCATAGAAGCTATTCTCCTGGTATGCTATCTTCAGCTACGTTCATGTGTCTACTTTAGGATTTCCAACTTCTCCATTCCCACAGAAAAGCTGTTTTTACCTGTTCCTCCTCTATTCATTCTCCCTTTGAAGACAACTGCTTAGGGATTCGGTGCGTAAGACATTCGAGGCGGCGGACCCATTTCTTTTTTCTCCTGATTCTGCCTTCTGATATTATGTAGCCGCTTGATGTCCTCCATCTTCATCTCCGTCTTGGCTCTCCCCCTGCTGCATGTGCCGTGAATTCGTTTCAAGATGAGCCTTGTTTGTTTTCCTCCATCTTTTTAAACCTCCCTTTTTCTGTTCATTTATCCCTCTTCCTCTACCCATCCCACCGTTCCCAGTCTCCATGCTGTCTCCCTCTCTCCCTCTTTATTGCCGTGTCTCATTTGAATGCAACGCCATATACTTTGGCCTATAAGATCTCACGAACGCATCCCTCCACCCTTCGCGCGTATTTATGGCACTCACGCTTGCATTTTTGTTACGTCTGCATTACACCAAAAGCAGTTTCGAATTCAAGAGGTACGCCAGGATTCCCGATTCATTTGTTAAGCCGCAAGGACTGTAAATGTAAATTGCTGTCCTCCTTCTATCACTTTACACTATGTTTATTGCATTGAGTGAGTCAGAACTTACTCTTTCAGAAGCTCTAGTTCATCCCGTTTCGCTACAAATTCAAATTTCTCGGTCTCGAGCTCGTTAAAAAAATCGACCGCTAATGCGCGGAATGCAAAGACGTCGAAGTCTTATACATTACCGAAATAATTGCCGTTTCAATTTCCCAAAAACGGAACCGGTTTTTCATATCCAAATCCGTCTTCTGGAAGAAGAGAGCACTGCTTCCAAAGAAACGAAATTGCCGCGACGGCGAACAAAAGATTTCTCCCAACTTTTCCGTCGTTTCGAATATCCTCGACACGGGAGGTAATTGGCCACTAAAAATCCTGTTCTGTTCTGTTTTGGCGGGAGCATGGAGTTGTTCCCGTGCGTGGGGAGGAGAGGCGGCGGAGTATCATTCCGAGAGCGTTCGTCTGGAGACTTCAACGGGCGTCTGTGTCCCCCTCTGGGAGCGAACCGCTCGGCCGGTTCCTCACATGGAAGGCGAGGCTCGGCTGAAAATCCTTCTCGTAGAGGACTCTTATCCTTCTCTGGAGAGGAGAATGCGAAGAGGAGGAAGAAGGGAAAGAATGGGCAAAAAGGAAGAAATTGGCCGCGACGGCAGCGAGCCGGCGATTCCTTCACGTACTTCATCCAGTTCTTGGACTGTCTCCTCCGAGCAAATCTTTCGGCGAAGGAGGAGAATAAAGGGAAAGAGAGTCTCTTCGCTATATATAGTTCTACTTGCACCACGGCTAACGATCCTCAGAGGCCCCCGAAGTCCTCCCTGCATGTCCGTCTTCTGCAGACGTCCCCGCTCCCGAAGGCTCCTCTTTCTGTTGCACTCGAGGGGATTGAGTCAGTATGTCGTGCGACATGCGAAGAACGTGTCTTCCAGACTATTGAATCAGCAGGGCGGCGTTGTCTCTCCTTATAAGTCCAATTAACTGTCCATCGTCTCCTCCTGTTTTATGTTGACTTCATGTGTTTCCCCTATCGCTCCCTTAATTGCCCTCCTAGTTTTGCTCCCAAATATTTTTTTATCGGAAGAAGTTCGAGATCAATCGGTTTCTTCCCTATATACACACGTAAATTGTTCTCTGGTTAAGACGTGATGTTTTTATGAGACTAGTGGTTCAACTTAAGTCTCTCTTTTGAGTATAATTTGGGAAATCAATTCGAGGGTTTCATTTATTTTCATCGGCGGTCGTAACTCGCAACCCTTCCTTACAAGTAAGTCATTTTCTTTCATCGAGGTATCTCCTGCTCATTTGTATTCGGGAAGGTAATTTTAATCATGAGAAAATTCCTGAAAATTTTGGTGCATTTATCTCTCGGTGACTTATTTGGCCTGCGTTTAGTTCTCAAGTATGGCCTCAGTCTGAATAACAATACGAGGTGGAGCATTGGCTCGTACCGAAGGCTCGTTAAAAAAATCATTCAGCTGGCTATTCTTAAGTACCATTATCAAATTTATTTACTTCTTCATCGTTTGGACAGTCACTGCTCTTAAAAGGGAAACACGCTAATCGACTTGACTTTCGTTTTTGCGTTTGTGTTTCGAGAATTAGTCCGGAACCGAGCAATCAGGTGACGCAGTACAAATGACTATTTTGCTTGCTTACAGTTACAGTGATTCCGAAAAGGGGTCGTTCATTTTTCCTATAAATTTCTTGTTTCTTTCATCATTGACCGTCTATTGTTCGAGCGGAAAATCCGAATTAGAGTTTGTATCGAAGCAAAGAGTAGTATTTGGAAGGAAAAAGGAATGTGGTTTCCACCTCCATTTGCGGAATAAGAGGACCAATTCTCTTTATCAGATATGGTTCTTTGTGGAAGAATGTGGAATATGGCGAACGTGCGCGTCGATGATACATTGGTACTTCATAGATTATATCTGGGGGCTCAAAAGCAGAGAGTAGATATCTTAGAGTTTCCTATTCTTGATCTATTAAACTAATCATAATATATGCAATAAAATAGAGCGTTGGAATCATTGATGATCGTGTCACTTAATATTGATGGAATAGATTCCGAGTGTCTTATTGTGAAATTGAAAAGTATTTTGTAGCAAAGGTATCATTTAATACAGTAAAAGTGTTTATGATCCGATCACTCAAATACGTTTACCCGTTTCGAAAATTCCTACATTCCAAGGTGGAACAAAACAGCTAGTCAAAATAAGAAGACGATGTCTTTTCCTGTCTTCAAACCGAGTCTCTAAAATTTCTCTCAACTTTCCACACCAGATTGACTCATCGCAGTCATCGAGGACGAGAGGTGCCAAAAATAACACAGCGTGGCCCAAATTTATCGCGGCATAACCGAAATTTACAGGCAAATCATCTCTTCCCCTCAATTTTCATTCCCTCCAAGCCCCTCCCTTCATTCAATTCCTATTTTTTCTCTCCGGAGCATTCATTACATCAATTGCTTCCTAGAAAGCGACTCCTCCTGCTCGTTATGGATCAGGGAAGAGGGAGCAAGGACGGTCCTCCACCGCAGCGATAACAGATACGCGAAATCTTGTCTCATTCGATCTGGTCATTCTCTCTCTTGTCCTGCACGAGAGATATGTCCAAAGGAACGAGAGCTATGCTCGTAGACGGGGTAAGGGAAACCGCGCGACCACGGAGGACTTTCTAGATGGAAAGAGTGCGCGTCTGCGGCTTCGAAAGATGCTGAAAGAGATGCTCTCGACTGGTACGGAGTGCGCGAGGTCCCGGTTGTCCTTGGTCATCTGCCCCCGAGACCCTATGAGGATGCACGAGGGGAGGAGGAAATGTTGGGAGTGAGCATTCTTGCACCGGTGCAATCCCTTTCGAGTGGTTCTGTCGGAAGTAAAAGATGTCCGAAAGAGGTTTAAGTCGCGATTCCGTTCTGCTCAGGGTAAGGAGAAATAGAAGTACGTCTAGTTATTGTTGGTCTCATTTGCTACGAAATTGTTCCTTATAATGAAGATAAATATGAGGGAGTCTATTTGAAGGGAGCTGTTATTGTCGCTCATAGACCCAGTTCTACTCGTTTATTTTTTTATCCGATCTGTTGTCATGTTTGGAATCTTTAACATTTTTCAGGCTATATATCACATCTTTCACTCCTCAAAGCTTAGCTTATTAAAATGAAATCGTATGATATTATTGTAATACAAAAATATCGTTTCTTTAGATGAATACGAGAATTTATTTCGATTGACGGAACTCCCATGGTATTAAATCATATTTGACCACAAGTTAGGTTTTCAAGATAAGTCATCGAAAATCATTGATTCTATTCAGATAATGGCTATGGCACAAGTTAGATATACATCAAGAAATATGTACTCATAAAGCAAAATTAGGAAAGTGTTTTATGATTTGTAAAATAATTAATTCTATAATATGTTCCATCAATTTCATTTGTTATACCCTCTCGGAATTCTAAACTTTTGACAACACACTATGTAGAATTTGAGGGCTCTATTTTATGTAGGTCTTCCACATCGTTGATACGTTCCTTGCTTTAAAGAAGTCGATATTTCTTGTTGACTTCCGGAAACTAATTAGTGTATTGTTTTTACTCTGAAAGCTATTTCTTAAGAACTTTCTGAAATCCCGCCTGAAGCTTTTCATTTGTCTTGTTTTTTCCTAACGTTCTCTTTTGTCGCCTTTCTCCATATTTTCTATCGCGCCGCGAGCACTTGGCGTAGTTTTTCTCGCATGGTCTCGCTTCGTTTGTTTACCCCTCTTTCTTATATTACATCCCACGCCTTTTTTCTCACCCAGTTCCTTTTATGATAGTCGACGCCGCCTCTTCTGCCTTCGCTTCCTTATCCGTACAATTTCCCATACCTCCTCGCCTTCCCTACGACATAAACAACGCTTTCTTCATTAATTTGCACGGCCTTCGCTGTATATCCTGGAATGAAGTTCAACAAATTAGGATTACTCGTTCAAATACGTGAGAAAGATACTTGCGAATTATTAGTTCTATCCAACATAGCGGGAAAATAATTAAAAATTCGTTTAATTGAAATTTGAGCAGAGTGTTAATAAGCCAATTTAAAACACATTTATTACATATAGAAAAAATACTTCAAATTTTATATCCTCAGACCAGTATAACTGCACGGAATATTGTGGTACATACATTACACAACCCTAATTTATCTGAAAGCATCAGTCGCCATATGTATTACTTAAGTAAAATATTATTTTTCAACTATATTGATAAAACATTAAAGAGGAAACTTTTGATTTGAGTTCAGATAATAATCGCAATAAATAATGCAACTTTTATTAAATGAGCAATGCGACGTTGCAATGTACAGTTGAAATGATTGCAAAACATTTCATTTCTATATCTGTTGTATTTAATTAAGATCCGACATGGAAACAGCTTATTTACATTTTTATTATATATTTTTTGCTATTGATACATTTCCGGTCTATCTACATTTGAAACTCATCTCGCAATTAGTTTCTATTTGTGAGATAGTGATTTTTATGTAAATATGTCATCACTTGTTCATTCATTTTGAATACCTCTATCAATTTTTCTTCTTGTCTTTTATTACCTTTTTAACCTACTTTCATCATCAAATTTAGCTATCTATCTGTAAGCTTCGCATGTTTTTCACACTCCTCTTCTAGTGAGTGTTTTTCTGCAGTGAAAACGTTTCCTAAGCTCTTAGCTTAGGTTTCTTAGTCCGCATAGTAGTTTTCTTCTTTGTACTTTTGCAAGCTATCAAGCTATATTTCCATACGTTTCTCATACGACGAAGGGTTAGATGTAAGAAGAGACTTCCTTGTCTCAATCTCGCCTTAATAAAATCCTTTTATTATTATTATTATTATTATTATTCATCGGACGGTTCTATTTGTAACGTGAGAGAAGAAAACGCGCTTTGTAGTATTTTACATTAAAACAGTGTGTAAAATGTCAGTGCAATAAAATTCTCATAAATTATGGAGGTCCGGTGCGGAATCCCTTAGTGTAAACGACGTTTTTTTCTTTTCCAATTAAGATACGTTCTTTGAATTTAAATATCCCCACTTGGGGAGACGATTAAGGACAATTCTAATGCGAAAGGAAGCGGAGGGTTTGCATGATGTGTGAAAGATGCAAAGGTATCCCTTCCTTGCCGGAAAGGCGTTTTAACTCCTTCCCTTATACTCCCACGTCTACTTCGATCGAGCTCCCCTTCACCTGCCCCCCATTCCTCTCTCATTTCCAACACCTCGCCTCAGTACTACAGAAGGACATTCCGATATGCAATCCTCCCCCACCTATTATACATTACAAATGAGCCATTTCCTTCATCATTAACACCGTATCGATCATACAACTTTTGAGTCGAGTGCACGAATGATGGCTGTGATTATTACTTCTCTTGAAACAAAGTATTGGGTTACTGTGCGGAATTAATTGCCGCCAAAACACGCTTGTACATGGTTTCAAGAGGTTTTTACGTTTTCAATATTACTTATTGACGTTATTACTCAGTCACCTTACGTAATCGTTCTTGTCTAGAATAATGATTCATTTAAGATGCCATAAAGTCTAGAAAATGAAATTATGTACCTTTGAACATGGCCCCAGAAGCGAAATAAACACTTTTATTTAGTTCTTTCATACCTCAACCATCCCTAGCGAAATTTCTAACGGGTGAACATCTCTTATCTGTGAGTTTTGAGTAAAGGAGTGTTGTTATGCGTCGCTGATTGATTTCTTCTAAGCGTCAAATCCTTGCGCAACAAAAACAACACTCCCGCGGTCCCATTTAGCATGTCTCCTCTCACTTACTTACATCATTCTCCGTCGATAACCGTCCTCCAAGAAGAGGAGAGATAAGGAGGGAAGCGATGAAAAGTGTCGCCTTTTGACGAACGCCCCTCCGCCATGTTCCGAACAGCTGACACGCGCATATCGCGTGTATCGAGAGAATAGGTTATGGCGGATTTGTTTCCTCTCCCGATGATTGTGATTCGTGCAGAAGCTACTGAACAGAAGGAAACGGTTGGCGACAGGAAATGTCTCTTCCCAGCAAGATCCATTTTTTTTTCTATGAGAAAAGGTACGAAACCACTTAAATGCTTTTCTAGGGCGCTAAGAAAATATACCAGAAACCTTCCAGTATTTTATACCTAACTATTATACGCGAAAGTTGACCAAAATATTTTCTCTATGAGGATTGAAAACATTATAGTTGAAATAAAATATCAATATTGAGAAAAGCTCTTTTCATCTTCCGTTAACTCAACAGAAGGGTACAGAGAATTAAGTAAAAGCCAGAACTATCCATGGTGTTTCATTTAATCTTTTTGAGTACGCGGTAATTAAATCTGTAATCCTTTACTAGAGAAGGATCGGTGTTTTCTTTCATTATCTTAGAATCAGCGATTTTATTCTTATTATCATTCTTAATTCAAATAGGCGTTAAATACAAAAACAAAAGGTGGCAAGATATTTATTTCTCGATGGACAGTAATTTTTCTCACACATTTTGCCATATATAATTATTTTCCTGAGATCGTTAGCGAAAATGTGAATGTTGCTTTGCTTATAGCTTGAAAGCCAATTGTAGTGTTCACTTTCGTCTCCTAAATATCTCTGCTCTCTAGGTGTAAGTTCAAAATGTTATGCATCTTTTACATATATCATATAAATTAAGTTAATACCTACTGTTATCTATTATCCCTATGTACTGAATATAGAGGTATTGAGGCATTAACACAGACCTCCAAATATCGCTAAATCCGTTTCCGACCTCGGAGAGATGACGAGCGAATGTGTTTCCGGAGGATGTGGGAGATGTCTCGCGTGTTGTAAAGGCGACGGGGGACGAGGGCGGACCTTTCCCTCCATTTCATAATGTATTCGTTCCTTCGCCCACGCCCCCATCACCGGCGAGAGCGTTTATGTCGGACACTTACTCCCGCCCAATGTGCATTAATTCCCATCGTTTCCTTATTCTTCCCCTCTTCCTTCCTCCGGTGCCCACGCGACCGTGGCGTAGGATACGCGCCCGTTTATTTGGGTTACCTCACAGACCCTCGTCCGCCCCCACACCTCCGCTCATTTTGTTCACTGGGCGTTATTTTTTAGGCTCTTTGTTTTCTTCTCCGCAACAGCTGTTACGTTTGGGGAGTCGGATTTCCGAGAACATTGCTCACGCATGCATATCGAAATTGGTGTTTTCCTGGTTTTTATTGCTCCAAAAGGCCTCTGTTTTGATATCGTGATCGAGGGATTATCTTCTTCGTTCCAAACGAAGAAAAGTGCGGCCGATGGTCCGTCTTATAATTCTGGATACAAAAGGCGATGACTTATAACCGTTTTGGGCTACGGAAATGTGGCAATGAAAGCACGAAATAGTTTCGTATTTCAGCACGTACGTGAAGCTTCGGGCTGTTTATTTCTTAAGAAGGCTTGCGTGGCCAACAACGCTATTTTACCCGAAAAAGCCTTTCCTGGGATTAATCATTTTGCTTGCCAAAACAAAAATACTTGAGCAGGAGAGGGATTTAAAGCTGTTGCATAAAGAATCATGCTTTCCGTAAAAAAGGTGAACGTATTTGTTATGGAATTTCGTCATTTTTGAAAGTAGTTAATCGATCTCTGTTTGCCTCTTCTGAAATCAGGTGAGAGATGCGGGGATCGTATCGGTAAGTGTTGACAATCGGTCATCCGAATCTAGAGCAGTTCATTAACTGATAAAACGAGGAGTAATCGTTAGAGGAAATGTGGCTCTTTTGCGCATTATCTGAGGAACTGAAAATGTATACAAGATTCCCGTGATAAGCTTTCACAGCATAAGCGTATGCTTTGTTATTTTCGTTGGGCTCTCGCATTAATTATGAATTGTTCCTCGATATCATTTCCCTCGATCTGTTCATCTTCCGTCTCTTCCCTCGTCCTCTCGGTCGCTTACAAAATTGCGAGAAATCACGCGGATGCTCAGTGCGTCTCCTCGGCGCCACACCAATTGCGGATTCCGATCCAGTCTCACCTTGTGCTGACTACCTCTTCATCCACTGCCAAGTCTCCGTAACGCCAAATTCCCCTCGCCGATATGGTGATATACTACCGTTCGACTCTCTCCATTTGCAATCGTGTCTTTTTCCCCTGAAAGTTAAATCTCAGCATCCGACTCGTAAGAGTAATTTTTTTACCCCTCCCCCGTGCGTCCTCTCTTCGAATTAAGACGCACAACTTTGGGACGGAGCGTGACTCCGATGTTAACGAGTCCCTGCCGTACCTTATTCCCGTCTATCGTTCACGTGCTGGACAGGCCGTCAACCGGTGCTGACCAGAGGCAGGTATTGTCTCTTCTCATTACGCTCTACGTGTCCCTGACGCCGGGGCACGCGTGAAATTCAAATACGGGGCGCCAACGTGGATCTTGTTTACGAAAAGACGTGTTAGACTCCCTTCGCCAAGGCAACGGATTGGAGAGAAAACAGGGCATAAGCGTGTGGAAACCGAGGCGTTTTATCCTTACTAATTCGAGATAATAAGCGAGGGGAAGGTTCACCGAACGCCGTGTTCCGATACGTCCCCGGAGACACTTTCTTTAAAACATGAGATGCTCCTCGTCAGGCGGCAACGGCTTCCCTGTAACATACACTCGTGATCGGTATCCGTGGTGAATAATTTCGAGAATCCGTCATTATCTTGGAAAACCGTACGGTACGAGGGCGTTTCCATTTACATTTCAAAATTTCAAAATCCGAGGTCCGGAAAAAAACATTGGAGAAAGAGACAAACAGGAGTGGAAAAAAAACAAAAACTTGGCTCGACTCTTTCTGTGCTTAGTGACGCGTTTCGGCGCTCGCTGTTGACCCTACAGTCTTCTCCCATCCACGCCCCCCTTTCCTCCACGCCTTTTAAAAGAGGCCATCTCGGCCGCGTGTCCTCTGCATTTACATCTCCGCTCTGTTCAGCCCTTCCGCTTGATTTGACGTCTCATCAAAGGGGTAAAGTTAGGGGAGTTCATATATGTACACATGCGACAACCAGGGTCGCATCCTCGTGTACCGAGCAGTGAGAAAGGGAAGGACATTGTCATTAGAAACGCCGCATCGCACCCACCTGCCTCCTCTTCAGAGTCACCAATTTATAATGCGACTCGGTGGTGTAACCCAAAACCTTCGTCATTCCCTCCTGTCTAGCTACTAGACGGCTTCCAAATGAATGCACATCCCCTCTGCACTGTAGTGGCCCCCTTCCGCACCCTATCTGCATCTAAGACGGTGATTTTCCATCTCATTATTTTCAAGCTAGAGTCAAACTTTGGAAACTGTTGGATTTCCTTGCTATACTTAATCTGTAAATAAGAATATTTTACGTGCTGATATTTTTAGCTCACTTGATTTATTAGGTAACAGAGCTTACAGGACAACATTTTTACCGTACCAAAACTTGATTTCCTTCCAACGCCCAACAACTACCAGACAGTGCAAGATATACTAACGGGTGGATTTTCTTCATTAATATACAAAGGCTACTAATTATATTCTATCCTTCTTACATTTATAAGCTTTCAGATTTGCTTGAGATTCCCTTCTCTCTTACAAGACATAATTAACATAAGATTTTCCAGATAATTACTACAAATAATATACGTTTTGAAGAAAATTCACTAACACTTCCTCTGAGAGTCAGTACATTATTCATGTATCCATGCTCTTTATACGTTCCATAAACGTTTGGAGACAAAAGATATCAAGATAGTGTTTGAAGGGTAAATATAACTTCAAGGATCCAATCCATCCAATTACTGTAATCCTTGACAATATTTAGAGGTAATCCATCTTAATAGGCAATTATAATGTAATAATCTCTCTTAGATACCCGTGAAAGCAATAGCATTCCTTTCTTCAAAGAAAATGCATCCTGCTGTGTTTTTTCATTCGGTCTTCTGGGTACATTTTTAAACAGGGCTCTGTTGAAAACATTGGGCTGTATCCGAGTTGGAGGAAATTAAAATTGGCGTATTTCCGATGATCTCACGCATGAACGCGTTATATCGTCTTTCTATGCACCGGTGTGAGTGGGCGTTGAGGGGTGGCGTTGAAGAGGGGGCAGTTGTGAAGGTGTCGTGGCGCAACGTCTCCGTCGCATGCTCCTTACCCGAGGACAGCGATGCGGTTAGAGTGAGGGAATCTACCTGCACTTTTCAATAGAACTCAGCCACTATGAAAAGGATACCTTTTTATGTACTGGTATCCGTCAATACTCGTATTACCAAGGCTGCTGCTCGTGAAGCTCGAAATCACGTAACTCGAAAATATTTTTCCCCCCTTGGTGATACGATACTTCCCGCGGTATCTCCGGGTTATGATCATAGAAGAGCGGGGGGAAGTTAACTTTTTCATCTCCGCTTCATACTTTGGCTTTTTCTGAGATCATCGGAGCACTTCGCTTCGTTACTCAGTTTCCAACCTCAAGACCCGCGGCGCACTTTTCGAGAATCCGTCCAAGGAGGACTTTCTCCCTCGGTTCTTAGGCGTTATTATTCCATTTACTTCACGAATAATTTGACTAATCGTGCGAATGAGTGACTCAGCCGAAATTCTCGCGAATTAGAGAGCCCGTTACTTCTTTTCGTTACAGAGACTTAATCTCTCTTCAAAGTGAAGGCCCGAAGCTCACTTGCCTTTTTCTGACGCAGTGTTGATGTTGTTGCGGTCTGGGATATTGCGTTTGTTTTTGTAGTCAGTTCGTAGCTGAAAATTATGGACACGATTTTTTATGTAGACAAAAAATCGTTATTTTAGTCTTCATATCTAGAAACATCGCTAAGAGACTACTTCAAGTATTACTACTCTTGCAATGCGAAGAAAAATAAATAGGATTTAATTCATATATAATATACCATTAAGGCCTAGAAAAAGTGGAAGACGCTCTAGGCAGTGCGGTAGCGCCAGATTTCTGTTCAAAACTTCGAATGAAATCTTGAAATCGCTATTTTATTCACTCTATCATGCAACTCTGCATAAATGCGACCTGATGTGAAATTATTTTTCCAGTACCAGGTAAATGTGTACGATCTGATCCACTTTAGAATCATCATTGCTGATCAGCAAAACTGGAACGCAGTATAGTTTAGATAGTGTACGATGTCAACACACTTATGTCGACGCATGTGCATTACCCCACGAGAATGCCTTGCTCTTCGGTAAACTCTGAGTAAACTCGCATCAGAAAAACGCAAGGGTGTATCGGACATCATACTCCGCATCAAAAGCGTCTTCGCACGCTCTCTTCCTCGCCCTTTGAACTAATCTCGGTGTATTATTTTTGGACCGCGTCGATAATCGACTCCACGAACTTTCCCCATCCTTCATCTCGAACTTTCCAAAATTTCGACAGCGGATTTTTTCACTTCGGACTCGTTCGAAGGCGCGGAGTACCTCTTTCCACCAGAGACGGCGCTTCCCAGCATCCCTTGCGAAAGAGCGCTCAAAGACGCAGTTGTCTCGCAGAGTGAGCTGCACGCGATGATGGGGTTCAGCCCCTGCGGCCCGCGACCCATTTACAGCGCATTCTGGTGGGTGGGGTCGGAACGAGAAGCGAAAGCATTTTAACGCGTGGGCCGCCTCGGATTGTCTGGAGGGGCAAGTTGAGGTGCATTTCCTGCGCCGATGGAGTAGAAAGTTTCACGGGAAGCCTTAAACGGAGGTCTCGTTAATCAGTCCGGTGACAAGAGCCTTCTTTCTATGATTGCTTTTTCTTACTTCGATTCGTTCCCGCGAGGTGGGGCGGGGACTTTGGAATCCGACTGCAAATGGTCGTTTCTGTGACTTTTCAAATATTCCCGAGGAAGCAAACTTTAATTGAGTGCCGGCTCCCGCGTTCCTGTCTTGGAATAGAGAATCACCGCAGGAATACAAAATATTGCTTCATTCGGCAAATCGAATTTCTTGTTTTGCTACATTGTAGGAAGAACCAGTTCTCGGATAGTTTCTTAGGAAAGAAATAAAGATAGAATTGTATGCTCGAGATAAATGTTCTGTATGCGCGTCTTAAAATAAAAATTTTCTTTGGACGCTGCAAGTATTCTCACCCTTACATCCTTAGGATGCTACTTTTTATGAACAGTATGTTTCGCTCACCTTTATTTATTATATCAGTCCATCTAGATGACGCAAACAGATTAATACAGAAATTATACGGAATAATAAAAATTGAACTTTTACTTGAGCAGGAAATTTTTATTATAATATACGATCATGGTTTCTATTCCTTTTGTCTATAGTAAAATCAACATTTCTTTTGTATAGATACAAGTCAAATTAATTTTATTATTTGTTTTTCTGGAAACCTATTTCAAAGTTGAAACTACGTTATTAGATTATAATATGAAATCCCTAATTTTTACATACAGTAAATTTAGCGATATATTTTCGCGCTACCTTTGCCAGAATCCACTCGTGCTCGAAACCTTCCTTTTTTCGCGTCGCGACCGTTCGCGATTCCTTATCTCTACTGTCAACTAAAACCTTCCTCCAGGTTTCCGCCATCGCGGGCTCCTTATCACACTCCGAGCACAAACACAATCAATCTGTCGCGCGCGCGCCGGAAACCCACCGCCGATGCAATTAGCCGTATTCGACGACGATTCTTCGTCGATCGCAACATAATTGCGCTCTTCCCCGACCTTCATCCGTCCTGAGATCCATTTCTCGTAGGCACGCACTGTCCCCTCGCCGCGCGTGACGGTCGCCGAGGCGTCGCTGCACGCGAGCGCTGGCCACGGGAGCGTGCAAACACGCCCCGAAGAACCTTTCCTTCCGCACCTCCATCTCGAGCGTTTGTCCGCAGGCGCCCGCGCCGCCGAATCCGCCGGTCCGTTAAACCGCGCTTTTTTAGAGGACAACATTTGAAGTCAGTGGAGCGGCGGCCGTATCGCGTGCTGCGGCCGGCAAAAAATCAGTTCCAGTTATCTCCGGGCTCCCGCTCCGGGTTGCGATATTTGTCAGATTCTTTGTGTGAATAACCCGTTTGAGTTTGGAGAGAGAGGAGTCGGCTGATCGGAAAAAAATTCCGCCGCAAAACTCACGGCGTCGTGAAGCTTTGAGGGCTGTTGAGGTGAGCGGGTTCCCGGGAACGGAAAGCGAGCAAAAAGTCAAGAGTTGACGTCGTTTCGTAACGGAATGAATTTACGTATTAGAACTTCGCGACTGCGGCTTTTTTCGCTGTTTACTCTCGCTTCGGAAACCGAAATTCTGGAGAAACCTTTTCGTCCTAGAAAACAGTAATTGTTTTCTGATACTAGTGAAAGTCAGTTGATTGGTTTTGTTAAATGTGTAACCGTTACATTCTGTCTAGGTTACAAAACCAAGGTCCTACCTAAGACCTCATCCTGCGTAGTAAACTCCCTACTTCCTCTTAGTAATTAATGTTAAAGAAGGTGAAGTAACACCCGATTTCAGGCTGAAAACTTTACAGACAGACAGAGTAACCGTTGATAAACTTTACATCGGGGCGAGGTTTAATACTATATCAGTGGCCTAGTTAAACAACCTGCTGCGTAGGAATTAAGACCAAGAGTATGAATACAATCATTGTTTTCCCGATACGAGTGGAATAATTTTGCGCCACTCTCCACGATCTAATCTCAGTATTCCCGCTAATTAATCTTATCTCCTCGGAGATACTATTTAACGTCAAACGTTTACGACGAGCGCCCGAACAACGCAAGGACGTTCGTCAAAAAATGAGAGTATCGCTCACCTTTGTATTCACCACGATAATTCTGCGGAAAAAAGCGAAAATCGCGGGGAAAACCCAGATATATAAGTCGCGATGCAGCCCTCGATAAAGGATCGAAAAAATGAGAGCCTTCGGTAGGCAGATAGCTTCCCTCAAGTGTACCGCGGAGAAAAATCTGAAGAGTTACCTCCTCCGACTGCGATAAAAAAATCGCATAAAACCGGGAGTGGTAAGATCGTGGAAACTTTATCCCCGGCTTTGTTTGTTTATTATTTTCTGTTCTGTTTTCGCCTCGCGTGGTAACACGATCTCGCCTCAGTTCATCTTCCCCTTCCCCCATCGACTTACGTAAGGGAAAGAGCGACTGCATTATGTGGTCGCTCCATCCGAGGGATGTCCGAGACCGCAGAGAGCACCCACCGCCCCCGACTTATCGCCCCATCTCAGCCCCCTCACGCCGCCTGCCAACAAGAGCGGGCTTCTAGGAAAATCTCCCTCTTTCGTCTTATCTATGGCTCTCCTTGAGATAGGATTCGACGCGGGTGAAGACGGTCTTTTCTTACCTGGAGGTTGTCGCTGCATCTCCGCTTATTTCCCTAGGAGAAAGAGGAGCGCTTTTCCACGTCAATTTGTTGCTCCGGGATTCTCTCACGCAGATCAGAGAGTACGATTATTTTCGATTAAAGTAAAAGTCAGACTCGAAGCCATGTCCTTGGTTTTGATTTGGTGCAAGGGTTTTCCTCAAAGACGTACATAATTCTAAATTCTTTTAAATATCTGCGGGGACTTGATTTTCCGTTTTCTAGACAACGAAAGTTAGTGGGGCTGTGTCACTTAGGAGTACATTCATGAAAAATTATAACAATCCCATCAGAAAAAGCTCATAATCTTAATCCGTATATCAGAGAAGATTACTAAGGTTTGTTTTATAATTTTGCAGCGCAAGAAAAGACGCAATTTACTTTTTCAAATTTTTTTAATGAATGATGTTCTCTAATTGTTATTCCTTGACTAAGATTCTGATGAGGATCAAATGTTCGTATTTATTATTTGATTCTTAAGCGTTAGTGCATAATTGCGGTAACTTACATTGCTTTTCTCCCACCTATTTCTCTTTGACTAAGTCTGTCATTAACTTGAATTGTATCGCAATATGATATTGTAAAGACTTTACAAATTTTACCTCTAAAAATTTGCGGTTTTTTATTTTAGAAGAAAAATATTTAGACCGAAATTATGCAGCAATAACGCCTTTAGAGAATAAAGCAAGTAGCGGAGTCTATAACTAAACCATTGTTCAATTAAACTCGTCATCATATACCAAAATCCCTCTTAATAAGTTTCATTAAATCGTAATCACTATTGACTTCATCAGATATCCATAATCTGGTTGTTGAATTTTAAGCTATTCCATTTTTGTCTGTCTACCCCTTCGTCTCCTGACTTAGCATCTCCGTTGATCTTTTTTAAATCCTCAGTTGCCTCACAGACTCTTTCCCGACGTCTGTTGAGTTGAACCCCGACTGATGACCCCTTTCGCATGCTCTCTTCCGTATCTCCGATCCCGTCTCTATGCGGGATGCTCCTCAGAACTAGTTCCTCCTCTTCTTGTTAAGCCCTTTCGTGATCCCTCTTCCTTCCTGTCTAGAACTCAGGAGCCACTCGCTCTTCTTTCGCCGAATCTCCATAAATCTGCATAGTCTACACGAAATGCTTTAATGACCACGGATCTTTTAGTCTTAAGCATTCCGTGATCTCCCTTTCTTTCCACATGAATTGACCCTTACTTATCATTAGATACGTTTGCGGGGCCATCTGCCTTAACGTTTCCTATAACGTGAGAGATATGCATTTTATTTGTTTACTGCTGTTCGTTCGCATTTCACCATATTTTTTAAAACTCGTTATTGAATTATAAATGCCAGAGAATTTAAAATATTTCCGAGATTCTCCCACCTGTTCACATCCTTTTTTAGTCCGTAATTAATCATAACTTTAATCGTGCGTAATTACCATAGCTTTCCTTTAGCACATCCATATTAAAGTATGACCCGAAGTTTGATTCCTGAATAGAATTAAATGATGATTACTGCAGTCTGTTCGAGTAATAGCCGGCATTTACTCTCAATGTGAGTTCACCTCTCGTTTCTCTTTCCCTTTTAACGTCCTTGGGCATGATCGGTACCCAAGTATTTATGCTATACAAGGACCTCGCTCTTGATGTCGGCGCTTAAACAATACCTCTGATGATTGCCAAGAGCGGCGCGGCGACGCATTCGCTACCTAGTATTAAAAGCGTGGCATTTGCGATTCCGATTTCTAAAGAACGAGCAATAGAATGGCTTTATTCTCGTTTAAAACCTGTTATTACCCTCACTTTGAGCACCCGATGGCGTCCTTTGTCACATACAGGTTATCTTACTTATGCGGATGGAACTGTGCTAATGAATGCAGAGTCCGTTATGCTAATTTATGACATTGATATCATCTTGGAATTAAAAGTCCTCCGCTTGAATTGAGCCAAATGGCAAACGCGGCTTTCCCTTTTAAACGTTAATAATGTTTCGAAATAGGAGAAGAAAATTATAATGTAGCGTAATTATAGCTTCTTATGGAAACATGCATTGGGGTCATTTTAACAATTGTGGGACGTAATTAGGTTCTGCATTAACTTCTAATATCAGGTTTCCTTGTTTAATTTAGTAGATATATTGTATCCATTGTTTATTCATTCAGTATAACTATTTAAGAGTTAATCAGTAGGCATTTAAGGTTAATGAAGAATCATTGGGTTAGTACGTATGAGAATTCTAGGTCTAAAATCCTGAAACTCAACACGCATTAGGTATCCACATTAACTTTATATTGTTAGCTTTGCTTATAATCTTTAGAGAGGGAATCAATAAGCAAAATATTCCCTGGAGACTGAAACTTTCCTGCTGAATGGATACTTTGAAAGGAGATGCCTGGGATGCAACTGAGGGTCGCTCTTAGATTCTGGAGATGGTTGCTTTTCCTCGTGATCCCGTAACTGCGAGATAAATTTTGATGGCCGTTGGGGAATAGGAAGGCTGGGAAGGGAAGATTGTGTGTGGCAAAGGCCTCTCACGATCTCTGGAAGCACCACTCGTCCGTGGCCGTGTCTCTCCGCGTTCTCCGACCGTTTGTTTTGCCTGCACTCAACTGTGCGTGAGCGTAGGCGTCTGATATCGCTTTCTTTTATTTTTCTCCGGCATTCTTCCCCTTCTCCCTCTCGCAAGTGCCTTCGAGATTAAGCACTACTTTCCGCAAGGTCTTTCGACGATCATTCCATGCGGAATGCTAAAACAGCGCGAAGGCTCGCTCATTTCCTCCCCTCCGAGCGTACCCCGGTAGCCCTTGCGACTGTCATCTTTTTTTCGGCCGGAGTGGGTGTGACTCTTTCTCCTCGGGATATCATTGATAATTCCATTTTGTCGGGTCGATCGGAATGCCATATTCATGCAGGTGTGTCGAAGGTTGTGGAGGGGGGGAATTGTTTACTCGGACAGACACCATTCGGACAGGAAGATGTATATATGGGCAGGAAGTGGGGTGGGCCTTCGAAAAAGGAGGGGAAAAGTGCTCATTCAATCCGTTCCTTAATGGACTGGCTGGAGAGTCATTGCCGCTCCCAACAGAAGAAGGGGTTTGTCTCTTGACTTTGCGTTTCGATGGACTGAAAAAATTTGCATCCACGATCTGTGAGTCAATAAACTCCTCCCCCCCGAACTCGGTCTGTTTTCTTCGGTCTTTTCGCGTTGTCACTTTTTTTCCGGCGTTAATGGATTCGGGTGAACTGATTAAAATATGTGCCCGTTTTAAGTGGACCGCAAATGAACACGTATTTCGCCTTAAAGCTTTCGGATGGGAAATTGAATTTAGTTCTCATATCGAGAGCTCGAGGCGACTACTCGTCCATCGATCATCGCGAGTCACCCTTTATTCGAGGGAGGGAGTTAATACTCGTATCAAGAACGAAATATTTCGATACACGCGGTATTAATCAAACCGCCGCTTCGAGATTTAATTCGGGTAATTAATCGGAAACTTTCCTCCAAATTTATGATTCATCTCGCATCATTCTCCCCTTAATTTGTGATCTGTCTAAGAATCCTCGCTTCTAAGATTGGATTGCGTAGGTTGATGAATCATTTCATCTTCGTCCATTAATGACTCTGGGACCACATTAAGAGCCCAATTTTCAGGTCTGACCCGGACGTGCATTAAACGACCCTAATTAAGTGCCTTGTTGGCTGGAAGGGCGGGGATCATTCGGTAATGACAATTATTCGGGGAGGATTCGGAAGGTGGATTTATGGCATATTGCTCACTCTTGACCCTGGTTTATGATCAAGGATACGATAAATCTTGGCTTAATTCCGCATTTCCAATGCCCGACTCGATGGAATACACTCGAAATAAAGCTTGAAAATATACCACTCTAATGAATCTGAAGTTTTCCGAAACTCTTATTGAAGGAATTTATTCAGAATCGAAATCTAATAATTAAAGCTATGAAATTACTTGAAGGGTAGGTTGGGTTGGATATGGGCATTGCATTTTTGTCATTTCAGTTTTTTCGAGACATTTGACATTCAAGGAATTGATAGTTCAATTAATTCGTTTCCGAAAAATTAGCCTGTAACCACTTCAACCTCCTCCTCCTTGAGGAAGAGCTAATTAAAATTTCGTGGACTCTGATTTCAAATTCAGTGACAGTTGCCCTCTGTTATCAATGACTCTCTTCGCGTGTTCATATATTCGACCCAATGTTTCTTTCACCTTTTACTCCATTACCCGCTGAGCTCCGAGGTTTCTCCCGACGGTCTCCTCTTCATAACCCTCATCACAAGGAAAAAGGTTTGGTAGAAAAAGAAAAAGTAGAGTCATTCTTCGAAGTTCTTTTAAGGCAGCAGACAGCCGAGTTACATGTGCCCATTAATCAAACCTCCTGTGTCTCGTCAGTGGTTGTTTTCTTCTTCATCCCTTTCCCTTCCAATCCCTCTTGTAGCGAATATAATTCCCCTTGCTCGCTGTCTAACCGTAATCTCTCCCAAAATATTTCGAACACTCCTGAAAAATTCAGATTTGTAATTGTCGCGGAACCGCAGTTTCCCATCCCGTTACCCCTAGAGATAAATTATACGTTAAGGACCGCTTGTATTTTTTCCGCGGTCTTTCGATTGAATTTTTCGTGGCTATTTTGACATCCTGTCTAAATTTTCCTTACATTTCTTTTACAGGAGAGCAGGAAAGCGTGTGCTACTGGTTGATAAGATAGATAGAAGAGATTCCGGGAAGACCTATTGCAGTCCTTGCCGAGGAGAGAGAGATGGTAAGTGATATAAGGAGACGAATAACATGCCAAGTCTCGTTTTTATTCGTGAAAAGTAATAATGTGCACAAGACCCCCCACACGATCCCGGTGTGAAAGACGCCGACTTTGGTGAGAGGAAAAAATTTAGTCTTTATTGCTCTTCCCCGTGTCGCGCCTTCGCACGAATTCAGTGATTTTCTATCCGTTCCCTCTTAAGAGCATGACACCAGCCTCACACATTTCCCACCCTCGCTTCTGACCGCTAATTAACGACGACTCATGGAGTGAGCTGACTATTCCGTTCCATCTTCTCCTCTTAACACTAGAATAATGCCCGAGAGCCTCTGTCACCCGGGAGAGATCTCTGCCTCTAAAGGGAATCTGGGATGACCTCGTGAGAGTAAACTCTCTTTGCATTCGGGTGCTCTTTCCGTGATCATTTTATTCCATCCATTAATACCCGCGCCATATGAGCATTTTATTCTTGCTTGCATCAGATAGGCGGTAATCTTCGTAATGAGCGTGGAGACCCGACGCCTCTGTGCATCTTTACCAGGTAGTTCCTCATTTCTCGTCATCAGTCAAACGCCACCATCTTTTTCTCCGTTTCGCATCTCTTTCCAACCCTTTGCTTCCCCTCAGCCCCTTTCCCTCTCGTGTATCTTTACCTCGCAAAGCATCTCTCATCCAGCTTACCTTACCTTCAATCTCTGTCATCTGCCTACCCTCCACCCCACTCCCTACAGCATTCCTCCTCGTTATTCCGCTTCTTCGTGACTTAAAATTCCTCCTCTTTTATTATTTACTTTAAGGCCCGATATGTTTTACATACTTTTTTTTGTCCTCGTAGCAAATAGCGAAACATTTTTGGTATAATTATACTCATGTCCTTCGGGTTTTATTTCAGAGGCGAGCTCCTTCCTCGGCCTCGCAGGAGTAAAACGTGACGGAGAGTTCTACGAATTCCTTCAAATTTTTATGCCCTCGGTTTCGTGTGTCAAATGTTAGGACCGACGGAATTCGGATCTAATTTCGCCGTTAATGTTTCTCCTGGCTAAGATTTTTAGTGCTCGTCCGCTTAGAAATTCCTCACGGACGGACCAGGCGGAGTTGTTCAAACATTTTTTTCTGTTTTATTTTCCGAGTCGGGGAGAAGAAACGAACTTGGTATCTCCCGCGACCTGTCACTTTTTCGTCAAAGAAGTGCGATAAAAAGTCGGGAATCGGGTGCTGAAGCTTCCACGTTGGTTGTTTTTCTTTCTCGACAGCATGAATAATTCCGTAAGGGCCTACTTATTTCCAGGTCAGCGGCAAAAAACGCGTGCCATCAATTAAAAATGCAAATAGGCCCCGCCCATCCTCCGATGCGACGTCCCTTCTCTTTCTCCGCCCTTTCCCTCCGCCGTCCATTCACACTTCCCTTTGTTTTGATTAGCATTTCCCAGTTCTCGTCAACCTAGGGAAAAGCGCAGTGGGTTTAGAGAAGGGCCTAATTTTCCGCTCACGCCAGGATAAAATGCCCTCACTTCCAGTTTCGACTCTTCCTCCTCTCTTCTCTTTCTTCCGTTCCTTTCCTCCACTCCTTTGTTTCTATTTCTCCCCTCATCCGCCGAGGTCCTTCCCGAGATCGAGAAGAGTTGAAACTCTCTTCCGAACCGGTCCACGGGAATGACTCGCACGCTATACCTCCTCTCCCCCTCTGGACCTATCTCTTTCCACTTTTTATCTCTCCCTTTTATATATGTATACTTCGTAATCCCATCCTAATACAGACACTTCGGCATGGAATTTTATGTATCCACTTTTCTTCTCATCTTTCCCCTGTTTTCTTTAGGCCTTAAGACTAAGCTTGCCCGAGCCTCACTCTCCTTCCTAGCTTATAAATTTGTTTTCGTATTTTTACGTTCCTCGGGTCGGGATTTTTCTTCATTGTTAAGCTTACCCAAGATGTTGGTATAACATTCGATTTACTTTGAAATGAAAGCTGTAATTATTTGGGACATAACAATGTGTTTTTTCGCGTACCAATATAAGTTTTGCATTTGCTAAGCTTTTCCAAGCTATTCGTATTGTACTCTACTCACTTTGAAACGAAGACAGAAATTATTCGGGATATAATAAGATAAAGTAGTGAATGAAATGAAAATGTATTCTTCATTTTATAAAGTTTCCTAAGCTGTGCTTACATTATTCGATTCATTTTTAAACGGAACTGTAATAATTTGGGATATAACAGTGAATTTTTCGCGTACGAATCAACGTTCTGCGTATTTTAAGCTTTCCCAAGCTGTCCCTGTAATATTACATTTACTTTTAAATAAAATTATATATAATAATTATTTGGGTGTAATAGTATTTTTTCCCGTAAGAAATTTCGCTCTCAATGCTCGTTCATGTTTTCCTCCATGGTCGCTCCACTTGCATCAACCTAGCGATTCATCGCAGTACCATTCGTGCGTTCAGAAATCACTCTCGATAAGATAACACGCGAGTGCAACTTCCTCGATGTTTCCCATAATCATAGAGTGTGGTAAATTTGTAGCTTCGGCCTGTTTCGTTTTTTTGCGTGACTTGGCGTGCAGCAACTGAAAGTGTAATTCGCGGTTCTCTTCGTCTTGGTGGTCATTTTCCATCCAATTTACCATATCGCAAAAACTCGTACAGGGACCAGCTGCATTGTGTAGCAGCGGTTCTTTTTCCCCCCTCGCTTTATCGCTCGGCGTGCGTTTCAGATTCGTGCGGAAAGCGTTTTGGATGGAGATCTGTCGTTACCGAACCAGAGCAGCGTGAAAAAACTTAACTTCTGGAATAATTTTCATATCTTCCATCACGATTCAAATCATGTCGTATGCTAATGCGCTGCACTGTTAAACCTCACGAACAAAATAGCCTTAAAGTAAGTTTTTGTTTGTAAATTTTCCTTCTTGTAGCTCATCCCAAGAAAACAAAATCCCTCGTTAAGTTTTCCTTCAGAATTTTGGAGAGTTAAGCCTCATATTAATATCTTACCACGAGTCATAATTTATGCGGCATCCCCCCGAGTTAATAAATATCCCCCATCCACCCTCCCACTGTATCCCAGCTGTTTATTTTGAGTGGCCTTTTTTATTTCTACCTTTCCCTTGCACCCTGAAAAATCTTTCCCCCTATTAAACACAGTTCTCCCATTCCATTCCCTTACGCTCGTATATAACGCGCGGTTTCTCGTATCCTTACTCGGGAAGGTCAGGTTGTCGCTGCCCATCTTCCACTCTTGATGACTGAGCCTCTGGTATGTCCCCCCACTCTATCTGTCCTTCCTCGTCCTCTCTCATATCTTCCCTTATGTGCTCTACCCCTCTCATTCCATCTTTATTACGCATTCCTTTGTCGGTGCACCGGAGGAAGTTTCTCCCAAGTTGCACCCATCTTCCGGTCAAAACCAAATCCCTCCATAAGGTACAATATAAGATTTCCTCCTTTAGAACCAAGGTGGTCGCATCAGCCCTTTGATTTGATATCCCCGAACTTCAATTTTTTCCTCGTTTGCCTCCATTTCTTTTCTCTCCTCTGGCCCTTTTAAGGACTTTTTCTCAGAGAGATATTCCCGAAAAGAAAGAGAGTCCTTTCCCGAGATGATTGACGTCCTTAGATGTGCCTTTGATAGGCGTCAACCCTTCCACCGCGGTGCTCTTCGAATTAAGTGTCCTATCTGATGCTTCGAGATAGAAATCTCAGAAGGCATAAAACCAGTCCATGGAATGGGAACGCGGTAGGAAGAAAGGAGGGGACAAATGAGGATGATGCGTTTAGGATCGTTAGGTCTGTTCCATTCGAATGAGGGAATCCGAAGCTCTTCAGCTTTTGGAGACCTGCATGAATGTTTGTACCTTTGTTCTGGAAATGTTCCGATTCCACTTCAAGTTTCCATCTAAATGTCTCGGATCTGACAAAGATGCAATTCGAATTTCAGCTTAGATTTCCTTAACTGATATTTTGGAAAACTTGTACTTATCCTACAGAATAGTTTCTGGCTTTAAAATAAATAACCAAGAAGAAATTATAAAAAAATAAATTTCCATTTCTCAAGCTCATAATAGAATTAATATTTGGAAACTATGGAAATAAAAATGGGGAAAATAGTATATTGCACCTCCAATCGGTCAATTGTCAGTCCCCTATATTAAATGTATTGATATTGAATGTTTAATTATTGTTATCATGTACATATTACTGCAAGTAGGTGTAGGACCTGGCGGTAGTGGTTGCAGTTTAGAAATATAATACAGAAATACAATTTAAGTTGTACACATAGTGAAAATGACATATGATTAAAAAAAATTGTCACTTGTAATGGTTGGAACTCTCATCTGCTTAGAATTTGCTCTAAAAGGTAGGGAAACCCCTCAGAAAACCTCCCTTAGGCAGTAATAATAAAACTTACAAGAAAATATTATGCATTTGAATAGTAAGGAAATCAACGCAATATCATATCATATTTGAATTTAAGACGACGAGCGAACTACATCATTGATTCAATATGAACTGTTATTACAATTTAGAACCTTAAAGAGGCAGAATTTTTTTCTTTCATCATTCCTCACCTCCCATTCGATTAATTTCGAGGCTAATAGCACAAAAGAAACCTGTCGACGTTGATTTCAGCCTTTTCATTATCTTCCCCCAATGAAAAAGAGTTCCTCCCGCTGTCCGATGTCTTTTTCCTGCCCTTTGGTCGAGGGTTTTTAAACTACTCGAGCACCTGGAGAGCGGCTGTTATTTTTTCTAAAAAGGATCTCCGGTACCTTTTGTTTCTCGTGGCGAGAGTGAGGAGGGGTGGCGCGCAGGGGTAAAAGTAACGAGGAGAAGACAATAGGAGGATAGCAGAGACGAAGCAAAGTGTACTCGCGCCGGGTTTATGGCGGTGGGAAAAGACTGTCGCCGTTTGCAGGGATGTGCATTTGCGGGCAGACGCGGGGGTGGCCATATAAGGGAGGGGCATTTTCCCAGGGGATTGTGGCGTCGGGCGCCGGTCTCCTAGGTGACGGCCACCGGCGAAGACGGAAAAGGGTAAAAGAAAGGGTGCAGAAGATCGTCGCCGGTGCTAACTTGATAGAGCATACATACTCCCAGAGAAAGGAAAAATAGGTTTTATGACTATCTACGCGGAGTTAATACTTAGAAAGTGTTAATGATAAAATTGGCTCAGGTGAAGAAACAAAGCAAAAAGTAACTTCAAGAAATCGTCTTCTTTCCAACGAAATTCTCGAAGCCATAACTGAAAAATGAACAGAAATGCGAAGGTAGCAATGTAGTTCTCGCTGGATTTTAAGATTAAGGAACGAGGAGAAATTCCGCGTTGCAATCTTTATAAATTTCCGCTGAATGCGAGATAAAACGAATGAATCATTATTACGATAGCTGAAGCTAAATTACTCGTTTTTTACTTGGCCATCCACTGTATCTCTCCATTGTTAAAAATTCCTCATTCTCAGGAGATAGGAGTAACTCCTTCTACTGCGTCACCGTATGAGGGATTCTTGAAAAGAAAATCAGCGGGAAGTTAAAGAATGCATTTGGGTGGCTCGAGAAAAGAGGATTAAGAGATTTGTTTGCTCCGATGGAGGTGAGTGACAGGAGAGGACAAAAGGAAGACAATGACACAGACTTGAGACGATGATGCATTATCCGTCAGCATTAACGACGGAACCGAGCGAAGTTAGCAAAGAAAAATTATTTATATCTTTTCTCGCAGCCGTTTCTGCGAACGTTATGCTTATCATTCCGTATTCATCTAAAGCTTCTTTGAAGGCAAGATTAGAGAAGAAAGGCGTCAAGATCAGATCCCATACCAATGGGATTTACAAAATTTCTATCTTCCAAAACCTCCTCTGCTAGCCTTCGCTGGATTCTTATTTTTGTAGAAAGGATATTTTTGCTTTAGCATCAATTTTTATCAATCATCTAGGAACCTGTTGCATCAGATATGTTCCACGTATGAAGCTGGCCTGTGTGCCTGTATAGATTTAAATCATTCTCAGGTGTTTGAATTATACGCGTAGTTATTCTAGTACTTGGTAAGAAAAACTGTAGGTATCATAAATGGGATGCAAAATTTCTTTACACTTATCAAATCGATGAATAAAATCAGAGCGCATTTCTTGGTATTTTTAAAGAAAGGCAAAAACTTCCAGGAATCGATATCATGCATCTTCTCAGGTGACCCTTACCTTGTTCTACAAGTATTCTTTAAAGGGAAAGGTTTTATTTACTGCAAGAGATCCGTAATCTACCGCGTTCGCAGCTGCTTCCGATTTTTTTCCGTCGGCCCTTTTCTGTATTGGGACGGCTTCCGTGAAACAGGAGTAAATTAGCTTTAGAGAATAACCACCATGTGACTTCTGCTGGAGCACTAGTAACATTTTATCCAGGATTCGAAAGATTAACTCCCCCTAATGTGGTGTGGTGGCATCAACCTTCCACGACGCCGCCATATGCCCCTGACCCTTTTTTTCGGTTCGCGAGTAGGGGCCCTCAGGCTGCTGGTTAGGGCCGTCTTCGAAGAAAGGCGAACATGTTTGATGCCCTCACGGCTGTGGGAATAAGCGTGAAGCTCCGTTCACGCTGCATATCTCATCGTCTTTCCGCCTCATCTTTTCCTCCCCTTCCCTCCAACATCGACGCGGACCCAGGGATTCGGTCGGCGATAATTGCATAACGCCGTCTCTTTCCAACGCCTCCGCACGATTGCCTTTTCCCGCTTTTAATTTGGCTCTCTCTCTCTCCGGCTCATGTAAACTTCCCCCTACCGCTCTCTCTGAGAATGCTTTAATCCCTCTTCGTCTTCCATTCCTCTTCCACTCGAAGCTTGCCCATTAACGATTCCCTCGAAGGCGTCTCGCGATTTTTTCGCGACTTCATTCATAGCGGAGTCGTTCTGCCTCTCGTGCTTTCAGCTGTGTTTACTCTTTCAAATTGATCTTTGTTTTGTCTGGGCCTACGGACAGAGGAAAAGGCGGCCCTTTCTCTCAGCCGACTTAAACATGCTGGACCAATTTGCCATTGGAGTAATGCGGTATTCATGTCTTACTGAAGTGTTGCATAGTTGACGTTCAAATAGGAGTACGGTTTATTGTTCTTGGTAACATTGTTCCAACTTTTTCGGTCAATTTAATCTACTTTCTAAAGTCATATGTTCCCAATCGTATATCTCTTGATATTGGCTGAAACTGCTTTACCAACTTTCGCTAATCAGACAGAAATTTGATTGTATCAAATTCTGGGGTACTTTAATAAATTAATTAGTCCATACCAATAATAGCTAATATCCCATGGGTTATGTTTTACATTTTCAATGTATCATATTAGCTCAGATTTTCCTTTGAATTTCTAGACCGCTGATTCTTTGATCGGTTATAAGTTGCGATCCGCGGAAAGATTTATTCGCCGCTCCGTCGTTCCTTCACCTTTTTAAAAGAAGTAAATCGACGCAAGATATTAGCCAGGTAATTTTTCCTACCCTTAACACGCGTCGAACCTCATCCTCATCCAATGAGCCTTCATCCCACGGTTCCGCCCCCTTAGAACACTAAAAGTGGCTTCTTCACCCTTTTTACATCCCCCAACACCTTTTCATCCCCCTGCACGCACCGCCCCCTTTCCCGCCCACGGCTATTCGTGGAAGTGCGGCTCTATAGACCTCCAGCGTTTATCGCCTTATACATCCACGCAAGCACACAACACATTTCCCCATCTTCCTCAACCTTCCTCGGTCTTATGCCGTTGTATAACCATCCCTCTCCCCCTCCGTGCGTCTTTTGAACTGGGATCTTCCTCTCACCCCTTCCAACGCACGCCCACCCTCACGAAATCCATTCCTCATACCCCCTTTCCCAGCGTGCCCGGCCCCTCCCACTCGATCGCCCTTTTCGCCCAATCACGCCTCGAAATGAAAAAATAATACTCTCCGGACCTCTTCACTTCTCGTTCCCGTTCCTATCTTCAAAGAGATGCTCTGATTGCACCTCGCTCCCTTTTCCGCTCCCCCATCCTTCTCCCGTCCTTCTCCCGTCCTCCTCCGCTCAATGTGATCCTTTCTCCTCATCGCAGAGAGTACACCAAACCAAGAACCACGCCTTTTATTTCCTTCCCCCGACACCGTTTTACTTCTGATGTGTTTATACGCACTAGTGGATCCTTCCACGGGAGTCCCACAGGGCTCTCATATTGGTCTCCTCCACTTTTTCCCTCTACATTTTCTTTCGGCACTTCATCAACAATTCTGCCACCTCCGAAGAAGTTTTTCTCACGTCCGAAGGGTCTCCATTCTCTTTCTATTACCATATCTTTTTCCGCCTGAGCTGGCAGGATTTTAGTCTGGAAGTATTATTAATTCATCGCCTGAGGGTTGGAGGCTCTCTAGGGTTGCCTTTTAGAGTTCAGGGTACTACTTTTCTGTAAAGGGGAAACGCTTTTCATCGGTTAGATCGAAAGCGTGAGGTTCAAATGTTGAGAAGAGAAATGTGTAAATTGCTCCACCACGGAACCTATGAGAGTATAGCATTAAATGGGAAAATTGTAAGGACGGCATCGGTAAGGCTTTGTTCTATCGTTATCTGGAAAAGAAACGTCTCTTAAGGAACCTATTGGATCGTGGGGTCATCATCATGGATCATTGCCGATTTTTTTGTTACAAATATGTGAATATATATTTCAGTTATTATTGTAATTCAGAGAAATCTCCTTATTTTGATAAATCCATTCCATAGGAAACTATTTCGGGGAGTATGTATTTTGAAACTTTTGCTATTATGTACGCAAAATTGGTATGCAAGAAGTAAGGGTATTCAGACGGAGTAAAAATAAGAAGTTGAAATTTATTTTCTCACCGTAATCGACTTCTTATAATTAGAATAAATAATATCGAAATTTCGAGGTTGTAACTTATTCAATTAAATAAGAATGATTATTGCAATCTAACAGGCCCAGATTATTGATTTACTACGGCTATGTTCAAAGTAATAATTCGGTATTTAATCAAAAGATCTAACTCGCTGTTATATTCTCGATTCCTTTCTCTATTTTGCTAAATAATGTATTTTTCGACATTTAATTTACCTTCTCAATCCAATCAGCGATATCTGATTCCGGAGTAAATGATTGATTTGATTGAATTCCAATCAAATTAAATGCTTTGCTAGGGTTCTATTTGTACAAAAATCCCTGGCGACCGACTCCTGACAAGCTGAGGAACATCAGTCGATGACGTTAGTACGTGTGTCTAGAAGTGTATCATGCAGGGGAGGGTCTTATAGCCCTTTCCCTAATGGAAAATGCGAGGTGGTAAAATCTGAAAGGTTAATTAGTGAGGAAAGCGCTCTTAAAAGTTATTTTTATGGATCCGAAAAGCCCGCAGGCAGTCGATCCATACCTTTGTCCCCTTCCACGAGAGCCCGCCCCTCAACGCCGAACTCAATTTTTGTTTTACGTCGATAACCTGTCTGCGTGCCGGAGCCGAGGATGATGGAGTGCAGCGAACGAAGGGGGCGTTGGAGGGGACTGGGGTTGGGGGGACCCCCGAGCTAAGGGCGACCTTGAGAGGGCGGCCAAGAACCCCTCTCGACCGTATTCATCCCAGCATCTCGCGCGGACCACGGTCGCACCTTTTTGTTCGGACACATTATTCGTTTCGCGAATGTAATTACTTTCGAAAGCGTCACCTCTTAAATAGCGCCGCGATAGGGAGCTTTATAAGACCCGTTCTCTTATTTTCGTTCGCTCTCGTAATTCTTTTGTTGGCGCGAAGAACTATCTGACGTGTCCTTTAGAGTGAAGGAACTTCCTCCCGAGGTGGAGACTCTCCTGAGATATTTTGCACGCGTTTCTCGTACATACATCACAGGTGTTTGAGCAACCGGAACTTCTCTTAGGTAGTAGTGAAGTAATGTGCATGTTTCCCTGAGATACTTGCTATTTCTGTACCCTCAGCCTATTTCTTTTATACCTATATATTTTAGTACAATGTATTTATGTTCAACTAAATGAGCCTGGAGATTTGAAATGGGTTCCATGTCTATTTCGTAGTCTGGGCGCTGTTGTCATATAAAAAATCCATCTTCTACATTCAGAAAGCTATCTTTCGTCAGTAAATGTAGAATATGTATGCACTTCAGTAGGATGTCCTTCTGCTGAGTCTGAACCTATGGATTTAGGATTGGTTTCATATATCTGCCCTATTTCGGGCGCTGTTGTCATAGGAAAAATCCATTTTCTACCATCAGGAAGTAGTCTTTCGTAAGACGGATAATGTGGAATGGTTAGGAAACTTTTTTACGACGTCTAGAAGGAGCGTAAAAATCTACAGGTATCGCAGATTGCTCTTAGCACGTTACTTAGCCTTACGGAAGCTGATCGCGTAGTCTCCAAGTCCCTTTCAGGACTCTTTATTTTCGCTTTTCCACTCCTTGAAAACAATCTTTTGAGAGTTAAGTGAAAAAGCCAGGCTAATCGGAGCCACTTCGCCTTATCTCCAGTCTTTCTCGACGCTTCTTCGCCACCTTTAGACCCTTTCCATTCCGTACCTACTCTTTTTCCTTTTGAAGAGACGCCCGTCATTCTCCACCGACCTCCACCTTTACCTGTCCCTTTTTCCCTGTTCCTGGAAGAGGCAATGGAGAACAACAGGTATGCGCCTCCTTTTTTACAAGGGAACCCATGCTCCACCCTCCCTAAAGTCTCCGTATTCCTCCGTTTCCCCAACCTCAGCGTGTGCCTATCTCCCTCTTTCGAATAACAACCTGTTCACCCATCCGAAAACAAAACTACTCTTCCGTAACCCGCACCCCTAATGACGCTATCTTGGAGGAGGATGGTTGTTTTCGGAATCTATGGCTTAATCCGTGACTTGTTGAAGAGGAATTGAATTATCCGTTCGTGTGGTGAATTTTTTACGGCAGGGATGTGGTTTGCGCCAGAGTTTTCTCTTGAGGGTTAATGGAATAGCATCAAAGGGGTTCTAAATGATGATTAATTTGGAAGAAAGAGAAACCTAATTAAATTTGCATTCAAGGTTTGACTTTATCCTCCATGTTCTAATTATTGAATGATTTACGTTTAAATTTATATGCACTTTACATCCATAGCTTAGTATTCACGACTTGTCGACGCAGTATGGTAGTTTAGTGGTTAGAAAACCTTCTTGGGAAGTGGGAGACCTAGCTTTGAGTCCCAGTCTAGTAGTATTAGTGCTTCAATTGCTTTGGATTCCCAGTCATATAGCTACTTTTCGATTATGTTTCTTCTTGCACCGTAAGTAGTTAGATTGTTCATTTATTCCGAGATAGTTACATTGTAGTTTCTTCTTTTCCCTTTGCTGGTATTTTCAGTAGTCACATAAACCGATTCCTCGCTCCTTTTAAATCAACCCTGTTCGCTTTTGTAAGATCGCATTTGTTCACATCCGAACGTTTCGTGTCGAGCTAAATCTGAAAGTAGTGCAAAGGGAGAAGGAGTTGGTGGAAGCGGGCTCCTACAGAGAGGATATTCTTCGCCTTGTATGGCGACCGTTTACCTCAGTCCACTCCTTTCTCTCCGCCATTGACCGATCCACATTCCATGCCGGGGATTCCATCAGGACGTTCTTGTCTCGGAGAACTCACGAATCGGCGCGCAATTAAAAAGTGCGCTCCAGAGAGAGATCTCGGGAACAATGCGGAGTCCTCCCCTCTTTTCTCCCGTCTGCCAGATATCATCTGCTTGGTATTGGGGAGGCGAAGGCCTCTTATCGATCGAATCGCACGTTTCATATGTGAAGAAATAAATCTTCTCTATCTCCCTCTCGCTCAATTTCCTCTTTCTTCCTCCGCCTCCTCCTCACCCACCCCGTTCACGTCTCCTCCATTGGCTAAGGACCTAAAAGGTATAAATTTCCCTCCAATGAATGGGTAGTAAGGCGCGTTGCGGATACTTTTTTCGATTGCTTTTTTATTTATCGTTTATCTGCTGTCCTTCACGCGGGGAATAATCAATTTTTTTCACGGGAACGGCTGGGTATTATTTATGTATTGGTAATAGTCTGAATGGTGCGAATCTATCCACCGCAATTTATTCCTCCTCAGTGGTGAGTGAATGGAAAATTTTTCGGAAAAGTATTTGTTGACCCATCCCAATTTAAGCTAATATTGGACAAACTTTTATGTCATTTCGGGATGATATATGTAGTATCAGCTAAAGAGGTTAAGGATAGTAAACATCAGGGTTCTCGCAAGTTATGATTATTCCTTTTTATATTTTACTCCATTAATAGTGCGGAAAGATCTGAATTTTGAGATGGGCCTTCGTATGACTTTATATCTGGGTGCCTACGAACTAAAGCTACCTCTGTGTAATACAAAGTTTCCCAAAAGCGTCAGGTTCATTTGAAAAATTAAATAAAAAATCCGGAAGCGATCGAAATCCAACTACCTCATTTTTAAATTCTTTGCGATTGGCACTTCACTGGTTTCCCAAATACAACAGAGCAAATTACATATTTCTATTGCTTTTCGTCTTTCAATTTCACTTTTCAATTGCTCCATTCAATTTTGGTACATCCTGCAAATAGTCTCATAGATTCTTACCTCCAGTCGCCACACGTAAACTGTCATCAATTGCAAATAAAAAATAAAATAGGATTTTTAATGAAAAAACTTTTTCATGCATATCCTTGAATTCTAACAGGTGCAGATCTTACACGTTCCGTAGTATCAATTTACTTGAATTCTTTGGTTTGCAAATTTACCCTACCGACGGCGCCGTGCCCACCTCCAGTCCGTCAATACAGCGGATGTTACGCAATGGATCGTTCGAGAACTCGTCAGAAGGACGAAAAAAGAAGGGCGAAAAAGTCGCGTGCTGCGGAAACCGCGGGATCGAGTTTCCCGAGATCGAGATTCCGTCGCAGATTTTGATTTTAATTGAGTCCGACGAGAGAATCGATCCTCTTGGACCTATCCCACCGACCGCTCCAGTGTCCCACTCCGTCCCGCGATGTCCACTCTCTCTTTCCCCTTTCGCTGTCGGCGGATCCGCGGCCATCGGCGGAAGGAGGAGGTCGCGAACGAGGCAAGGTCGCCCGACCGGGATCTGCAGAGACGTCGATCCGAGAGGGATGGCGGCATAGCGGCCGCTGCACACGAACGGAGTACTAATTAGGAGGAGGGAGAGAGATGGAGCGTGTCCTCCCCGAGATGCTATCCTCCCCTGCGCGGTGATACCCGAGAAAAAAACTCCCCCATTCAGTTCCCTTTTAATTTCGCTCTCGTTTCGTGCATTCGTGCCCGCTCTTTTTTATATTTTAGGCGTCTTTACTCAGATTTTTTATTCTCCACGCCTCCGCTCGTGCGTGAACGACTCGGTGGTCATCTAGTCTTCTCCATCGGTTCTCTTGTTCGGGAGAGGGGAAGATCCCATCTGATCGCCCCGCATACCTTGAGGTCTTCTTTCGCGCCCGCTGCTCTCCATGCACGGATGAGTACCGCCCAGGAGATGCTTTCCGAGCATTAACTCAATTGGCGTTGTTTCCATTTACGATCCGTGATACCCGGTCTTCCTCAGTTTCGAGATTTCGCCATTGTTTTTGTTCAGGACCGTTATGCCTTTATATGCCCCTCTTTAGAGTTATTCAGCTTTGAAGGAAAGAGAAAATCTGTTTTTCGTCAGAGGGGCTCCTCTTGTGTAGAGATGACGAATTAGTGTGCATTCTGTATCTTTTACGTTGGCCATCGAAATTTGGGCCCTGGCGTGCCTGGCATGCTTTATCGAAATACCGCGCGGTATATTTATATTCCCTCGGAGATCCGTTCTTGGGAAATAAAAAATGGTCCTTCTCCTCCATTCCGAACTCAGCGGGCGTCGTTTTCCATCATCCCTCTCCAGACACTTGAAATATTCCCGAAGAATCCTACGACTTCCTCCTTCTTTTTGGGAATTTTACATGTTGTGTTCACTACGAAACGCTTCCCTTTCACCGGATAAAAAATTCACTTCGCAACGCAGCTCGTAACCTTACAGCCTTAGCGATCTTTCGCGGAGATATTGGCTGCGGAGGGGAACATGGCGGTTAATTTCGGTAATATAGAAAATGCGTTACAGCTCCGCGGTAAAGGAGATTAAAAACATCGCATGGCGTAAACAGAGTGCGGTGGCTCGTGACCCCTTCGCTCCGCAGGTGCTCCGCGGCGGCACATCGTGGGACCGATGACTACCCAAGCGTCTCTGGGCCTTCGTTCGAGAGTTATGGTCCGTACTCCTATCCCGTTTCACTCTACGCACCTGAGTTCCCTTGGGGCGTATGTGCTACTAATTATCGCCTAGAGACTAACTCGAGAATATACGCCAGCGCGTGATGCGATCGGGACATTAAGTTTACACGAGTAACAGATTTGAGAAGAACATTTCGCTCGGCCCCTCTCTCTTTGGATTTTACTTTTTGGCCCTGCCGAGATTTGTTTAGCATATCCATACTAGAATCCAGAAGATCCTTCGGTTCGGCAAAAAACTGGGACCGAAAATCTTCTCTCCATAGCGCGCGAAAAATTCTTTATGAACCTCTTTTTTGTATTAATTGTGAGCCTGGGGTCATAAAAGTTTCGGAGACTTTAACGACCGAGTTGGCTTTATTACTATTTCCAAGTTTTTGTCTAACACGGATTGAGTCCATGAGACGTATCTGTCGTCCTGTTTAATGGAATTTAATTAGTAGAACTTAACAGGTTCAGGAGGAAATCAATCCAACTATCTACTTGAGATCAACGATGGCTTTCGTTAGTTTTTTAAAAACACGCAGTCTTGAGGAGAAACGCGAATTGAAGAATCCTTGACGTCCGCTTTTGGCTACGGGAAGAGTGTAAGGAGGAGCAAGGTCGTGGAATGATGAGCGGACACCGGATGAGGAGATTACGTAGGCGTTGGAGGAACTTAGGGAGAAGAGTCTAGAGGCGGGCATATTTGCATGTGCGAATGGCCTCTCGTGACGAAATTCACCCTCCCCCTCGAATCCTGTACCCTGTCCATTCATTTGCCTCACGACATTTATTTGGAATTCTCCGAGGTTTCCTCTCGTCTATTGATCACTTCCTACACTCCGTCGCCTTTGTTTTCCTCAAATATACGAATACGACGCGTCGCTACTTTTAACATGCCACGTTCTTCACCTCCGAAAGACAACAATCGAAAGACTCAGCCTGTCTAATGTTTGTATTTTTGAGTGATTGCCCTTGTCCTCCGCTCGTCCCTTATGTTCTTCTCCCTGTAATGCTGGCACCCATGAATGTATACCTTGAATAACTTTCATGGATGTTTTGTCATCTGATCCTTTAGCTGTATAACAACTCATTTTCCTTTTTTATGCATCCGAGAACCTGTTTACCCTATACTCTCTCGGTTCTTCAATTTTTTATCATATTCACTTAAATTAGTGTAATATTTTGTAAATTTTTATCAAAAAATTGCAGCAAAAACAAAACAAAACTTTTCTAACTCTGCACACAGTAGCTGTAAATGTTGATCCTGATGATGCTAGCAAAAAAAATAAAATATAAAATCTACTGTAGGAGTGTACGAAAAGTTTTCTTTTACCTTTATTATGTCCTGCCACGAGGTAACGTTTTCGCATATGGAGTTTAAATAAAAATAATATAATAATATATAGTCTTATTTGTATTGAAACTGCTAAAATTTTCATTTTATTCACGTAAATCATTGTATATTTTCCTCCATCTCTCGCCTTTCCCTTCGATGGAGAAAAATAGCAGCTCTGAGCCTTTCAAACATCTCTCTCATTCTTATTAATTTTATTTCTATAGCGTGGCCCAAACTCGGAAGCGTTAATGTACTCCGGTCTTTTTTCCGCAGAAATCTCCTTTTTCCTCCGAAACGTTTCCTCGTAACCCTTTTCTCTTCTCACGTTTTCTCGGACTCTTTATTCCTCGCACCTGTTTTGTGCCTCATTCGCACCTCTTTTTTAATTTTTTCCCTCCGATCTCTCGTGCATGCTGAATTCCTCTTCCTCGCTGCCCACTGCTTCCCCTCTCTTTGTGTTCACCACCAGTCTCTCTCATTTGTTTACTGTATCTCTTTCTCCCCTCTCCCCCCATCTCCCTCCTCTTTCCCCCATGACGCTAACCACCCACGCCGCGGCCGCTCGCACCTGCTCCGCGAGCCAAGCAGTCATTTTTTCATGTTCGGCCAAAAGACACGGAGAAACGGACGTGATGGAGATCTCGCTTTTATGTGCCTGAAGAGGGAAAAGAGTTCATGCAGTCCCGAGGTATTTTTATAGTGTCATCCTCTCTCAAGGGCAGGTATTTCTGCCGCGACGATTCCAGTAAAATCCGACGACTGGAGTTTATTTTCGCGGAGTTCAGTGGCATTAGGTACGCGAGTTCTGCTACTTGAGCAGGTTTATTGGACTCCTATGCAAAATGAGTGAGAGTGAAGTTTGACGGTTTCAAATGTGGGGATTAAGATGCAGGAATGATCTTTCGGATTGGATAACGGCGCCAGATTTATACTCCAAAATGCCTCGGAATAGAGTTTAGGTAAGGGAAATTTATTTACGACAATAGACTCTGTGTCAAACCTTTTGGAAGAAGGCAAATGACCAGCACGAATCGTTCAAAATCTTTTGATCTACAATTTTGACTGTAAATTCCCGTTTTCGATCCCAGCCTTCCTAACTCTTCCTTTCTTCCTAATTAATTTCGATCTTGACTGCAGCTATGATATTCTATTTGTATCTTACAAATCAAAGTAATGAATTTTTCTCCCATCCTCGCTTAAATCTGAATAACATTGGCGTGCGACCACAGCTCTTAAACAGTTTGATGGTCAATAAAGTACAGAAAAATTATAATAAATTCCTTTCTCCGAAGCCTCCTCATTCCTTTCGATCATTCTCGATCTTGGCTAAGCTGTGACTTTCTATTTGTATCTTACAAATCGAAGTGATGAATTTTCCTTCTATCCAAAATTTGAATAACGTTGGCCAACGACCACAGCTCTTAGACCGTCTGATTGTCGATAAAATCCTGAAATCCCTATTTTATTCCCCCGTCGGCCCTCCGCTCGCCAAACGCTCTGCATCGGACTGACCGAAGCCTCGATAGGAATCTACAGAGAAGGTCACTCTGCCTCAAGTCCCTGAGCCACCCGCCGATCTCTTATCCTATATTTGCATTGTTTCCTCCGTGTTGGAAAAACGCCGGGGACCCGGGCTGGATCAAACCCCTTTGCCACTCGGCTGACTCCTGTCCGACCCACTAAGGTAAGGCGCTGGAGCGATCTCCAGAAGAGGGACGGAACAAAAGAGGGTGGAAGAAAAAAGAATGGGTGAGACTGCACATCGGATAATGTATGCTGCCACTTGCCGCCAGATCGAGTGGAATAGGTGCTTTGGAAGAGGGAGTAGGAAACAATGGGCGAGTCCTCCGTTAATGGAACGAGGCAGGTGGTGAAGTGCACGTGAAAGAGGACCTTTCTCGATGGAGGAAAAAATTGTCCCGCAAACCAAAACTCCCTTTAACCGTTCGTTTTTAGATGTCGGAATGTATCGAAAGCAGCCCTGGCGAGATCGAGGGATCTGTCACCCTAAGAGCCGTATATTTCTTCGATACCAATAAAAATGCGCCTTTCTTTCCTACCATCGAAACGCCGTCTTTTATCTGCCCAACCCGAGCTTTATCTTTTGTCCTCCTTGCCTCGAGACGCTCAGACGAAAAACAGTCTCTTTCGAGCGTATAGGTTTAGCATTTGCTGCTCGTTGAGGCGAAGCAACTGTTTGCCGATTCTAATTCAGCGACTGCGATATCTCTAAACTGCAAAACGTCTTATAGCTTCCGAAGAAGAACATATTCACACCTTTGGAAATTAGCTAATAGTAAATAGCTAATATATTAAATAATAACAAAATTGAATAATGGAAGGGTCGATATTAGCTGATAACCATTCGGATTTGCATATCGGTATATGATCAACATCCATTCTCGTTAATATTTCAAAATGTCATGAATACCTCTAAAATGACCGCTACATAATAAAGCATGTGATCTCTCTGGATAAATTCGTATCTTTCCTACTTCATTTGCGGATTTGCCCATTCCTCCACTCATATACCGTCCTCCCAAGACGTAAATGAGAAAAGTAAGCAGAGGAAATCCTTTTGTCTTTATCATCTTCCGTCCTTGCGGTCATAAATTGTTTCCAAGATCGTCCTCCACCAGAATATCCCTTTCTTTCCTTCGTCCTCTGATTCCATTTCGTTTATCGCATCCTTTTTACTTCGATCCCGCCCACTCCGAGACTCAATCTCGCGGTCGAATTTCGATTTCGAGCGACTAAGAACTTAGGCATTTAAAACTAATGGAAGGTGCCTGTTTCTCGCGTCACATAAATATGGTCACTCGCCAGATAAAGGACGCATGCTTCGAAAGAGCTCTCCCGAATCTGCTTTCAGTTGAAAAAAAATACCGCGCAGTCCCTTATATATTCTCTTATCATCGCTCCGAAAGCGCGTTTCATCTTTATGTTTTTCCCTCGGTTCGATCTCGTTTTATCAACATTTTTAACGACCTTCCGTTATTTGTAGAAGCACGCTTACTCGCACTTTCGTGTGTGCAGATAAGCGGAGGAGGAAGGATATTCTAGCGTGGAAAAAACGTGGGTCCTTCATTTCGCTAATGAGCAAACACGAGCGTCTATTGGGATTGGGGATTTGCACGCCTCATAGACTCGAGGACGTTTGCTGATGAATTGCTGGCGATGAGAAGCGCGTTTCTCGAAAAACCCTCTCGAAATCCGTGAGGGAGGCAGATGCTCGCAGGTGCGGCTTCTTTCCTTACCCGGATTCTTAATGGACATCAAGGTCGCATTGCGCCTAGCGAAAGAGGCCACGGCAACTGAAATTCTCATTCACAAAAAGTGCACAATCTCAACCCTTACGTCCCCTCGAGATTAGTTGGTCCACAACCTCCCCTCTTTGAGATCGGAGCTAATTTATTTCATTCGCTTTAGGCCTTCACATTGTGATAAAAATCTAAAGCCACGAGATTTATTAGTTAATTTTTATTGGACGTTTCAGTATTTAACTAATTCCTCTCCGTAAAAGTTCTTAGTAGATGAGCTATTCTGAGGCGACTAAATTTTCTCCGAAACTGCGTCTTCCAAAACCAATTTCGCATCTTCCTCGTTCTTGCGATTTTATATATTTTGTCCTCAGTATCGTGCCACTTTACCATCCCCCTAAGAGGATTAGTTCGAATGGCTTTTTAAACCCCCGGAGAAATCACGATTTTTTTACGGTCCAACGAAACCCAGTGCATAAAGTTTCCAGGCGCCCAATATTTAATGTAACAATCCCCTTGTAAGCTATTTTGTTTTTTCACCTCCGTGAGGATATTTCACTTTTTATGGAGGCATCGGCTTATCTTTTATGCTACGTATTAACATCTTGTGAGAAAGGGCTTCTGCTCTCAGGTTCCGAAACATCACCTCGGCTCTCCTCCGCTGGACCCGGAGGACACAAGTACTCGAAGGCTCCCCTCCTTGGGCACCCCTCTTTGGTGGACCCCTCCACCCCCTCGATCCACTGTTGTGAATGGCGGACCTCTCCTCCCCCTCCCGATTGTGTCTCCTCCATTCATCCACCAACCCCTCACCCCTTATCTCTCCTCCCACTCTCTCCTCATCCTTTTTTACACCCAAACTTAACTGCTTGGCCAAACTATCTCTCCCACCCTCCTTCACCCTTTTCTGCATTCCCGTCCTCCGCACCTCCGCCACTTTTTCTCCGGGTTACCTTTGCGTCTCTCGCGTGCAGGTGTTGTCGAGGATTGCTGCGCCTCAGAGCTCTTGCCGGCTCTGAAATTATGTTCCGTCTCTCTCCAGATGAGGCGGGACGAAATACGGAACATTTTGCACGGCGTCTCCGGCGTTGGCAGGCGATTTTTCTTGGTCGCGGTAGGCTGGAGATTCGCCCCAATCCTATCGTGACACTTGATTAATTCCAAAAAAAGAATCCATCGTGATTTACGAGGACCATAGGGTGGATATTACTGTTTTCCGAGCAAATCGCAGTCTACACTCGTATTTTTCAAATTGCAACTCTGGGACGCTTCCCTTCCATCCCTTAAACTCCTTCGCGCTGCTTCAAAATCGAAGATGGTGCTGCAATTTCTCGGAACTGCTTTCCCTCTCGGACGCAATCATGTATTGGAGATTCAACCTTTTGTGCTTCGCTTCACGCGTAATCGTCTCATTTCCTTGCCTCACTTTTCGTCACCGCGTCCTCCCTCGACCTCTCTCTTCCCTCTTTCTCCCTCCGCTTCTTTCTCCGTACCCTTTGCTCGTAATCGCGCGCCTTCGATCGCCTTTCGCTCCCATCTCTTTCCTTCTCCATCCGCAAGGTCAGAGCCCGAAGGCTCTCGGGTGATGGAGAAGGGTTAGAACGTGAGTTGGGGAGTAGAAAATGGGTGTGGAGGCGGTTTGAGGGGGAGATAGCTCGCTCAACCCGCTCGGCCACTTCCTCCTCTTCCTCCTTCTCTCCATCCTATTTTCGCTTATCTCTCTTTTCTCATTTCTCCCGATCGCCTCTTCCCTCTTGGCTTGCAAGTATGCGGGTCACTGTTTGCAGACTCCCTAAAAATATTTCGAAGGTCTCTTTTTAGTGGTGTTGAATTTGAGGCACCGGAGAGAGAGGACTCGTGCTCAAATCTCTCAATGACGGTGAGTTTTATGTTTTTCGAGTATTCATTCTCATTTGCTTTCGGTGGAAGCCTTTCCTTTCGTCAATGTAATCTTACTTAAATACTTTGGGGGAAAATCTACTCTTTCTTTTATCGGAGTTATTTTGTCTTCAATTACCAGACCCTTAATGAGGATTCCTATGTACATAAACTTAAATTCTGCCTCTGTACACACTGCACATCTTATTTGTTGCAGCATTATTTATAGCATAGTTGAGTTCTTGTCCCGTTGTTTTATCTATTAGTTTAATAGCATAAGTATATTCAACAAACTTATTTCTATTTGTAAGTACAAAAAACATTAATTTATGTCCAATTAGTGCTGTGTTAGAGCTTTCCTGTCTGGGAAAAACTCTCAAAGTGTTACAATTTAGATCAAAGTATTCATCATCATCCTCTATTTACTGCTATTCTATTTCTTGGCATCTTATTCATCTATCCTGGGAATTTAACGAGCATAAATCTCATACCCTTCCTTTCTCGCTCTTCCCTCCAACTGAAGAGTCTGAATGAACCTAGCTTCCATTCACATTGCCTCCTCATACCTTATCTTTCCCGCTCATCCTCACCTAACCCGCAGTCATTTTCTCACGAAGAGTTCTCCTTAGTCTTTTCCCTCTGCGATGTCTTCCTTCTAGTAACATCCTTCTTCTCCTACATATGAGCAGTTGAGCCTCTTGCACGTTTTTCATTGTATCCGCCTTCTACTGTGGAGACTTCAACGACCGAAGGTGTAATTCCGACAAACGCTTGAATCGCGAATCCCTCAATTTCTCCGTTAATACTTACGTTAGATTTAGTACAACGATGAACCCGGGCGTGATTCTTCCCTCTCTTCCGTTTAACGAAATATTCGAACCTCTTCTACACCTGCGTCTTTTCTTTGGTTAGCTCGTCGCCGTCTGAGGCAGCCTCAAGGAAGGAACCGAGTCACGACCTTCTGTAACGACGTTTCATGCTGTTCTTAGAATGCGCATCCAATTTATGAGGTGAAGAATGGAGGGATCGAAAGGAAAGAATTGAGGGAAAACACGGGGATGAGCAGTTCGCGAGACAGGGTTAACATCCATCAACGTTTCGTTACTAGCTGGAATTAATTCGTTTGAAAACGATGGATAACTATCTTTAGGAAAATTGAATCAACTGCTTGGGCCGTGACTTCGTGGTATGGATCCATCAGGAACAAAAGTGAAATCAACTTTTACAATAGCATAGTCAAATCACCTGAGGATAACTCCATGAGTCGACACTATGGTACTAGTCTAATAAAATATTCTAGGGTTTCGTAAAGGTTGGTTTCACTTTTCGTTCTTTTAGGAAAACTATTAATCAGGTTCTGCGAGGAAGATTTTGATGTAGCCTTTTGGAGAACGTAAATTATAGAATTGGTGTTCATTTTATGAGAACTTTCTTATGTAATACTCGAATTGAATCGTACTCCTTTGCAAACTGATAGAGCTTTTTAGCAATTTTTTGGTACTTTCTATGTAGCAGAGCTTGAATATGGAAGAATTATCATTACCGGAAATTTCACTAAGGAAAGCATGGGTTCAAGTTCTTCCAATCTCATCTCAGATAGGACTTCTAAAAAAATCTGGGAAGCATCGAGAATTTTCGTCGGGGATTTGAGAACACGTGGTGTGATTAATGATGTCGGATGCTGTTAAGGAAGATAATAGTCGATAGAACGCTGCGTCATCGCCTCCGCGGAGCCTCGAATACCTGGGGAGCAAAGGGATCAAAAATCCATTTCATTACTGCCACCTGGACGAGATAACAATGACTAACTCTTTTAAATGTGGCCTCTGTGAGGATAATACAAAAGATGAAGCAAACCGATCTCATTTAAACCGCTTCTATCTTCTCTACGATCTAAAGAAACCGATTACGCTTCTGAGATGCAAGAGAAACTAGTCATATCCCGAGTATTCTTTCCTTCCGCATTTCGGTCAGGTGGCGCTTGCTTCCCCTTCACATCTTTTAATGAGTTTCACGTACGAAACACCTGACGGTACTCTTGGAAGAAGAACAACTATGTAACAATTATTACATTGACTACCGGTTCGCTAAACGGATTGACATTTTCAGGATGATCCTTGCCTTCTTTAATCCCTTGACCAGCAGTCAATGAAATAATTATGGAACCTGAAAAGTTGTTCTTCATCCAAGATGTTTGTTCCACGAAATGAAGCTGAAGCCCATTAATTTTATCTGGCGGCACTCGTTGAAATTTCCGCCGCAACGTTGCATCGTTTCAATTAGCACGAGACACTTCGGATTTTTTTTATCTTGAAGAATCTAAAATAAATACTCGGTTTCGGAAGAGAGTCACCGAACCGCTTTACAACTTTTTTCGTTCCATTTTTTCCCCGGGGAA